>CM057725.1:6642500-7346805 GCA_030064385.1 Melaleuca quinquenervia | reverse complement strand
AAAATGTGAAAAAGAGAGAGAGAGAGAGAGAGAGAGAGAGAGAGAGAGAGAGAGAGTTAATTCAGCCCTCCTATCAAACCCCTTGCTTCGTGCATGGATTAGCTTTTGATATGGTGTTACCTAAAATGTTCTAATTAGCATGCAGTGGATGCGAGACGCTGCCGTTTTATAAGATTTAAGTAATTTCATTTCCATTCGACCTCTTAAAGTCTCAAAACGAGAAAAGTTTTCATGTCATTCATTGATATCGAGATAAGACCCCATTCGAGACAAAATTAGGCAAATCATCGGATGCCTCTACATTACTTGAAGAAAAAAATAATTGATGATGGCGTGATGATTCGGACGACGAGAGCAAAATTCAATGCGTCTTTTGAGGCGAGGGAAATTGTTGGGGTTTGACATCAGAGCACGATCGCGGGTTGAATATTGCGTGTGAAGAAGAATGCGTCGAGGGGGGGGCGGGGATCAAAGTGGATCAAAAAGACGAACGATGGGCCTCACTCGGTTACTCTTTTTTGAAAACGGGGCGCATCTTTCGAGGGCGCTTTTGGGGAAATTGTCGGAGCTTGTTGGACGATTCGGCTAGAAGTGAGATGAAGGACCGCCCAACTCAGGAATCGCTCAATTCGGGAACCGATCGGACCGGCCTGGTCGGTCCGATTCTTCAAATTGGTGGTCCGGTCCACAATTCCAAAAAATGAAACCAGTTCCTCGGCAATCTAGTTCCTATGGAACCGGACCAGATTGAACTACCGGGATCGGACCATCAGAATAGTCATCTTCCGGTACTTCGCCTCCAAGTTCTTCTCCCCCAAGAAGCCCTTTGATCCTTCCATGCTCATGTCCAATCTCTTCCAAAAAGGCAAATCCTTGGCAACGTGCCCTCCCACTCCCGTGCTCTCTGATTCGATTGCCGCCCCAATCTCCACTCTCTCAAATTTTTGCGCACCTCTCGCAGGATATGTGGCTATACCTCTCTGAACACGAGAAGTTCAATGACTTGTTTAGCACGAGACCAATATTCCCTACGCTGATTGGGGACCGCAAAGCACTTGCTCTCTTTCCTTGACCTATCATCCTTCCGAGTTAATGCGAAATTCGTTGTCATCTGCTTTTACATCTTCCAAACATGCTAAAACTTTTGTTGACAGTGAATTTTCTCAATCTCGGACCCATTGGACCACATGAGAACTGGATCGGACCGGTTGGTTCGGTCCGGCTCTTGGTTCCGGAGGGGTGGAACCGGACCGCTCAGGGAACCGATCACCCATATATTGGGCGAATGCCCCGGGTCATGATTGCCGCTGAGATGACTTCGGGTCGTCAAAAATTGGGCGGCTTCGGACACATTATTCGGCAGGAACTGACGGTCGGCATGATTTGGTTCTTGTAATGGAATTGCAATTCTAGCTCCGACCAGCAATAGGGTCTCGAAAGCCCTCAAAAGTGGAGTTGTTCATAGGGGGTTGGACTCTCTTGTCGCCGCTCGTACTGACTTTTCCATCTCTGTGGGGGTAAAGACCCCGGCGACCAAGTCCCACTCGAGAAGGGCGTTCGAGTTCTCGCCCCGGCGGCATCGGATTAGTGTTCTCGTCCGCGAGCCCGGATGATCGGGCTCGATCGCGGACGAACATCCGAAGATTAACCAATACAGTCATTTTCTTGAAACATTGTATCTCTTGAGATGGAGGTGTTAGCTTGGAAGAACATCCGAAGCTGCCTGGAAGAATCGCGAGCTTCGACACAGTCACTGCTCTGAATTCGTCAAAAATGGCTGTCGAGATCCTCCATGTTTAGGGAGGCAACTTTGTACACATTGCCGCGCGCCGAGTCCGCCCATGAATCCGCCCTTTACCTGCAAATTCCACCAAAGTAATGAGCACCAGCTTCCCTTTTTCCCCGAGTGGAGCAGACACAGTTTTCACTTTCATGCCTCCAGCTTTTTGTTGGGTTTGATAATGGAGAGAAACTCAAGCTTTTTTCTTCTTCTTTTTTCCCGGGAAGCGAATTCTTCGAGGGGTCGCGGTTGGACGGCGCTGCTTTCCATTACTTTTATTGCGCTGGTCCCCCAAGCATTCGAGTGGGGATAGGGAAGAAGACGAAGACGAAGACGAAGAGGAAGGAGAGGAAGTAGACCATCGATAACGCTGACCAGCAACTGGGCGCTTTTGCGCCTTTGTCGCCAGGCAAAGCTGACGTGCGAGATCGAGAACGTGGTCAGACTACATCAGGTGGAGCGAGATCGAGAGGTGCTCGGCCTCTCTCTCTCTCTCTTGCTCCTCCCTTTGTTGCTTCGCCATGATTGCGGATAGAACGTGTTCATGCGTAGTGGAGTCCCGTCGAAGGAACGTTCTCATGGGACAGAAGATGGGGAGTGGGGGGACCAGGCGATGATGCACTTGGGTTTCATCGTGGCTGGTCAGAATTTGCTGTGGACTCGAGCAGAACAGTTTTGCTCCTTTTCGACTTTTGAATTCAATAACCGTGACATCCCGAAGAGAATCTTGGATCAATTTTATACAGTGTGTTTTGCCTTCGCATCATCGGCAATACATTTTTTAAGATCGTGCGCTTGTGAGTTGTTGTCGAGAGCCGTGAAGATGGTGAACCCGAGAAAAAACAAAGCTGTGAGTATAGGCGTCAAAATGTATCATGTACCCATTTTATAATTCAGTTTTAAGGGCCTCAAAATTATATGGGTAATTCGTTTTTTAAAAAATGAGCCTAATATGGGTCGAAAAAAATTGAGTTCTAACAAACAGGCCAAATATGGGTCAGTTCCATATTTTCAAAACCCACAGGGCTCCTTTCCTCTCGCTTCGTCTCCTCCCTCTCTTCTTCTTCAACAAAGCGACGAAGACTAGCAGTGGCTTCAATTGGCGAATTCACTTTATCTCTATTGTTTTCACATAAATTAAGGTCTGGAGGTGAGATTCAACGGTGGCACCACTGGTGAGGCTCGCGTCGATCATGATTCCTCGCTCCCATGGTTTTTTTTTTTTTTATAGCTTTTGTGCATGTGTGCTTGGTTTCCCGAGTTAATGGCGAAGGGAATCAGTAGGAGCTTGAGCATGAAGCTCTGCGTGCTGATTTTTCCGGTTATCAGACGCGCATTTTGCACTCGTTTCGTTTGAAGAAATGCGAGGAGAATTGCTGTTCTAAACGTCGCATCTGTTTCGTTAGCTCCGAATTGGATGTTCATGGTGTCGCGCGTTTGGGGAATTTCGGGGAGATTGTGTTGTGCTTGCCTTGTTTGAATCGATTTGGGAGGTGATCGCCGTGTGCTTGGCGAATTCATTTAGTGATTGTGTTCTCCATTTTGTGTTTTCTTTCTTTTGATGTAGTGACGAAGTTGTTCTACAATATGCTCTCTGCATTATGCTGGTTAACGTCGCGGAAGTTGTAGAGGGCAAAGAGACATGCTTTTGCTTCTTCTCGAGTTGAAACTGGGCATGGGCATTTTTCGGGAGTGCTGCTTCACCTCCGCGTTCGCTTCTCGTCCTCATCGCCAGCGCTGAAGGCCGCAGTGGTGGCGACGCCCTTGCTCTCGGCCGATTACTTGTCCTGCACGAGCTCAGCCAACGGGCCTTGGACGTCGAGGAACGTGGACCGCGAGGGCAGAATCGGACGGAGATCCCAGACGGGGTGAAGGTGCGGGAGCAGAGGGGGAGCTTGCATTTCTTTATCATTTGTCTTTGCTTGTTAGCTACTGTCCATAACTTGTTTGATGTTATTTCTCTATGAACCCAAAGTTTCAGTTTGGCTCCAATTTAAAGGCACTGCACGTACTCATCATTTTCTTCTCATTCTAAAATTAGTGATTAAGTATTGATGAGGTTGGAACAAGATGTGTAGAGTTGATCCAAATAGATTACATGGCAATGAATTCTTGCTCAACATTTACATGAAAAATTATTTCGCAAATATTTTGACGATTAGTGGATAATGCAGCTTTTGAAGTTTGCACAGAAGCTCACTCTAGTTGAAGCTCCTTTAGGGGATTGAAAACTTTTGTTTTAGCTTGTTCGAGCTCTTTAAAGCTCACCATGTCTATTGCTCGATCATGATGGAGCCGACTCGAATTGAGTTCAAGTAGAAAATTTAGTACCGATCAAGCTCGAAACCTCGCCAAATTGGCTAGCTCAAAACTCGTTGAGGTTGATGAGCTCAAACTTGCCCTAGGTCGGCTCAAACTCGTCAAGCTCTCTCAAGATCGACTTGTTGTAATCTAGCAAGTTGGAGCCTTGTCATAGACATAAAAAGAGAAAAAAGAAAAAAGGATATAAAATAGAAATTTAAGAATTATATAAATAATTAAAATTTCAAAAATCAAATAAAATCAAATATTAATCAAATAAATCATATTATATAAAATTATTTTAATAATACATTTTAAGTATGTGTTGGTTTTCGAGAAATTTAGTGCATGTTAGAAGTATTGGTCGGGTCAAGTATAAGTCATTATATTTACAATACATGAATATGGGTCAAAACAAGTTAAACAAATCAAATATGGGTCGCCCCGACCCACCCATTTGACGCCCTTAGCTGTGAGGGCCAGTGGGCATAAAGTGGATAATATCTCTTGCATTCTTAAATAATCTCGTTTTCGACAATCGCCATAGAAGTGCATGTGGCCGGCGGAGGTCCGCGTCATGATTTTGTGTTCGGTGGTTGTTAAGTCAAATCAGATGGCCAAGTTCTTGCAATTGCTACTTATCCTCTTGCCATAATCCAATGAATCATCAAGTAGGAGTCCTGGTGTCGACATTATTAGGCCTATAATGCGGTTTATGATCAAGATTATTAAGCCTATAGTGGAGTCCCGTCGAAGGAACGTTCTCATGGGACAGAAGATGGGAGTGTGGACCAGGCGATGATGCGCTTGGATTTCTAATTGAAGGAAAATGTGAGATTTTTTTTTTTTTTGCGATTTAGTAACCGGAAGCATTACGTAGCCACGAACTATAGTTTAGGTTACTGTATCAATCCGCTTCCGTTTTTCCGACAACCTAATTTTGAAATAACGTTTTGTCGTTCTAGCATCGCTCTGTAAAACAATCTTATACACTCGTCTTGTTGACTCTAGCCATGCTCCATTCTTGATATCTCGTTCTCGAACTATCGTCTTACTATGAGGAGTTCTCCTTCATTTTGATTGGATAAAAAAATCTCCTCCAATTAGCCTTATGTAGGTCGTAAGTATGCATATCGCTCAAATGCACATCTTAACGAACTCGAAACACATACGTATGGCCAGCCTGACGGGCCCTGAGTGGGCCGGATCGAGCCCAAATATGAAAATGCCTGTCGAAGCCTACGCCGTTTGGGCTTCCAGCCGGATGGGCCTGATCGGGCCCATCGGGCCAAGTTGCCCACAAAGCCGTTCCGCCTCTTTCCCTCGGGGCGCTTCGGCCCTCTCGAAGTTTGCGGGGCGAAGCGAGAACGGGAGAACCCTAACCCTAGACTCCATGCTGCCTCGTGGCTCTATAAATCCGACGGCGTCCCCCTCTTCTTCTTCGTCGCCGAGCATTGAACTTCTTGTGATTCTCACTTCTCAGGTACTCGATGCCGACTTCGTTAGGTTGCAGATTGATTATTTTAAGACGTGGGAAATCGAAGTAGCTTTTCCAGCTTGGATTATGATTGCCCTGGTTTGCCTATGGTCGGAGCTTGGTCTTCCGATACATGCTGTTCATCATTGTTCAATAATGGGGTTGGTATTGTTCGCGCAAAGTTCGAATTTTTTTTTTGGTCATTGTTAAAGGTGGGAGTTTCTCGGTGATGCACAAATTTATGATGACGAGTCCGATTGAATCCATTCTTTTAAAATCGTGACGACAAAGAGGCATTTGTCTGAGAGAAACTCATTTGAATTCCCATGTCGCAAGTTGTTTTGTTTATGTCTTTATTCTTCTCCTTTTTTTGGGAAATTTCTTGGGTGTTAAAGTGTTTGAAAAATGATGGGAGTTGGGCATAGTGATGATGATAAGAAAAATCATCTGATGAATATTTGATGATTTTCTAACCTCCTACTCATACTGAATGCCTGCCTCAATCAAGAAAAAGCATTTTGTTATTTTTTTCTCTTGCTGCTGTTGCTCTGTTTTTTCCTTTGCTGGATCTTTTGTTTTCATTTTGTTCCAGTTTCTGCAATGCTCTTGTTGATTGTTCTTCAGGTTTTGTTGAGAGGGAAGGATGATGCGGCCATGATGATAAAACCTTCTTACTCTCTCAATACTGCTTTGAGGAGCACCAATGATTGTGTTTCAAGCACTTTTGAGCTGCTCTCTCTCTCTCTCTCTCTCTCTCTCTCTCTCTGGTTCTTTCCTATGAGCTCAAGCACTCGTGTTTTGGTTACAAGCGTGACCGAATTTTTCAGCTTGGTTTGTTTAGTTGCTTTTGATTTCTTCATTCGGGAAATACGGTTTTATTAACACAATGTGCAGTGAAAAAGTACAAATTGCTATGTTCACTCCGGTTTTTTTTACTTGGATTAAAAATGATTTTTTGTTCTGCTTAAGAGATTGTTGAATTGAACTCATCGGCCTGCTTTGGTTTTCTTCCATTTGCTTCCCAAAACAGATCCTTGTTAATGCCTGCCTCCCAGTCAATGTGGTGTCTCGATAGAGGATTGAATGTTTGACAGTAATGTTGTCTTTTTAGTAAAAATGAGGTGGATTTAGCCATATAGGATTGACATAGTCCCACGTAAATCACTGACCAAGGTCCACGGCCTAACTTATGTCTTGCATTTGCCTAAACATATTGGCGCAACCTCTTTCCTCTGTCGAGTTTGCAAAAGTTAAAAAAAATAAAATAGGAAAGAGGAAAAAAAAGTGAGAAAAAAGCATTCTGTTCCAAATCAATGGTAACCAAAAACCCTAGAAGACCCATTGCTTTAAATGGAGCACCCTATATCGTCCATTGATGAAAACTCAAATCCACTGTTTTTCCCATCTTCTCTCCTTTAATGCAGATAATTTTTTTATCAGTTATTGATTTGTGCAGTGGGAGGATCTGTCTTTGAAGAGGGCAAATGACGAGCTTTTTCTAGTGATTGAGTACTCATGCTCTGCTTTTTGAGTATAATGATTACACACTTTGAATAGGAAGATCTGATGCTTCTCTTCTCCGATATTTATCTCATTGTATCAGTTTTGTTTTTCGTTATCAGTTCAAACAGAAGCCAGTGATGACGAATTGGAATAAAATCCTGAAGGCAAGTTTTTATGGGCTTGGCTTTTGGTGTTGAAATTTTTGAACTAGGACGGTCTGAGGCTTTCTGTGTATACCTATGTGTTTATATATATGTATATATCTATATAGACATTGTTTCATACATATCTGCATCTATAGATGGTATCGATCAGTACCATACCAATGGCAAATGAGAGTCAAACAATTGTCTTTGTTTTATTTGGTCCTTTTCTTTTAAGTATCTGTTCATCATTATTTCAGAAAGCAGAAGCGTTGTGGATGATGAGACATAAAAATTACAGTTATCCCTGGCTGATGCATCAGGTGCTGAAATATGTAAATCTGACACAACCGCTGTACTTCTGCTTGCTTGCTTGAAACGTGAAGGGGAAAACTTTTGCTGTTACTTCTCAATTCTGCATTAGTGTAAAAGCAGCCTTGATTTAGGAGAAGGGCTAGAACTTCCCACTGTATTTTCAGGGAAGTGGGAAATGAATGGAATTGCAATACCTGCATTTATTTTCATTCCCAATGTTTGATGTGATTTGTTTGTAGGAAATAAGCATTTCGAAGTAAATGCCTAATTCCTTCAAAGATATGAGTAGGCATTCCTTCCTTCTCATGGAAAGAGCTGTTCCATTTCAATTGTTTGTTCCTATGTCCCATTTTTTGACACCAGTTCTGTTGGATTGCAACAATATCATTTTGCCGTAACCAAACGGAGAAGAAGGATTGCATTTTTTATTAATTATTTGTTTCATCCAATCCTCTTATGACATAAAATCATCTATTCTGATTTTGTGAATTTTGCTTTTGGGGGTTTGCTTGGTGAAGAAGGATTTGATGTGAAGTGACCAAACTTTGTGTTTCTTAGTTCTGTGAAGATTGTGGGTCTTTGCTACTTTTGTCTGGATATGGATCTTTTATCTTCAGTTTGTTTTGGTTTCTGCAATGCTCTTGTTCGTTGTTCTTCAGGTGTTGTTGAGAGGAGAACGATGATGGTGGCCATGATGAAAAAACATCTTACTCTCTTAATACTTGTTTTGAGGAGCACCAATGATTGTTTTTCAAGCACTTTTCAGCAGCTCTGTCTATGTTCTTTCTTATAAGCCCACACTTATGGTTTGGTTATATACGTGACCAAATTGGTTTTGATTTCTTCACTGGGGAGACATATTATTAAATCACTAGGTGAAGTGAACATGGACAAACTGCAATAATTCACTTTGGTTTGTTTGTGTTTGAATTAAAAATGACTTTTTGTTTTGTTTAACAAAGTTTAGTTGAGATTGTCAGCCTACTTTGGTTTGCATCCACATGCTCTGGCCAGCCAGATCCCAGTTAATGCTTTTCTCACAATTGATGAGATGTCGTAATGTAACTCCCAATTTTGATGGGTTATGTCAGCTGATGGGTGAAAACCTCAGTCGCATAAGAGGTGGTCGACATAAGGAGCTTAGTGAATTTTGAAGCACGAACAATGCGTATATTGCACGATGGATTCATAGATGGGATCACAGGCTGCTCCGCGTTGTGGGCTTTTGAGTGGGCAACTTAGTAAAAGCACTGATGGATCGGTACTGCCTTCCAAGCGTCGATATTCAGGCGTGTTGTTTGATTGACAAAACAGATCTGTGTTTTCACTGTAAGCAGGCTGAAATGAAAAACTCAATATGTCTCGGGCTAGCAGTCACTGTGAGTGCTTTTATGTGGTCTCAAGTAAACTATGCTCGACCTTCTGCCAATAGAGAACTTGGCGAGGATTGCTGGATCAAGGAGTAAGGAGAAGCGATTAATTTGACTCCTTTAGCTCTGGATTTCCAGGGATCATATCGCTCCTCTCGAAGAAACGGGAGAATTTCTGATAAAATGGCTAATGGCAAATGGTTTTGGAATATGTAGTTCTCAGGCCCTGCAAACTTAGTTTCAGCTGTAAGAATGTTTTCGCCCTCATTTCTTGTCTCTTACGCATGTAATGTTTAATCGATGAATGTCAAGCCGTCCGGTTTTGATGAATTGTACTGCTTCAGCACGAGACCTTATCGCCGGATGAACTGGATTGGGGTTATCTGCCCGGTAGAGTGGCGGGCTGGGGGTATTTCCGTAAAGGGGGGGGGGGTGCCGGGGAAGGATTTTGTTGAATGGCAGCCGTCCGATGCTGCCAAGAGAAGCAGATCACCTGCGGGTGATCCATTCCGGGATGAACTGGGGTGGGCTTGGTTCGAAGGCTAGACCATGGATGAGGCCGTGTTTGTGTTGGCGTTTCACCTGTTTGAAAACCACGAGAGTAAGTCGCACGCCGCATGCCCAACCCACTGCGGGCGCTGCAGGGAATCGGAACGAAGAAGAGTAGTAGCAGTCATCCATGGTAATGGCGACATCTTTCGATGCTGCGGCTGCTGATGGAGTTGCTAAGACCGCCCTTAATGTGTTGTAGCCTCCCTTGGATAAATGCCTTTACCTTTAGATACTGCCTAGAAAAGGTGAAGGGCCAGGCGAGCGCGTGGGGCCCATATTTGACCACTCTTGAGTTTGGAGCATTTGACTAAAAGGGGAAGAGACCTGGTCCTGGGAGGTGTCATCTGAGGCAATGGATATTCAAAATGCTTACATGGTACACGCTCAAGTTTCAACCTTTGTTCTTTGAGGTGAGCAGAATTTTTCAAGTCATTACTGAACAGTACTGTTCAGAAATTGAACTCGAGACTTCTAACTTCATGCTGCTCGAAAGTTGAGTTCGCCGACTGTTTATCTTTTCAAACCATAGAATTGGTAGATATGGACATGATATGCACTCATGCGCGGAAGGACGATGTGTAGGACGCTAATTAGTTGAAGTACATCTTCTTCTCATATGGATGAATAATAAGTCCACATCGATATAGACATTCTCTAGAACGCTTCGTACTGTTCCCATTCTATCATGATTCTACTGGTGGAGTCCTTTCCGTGACTTCATAACATTCATTCAACATTCTTTCGTAATCATAAAGAAAGTGGTGCTTCTGATTCGTTCTTGTAATTGGGTCTCGGTGATGATTTTCGTTGAAGAACAGTGATTCGGTGAGTCAAGGACACGAGAGAGGCGCAGAGACTCGCTTTAGTCCACTGGCTTTGGATCCAAGACCGCCGGTGGCAGCAACCACCACGCCATGGTTGCCGCTTTTTCACAATCACAGAGCTCCTTTTCCATTTTCCTGGAGCGCGGCGGTCATCGCCAGGCGGTTTTGCCGCAGTTAGCAAAGTCTCTCTTTGCTTTCATTTCTCTTACTGTTTAATTTGGTGACTTGATCCCCTTCATGGCACCGTAGAACCCACGTTAACGTTAAAACTATACGTGCATACAAAGAAGTAACGTGTGCTTCTAGATCGGCCAAACCCAAAGACTCCGGCGGCCAACACTGCATCTCGAACGGTCAAACTTAACGGAAGGAGGCGCGACAAACATTTCACGGGAACCGCTAACGTTTTCGCGTCTGGCCTTTTGCACACCCCGTACTAATCCCTGCTGTTTAACAGTGGAATCGAGGAGGAGAAGAACCAATCGTCCTGCTAAAAAGCCCCCCCACCATGCATATAATAAGACCAACCAGGGGTCGAGTCAAATGCGTCCACAGATTAATTGGCACGTCCAGATCGGAATCTTGGTCTTCTTCCGCGTTCTTATGTCGACAAACTCCATAAATAGACAACACCATCTCGTGTGCTCGCCACACGCCCCCTCCTTCAGTCCCACAGAGAGAGAGAGAGAGAGAGAGAGAGAGAGAGATGGGGAACTGGCTGGGGAAGAAAGCGCAGGTGCACCCTGGAGCGCAGCCGAGCCACAGCGTCCGAGTTAAGGTGCGAATGAGCCGGACCCAGCTCAGGGAGCTGATGTCCCGAGTCGATCTGAGCGAAGGCAACGCGGAGCTCGGCCCTTTGATCCTGCGAGAGTGCTTCGAAGGTAGACTAACCGCCGCTGTCCTCGTCCCCGGCGACGGCAGCAAACTTGAGAAGCAGCTAAGTACCATCGTCGAAGAAACTTGAAAGTCGAAAATCCGGCCTCCCAGATGGAAAAAAGAAGTGGTGTGTGATGAGGCAACTTTTAGTGAGCTTCTAGGATTTCTTCTTCCTTCTCTGTAATTCGTTGTAGCTGTGCTCGCAGCTTAAATGTTTTTGGCTGTATAAAGGATGGCGGATGATGCATATTGAAGCTTCGGTGAACTGAACTCTGACATCTTTCATTCAATTATCGATGCCAGAGCATGTCAAGTGCCCGGTTTTGTCTCCCTAAAAGGCCATACGATCCCCCATACAAGCCTACACAGCTGATGTAGGATCTGACTAAAATCTTGATTTGAGTCTCGTCCCCTCACTCTATTGCCATCGATCTGATAAGGGTGAGATACGAATCCTAATAGATCGGTTCGCTGCGAGCACCTTTTCAATCCGCAGCAACTCGAGTTCTCAGGACCCTTTGATCAGCGTCTCCTATCTAGATTCGCTCCAAATTGAAGAGGCTCGAGATTAACGAGCTCGATCCACTCGAATGGCAAACCATAGATTAGATGCTAAGTATATGCTAGAAACTTGCTCTCGGGTTTGATGGACACGGGAAAATTTTGATTGTTCTAAGAAGTAGGACGGAGAGAGATCCTAAAGAAAGAAGTAAAAGGAAGTGAAGATGGCTAAAGAAACACTCTCTGCTTAGAGATGAAAGTGGGGTTTGGAGGCACGCGGGACACGCCTACGCCGGACCGGCCCGACAGGAGAAACGGGCTGGCCAGACCAAGCCATCCCCTTCTTACATGCATTCGGCCCATCTTGGCCCAGACAAGCCCGCTTAGGCCTGATCAACTCTTTGCAAAGTGTATAACAATATTTATGTTGTTTTTACACATAAAATGCGTTTGCTTCGCAAGAAATAAATGAAAATAATCGTTTGTATTACTTTAAATATTTATCTTGAAATAATGAAAATATTTTTTATTTACCGATTTTTTCAAGTGGTACAAGTAAACAATTTAGAAAAAAAAAAAACCCTTTTGAATAATTAATTTTCTGTAAAATAAAAGGAACCAAGTTCTTGTTGTCTCTTGCGCGGCATTCAGAAGTGTCATTACCAGCTCGTCAAATTTTATCTCTTTGCATGCCTTCCAATGGCGGATGTTGGCTAAAATTTAGACACCATCGACCGCGCGAGATTGAGCAATTCCCGTGCCATTCACCCGACCAAATGCCCAATTCATGTTCCTCACTCTCCAACGGGCGACCGTTGGTTGTTCCTCCCTTAGGCACTCCCTCTTCCATCGCCGCGCGATCCACGGCGATCTCAGTTTCAAGTCGTTTGCGGCACAGGCTCTCCACCGTCGACTGGAACGATGCTCTTCCATTAGCGAGCTGAAGAAGATCCACGCCCAGATTATCTTTCGGGGCCTGGCCGATGAGATTCTTTTGCTCGGGAAGCTTGTCTCCTTCTGCGCCGTTGACAATGCTGGTGATCTTGCGTATGCTCGCTACCTTTTTGACAAAATGCGAGAACCCAATAGGTTCATGTATAATAGCTTGATAAGGGGTTACTCGAACAGCGAGTACCCTTTGGAGGCCGTTCTTTTGTACCGCCGAATGATTGGTTCGGGCATTTCCCCGAACGAATTCACCCTTCCTTTTGTTCTAAAGGCTTGTGCCGGTGAATTGTTGTACTGGGTCTCGGTTTCGGTTCACAGTCAGGCTGTGAAGTTGGGATTTGGGTTTCAAGTTTGTGTGCAGAACGCGCTGATCACGGTGTACGTGTCTTATGGATTGGTAGGAGATGCCAGGAAACTGTTTGATGAAATAGCTGACAGGACATTAGTTTCTTGGAACTTGATGATCGGTGGATATTCTAAGATTGGTTACTCGAGGGAAGCTTTTAGATTGTTTGAAGAGATGAGGAAATTGGGGTTCCGGATAGACGAATTTACCCTGGCTAATCTAATTATAGTTGCTTCACAAACTTGTCAATTAGATGTGGGAAAGTATGTGCATCTCTACATCGAGGTTACGGGTGTTGAAGTTGATGTCATCGTGAGCAATTCTCTATTGGACATGTATGCAAAGTGCGGGGATTTGCGTTCGGCTGAAGCAGTTTTCAACAAAATACCCAACAAGGATGTTGTTTCCTGGACCACCATGGTGAATGCCTATGCAAACTACGGTTCCCTCGCGCTGGCCCAACGATGTTTTGATCAGATGCCAAAGAAGAACGTGGTCTCTTGGAACTCCCTAATCTCATCTTATGTTCAATCTGGTCGATCCAAGGATGCTTTGAACCTCTTCCGTAGGATGCGTGAGTCAACAATCATCCCAGATGAAACTACGCTCATTGCAGTTCTTTCAGCATGTGGTCACATTGGTGATGCGGCCACAGGAGAAGAAATATACATTTACATATCCAAATCTGGTATTAAACCCAGCGTTACTCTTTACAATGCCTTGATGACCATGTTTGGAAAATGCGGTGCAGCTCACATTGCTGTTGATATCTTTAAAAAGATGAAGCCAAGGAACTTGGTGTCATGGAATGTAGCAATCGGGGCCCTCGCGTTGCATGGATGCGGGGTTGAAGCGATCAAGCTCTTTGAGGACATGGAAGCCTCCAGAATCTTCCCTGACGAGATTACCTTCACAGGACTTCTGTCTGCTTGCAGTCACAGTGGTCTCATCGAAATGGGAAGATATTATTTTCGAAGGATGAGTTCTGCTTATGGCATATCGCCTGAAATAGAGCATTATGCTTGCCTAATCGATCTACTCGGGCGTGGAGGTTTCTTAGAAGAAGCACATGGGCTGATTGGAAAGATGCCGATGAGACCTGATATTGTGATATGGGGTGCCCTGCTAGCTGCATGTAGGACTCACCACTACTGGCAAATCGGGAAACTCATTCTGAAGCAGCTGTTGGAGCTATTGCCTCATAGTTCAGGGCTTTGCGTGCTTTTGTCAAACCTTTATGCCGAAGCCACAATATGGGATGATGCGAGGAAGATAAGGATGATAATGAACGAAAGCGGTATTGCTAAATGCAGGGCTGTTAGCTTCATTGAGATTGATGGAAACGTCTATGAATTTATGGTTGATGATAAGAGAGGCGAAATGTCAAGCGGCGTCTACTCGGTGCTGGGCCAACTAACTGATCATTTAAAATTTGAGGGCTGCCCATGCAACCTCTCTGGTGCATTTTGGGATGCAGAGGATGTACAGTGATCTCCCCATTCTTTTATTGAATCGAGTAAGTTTCTACAGGAAAGAATTTCTTCTTTGGTAATGACCAAGGGCCCTTGATGGTGCCCACTGCCCACCAACCTCCCTTTCCTCCACCGCCACCGCCACCCCCAGTGCGCTTACACGATGCACGAACCACATTTTATGCCAAGAAGTGTGATTCCACTCGACATCACGCATCGATCTCCTCCCCCGGCATTATTCACAGCAAGGAGCAGTCGCTTCCATCCCATATCCTGTGCCACCCTCCGAGCGAACAGAAGGTGAACATAATCTTAGATGGGGAAACGACGAACGTCGGTCGGCTTTGTCCCTATCCTGCGTTCCAGAACCAAACCCATACCAACTCCATGCTAAAAAAAGAAAAGAGGGAGAAAAGGACGGGACGAACTAAACACAAATTCTGGATTACGAGCCGTGCGTGTGGGGAATCCTGGAGCCGCCATTAAAGGAGCCGACAGCCCCACATCCCATCCGTGTGGTGCATCTGTACAACCGCATAATGCAGATTCAACATCTCCACAGAGAGGCAGGACCGGATCATCGTCCGCCCATGCGTTGTCGGATTCGGTGGGTGCCGCGCCACGCCTCTCCCACCTGACCATCCACGGGCGGCCATGCTCTCTCCATACCACCTCCTTCGCCGCCACGTTGCGACCATTGTTTCACCTGGTCCCCCACGAGGCTCCTCCTCCGCTCCGCTCCGCACCGCCAAGAACTGCCTGCCTCGGTACGATGGATGGATCCAGAGTTCGCTGCGCGATGCAGGGCCCGCTGATTTTGCATTTGCAGTCATCAATCAATACTTGAGGGTATAAAAGTAAAGAGCCAATCTAGATGGACCTTTAATTTCTCTCAACGAGCCTCTCTCATTTTTTACGGGGATGCGACTGGGGATCCAATCAAAAGTTTAACTTAAAAGCAAGGGGCTGCCGGTAGCCTTCTTGACAAAAAGAGAAACGAGAAGAGTCCCCCATTCACCTCTTGATATATATTTCATAAAAAATTCCAAATTTTCGATTTTACATCTTACGATTGATCAAACTCTTCTCTTTTTATGAGCATTAGTCTTGAGTTTCAAAAATCCTAATTGATACCTTAACACTTTATTGCGTCGCAATTGTGTACAATGCATCTATTAGTAGCAACAACCTTGATCTTTTTGTGATTTCATATGAATTAACGGCTTCAACTTAGGAGTTGTCTAAGATGACCACAATGAGCTTGATCCGAGATCCTCATAGACTTGTAGCAATACCGGAAAAGAGAGATGAGGATGCTCTTGTGGGTGATAGGCGGCGATCGAAAACGGCCGGAAGGCCATGAAGGATGGTGGCAGCGGTGGTAGCGATACGGTGGCTCGGGACATTTGAGCTGCAAACCTCATGTGCTAATCTGAAATTTCATTGCATTACGTGAACGTCCCTTCCCTCGTAATATCGCCACAGATTGCAGGGCTATTGATGGAACATCTCAGTCCACGCTCATGCAAAGACGCACAACCTGTCACGTACCATCTCCAGGCTGGCTCCCTCTCCTTTTCCTCCCTCCATCTCTGATCTGAAAGAGACCCCTTCCTTTCCTCTCACCTCCCTGCAAACCAGCAAACCATCAAATCATTAAACAAAACCCATCTGCAAACTGCAAAGTGCAATCTCGCGCCCTATATATACACCGTCAAAAAGCTCCAGTCTTTCTTCACCACTTGCTTCGCAAGCCTCATACTTGACCCCATCGTCCCTTCTTCAAACATTGGACCTGCAGAAAGCCGGAAAAAGTAATCTTTTTTAATAAGAAAGAAGAGAGAAAAGAAATGGGCATTTGCCATTCGAATGAGTCCGCCAGTGTCGCGGACACCGCGAAGCTGATTCTCCAAGACGGGCGCCTCCAGGAATTCGCTCACCCCGTTCGGGTCTCCCGCGTCCTCCAGAGCGGCGACCCCGCGTGCTTCATCTGCGACTCCGACGACATGGGCTTCGACGGCGCCGTCTCCGCTGTCGACGCCAACGAGGAGCTCCGGCCCGGCCAGCTCTACTTCGTCCTCCCGCTGAACCGGCTGAACCGGCCGCTGGAGGCGAAGGAGATGGCCGCATTGGCCGTCAAGGCCAGCCTGGCGATGAAGGGGACCAGCAGAGGATGGAAATGCAGGAGGGTGGCGGCGGCGTTCTCCGGCGAGAAGGACGGGAGGTGTCCGGCGGAGGTGGACGGTTGTGGCGGCGGCGGCTGTAATGGTGGGTCGGTGAAACGACCGGGTGGCTGGGGTGGTAGGGGGAGGAGGAACGGCATGCCGATCTTGAGCGCAATTCCCGAGTAGGGGCAGTTTGGGAAATTCGCATGGGGCATTTTTGCTGCTGTAAATACTTAATTTTCATTTGGTTCACCGCGAAAGCGGGAGGGAAAATGAAAGAAAATATCATATATTCCCATATCCCATTTATGGGGATATGATAGAATTCCTATTTTAATTTTTCTTTTGTGATGATGATAACCACGACAACACAAAGTCCCAATTCCGTCAAGATCAAGGAAAGTTAGAAATAGGGTAAACACAGTTTGAGGAATTTCGAATCTGTTAAGGTATTAATTTGGTGAAAAAATTATCCATTTAAATTGGATCGATAACTTTGGAGTGTATGGATCTAGTTTAATATTATGATGCATTTTTGGCGTTATTATTGGTGCTTGTTGACATCAAATTTTTGCCAACATGATAATTCATTGTTGGTTTAGTTATGGATAAAGTTTTCAGTAATTAGAAATTAGGAGTTTCTTGTGTTTGTCTTTTTTAATAAAAAAAATACAAATAAAAATACAGATAAAAATAATGAAAAGGATCAAGGATCGGGCCAAGCCCGGCCCTCGCCACCGGCTCGCACGGGCCTTGCCCGCGCGACTTCCGTTTTTCCCTACTGGGCTCTCGCGAGCCCATTCCACAAGCCCCTCTCCCACTCCTTTTTCCTCTTTCGGCCCACGCGACACTCTCACAAGGCCCGTCTGACTCTCCCCGGCCCACGCTGGATTCTATCTCCCGCGCGGTCAGCTCAATGCCAGATCTGCTTTCGCCTGCTCCTCGAGATTTCTAAGGCAGGAGTCAGCGAGCACACTGACACGCGAAGTCAGAACGTGAAGCAGAGAGGGAGGGGATGTGAGGCGGAAGGGAGAAAGGCGGAGCAAAAAGAAGTGGGGGGTCTTCAGTTCTTAAAGACAGCTTGGCAAAATCAGAGAGGGGGAGGATCTGAGAAAAGAAAAAAACGTGGAAGATTAAGGAGAAGACAGGAGGGGAGAAGAGAGAATTAAAGGAGGATAAAAAGACTATGGTGGCTGCATGGAACAAACGGAGGAGGAGCACGAGGGAGAAAAATCAACCACGACTCCCAGCGAGAAACCCCTTCGCCGAACGCTCCCTGCCTCTGGTAAGTGACGGTTCTAACTCGTCTGCCCATTTCCTCGAGGACCTTTGTCAGGACACTTCGCGTGAGCTAGTAGTGGCTTGACTCGAATCTTTTGAGTGCGCCCGTCAGCCGTGATCCCCCTGAACCGACGAGAGGATCCACTGCCATTCACTCCCGTTAGCGACCTGCTGTTACTAGGTTCCGCGATTTGAGATGGTTGGCCTTTGTCTGACTTGTGCTTCGACTTGCTTGTGGTGCCTGCTTGATGGTTAACTAGCCTCGTTTTTCAATGAAATTTCACTGGTTTTCTTCGCGTGCCGAATGTTTGCTAAAATGCGTAGGTGAAATCCGTATCCTTCTCTTTGGTTTTGGTCTAGTTCTGGAGCTTCAGTCGTGCGTGGGAGCCTTGGCCGTCGCGTGGCGGAGCCGTAGGCCACCGCGTGAGACATCGCGTCGAGATGAGACGACGGCACCGTCCGTCGTCGCCTCCGGCAGGGTCGTGGACAGCGTGCATCGCAACTCGGAGAATCGAACTGCGATGCACGCTGACTGTGCGTTCTTCTCGTTTGGGCCAGACGGCTGAGAGCCCAAAGGGGATAAGGCTGGGCCAGCATGGGCCAACCCGTGCCCGGAAGTCGCCAGCCCTTTTCAGGCCAGCACTTGACCAGGCCCGGAGCTTTGGGCCCGAGGCCCATTTTGTGGGTCCCTGCCCGTGGCCCTTCTTCACAGTTCGGGTCGGACCCGAACCCGGTTCGGAGCCCGAGCCGGTTTTGGTATAATATTTTTAACAAAAATATAATATGTTATTTTAATATAAAGACCAAAAAATATATTTTTATTAAAAAATTCCGAAATTCCGAGAATTAAAAGTCTTGTTTAGGAAAGCTAGTCTTGCTTGAAAAATCAAATTCTAACATTAGAATTGACCTAGTTTATTTAATCAACACTCCTTTTGGAAAAATTGTCGAAGTTGTCCTTCTACGGTTAATTAAATACTTTCACGTTCATTGGTGCTTCTTAGTTTAAATCATATGCCTTATCAAATTCTATATGGATGCTTGGACGAATGATTTGATGGATAGCTTATGAGAATGATTTGAGTTAGAGTAATTGCATGAGTAAATTTCATGTTGATTATGAAAATATCTATTTAATTTAATATCCGTATTGCTGATGATTTGCTTTATTGAATGCATCGATTGAGTGTTCCAATGTCAAAGTCGACACTTTCGGATTATGTCACTAGATGGTGATTTAAGTGATAGAACACTTATGAGTTGATGGCATAGATGTCCCTTTCGGTCTTATGTCTGTAAATGTTTAGCCTAAGTCCATTAGGATTATGCCATGATAGACATTATCTATATTATTATTTAACATATGCTTAGTCTAATGAAATTGTATTTAATAATACTTGATGAGTTGTGGGTTTTACTTTCCTATCATTATATAATTGAATGTGTTTATTTACCGCATCGTATTTCAATACTCTATTTGTTTACCTCTCATGCTATCTTTTTATAAATCGTGTGTTAATTCCTTTTACAGACTAGCTTAGTCTTAGTATGACTCCACAAGAATAATTACATGAATACTTAGTAAATTTGAATGACCTTTAGGGCCTTAAATGATAAGCAAGAACCGAGTCCGTGCTCATAAGGATTGAACCGAGTCGGATCATTGATTAGATGTTGCTTTTAAGCTGTCTTTTAGGAATACTAATTAGGATCTCCTAAGGAGCGATACTTCTAAATCTATCTAGAAAAGTCCCCCTCTTAAAGGGAAAGGTTTGGGTAGGTCGTGACAATGCTTAAACATTGGTCGAGGAGGCGAGCCGTGACGGCAAAGTTGAACAACTCGTTGATTCATTGGACGAAGCCCTCCTATTTCAATTGGATTTTAAAAGTCAAGAAGCCAAGTACATGCAGTGTCCACGAGAAATAAGATATGTTTCACTGATAATGAAAAAAAAAATGTATAGCCACTCTCCTTATCCTCTTCGATTAACCCTAGAAACATGTTTCACCATAAAAACATATATAGTGAAAACATACACAGTACAAATTATAAATTTGTCCACATAGCTTAAAATACGAAACTTTTCATAGAAATTCTGCATGACTAAACATAAAAAGCCTCTGGGCAGCCTCCGAAACCCTGCCTGTTCACTGGGGAACGGGATCCCGTGCTATCCTGTCGTCAAGGGCTTTCGGATACACCCCATAGGCTCTTTGGAGAAACATCAACCTCAACGTTTCGTTCAGCTGCATGCTTGCTTGATGATTAGAAGTGGGAATGTTTGCGCTTTCTTCTCGATTCTCTGCTTATGGGATCACCGATTGACGTAAAAAGGCACAGGCCCGACGTGGGAGAACATCAACTTCGGGCCATTTTTTGGGGCAAGGAAAACTGGAAAGGAATGGAATCGCTATTCCTGCAATTATTTCCATTCGTGGTGGTGTTTGGTAATGATTTTTTTTCTCGGGAATAAGCACTTCGAAGTGAATACCTATTTCGATGAAAGGAACGAACAGGCATTGCCACCTTCCGGTGGAGGAGAAAATGCTCGTTCCGTTCCCTTTGCTTTTCTGTTCCCATGCGTACGCAAGCGCTGTTTTCACTGTTAGCTTCATTCCTTGGACAAATTTAACAATTTTAGACGGCAATCTGCTTGATTGTCACAATATATCCTTTTTCATAACCAAACAGATAAATTGGATTGCTGATTTTATTCCGGTTATTCATACTGCTTCCCTATACCAATATGTGCCCATGCATCTGAGATCGCATGTTACGGCCACTCGGGTCTTGTCAGATCTAGGTGCCCTGTGTGTTATGTGAAAAACTTAATGATGGGAACTTATCGTATGACACTCCAATTACTGCGGTATGCGGGAAGTATTCCAGTCAATAGTTTCAAAAAGCTTATCCTCACTGTTGTGAAATATTATATGCTAAACTGGCCTATGTAGATAACAACTCAATGAAATCCTCTGATTCAGCGGTTGCATGTGAGGATTGTTTGTGGCGAGTTCAGTTTGAGATAGTTTTTGAATCAGTGAGGGAAGTTGTGCATCCTGTCTTGTCTTTGTGTGAGGACATGGTTTGAGCGCCACATTGGATCGACCCTGAAGCTAATGAGGAACTAATGAATTCATATGGAATTAGCGGTTGACTTTTGCCCTTGATGCGACATAATTGGCTTACTAAACGAAGCAGGCGCACGGTTTGGTTTGGTCCTTTGCATCCAAAACCAGGTTGGTCTTACGCCTATATCTGCAGCTGTAACTTTTGCCGGACGTTATAGTTGTCGTGATCAGTTCAGATTATGCCTGTAGACTGCAAGATAGAATGTGGGCATTCGAGTTATATACCAAAAGATCTTGACGAGAGTTTGTTCCCTTTCCTGGAACCTTGGGGAAAGGACATTACATTTTACACGACGCCCCGTTAATGACAGTATGCCGCAGAATTGATGTGTTGATTTTAAGCGGTCACGTAATACTAGACTATATTGTGGCATGCTTAAGAATTTCTCATAAGAGGTGAACGGATACATAAGAATAATAAATGAATCGTTGTCCCACACAAATGATAGTATTGGAATTTTTGCTGAGAATCACACTTACAGTCTTCAGGTAAACAACAAAAGGCAGTGATAGCGAACTGATATAAATTTATTAAACGGTTCGTCGTGTGAGTAGTTTGCCAGAAACTAATGAGTTACCACGATAGTATAGGATTATTCTTACATTAGAATGCAACCGTTAGGGTTTTCCTCATTGAAAAGATCGGCGAACCTAATAGCTGCTGAAGGAAGCGGCGGGTGGTAATAGTCTGAGGCTGGCCGAGGATAATCGACCTGAGTGACCGGTGTATACACTGACCCTTCCCGGCGTAGATGACCGCTTGAGCTGGACGAGCCGAACGACGACTGACCATGTGCTCCTGCATCATGAGTCAATCCATGAGATTTTACCTACTGATACGTAAGACGGGGCAAAAAAAAGGTCGCTTAGGTTGACCCGTTGCGCTTGGACCACTTGGGGCCAAAGCGACCGGAGTTTTCACCGACCCTTTGTGGGCTTCGATGATCTCTCTGGGCGGGCGAGGATGAGAACAAAAACGAAGACCTGCTGTGTCGTGAATCGATATAGGACAGTTTACCCACATATACCTCAACAAAGGCGTGGGAAAAAAAAACAATAAAGAAAGCGACTTTGGCTGACCTTTTGCACTTTGGCTGGTCCGGGAAACTGGAGGTGACCGTGTTTCCTTCTGACTATTCTTCTTTGACTTCCATTGCTGACTACAGCTCGATGTTTTCTTTTCTTTAGACGACATTGATGGATATTGAGAGGCCTGATAAGCGTCGATGCTGTCGAGCGTTGTTAACGCTATATAAAGTTGATTGTAGACAATATTCTTATGGAAATTGAAAAGCAGAATAAGAAGTTGCAGAAAACAATACGTGTCGTATAATATTCTTATGGAAATTGTTTTTGCGTGTTTAGATGACGGAAGATACACCTAAAAGGTGCACCAATGTTGCCTATGTTGTGTCTGTTTAAGTTGGAATTTGGATATATGCTGCGATGAATATATTGTAGCAAATATTTCTAAGGATATTAGCCATATCTAGATCACATTTGCATTGAGCACAACTCGTGATATCAGTTCCTATTCTTACTAATCCTTCTGTCCGTCTAACCTTCACCTTGTCACGTAAATCATATAAAGGTTATAAGAAGAACATATAAAGATTTTCGTCTAGGCTTTCTTCACGTGGTGACCGTCTTTGGGGGGTAGTGTCATTTTCACCAATTTTAGCTGCTTTGCTTGCTTACTTACTCATCGTCTGACATTCTTGATAGAAAAAGCTTTTTGAAGGACGGTTTCGATTTTGTGACGAGAAAAGAAGAAGGGGGGGGGGGGGGGGGGGGGGGAGGGGGAGGAGATATCTGTGCTTGAAGAGGGCAAGGAAGGAAACAAAAGCGTTGATGATGAGATATCAAAATTTATAGTTATCCCTGGTTTATCGGGTGCTGAAGTATGTAAATCTAACACAACCGCTTTAGCTATTGTTTTATAAACGTTTCCTAAATGTCTCGTTTAACTGCGAGGCTGCTTGATGATTAGGAGAATGTTTGCATTTTATTCACGATTCTCTGCTTATGCGATTACAGATAAGTGAAAAAGCGCAGCTCCGATGTGGGAGAATGGGCCAAAACTTCAGGCCATTTTTTGGAGAAAGGAAATGAAAATGAATGGATTTCTATTCCTGCAATTATCTCCATTCCTGGTGTTCGGTATGATTTTTTCCTTGGGAATGAGCACGTCGAAGTGAATGCCTATTCTGATCAAAGAAACGAGTAGGCATTGCTACCTTCTGGTGGGAGAGAAAATGCTCGTTCCGTTCCACTTTGATTTTCTGTTCCTATGCGTACACAACGCTTTGTTTTCTCTGTTAGCTTCATTCCTTGGACGAATGTGACATTTTTGGACATCAGTTCTGTTGGATAGTAACAATATCCTTGGGCTCGGGAATTCCTTGAGCACCTTCTCCACCGCCTCGGCTTGGGAGATTATTAGGCCAAGAGGCCAAGTTACTCGCGGGATGATTATCCCGCGACATCAATTCCATCTCTAATTAATGACCTGGAACATGCTTCCCACTCAAATATTCCTCATGTCTTATTTCAGAATTCATGATGCAAATTGTGCCTTTTGCAACCATAGACCAGATTCAGTCAATCATTTGTTTTTTGGATGTTAAGTCACGTTCCAACTAGTTCTTTTTTGGGCAGCGAGATGTAATATATTGTGGCACAGTGGACCGTGGCTTCAAACGCTTTACTAGGCTAGCAATCGTATATCTGGAGATAGTTTATGTCAATGTATAGCTCGGTTCTCCTTGGGTGCTTTATGCAATATTAATTGGAATGAGAGAAACGATGTTCTTTTTTGCGATCAAGTCGTCTACGTTCTAGCTATGAAGACAAAGTTGGAGAAGATGGTAAAAGATAAGGCGTTGACATTCAGCCATGTTCAAGATTCTATCAGGAATAGAAAAATGCAACGAAGTTGGGGCATCGATCCTAGTATCTTCTCATAAAAGTTCATGGTCCTTTTTTGAATTTGTTTTTTTTTTTGTGTATTTATTAGCCATTGTTTAGGCCTTTGCCATAATTGATACCATGGTACTATTTCAATCATTTCAGCCCTTAGGGTTTCGTGAGTGCAAGTTTCATGGTGTCAGGCAATCTTGTCTTGTATAATCCTTTGGTAAAAGTCAATAAGTACTTACATTACAAAAAAAAAAACAATATCCTTAGTCATAACCAAAAAGGAAAGTTGGATTACTAATTTCATTCTTTTCTTCGTACCGCTTCCTTATACCAATATGTGCCCATGCATCTGACATTGCATGTTTTGGTGGCCATCCTGGTTTTGTCGGATCTAGGTGTACCATGTCTTATGTGAAAATAATAATGATTGCTATTTGTTGTATGACTCTCAATTACTGCAGGATGCAGGAAGTTTTCCAATCAATAGCTCCCACAAGCTTATACTCACTGTTGCGAAATCTTATGCTAAACTGGTCCACGTAGATCAGCTCAGTGAAAGCCTTCGCTGCATTGGTTCCATGTGAGGATTGTTTGTGGCAAGTTCTGTTTAATCAGTTCTTGAATTAGTGGGTGGAAATTGTGCATCGTGTCTTGTCTTTGTGTGAGGACATGGTTTTAACGCCACATTGGATCGAAGCTGAAGCCAATGAAGAACTAATGTTTTACATGGAATTACGGGATGAGTTTTGCCTTTGATGCAATACGGTTGGCTAACTAAACGAGGCATGCGTATGGTCTGGTTTGATCTTTTGCTTGCAAAACCAGATAATCTTGGAAGTCATCTGCAGCTGTAACTTTTGCTGGATGTTATAGATGTCCTGCTCATCTCAGATTATGTTTGTAGACTGCAAGATAGAACGCACGGCATTCAAGTTATATACCGAAAGATCGTGACAAAAATTTGTTCCCAAATCGAAAGTGCATTAGATCTTGTCCGACACTGGTTAACAACATTGTGTGGCAGACTTGATGTGGTGATTTCAACTGGTTAAGTGAAACTAGAGTTACTCTGGCATGTGTAGGAATTTCTCTCAATAAAAGGTGAAAACAGATCATAAGAACAGTACAGGAACCCTTGTCCAATGTAAATCATAGTACTGGAATTATGGTATTATGCTGAGGATCACACTTCAATATTCAGGTAAACCCACAGGACAGCAATGGCGAACTGATACAAAACCTCTTGGACGGTTTGTCACACGAGTGTTTTGCCAGAAATTAATGAGTTGGTACCACGATCATATAGAATTATACTCACATTAGCGAGCAATTGTGAGGGTTTTCCCCATTGAGAAAATAAGCAAACTTATCGAACTCACTAGGAAGCTTCGGCTTATGGTAATACTCCAGGGGCGGCAGAGCATAATCGAACTGAGCGGCTGGAGCTTTCACCGACCCTCCCCGGTGTAGATGACTGCTCGAGATGGAGGAGATAACCGAGGATGAATGATGATTTCCTGGATCATGAGTCAATCAATGAGATTTTGCCTTCTTATACCTCAAAAACAGGGGGAGAAAAGCTGACTCTTTGGCTGACCTGATGCACTTGGACCTCTCGGGGCCGAAGCAACTCGAGCTTTCGCTGAGCCTTCCCGTCGTAGATGACCGCTCGAGACGGACGAGACGGAAGAGGACGAACGATGACCTCCTGCATCATGTGCCAATGCATGAGATTGTGCCTACCCGCGGAAACAAGGCAACTTCCGTTGCGCTTGGACCGCTCGGGGCCGAAGCGACCGGAGCTTTCGCCGACCCGTTTTGGGCTCTGCCGATCGCTCTTGGCGAACGAGGACAATAACAAAGAAGATGACCTCCTGTGTCATGAATCGATCTCTGACAGTTTAACCGATCCTTACCTGAACGAAGGCACGGGAAAACCATAAAAAGAAGAAGAAGAAGAAGCGAGTTTGGCTAACCTTTTGCACTTTGACCGCTCGGGGCAGCAGGAGGTGACTGTGCTTCCTTCTGCTTCCCCTTCTTCCTCTTCCATAGCTGACTGTATCTCACTATTTTCTCATCATTGGGCGCCATTGAAGGATCTTTAGAAGGGCTGATACAAAGCGCCGACGCTGCCGAGTGTTGTTATCTATGCGTGAAGTGGAGCATGTTTCCGCGGCAATAGTAAATATTTGGAAGAATCATATCCACATCTCAATTATATTACATTAAGCTCAACTCGTGATATTATTTCCTATTATTTCCAATCCTTCTTTGCCTAGCCTCTCGCTTATTGTAAAAATAATTAAATATTAATCAACGCCTTCACTTAACAATTTAAACTTTTAGGATAGTTAGTTGTGATCTTACAAAAACTTCACACTTGTCGCATAAATTTTGAAAAGGTTATAAGGAAAGCATATAAAGATTTTCATGCAGGCTATCTTTGCATGGTGACCATCTTTGCGGGGGTGGTGTTATTTTGCACCAATTTTAGCGTAATCTATCTTATTTTAGATTAAAGGACAACATAGCAAGTAATGATTCATAAGCAAAGACGAATCTTGCAATCTCCTCCCAAAAAGGAATTTGCTCTCCAGCATGTGCGCTCTTGAAACACAATTGACTTGCGATGAGAACAAAAAAGATCACTATTCGTCGAATTCCTCTTTGAATCATAGTATGCTGTGAATCGAAATCTGGGATTCGTGAATCGTGAAGCGAAAGATTTCATAAACTATCTAAAATTAGTAATTTGTGTTATAAGCATTTAAAAGAATTAACTAAATTTTAAAATAATTTTTTTTACTATTCTAATTTTCAAGTAATCGCGATGACTCCTATTCATAAGAATGATAGGATTTCCGTTTCTTATCTATTGAAAAGCGCATCGAGATATCAATCACAGATCTGAATAGTTAAGTATACCTCACAAGAAATGTTTCAATTTCTAATATACTAATTAACCATGATTGTGAGAAAAACGGTAATTTGATGAAGAAATCCAAAGTAAGGGAGGAAGCTTATCGAGAAACTCGAGAGGACAAACTGGACATGCCTATCGGTTGCAATATCCAGCAAAAGATGCATTGCTTATGCAAGTTTATATGCAAGCAATTTGTGTCTATTTGAGAAAAGGGCTTTGGTTTTTTAGTACTTTCTTTGCCAACAACTGGTATGTTCTTCTTGCATGATCCATCCTGGTCAAAGTGAGGTTATAGAAGGAAAGAACCTAATCGACGGAAGAAAAACGTTAGAATCTCTATAGAACTTAACACATGTTAGAGACAAAGGGGAATCCGTCGCTAAAAGCCGCGAAACCAAGTTATAAGTCGCTCGACCATCTCATCTCTCCCCGATGCGAGGCGCCTTTTCTCCCCGGCTTGGGTTTCGGCTTGTGCACGTTCTCAAGGGAACATGGGGCCATTAGCGGAGGCATACGCATCTCTTTTACGATTAGTGATGCTTTACAAAGGGAAGGACGATATCGACAGCATCGATGTTTTACTTGATGGGCTCCTAAGATCAATGGGCCGATGTAGCTAGCCCATCAGGATGAATCTTAGTCTCACTTGGGCCAACAAGTTGAAAAAGCCCACTATCGCTTTATGGCCATAGAAGACTCGATTCCCTTCCCCCATGTCCTTCTCTCATCTTGCAGATCTCGCTTGGTACCCGCCGACGTCGGCATCCCAAGTTCTCCCAGTGGGCGATTCCCGGCGATAAACCCTGTTCCGCATCGCTAGGTTCTTCGTTCGCGTGAAGCTGCTCTCATCGAACTCGCGGGTCCAAAAGCGCAGAACCCAGAGAGAGACGGGGGAGAGAGAGAGAGAGAGAGAGAGAGAGAGAGAGAGAGAGAGAGAGAGAGAGAGAGAGATGGCGTTTAGGGGGAAGGAGATGATGAAGAAGGTGCTGAAGCGAGTGGGAGAGAACAACCTCGCGCCAGGAGTCAAAGAAACCCTGGAGAAGTGCATCCCGAAATCCAAAGTCGTCATGGGTCGCGCCAAGCGCGGCCTCTTCGCCGGCCGCCACATCCGTTTCGGAAACCAAGTCAGCGAGGACGGCGGCAACAAGTAATCTCCTCCCTCCCCCCCCCCCCCCCCCCCCCCCCCCCCAACCCTTCCCTCCTCACTTCTTTTTTTCATTAATTATGTTTTGTCAATCAGCTATTTCGAAATGGGTATGATCGGAACCGGGTCTGGTTGTGTGTTGCGGCCGGAGATGCTTCTTACTTTAGACTCGACTGCGGCTTTGCATCAGTTGCGCTTTGCCGGCTCAATCTAGCTTGTGATGTGATTGCATCAAGCTTAAAACATGGCTCGCATTTCATATTGGGCGGTGGACTCCGTCGCATTCTTTTCTGACCACGATGTGTTATTTAAACTCGTGATGGTTCCATCTTCCGTAGTTTGTGATGAATTGCAATAGAAGTAACGTTCATGGCCGTGTTAAAGCAAGGGCATTTTGTTGGACAGGATTTTGAATATGAAAAGTAATGTGTCCCTTTCTTATGATGTCGTTGGAGAGATCCGACATGATCAATACTAAACTCGTGGGCGTGCCAATAGTTCAGCCTGCTGTAGTTTGTATTAAGCTTAGGACTGTCAATGAGAGATCTGATATGAACAATGTTAAAGATCCAGGTTGTGGCTCCGATCTTTAGTTTTTGTTTGCTCTTTCTGCTTAAGCATATGTATCAACAATCTCAGTTGTTCAATTGCTCTTGCTATTGTCACTTCAACATGTAATGCGCAAACACCACAAGCTCGCTTTTTTATGGTGAAGGAGATTTCATCAGATTACGCTGTCACATAAAGTCTTTGGGCTTTGACTACCTCCATTTTTCCTTGTCGAATTCTTGTTAGATCAGTTCTTGGTAATAGCAGGCGCTTGCAGATATCCTGATTGCTTTCTTATAATTAGTGTTCTCACTTTTTTGTTTTCCAAAATAAAGATTAGCGGTTGACTGAGATGTTATTTGCTGCTCTATTCAGGATCACTAAGGTGTTTTTACTATTTGTTTGAGGCTGTGATATTATTGTAGATGAAAGCTCCTGGAGTTGGTCGGACTTTACATTTGTTTATCTCCAAACTAACTGTTTTTTCCCCTCATTATCACTGAACAGTTTAAGCCTTCAGAGACTTGGTTTATTTTGATCCATGTCACCTTAGATAGCACACCACAATCCCATCTTTATGGTGTTAGCTTCTAACTGTACTTGCCACTCCACTCAAGGGGAAGCCATAAAGGTCATCAGATATGTCATGTACGCAATATTGAGTTGCTGCAAACAAGACTTTGGGTGACAACTAGCATCGATATAAGTTGTCCGTGGTCCAAGATTCTCTTGTTTTTCTTTTCCCTTTGAGGATTTAGATGTTAACATACTATTAAGCATGACCGTAGGAACTTTGGAAATGATTGACTGATCCTGTTGATTCCTTCTAGTGAAGAATCGAGACGTGAGTCTTGTAAATGTCAAATTTGAAGCGAAAAATTGTAATTTTCTGCTAAGAGCTTCCCTGTGACTGTTGTTCCAGGACAAGGAGGAGCTGGAAGCCAAATGTGCAGGAGAAGCGTCTGTTCAGTTACATTCATGACCGCCATATTCGTGTCAAAGTGACGACCCATGCTCTGCGATGCATAGATAAGGCAGGTGGGATTGATGAGTATCTGCTGAAGACGCCTTATCACAAGATGGACACAGAAATGGGTCTGTTTTGGAAATCAAAGATCGAGAAGCTTTATGAAGAGCTTGGCAAAATGGAGGTGGTTTTCTTTTCTCCCGAGGACGAAGCCAAGTTCGAACAAGGTTTTAAACAGCTGAAGCTTGAAGAGAGGGCAGCTCGTAGGGAGTTCAGAAGGCGGATGTATGGCACAGCGGGCAAAGAGAAGCCGGCAGCAGAAGGTCAAGCGAGCGATCAAGTAACTCAAGAGGAGTCGCCCAGGATTGGCGATGGACATTGGCATGCGGATGATCATGACCAACCGAACGAGCAGTTGGTTGCTTACTCTTAATTTTGATCGCATCTGAATAATGTTGAGATCGTCAGTCATTGCGCTAGTTCGAGTTATTTTTGTAACTGATGATAAGATTTGAAGTTGGGGTCGGCGCTTTTTTTGCGTTAGTGGTATTTGTACGATATGTGCGTTACAATATGGATCGCGGACAAATTCAGCGTGCATTCTCTGGGATAATTAAGCCTCCCTCTGATGTTAGAAGCAGGGAGTCATTTAAATTTAGAAGAAAGAAATAGGGTTGAAGAAGTTGGAAAAACAAAAAGACTATGTTAGACATTGCTGCGTCGTTCATATTCTTCCCTATTCAACCAATGCACTCTTCCAGCGAAAGTACACATCATATAATCAAAAAAATGCTACAACATGGTCACATTTTCCACATCTATCTAGCATTTAAATCGAATTCACCACCTTCACGCCAGTCGCTCTGCACGCCTGTCTCACCATTCTCGGTCTCTTCATCGTTCAAGAAATCTTCAGATGGTTCCTTCTCATCTTTCTGTCCATTATTTGCCCACCCATTGATCATGTCGTCTGGGTTAACACCCTTTTCCTGCTCCTCCAGGTCGTGATTTATAGGAATATCATTGTCTTGAGATCCGCGAGCATTTGCCCTAATAGGGCCTCGAGCCATCATGTCCGCATGAGCCTGTGACCCAACTCTAGCGTGCTCTGCCTGTGCCATTGTCGCAATGCGCAACTGAGCCTCATGAGCCTCCCTCCCAGCTTTCTCTCTCGACTCGATTTCGGCCCTTAATTCCAGCATTGCCCGTTTCTCCTCTTGAAACAGGAACTGCTCGATCATCAACCTCTCCTCGGAGCGGAACTCTCCAAAAGCTCGCTTGCGAGTTATTATGTTGAACGCAAGGGCCTGTTTCTCAAACGTCGAAGCAAACTCTGCTACTTTGGCGGCAATGTTATGATCCCATTGCTGTGAACGAGAAGGCATCTGACCTGTTGTGTCAGAATCAAGGATTCTATCGTCTTCCTCGGCCTCATAATCTGCTATCACATGGTAAGGCAGTAACCTGCACCAAAGAGAAAGGGTAAATAACCAAGCCTGCAATCTAAAGCAGCTTCTTGTAATCAGACGTCAGTACTAGGATTTATGTAAACATCAGTCTCACCCAAGGGAGACTATCTTTGAGCAGTCACTATCTATGGCCTAAGGCTGCATCTCCTAAAAAAGAATATGCAAGTCTATCCTAATAACTAGATGCCTGAACAGCAAACTCTGCTGCCCTGCTCCTTTTACTGTCCCTATACATACTGCCCTCCAAAGGTAGCCACATTATACTTCCCCATTATCCTAGCTATCTAAGTTCCAAATATGAGAAACCTGAAAAACTATGGCTGGACAAGAGACAGCAGAACAGACCAGAAGCAACACAAGGATCATATCTAAAGCAACATGCTTGCTCTTGCTAAGCAACCAATACTAGATCCACCTCTTTTTGTGCCAACATGAACCACTCGAGACAGCAAATTTTTCCCTTATATACCACTAATGACAGTTCATGGAAGTTTATTTAAGCTATAGATTTACAGCTGAACATCAAATGTGACTCATGTGCAAAAAGCAACTGCTTGGATTGTAGTCAAATGAGTCTACACCATTCAGTGCAATTTACAGTCGGAGCATATTCGTGTGGCGGTCATTATCACAGCTAACTACTCTCTTGTGCAAGGTGCTATCTTTAATGCACCATAGTAAAAAGTACTTTCCTTGCCTGGACAGTCTCCATTTCTTCTCAACAACTTTCGCAACCAAAAAAAAGAAAAAGTTCAAAAGACTAAAACAACAGAACATCTCGGCTAACAAGAGAAAGAAGACAACCTGTCGCAGGCATCTTCAAGAGAAGAGAAGGGGCGCTTGAAGTCTGGGTGACAAATACGCCAGGCATCCTGGTACGCCATCTGCAATTCCACTTGATTTCCCGGTCGAATCACTTTCTGCTGCTGCTGCAATTGCTGCTGTTGCTGCAATTGCTGGTGCTGCTGCTGTTGGTGTGGCTGCTGTTGGTGCTGCTGCTGGTGCTGCTGCTGTTGCTGTTGCTGTTGCTGTTGCTGTTGTTGTTGCTGTTGGTGTTGCTGTTGCTGTTGCTGTTGCTGCTGCAAATTAGAAGCAGAGTTGCTAGGGTTCTGCTGGATCGAGCGGTGGGTGAGCCCCGGAGGGCGGAGGTGCACGTCGATGTTGGATGGGAACCGTGACATGGCAGCTGCCTGCTGCTGCTGCTTCTGCAGCTGCTGGAGGAGCAGGAACTGCTGCTGCTGTTGATGTTGTTGCTGCTGCTGCTGCTGCTGCTGTTGCTGATGCTGATGGTGGTGTTTCATCAGCAGTTGCTGCTGCTGCTGTTGCTGCTGCTGGTGCTGCTGCTGCTGCTGCGCCGACGATTTTGCCTCCTCCATCTCTCTCTATAGAAAAAGAGGATTCGGACTCAAAATGTGAATGGCTTCTTCAAACAATGCAGAGGAACGAAGCGAATTACTGTGTCGAACAGGAGAGTTGCTACCCTAATATGCGTTCTCACGCTTCTCAACTTTCCTCATCAATAAGATTTATCAAAGACAAATCCAAGCAATCCAGTCAACGAAAATCACAGTAATTGGTCCTGGTCATCTCCCGTCGAGCCATACATAAACAAGCAGTAACTAAATTGCATTGCCACCAAGTAACGACCCTACCCGAAGCAGCATACGCCGCTACAATCGCCGCACACCCGTCGAAGATAACTTAGAAATAAAATAAAATAGAAGACTTGGTCAACAGTAAAGGTAAAAAAAAAATGCAAATTCTGAGTTGAAGAGCAAAGCCACAAATAGACGAAGATCGAGAACTCAAACACCAGCGCAAATAACACAAACACACAGAGGATAAATTGAGCCGAACGGATATAAGAAATTCCCGCACAAAGACCACTCCAATCTCACATTTGCAGCCGAATCCCGAGACCAGATTCAACTTTTCTGATCTCAGGACAGTGTGATGGCCCCAAGACCCGAAATTAATAACCCCAGCCCCGCTTCGACGAGCTAACAGAGAAATCGAGAACGAAACCTAATGAAACCCCAAGCTGAAAGAGCGACGAGGAGGAGACGAAGAAGAAGGAAGAATCGAGGGGAACCTGGAGAGAGGAATCGCGGGATGGAGAAGACTGTGCCAAGTTCGCGCAGAGGGTGGCGTCGAGCCGCGAGCGAGAGAGGTCTGCAAGTCAGCGTCGTGAGGCTTGAGAGAAAGAGAGAGAGTGAAGAGAGAGAAGAATTAGGTTTTTCAGTGAGAGAGAGAGAGAGAGAGAGGCGAGGCGTGAGTGAAGAAAAAAGAAACGGGCAATTAGTGTTTTCACTTTTGCAATCTGTAATTATTCTTTTTAGTTTTATAATAATAAGAGTTATATAGACATATACGTATATGTATATATATTAGTTTGGTCCGGATCGGTCGACCCAGGCTTAAATGGGAAATCAACTTAATATTCACAGATTTCAATTTTAAGGAATGGAAAATCCGATGGGATTCGGCCGGCACCGTTCGAAACCGGCCAATTTCGATCTATTTTCTGATTTGATCTAGCTTTTTTTGCTCATCCTTAATGCAAATCGAGCGTGGCTCGTGACATTTGCATCCATGAGAAGAGTTGACGAAACCTCTTTTTGTGGAGACGTCAAACTTTCCAAATCTTTTTAAAATACTTACAAAATGCTCAAATTAGGAGCTCCAATGCTCGCATGCAAAGAAGAAGCACCTGACTTACTTTGTCTCGGTGATTCTAATTCATGGAATGGATTGACTAACGTGGACGAGCGATTCCATAGTCTAAATTTATAAAATATGTCAGACGGTTACGCATTGCCGCTACAAAAATATCATTATAAACATATAAAATAGAGATTTCTGGTCATTAACGTTGCAACTTTTTGTTTAGCAACACAGTGAATGTTATCGAACCTCCTGTCTCATTCTGTGGTCATACAGACAGATTTATTTCATGGTCAGGACTAGAGAACTCGTCAATGCGGTCGTGCGGTCCTTCCATATTGTTCTCAGCCTCGCGTTCATGTATGGCTTGCTGGACATGGTCGTGAATGGCCAGGAGTTCAGACATCCCGGATCTCGAGTGTCTGAAAAAGAACTTCGAACCCGTCTTTAAGTCCAAACCTTTCCATGTCCAAGCAGTTGAATCGAACAGATTGATACATCAAATCAGGGTGATCTTATCTTTGAGCCATTCGCTTTGAAGGTAAGAGGAAGAAATCGGCGAGTTTGATCGACGATACGAAATGGATTGTGTTTCAGCAGAAATGATAATTGAAGAGCTAAACGGGGAAGAGCAACCAGGAAGCAATTTGTGCAAAGCTTGCTGACAAACCCCAATAGAAGATAGAGCACCAGGCGGGATGCATCATGTCAGAACTTCTGCATACCAATCACGAACTGCACAAAGCCCCAAGGCCACATTTTAACACGATCACCGATTGTCTACAGATTGAAACTAGCGGAACTTGATCACGACACGTTGCAGAGCGTGTGTTCTGGTGCAGCATGAGGAAGGCAAAGGAGGGTGGGTGCCCTTCCCTTCTCTCTGTCGTCAAGCTTTGTCAATGGAAGGAACCCGGCTCACACTATCCATATCCTCCGCCGCGGTCTTCGCCGTCCTCTGAACCAAGTAATGGTTCCATCTCCTTGTATAGAGAGCTCTGTCATTCCCCATCACCAGGTAGAAGGGCTTTTAATCGAATGAGATCGTCCCGTTGCACCTCTCGAGGTCGCCCAGATTTGGGCGAGTCCCAGTGGTGGCATCGCCGCTCGCGGACGAGCAGGAGCAGCGAGGCGGAGTCAAGGTTGCATGACCTCAAGCCAGCCAAAAACGACACGGCCACAAGCCAATCTTAAGACCCGAGAACCATTGGAGAAAAATAGCTTATCAAGAAACTGCAGATAGGCTTCTTGACAAAAACAAGTGCCATTGGAGCACTTTTGAACATTATCCATATAAATTAGCGAAAGTGAATCCTCATTATCTTGACTATTCTAAGTGTTGGTGGCATTATAGAAGTCGGCATTGCGGCAGATTGCATTCCAAGAAACAAAATGTAGAAGATGTCTGTTCAATCTTGTCATCTCCGGCCTCATAGACTGTACAAAGCAACCAAGTCATTCCACATTGGAAAAACAAGAGACTCAAACGATCGATCGATCACATTGGTCATGTTTACTCCAAGAAGGGCCTAATCACTTCACCAACTCTTTTGTTATCAGATAGCGGAAACTAAAGTTGTGCGGAATCCACTCGATGTTCTTGCGTGATTTGCTGAGCTGACACCTCTTGAAGGTTTTCCTAAAGCACTCGGGCAAGGACAGCTGAATCATTTCCGTAACTCCAGCTGGACTCAACCCTGAATCCTTCGCGAACGACTCCACGACCTTCGGTAAGAGGATCTTTTGGTCCTTGCGGACCCCGAAAGTGGCACGTATGTACTCTTCTTTTGCAATTTCCAACTCTTGAAACACTCTTTTGGGAGTGTATATTCGGATCTATCAAATCAAAGAAGAAAAGAAGAACAACGACGGTCAAGTATGCTAAATGATTCAGAATTGATGTTTGCGATTGGAGCAAGAATTTGCAATCTTGTTTAGCATCTAATAGTGAAATCAAGACAATGGCAAGAGATAAATACCGCAGGATCAGAGTGACTTCCACAACAGAGTGCAAAGTGTAAGAGGGGTTCGGATTGCTTGACTGCATACTCTTGTCTTGGGTCCCCGCTTTTGAACTTGGACCTCGTAGACATTAATAAGCTGAGCCACTGCATGAAATGCGAACTCATATCAGATCCGTGACAAATGTTAACTTTCAAGAATCCCCCTCTACTACAGAATGGCGAAACGACCAAAGAGCTTGGTATCGTCAAATGACTAAAGACAAGTACAGCTAGAGGAAACAGTATGTTTTGAACCTTGCACAACTGATTATATATTGTCTCACCACCTAAGCCGAAAGACTAGCTTCACCGCTCTATTATGCTAAAATAGATGAAGGGTCTTAGATTAAAACCTGTCGAGGTCGAGACAACCGGCATTTGAGGATTGAGCTCTGTATCGTGCCAACGCTTATGGTGTGCCCTCCAACATTATAGGCTGCCTGCATTAGGAAAAGCTTTAATAAAATCCGCATCGTGAATTTTTTCGATCTTTTATTACGTAAAGACAGTCTAAAGACCGAACGAGGTACCTTCAGTAGTAGCAAAATTCTCTTAACGTTGTTTTGGGGGATCCCATAAGCCAGAAAAGCCTGTTTCAGAAACAAAAGCTGCTTACAAAACACAAATCTTACAGGACAAACAAAAGCTGAAAGTAACAGTTGTACTAATGACAACTCCTTACATGCATCACCAATGCATTGTGGATATTGATCCAGAAAGCCAGTTTCTCCTCATGCTTCAACCTCCTTGGATCTACTTCTTCTAAGCGAGAAATGAGCAACCTGGTGAAGTATTTGGCTCAGCAACGAGACATGATCGAAACAGAACCAGAAGCTTTTATCACAATTTTCTTTCCAGCGTCATATCTATGGGCAAAGTAGTTAACTTTCAAAACCGAGTTAAAAGCTTTTATCGCAATTTTGTTGCCGGTGTTAAACCTATGGGTAAAGTAGTCAACTTCCTCTACATTTCCTCACTGTTATTGAGTACCACTGAATTTATTTTAGGATGTGTTCTATAGGACAAAAGATGTAACATATTTCAATTGGTTTTGTAAGAGAATGTCATTGGCAGTGAACAGTTCACTCGCAAAATGAAACCTACATGTCAAGAAGCTTTACCGAAAATTCTGCAAAGAGTCTTCAACGTCCCCCAATTTCTGGTTATCCCGATGCAGCCATGCCACTTCGATCATGGTACTATATGGTCCGCTAAAATCCTTGAGTCCGTCCACGTGGAAAGGATTATCTAAGCACACGTCGAAGGAAGAGCTGTTTCCAAACCCGGGACTCCATGCATCCAACTGATCTCGCGGAGAAAAAGCACTCGCCAATGACAAAGAAGAGCCAGGAGAGGAGAGGCCATTATGCGTCAGGGGTGAATCTGCGAGTTTGCAATAGATGCCTGACATGCACTTGACCATATCCTCGGAGAGTTTGTTCGGTGTTTCTGGAACATGGTCAGAAATCCTGGCACCGAGATGTTCGGCCAAACTAATTACCCTGAGGGGAGTATTCTGAGCATACTGCAGAGAAGATTATCAAAGTCAGAACAGAAATTGTTTTGTAGCAAAAGCATTTCAAGTACAGTGGTCTTCTAGCAAAACAAAAATGTAAAGTAAGTCTAAAAGATGCTTTAATCAGCTGTACAAAAATAGAGTTGCTTCGAAACTTGCCTCCATCATTGACACTGGTTGAGACTGGCAAGGGCGTAGAGCTTTAGCCGTGGACTCCACCAGAGGAGAAGTTTGCGCTGACCGTTCTAAGAGCGAGGAGCGGCAACGGTGGATATCAAATGGTTCCTCTTCATAATCCTTTGACAGCCTAGTGAGCGACTCACAACCAGATTGGACCACCACGTTCTTCCCTCGCAGCTCGACGGGGTTATGCCTAGGAAGTTCTAGGAAACTCCCTCTCGGGGTATCTAGTGGCGATTCTATACTTGTCTCCTTGATAGATGGCGGCAAGGGCGGGTTTTGTTGATCGAAAGCCTTTCGGTACAAGGCAAGGAGGTATTGTTCCAGGTACATCACTTCATATTCTAGAATCGCGATTTCCTTAATCAATTCCGCCACTGGCTGGACCCCAAAAAAAAACCAAATATCAGATGATTTTACCCAGAAAACCAGACTTGCTCAACAAGGCCAAGATTTGACAAACCAAATTTGCAAAAGTAGTCTCGCACAATGACAATCACTTAACATAAGCAAAAAAATTAATGGATGACAAATCTTAAATAAATTTGAAGTATTACAGTGAAAAGTTGCGTGCTGCTACGCATATTCGATGCTGAACAGAGTCAGCTATTCAGTATCCACTATCTATTGTCACAGTTAAAATGAAGTAGAAACAGTTACCCTGGGCATCGAGGAATGACTTGTATCGTTGAGGGAGGATGAATTCTTCAAACCCAGTGCCTTCTCCAGAGCGTGGCGCTCCCTGAGCTGGTCCTTTAGTCTTTTCTCAAGCTGCAAAATCTGCATGAAAGACAGTGAAGGAGTAGTAAGCGACAAGAGAACGTAATGTCACTGCTCGAGCGGCCACAGCAACACGATTTCCGGTTCAAACCTCTCGCTTGAGAGAACTTTGGACTTTAATGCCGGTGGTGGAAGTCTTCACCTTGCTTTCAATCGTGTTCGTCATGTAACCTATGTCCTGGTGCAGAGAGCTTCAAATTATAAGGGACAATAAATCGTCCATATCATCGCAAAAATAGTAGACACACTCGGTAATCAAGGTAAAGTTCCAAAATATTCAGAAGGACATAGACAAGGTAAGAACCGACTACGACCCAAAAAAGAAGGAACAGGAAGGGAAAAGCTTCAATATACAAAAGAAACTCCACTGAAAAGAGAAAAACTGGAGGAGGAACATTTTACCAGCTTTACACGGTGCGAATCTTCAGTTAAAACACCGCAACCATCTTCCTCGTCTCTTTTCTTGCCAGGAAAGCTGTCATTTCAGAGCATCAAAAGCACAAAGAGTTAATTCTCGTAGACTGAAGAAAGCTGAAACAGGAAGCTAAGACATTACTAAACTTGCTACTGCCGATCAAAGAAACCTTAATCTTCTTTAAGGTACTCGTTATATCATCATTCTTGATCTCACCATCTTCGGGTGGCTCAGAGCACTTTGACAAGGTCAAACTTCTCTTTTCCATATGAAACTATCTCGGAAGACAATTCAGTTGATGAAAACCATCAACCAACATAAGAAAACCCCGGGAATTGTCCACCGGACTACAGATTGGAAAAGAACTAAAAATAAAAATAAATGGTTACCTCTTTGAACGCTTGTGTATCGAAGTCATCCTCAGCACCAAAATTTTATTTCTACAGTAGTCCAAATTCTTTCGGGTCCCAACTGAAAGAAATCATCCACAAAGCAAGAGCTGCTTCACTGAATCACGCTCGAAAGCCATCTTCCAAGAAAAAAGAAGCGGAAAAAAAAAAACAAGAGGATGCAGAAGCAGAGAAGTGAGAGAAGAAAAAGACACACCCCCCTACAAAGCACGTTCATTCAATGCAACAGAGGACAGAGATGGGGTCATGGCGAGAGCTGAGCCAGAGCAACATATCCAAAGGATACCCAAACGCTGTCTGAACACATCTCGTTAGGCTCCAAAACAGTCAGTTGTCTTCTTGTCTTGGAACAAAACCAGAGCTTCCAGGGGGAACCCAAAAAATGATCATTAAGCAAGAACTCCCTGAGAAGAAAAAAGAAAAAAAGAGTTCCTTTCCGGCTGACAGAGCTTCAGCTCTCTTTAATGGGTAAAAGGTATTGGCCACAGCAGCTAACACAGAACATATAAGAGCTTTGGGGGTATCGGCTGGTGATCATTGTTTTTAAAAAGGAAACTCCTATCATATTAAACAAAAATGAAATTAAAAATGAAAGAAGTCAGTGTCAGCATGGCTTCTGAGATGAAACTTAGCAGGCTAGTTTAGGTCCAAGCCTGTGTATTGTAAAAGGATAATGTTTCCTCTTTCTCAGAGTCGAGCTAGTAGTAGTAGGCCTATCACAGTCGAGGTGTCCCTCAATGGACAATTTTAACCAAACCTCAGATTTAAAGCAAAATATACCACCAGGCCAAGTTGATGTCATCCTTGGTGTGGAAACCCATTAAATTTACTGTGTTAATTGTCTGATAAGAATAACATTATTACCAGCGCATCTGGACAATTTAGCATACATCTCAGTCCCCTAATTTTCTCCAAAATTACCTTCTTCTTTTTTCGCTCTCTTGATCGTCATAATATGGATCTTAATAATATAGTGAAACCACAATATCAAGCAATCATTGTGCAACGCTTTTGCATAATGTATCAGTACTTTTACAACATATTATATGTTCCACTTTATATTCAATGACTCAAAAATTTGAGACAGTCAACTGTTTGGTCGTCCCGATTTTAGATTAGACCAAGTTATTTTGAGTTCGGTTCTTCGCAATTTAAATTCCTTGAATTTCAATGATCCTTCATTTTCGTCTCGCTTATGTTGGAATGCACATTTTAAGATCTCTATCATCCAATTGACCTACACGAAAAAGGGAGAGTGCAAAGGTATTAAACATGTCGCTCTGTCACATATTATAAGCCCACGGAGGGTCAACTGCCGAAGAGCACCAATCAACTTCTTCATAACAGAAACCAGCTTGGAAAATCCTTGTCTTTGATTGGATTCAAACGGGAGTTGGTCACCTTCCCTCTACACTTGTGTGGTTGTCTTGTATATAGAATTAGTTACATGGTCTGTCTTGTTTTCTTCTTTTTACGGACAACCCACTATTTATTGGGCTCTTATGATAATGACGTCTCCAGATACTAATGTCTGGACATTTATATCCCTACTTATGTTCTTTTCGAAGCATGTGATGAAGGCCTTCTGTCTTCACTAGAGACTTAAAGCAAGCAGCCGTTGTGTAGTAATAGATGGAAAACGACCACCAGATCATATTTGCCAGATAATCATTAGGTTTAAAAGAGCATGATCATTTCACTATCTTTCCACAAGCAACGTTTATGCGTCATATAAAACCACTCCTGCTCTTTCTCAGGTTAAGTGCGATTGCCCCATGATTGAGATAGACTTGCTCAGGAAAAAAATGAAAAGGGAGTCCAGTCCAAGAATTGTGCAAAGGGCAGCAAAGCAAAGAGGGGAAGAAAGAAATGCTCAGAGAAAAGAGCTGAGAGTTGAATTGTAAACCTCACACTTGAATTACATCACGAGTGCAGAGAGGAAATGAACGGAAAAATTCATGCATGCATGCACCTCAAAAGGAACGAAAGCCTGGGACGATTGGAAAGGGCATGAGCTTTCCCCTTTGTGCGGTTTCGTTCGTCTAATCCCCACTTTCGCTCTACTCACGCAGAGATCACAAGACGACACCGAAACGAGACAGGACACACTGTCCTCGAGCACGGAACGACTAACGTTTGTCACAGAATCAACCCCCTCGAATTAAATAAAACCAAAAGGTAATTTGCCCTTTTCCACGATCGATGCCCGAGGGGAAAGGTGTTCATGGCTCTCGGAAGCTGCCTTGTCAGGTCTCTCTTTTGTCGCCATTATCAGCATCTTCTGCAAACTTAAAAAAAAGACACCTGCTAATACAGTGGATGGCCAGAGAGAGAGAGATTGAAAATTTGTTTAATGGACTCTTTTCGGTCTCTTATTGTTTAGTGGGAACCTTTTATGTTGAGATTGCAGATAAACTTTTCTTTCTTGGATGCAGGACCACTGCAACAGCGTCCGACTCTTTTTCATTTTCGTTGTCTTTTCTTGATTTTCGACCGATGAACACGGTTAACAATTATCTGAACACGCAGTTACAAGCATCACCACAAAAGGATGAGAAAAAGCGCTCAGCAGGACGACCCATAAGCATTATCATAGACGATTTTTCTTTTCATCATCGAGAAATTCATATGATAGAAGATCTTTATTCATGACAAGCTCATAAATTTTTTGATTTAATTCATAACTATCTATTGAGCAACGGGAAGATGGTAAGCCAGTCGTGATATAATATGCGATTTAGTTTGCATGCTGCCACTGCAAATGGTGTTCTCCAGTGCGGCCATGTTTTATGAGTCGCCCGACTTGCTGAGGATCAGGTTGCGCAGAAGAAATTTTCTGTGAATCTATCTTAATCTGGCGAGAGTTATCCTTCATCTTGATCATAGACCTAGGATTAAGTAGAGACATGAAACTAAGTAATGCCAAAGCAATCACCTCCATCGTGCATAATTAGACTAAACTGGAAAGTCAAATCTCGCGCTGCGCTTTGTCCAAATTATTTGAGCAATCATGTGGCAATCAGATTCTCTTCAAGTCCAGGAGACAGCGCCAACAGGACCATTTCGAAAATCTCCTCAAACCGGGAGCAGAAATCGCCGGTCCCAATGATTAAACAATTCAACACCTTCCAATGTCGTCTCAAGCAGAGAGGCAATCTTCTCAATGCATCAACCCCAGAAAGGCACCAGATAAGTACTTTTTTAAATACTTCTTACTCAATTCAAGAACCGATTTTTAAAATTTACGTGACAGACATGCTTCATAGATCCATGAAATGGGCGAGCTCCATTGATTGATATTCTTTAGCAATGATTCTCATTAAATGAAAATGCTCACGAAGGCCCAGTTTACACGGAGTACCACGCCATTAAATACTTATCGAACTGCAACAAATTTTCCAGAGGCCACCATGGTTTAGGTTCCCATGTCTCTATCTCATTCAAAGCTGGGGAGTGTTGACTTAATTTCCAAATATTCACAGTTTCCTTTCTTTCTTTCTTTTTGATAACTGAGGTGTTCGAGCCAGCTTGCACGCACCTCGATTATTTCTCGAGAGAGATTAGCATAACAACTTACCGTAATAGCCTTCTACTTAAATCACAAGCGCTTCCCTGGAAAATGAAACTCAAGACCTCAACAAAGTCACAGTTCGTCCTAAACAGTTGGGCTACTCATTGGTGGGTCACAGTTTCCTTCATTCAGCTAAGAAGAAAAAGTGGAATAAAATAATATATACTCCTAGGGTTTTTTCTTCTACTCCAAAAGATGCTGCGGATTTGAAGGGCTGCTGACACGTTTATGATCTCCACGATGTTGTCTGGAGATGGAGGATGAAACTTCCATTTGCAGAACATGGAGACACAAGAAAGAGTTCAATATTGGTACAACTGGAAGTTGGTAGGATATTGTTGTTACTTTTTTCCTCCCTTGACTAAGTTATAATATATGGAAAGATCTTCTGCTGGGGATCCTCTGATCAGTTGTGTTATCAACCCCTTTTTCAAGGGATTATTGCAAAGAAAAAGCAATTCCAACGGCATTTGGATAAAAGAAGGCAAATGGCACGATCGATCAAGTAAGATGAAACTCATTAGAAAGGATTGCTCATCGTTAGTTACTTGAGAAATTTAGGTTTGTCTTTTTGGTTTCGATGTGGGTCTAGTGAATCCTAGACATTCATGAAAGCCAGTAAAGGGAAGTACCCTTCTCCATATGGATTAGATCTCATTTCTTTCTGTTTAGTAGCAACATGAACAGCCCGCACAAAAGGGTGAAAGAAAGGGGTAAAAAGGAGGAGTTTTTCTTTAACCCCCATCAAGTTTTATTACGTTGATTTTTGGATAGAATATAAACCCTAGAGATCACCCCCAATCAAATTTTCCCATCTTTTGAAGGAACTTATCTAAAAACATCCCAACCCAAACGCTAAACTCTTCTCCCTCTTCACAACACGTTCCTCCAACTTTACCTCGGTCATACATACGCCAAGGTTCCAGAATCCGAATCCCTTGACTTAAGTCATGGCCAGATCCTAACCGTCCAATTGAGATTAGATGACTATAATTTTATATTTAAAATATTTTAAAAAACGAGTAAGGGAATTTGTCCAAAAAATCTTAAACTTAACTTTTTTACCATTTCGATCATAAATCATTTAATTTTATTTATTAAATAATAAATACTTTCACATTTTGTTAATTGAGTTCATCCAACTAGTTTTAACTAAAAATTAATGATATTGACATCATTAATATCATGGAGGACAGCCAACATCCGCATTAGTAATTTTCCAGTTAAAATTGACAAAAAAAACTCAATTGATAAAACATGAAAAAGTTTATGATTCAATTGATAAAATTAAAAAGTTTAGAACTTTTTGAACGATTTACCCAATAAAAAGTCACAGTGATCTCAATCACTCAACCCAACAAAAGGTTGGTGACAATTCTAGGATGGTCATATGTCAATATCTAGAAAAATTAATTGCACATGGCGCACTTACTTTCTAATTTTAGAAAAAATTGTCAAGAATGTCATAAACATATTATAATTATGTTAATTCAGTCATAAACTTTTTTATATTTGTGTTAATTCAATTCATTCAACCAAAATTGGCTGGTAGTGTAGGCTCTTCCATTGACATTGATGTGGATAATTTTTAATATTTTTTTAAATATGTATTTTTTTTTAAAAAATTCTTTTTTCTTTTTTCTTTTCTTCTTTTTTCCCACGATAGCCGATGAGACTTGCTGGCCACTTGGTAAAACGTTGGGGCAGTAGGTGAAGGTGGCCTCACTCGTAGCTAATAAGGCCATGGTGGCCTTCGCCTGCGGCCCCTATTTCTTTTATTAATTAATATCCAAAACCCTAATAAATGAGAGTTTTACAATGCAATAACACTTATTATAGTCTTACATGGAATAACAAAGACATCACTCAGTTCATAGACCCACTTGTGAAACGGACTTAACCAGATTGGTTGGTCCAATCTTCCAAGACTAGTTGAGCTAATTCCCAGTTCTAAATACTAGGAACTAGCCATTATGGTCTGCCTCTTGGTTTTGGAGTTAGAACCGAGCCAACCTAGAACGGATCACCACTAAGATTGCATCCTCATGGACCGCAACTGTCGCTAAGAAGCGGTGACAATGGAAAGAAATGAATAAAGAAGGAAAGATGAGATAAAATAATAAAATTGATCATAATTTAGAATTTTTTTTAAAAAGTTAAAAATCTCTACACCAGTGCTGGTCATGCAATGTAAGAGGGTCGATATCAATGTCAATTATTTCTATTAAAATTGGCTTGAAAGGACAAAGGCAAATCATTAAAACATTTAAAATTAAATTAGCATAATAAAAAGGTTTTGAATTGAATTGACCATCACATAATATATTTAAAACCTTTTGAACAATCATTCCATAGATTCGCTAAGTCTCAATTCGATAACGTAAGACCATTTTGATATATAATAATTCTATTTGATTGATGTGATCTACCTTCACAATGAGAGATGACTTTAAAGTCAATATATGACAGCTAAGATGACGGTGTATATAGATGGCCAACAATGGAGGAGAAACCCATAAATAGCCTTGGACACTGAACTCTAGTCCACATCAAGGACCAAACATAGTTAAAATGGCTTAAAATGGTATCTAGGACAAGTATGGGATTGGGTCAGATTAGATCATGCTAGATTGGCTACACTTGGTCTTGTAAACTACTCCCCGAGCATCCCCAAGTGCAATGTAGAAGCCAATCTCGAGTCCTCAGGGGAGTGCACACCAATTATAAGAACCAAAATCCACATGAAAAATGTGCATTTACCTTGAAAAACGAAAGAAAGAAAAAACAGAAGAGGTAAAGATAGATTACAAGTTGCCGTGGGATCTAAATATTGAAAAAATTACATTATCGTCACTACACATTTGGGAGATTTTAGTTTTCTTCCTTAAACTTTTGGTTATAATTTAAGGATGAGTTTGTTTTGGGAAATGATTTTGAAAATATTTTCATAGACCGATTGTTCGAGCCATTCATAAGAACAAGATGAACGAAACATATTTTTATCATTTATGAAAGTATTTAGATATATGTCACTATAATTAATGAAAATATTTTTCTTTGATTAATTATTTTAAATAATAAAAAATATTTTTTTATTATTTATTTTTTCGTAAGATAATCGAAACCTCCACTTTCATATCACGCCGACTATTCACAAGGCATGAGGACAAGGGAGTTACTGCCAATCATATCCGGCAAAAGAGAGGGGCATCTCGTGCTTTTCCCTAGTCCCATGTTTTTTTGTCTTTTGTCGCCACTCTCTGGTCCACCGCTTTGGTCATGGAGACCGCCAATTCAATCTGGACCGTTCGACTGTTTGCAGTTGAGGCAAAAGAAAGAGGTCTTGTCATCAAAATTTGAAAAAAAAAAAAGGAGAATGATGTAAATAATTTAATTAAATTTCAACTCAATATATAAAGTGATATATAAACTTTTGATTTATATAATATAATTTCAACTTTAATTCAATGTGCAAAGTGATTTTTCAACTTTTAATTTATTCAATACTATCCATAAACTTTTTATACATGCTCAAACTAGATCATGCATTTTTACAAAAATGTTCAATATTGTCAATGGACTAATTTAAACATGTATCAACAGTTTATGAATTATATTGAACAAATTAAAAATTCAAGATTTACATTGCACATTGAGTTAAAGTTTTAGAACTACATTGAATAAAATTGAAAGTTCGTAAATCAGAAGTTACTATATAATAACGAAATACAAATCCACGGCTTCGCTAACTCAAAATTTTATATAAACTATTGAAGTGAGGAAAATATTATTAATAGTTGCTTGCATATGTATTTAGCAATTATGGGTGTTTCATGTGAAATAAGATTCAATTTGTGATCAAATGTTGGAAAAACATTGAAATGTTTAGAATAACCGGAAAGAATCATAAAAAATCCTAAATTATGCTCACTATGACATATTTACTTCAATTTTTTTGTGACACCAAAAACCTTTATATCCATATGACATATCTATCCTAAACCTTTATAATCTAGGTAATTATATGACAAGGCTATAAGTTCATGATTTTTAGTGACGCAAAAATAAAACCGTCTCGTAATGGTTCAGGTTTGGGGTAAATGTGCGTCGCTCTGATAAGTTTGGGGTTCTATGTGTCATAAGAAGAATTTGAGGTAAATTTGTCACAATTGACATAACTTAGAATTTTCTAGTGGTTTTTTTCCTAAAATAAAATAGATCATATTATGCCCTCGATTTCTTTGATCTCCTAACTAGCATACACCCTCAAGTCAATTTTGCGGTCCAAAGGATCTCCCAATCTTTGAGATTTTACTTTTTTGGACAACATCAAATTTTAAATTTAGATTGACCAAGATGGAAAATGTCGGAAACCTTTAGCTATATACTCCTCTACACTCACACAGTTCAACTAGTCCATCTCGGACAATTTTGGATAATTTAGGGCAGAAAGAGAAAATGCCAATTCTGGCTTGGACGATTTTAAAAGGTACACTCCCTGACACCAATTTGGTGCATCGAAGATTTTATTCCTCGAGTGTTTTCTGAAGAGAATGAAATCTGATGCCATAAGGAAAGGAGTAAATATCATTACCATTTAAGCCAACGCCCCGTTCGTAAGCGTGTAATAATTATTTCCCTAGAGAATACTCATAGACGTTGGTGCCGATTCATCAACATCGTGCGGTCAGCAAGTCTTATTCTTCAAAGCAAATACCTAGTCAACATATTCAATTTCCAAGATCCTTTCAAGAAAGGAGGGAGGGGAGAAGCTAATCCAAATTCAGCTTTTGAAGTTTTTCTCGCTACTAATTCGATGACACATGCTTGAATTTATCATAGTTCTCAAATTGGCTTCAATCGAGATCGTAACATTATTTTAGGCTCACGGCATATATTGTTTTGAGCTCTCACGACCTCAATTACATGAGAGATTGCGTGGCAACAAATTTGAATTGTGATCTCAAATTCAAGATATATGCCACCAACTGAGGATGGTCGTATCAATTTTGACGGAAGCAACAGTGGCAGCCGAGTCAAGTGGTGGCATTTGCACGGCGATTATGGTAGTGGTGTTGGTTAAGTTCGGTGGCCACGAGAGAGAGAGAGAGATTATGACGTGGAAGACACGTGGATGACAATGTGTACAATCAGTAGCGACTCGACAACATCAATGTCCACGTCTCCAAGTGTCGTCCGATTTTGAAGAGAAAGGCCCCGCCGGCAGGGGTTATAAAGTTGAAGACAAGGGGGGTGATAACGTGCGCAATCCACAACAGCCCGACAATGCCAATGTTCACGCCAACCGGCATCGTCCAACTTTCCTCTCTTCCTTTTTTGACCCCTAATTAGCTGGCACTTTGAAAATTCACGGACCTGAATAAACCCCATGTAAAAAAAAACGATCGAACATAATGTGAAAATACAAAATACTTATCGTGCCATTATTCAGAAATATATACATTATATGATTTGGAAAAATTGTGCGCATGGTTTGTAGGTGTTGGGTGATTTTCGGATTACTGAAATCCTCGAAAATCGAAAACTAATTCCGATTACAAATGTAGCGAAAAATATACCCAGAATCTATTGTATCACCAATCGATATATACATCACATAATTGAATTTATCTTGATAGCCACGCATTAGATGCCCCTTTTGCGGCATGGGAATTCTGTAAAATCCAAGATAATTATTGTTGGAGTGAAGAACAAGAGAGAACGACGAATGTTCTGTCTCTTTGATTTCTACTTTACGATGTCTATATTAATAAATGTTCATATAATAATCATTTTATGAGCCCGTGTTGGGCTTGGCCCATCTTGAGCTCGGCCCTAGGCACATAACCTAGCTTGAGCGGCCTATAATTCCATATGTAGGCCTCACTTACTTAGGCTTTGTTTGTTTTGCGGTTGTATGTTGTAAAAGCTGAATGTGTTTTTAAGAAAAAAAGAGATCAAAATATGTGAATCATTGGATTTAGATGGAGGAATAACCAAATTTCTAAGCATCTTGCACAATGCAATGGAAGTAAACGATGAAGAAATTGTATAGATTTGAAGTTGTCCTTGTTTTGCTTACTATTTCAATGAACTTGTTGACAATGCGCTAATGATTTTTTTTAATAATATATGTATGGATTAACCCTAGTCAATGTTGACTAAATCGGCTATATTTGGTTTAACCTAACAAAATTCATCTAAAAATATATTATAAAAATTATAGTTATACTGTGATTATACATACAAAACATGTATTACCATAAAATCGAGAGTTTATGGCACAGTTGTGGTTCTCCTAAAACTGTTGCACAGTGAAACGTTGCTTATTGAATGTTTGGTTACATAGATTTACAGTTGTAGCACTTGAAAGTTGGATGTCACAATTTTTTCCGAGAGTTGTTAGAAGCTTTTGCAATTGAGAAAACACTGCGATTGTTGTGTATTTCCCGATAACTGCATACAAGCTAGGGGGAACATCCTTCTTTTAAAATCGAATCTGTTCCGAGAAAATTATCACAAACAGCACCTTAAACTTTGTTCGCGTCGTATTAAATAAATGAATCGAAAAATATTCGCATAAAAATAATTATTTATATCGCTTACAAAATTGAATCATCACGACGAAAATATATCATTTTTTTGGTCGGAGTATGTACAATGAGAATATTTTTCATTAGTTAATTATTTTAAAAAGCATTTTTCAAATGGTTTATTTTTTTTTACAAAATAAATTCAAAAAATGTCGATACGGGATTTTTAGGTTCATTTGGAATAGCCAAATGCTCTCGGCAACATCTTGTCCCAAAGTCACTTCACGTCGGGACATGACTTGAAACGCAAGCTCATGGCCGACATCTCTTTTTGCCGACAAACCTCTCGAAGAGAATTATTCTACCATCAATGCCCTAATCTCTACAGACAATCATGAGCTTGACTTTTGTAATCCCGATCTTCTTTTCTCATTTTTCTAAACTTTTAACCCCATCATCAGTCGATTAAATCCTCAGGGGTGAAATCACTTGACGTGGAGACGTTGGGGGAGTGGGAAAAGGTGATCTGCAGACGCCCTCTTCAGTTTTTGAACTGCAATGATGAGGATAGACCGAGGTTGTCTTGTCATGGAGCCTCATGATCACATCCCCATCTCGCAATGGGATTTCAAAAATTGAAAATCGAAACGGGGACAGCGCCGCTGGCGGCGAGACCGAAGCTTGGGGCCGAGGGGGATCGGAACACAGGCCCATTGGGGCCCGAATAGAGAATTTACATGGGCTGGTCAACTGGCCCATATTGAAAGTGGACCGAGGGAGCCAGAAGCCCAGCGCCGGCCCGCTCGAGGAGTCTTCCTCAAGCCCAGGAGGACACGTGGACTGTTACAGGGGATTACTATTTAATTGATTATTATAAGTCCAGCCTGGTGGAGGAGAAGCGACGCACCCGGCCCGATCCCCCAAGTCTTCCTTTTGAGGGGAAAGGATCGAGATGGAAGGGGGGATTAGATTGAGCAACCCAGCAGCAGTGAGACCAGAAGACCCTGCAACTTCTTCCCACACTCACAAAATCTCATCCTATTCTCATTGGAATCCTCTTTTGACCAGCCACCCTTGCTAGATCTCATCGCCACCTTTTGAGATTTCGGCAGTAGACCCTCCTCCACCTCCTCCACCTCCTACCCCCCTTTTAATTATACTTATTATTATCATGATTATTGTATATTTTAACTTTAATGTCTATCTCTTTTTGGGTGTTCCGAAAATAGCCCCCTTTGCCCTTTAATGACCTAGGCACAGGCGCAGGCACATCGTGCCCAGCATCCCAGCAAAATTCACAGCATCCACACACACACACACAGACCCGCCCACCTTTTGTTATATGTTCCTTCTGGTATGTGTCGATTCACCATTGCTAACCCTTTAGTGCTCGATTGAGGGATATATCGCACGATTAGGGGGGTTGCAGCAGGTACACACAGGCAGACACATAAATGGGTTTTTCCCTTTTGGCCCCCTTCTTCTCTGTCTAATGAAGGTACTGCAAGAACCCACGATTTTGCCTAACCCCCTCTGCTTGCTTGCTTGTTTGGTTTTTTTTTAAGACTTTTCTTTGGTCTTATAAGCCAACGAGACAAACAACATCAACAATGGCAAATGGTGGTGGTCATCGTGCAGCCCCAACATCTTCCGTTTCCTTAGAGGTATAAACGGACACCATCGACATGCAGCCACATAAACCACATTACATCCGTTCATGTCTGTTATTATTTGTGGCGTGTAATCTCAATTTTAGGCCTTTCTTGTGCCATCCCCTTTATCTCTCTGTGACTTCATCGTGGTGTGACCTAGCTCTAGCTGCACCTGCACCCCCCAAGCCAATTGTTGCATGCGCTAGGGAATTAGGAAAATTAAGCCAAAGCGTGCAATTTTATGTCCAATTCGTGAATTCTAGGCCTTAATTCCTTGTTTTGGTTCATGGGTTCTTCAAAAGTTTGTTTTTTTTTTTTTTTGAGGGATGTGGACCGTCTCGTTACGATGAACTGGAAGCATGTTGTTACTGTTGGCGATCGACTCGCGGATGCAGATACGGTGTACCCTTTTGAGCAATTTCATCCTTAATTAACCTTGCCGGGTGTTTAGGGTTTCGAAGAGCATTGTTCTTTCTTCCGATCAAGGGTTATCCGCAGATTTCTCCAACCAGAGTCTATCACATTGGTTCGATTACAGATTCTGCATGTTGCGCAAGTTTTGATTTCTTGTTTCCGTTTTGCTCTTTTCTTCATTCTTCCGGGGGAAACTTTTAACGGTTTTGTCTGTGATGTTACCTGCGGATGTGACTTGGGACTGTTACCTGCCTATTAGCGAAGTTGCAGGAACGTTTGACCCTTTTTCATGAAGGTTTAATTTTAATGCTGAGTTCAGAGTTTTGTAGTTGGCAATCACGCAAGTGGAGCTACTTTGATTGCCAATATGGCAATTCTACGGAATTTTATGCTTCAATTTGATTTCGTTATGGTGTTTAAGTTAAGAGAAATATTCCCATGTCATATATGGTTGTCCAATTTACTAGATTCCTTTATTTTCTTTGGTAAGTCTTGATGGTAAGTGATTTATGACTAACGAAACTAGCCAACTGCTTCTAAAATGACGGTAATCCGCCAATTCCCGCAATGTATAGTACTCTCTTTGCTTAACATTTATGGCATCTTCATAAAATTTCTGTGACGTAGTTAACGATTTCAAATGGTTTCCTTGGAGGAAAAGAGTGGATCATATTTATCTTGTAAGTGATTGGGGGAAGAGTTGCCCTCTTGTTGTTGCCCATTCTAACAACTCAACTGCATTGTAAAAACAAAAGCAGTGTCAAAGATTTAAAATTGCATGATCCTGCATTATTTTTTTGTGACCTAAATCAGGAGGAGGCAGCAGTTCTGATCGAGGATTTTCTAATAGAGTGTAGAAAGTGAAAACCTTTGACCATCTAGTGAATGTTCAGTGCATGGGCAGATGTGTGGATTCCTTCATTCCCCTTTGGTATGAAGCAACTGATTTTGAGAACCAGTGGTACTTTGGGTTGAGTATCATGAAACTTATTATGTTGTAATGAAACTCTTCCAATAATGCATATTAATTGAGGTGGTCCAGCCCAAAACTTACAGCTTGTTTGTTGCAGTAGGGGCATAGAACCTTTCTGTGACTTTTGGTCTGGGAAGAAAGTATCTGGCCATTCTAATTCCATTAAGGACTATAGAATTGGTTCTTTGTGTGTCAAATTCTAGGAGATGGGTTGTTCAAATGAAGTTCCTCATGAAGTGGCAAATTCAAGTGTTTGCTTTTGTTTTGTTTCTTTTCTGTTTTAAATTCTTGAACTTATTCTGTGCATTGCAATCTGGCCAAAATGTGTGAGTGCTCCAAGGATGACGTTTCTTTTTTCAGTTTTCACATTAGATAAAGATAGATATGTATGCGTATTGTGTGTGTATGAGATATTGCATAAATTGGCATGAAAAGGATAAGCAGGTTGTCCTTGGCATTTTGATTTAGCTTGGAATGCTGTCCGTACTGTGATATAATCCATATTGATAGCTTAGGTCTGTGATTTTCTGTGAAATTCTTCCTCACCAATTTATTAAAGCGATTGTCTTGAATCTGCAGAAGATACCTGGCTTTCTGCAATAAGTTGACTGGCTTTTCAGCTGTTCCCAAGAACATCTCTTCCTCTTAATTTTATGTGGGGATGATGGTGTTGGCATATGCTCAGGGAAATCTCCAATGACTTTGAACAGGATCCTTTAGCTGGGAAAACATTGTTTCTCCAGTTTTCTAGAAGCTGCCTTACTTTTAGGACCTCTAGGTTGATTGCATTCAAGTGTTACGAGACATTCGCTGCGGACTATGGAGTGGCTCCCGTGTGCAAATTTACAACATGCGGGAAAGACAGATTGCTCTCAACAGATTTCAGGGGCAAATGCTGTCCATGATGGTGAATCTGTCTACTCTGAATCTGAGAAACAAGTTCAAGCTTTGGATAGCAAAGTAGATGCTGCATTCTTTACTGTGGATGGGAAAGGAAATGATGTACAAGTTGGCGGTGAAGAAGCAGTCCACCATGCACATGACATTGAGGACCAGTCGGGTGGAGCTTCACATTCTGATTGCTCAATGGATGACCCAAAAGCATCTAGTGGTTCTATTGATTTTGAAGAAAGTAACGTAAATGAACAGAGCTATTGCACTGAATCTTTATTGGCCTCTGAGAATTCTCAAATAATTGTGGATACTATTGAAAGTGAATTGCCAAGCAATAACAGGGATGGAGAATCGTCAGTTTCTGAGCCTAAGTGGCTAGAAGGAGATGAATCGTTAGCATTATGGGTGAAGGTAATAGTCAGATTATTTTTCTCAATGGCTGGAGTTTTCTTTTCTTCTATTTTGGAATTATTCCACAATAATCAATTAAACCTGTACTAGAAGGGCATTGCACATGAGTCATGAACTTCGGATGAGCCAGTGAAGTAGTTTCTACATACTATAAAGCATTGCTGGGTTTTGGCCTTGTAAAGTCCATTGACATGTGGTTATATTCGCATTATCCACTGACTGAGTTTGCCAGAAGTTCTCTATTGATTTGATTTTCATTTTTCCAAATGTTGGTCTGTTCAGATGTAGTGTCTAGCAATTTTCTTGTTGGCCTTTTTGGGATTATATAAGAATAAGTATATCTTGATTGAGCCTAGATTTTGGCAGTGGTGTTCACATATTTTATTGCACAATCTCACTTTAACAATTTTTTGTAGTTTGGTTTCACTGGCTTTGAGATTTTGTAGCAGTTAAATATTTGTTGATATTTGCTGGGTCAGCCTAAATGAATAGCCAGTTGGGTTAACTGAATCTGGTTGCTAGTGTATTTGTTGTGTAGCTAGTCTTTTTATGGCTCATTTCAACCATTAACCCCATGTCAACTGGATATTGCATGGGTACGTCTCATGATGCACTGAAACTATGTAAAATCAGAGACCTTGTAGCACTTATTGAGTTCCTAGGGTATCATAGGAAGAGAGAAGAGGAGAGTTTTAGTCCTTACAAGTTGGAAGGGTTCAAGTTTTATTATTAACAAGATGAGCCCTGATTTTTTTCTTCTGTATCTCTTTCTTCCTTTCTGTGTTTCTCTAAGTATAGTGGAGAGGAAAGTGGCAAGCAGGAATAAGGTGCAAAAGGGCTGACTGGCCATTATCAACTTTGAAAGCGAAGCCAACTCATGAAAGGAAGAAGTACTTTGTCATATTTTTCCCACACACGAGAAATTATTCATGGGCAGATATGCTTCTCGTTCGTCCTATTTATGAATTTCCAGAGCCCATTGCTCATAGGACACATAAAGCTGGAATAAAAACAGTCAAAGATTTGACTGTTGCACGCCGGTTTATAATGCGGAAGCTGGCTGTTGGCATGTTAAATATTATTGATCAGTTGCACATAGAGGTAATTGAGTTCTGCTCCAACTTCTCGCTAATGGAATTGGTGATTTTTGTTTGATTTCTCTGACCTATAGTATATATACATATTCTTAATCAGTATTCAAATTTCAAACTCATGTAGGCCTTGATAGAGACTGCGAGGGACATACTTATCTGGAAGGAGTTTGCTAGGGAAGCATCTCACTGCACTGGTTATACTGATCTTGGGCGGATGCTCTTGAAGCTGCACACAGTAACTTTCTTTTCTGATCATGATTCACAATGCGGAACTTGGAATTTAATAAGTTTTTATATTGGCATTCTTTAGTATGCTCAGAGATACACAGTTGAATCTATGTGCTACTTGCATACATCCGTATGTAATCACTCTTACTTGATAGAGTCATTCATTTCATTTTTTTTTTGTTTTTCCAGAGAAAAAGAAAAAAAAAAAAACTCATGCAAGAACGATAGGCATGTAGTAAACTTAGCTTGATCTAATTGGTGTCACGATGCTCCTCATCTGAACTGAAAGGAAGGAATTATTGCTCAGCTTAGCTGAAGTTGTGGTTGAATAGGAAGACCATTAATTGCATTTATCGAGATAAGGGCAATTTATGTTGATATTTTCTGTAGGGACACCCTTATTCTCTGAAAACCTTCACAACATGCACTTTTGCGCTTTTGTTTTATGCTTTTTCAGATAGTTTTTAAGCTTTGTTTATATGCTTTGGATCGGGTCCTTAGGTTAATTCATAGTTGTTACATGGTTGGCCTGGCATAGACTCTAAAAAGATTTCTAAGAGACGATGCAGATTATGGTAGAAAGTTAACTCCAATTGCATAGAAGCTTGGTAATGCAGGTGTTCGAAATGCAAGTCTGATCGGCAGATATGAAATCTAATATGGAAGTAGAGATATAAAGCCTATATCTGTCTCGGAATTGTTTTTTTTTTAATTGAAATATCAAGATATGCTGATTCTTTGTAAGTCACGGTTGGTGAACTAATGTTACTTTATGCTGCAGATGATATTGCAGAGCTACATAAGTTCTGAATGGCTACAGCAAGCATTTACTAGTTGGGCACAGAGGTGTCAGAAGGCAGACAGCGCCGAAACCATTGAAATGTTGACAGAGGTAATTTTTATGCTTCATCTATCTTCCTTGTCACGCTTAGGTGATATCATGTACTCCTTTGGATGATATGTGACCATGATCATAAATTTATCGTCAGAATAAAAAGTCAGAATATAATGGTAGCATCTAGTGGGGAAAATCTTGGTTTTGCTGTTCCTCATTGTATTAATGGTTCAGTGACTTTCTCCTTTATCTTCCTTATGACTTATAAATGCCTTTAATCTGGTACTTTCCTGTTTGGTTCTCTTCTGCGAATTGTTGTAATAGGACACATGGTGTCATTTTAAGCAAAACACGAGTTGCATTATTATACAGTGTGGAAGCTTTTTATAGTAAGATTGTTGTTGGAATGGCATCTGATCTTTTGAAGGCAGACGTTGCAGCACAGAGCATCCATAATTCATTTTGTGTGACATTATTTGAAATGGTACCGCACTTCATTCAACCCTACTTAGTGTTTTTATGATGGGGGTGATTCAGCAGTCTACACTAGAACAGAATGTGAACATGGGTTCACCCAGTTTGTACTATACCCTAACACCTTAATATACTAAGATGGAGATATATTTCTCTTTCAATTGGTGAAGTAGATATGTCAATAGATTATTTGCCCATGAATTTGGATTAATGTTGTTGTATGTTACAGGAATTGTTTGATTCTGTCTTGTGGAAGGAGGTTAACTCTGTGGAGGCTCCAATGCAGCCTCTGCTGAATTCACAGTGGAGAACCTGGAAGCATGACGTTACGAAATTGTTCTCAACGTCTCATCCTCAATTCACTAGTGCAAACATCGACAACCGAGACAATGGCGATCCAATGGTCCCCAATCTTCAGATGAATAGGAAGAGGCCCAAACTTGAAGTTCGTCGTGCAGATGTGCATGCTTCTCAGATAGAAAGCAAAAGATCTGATGAAGCGGCAACTGTTGAGATTGATTCTGAATTTTTTAACTCTCGTGACACTGTAAATGGTACTGCTATAATATCTGAACCTCGTCAACATGAACCTCTAGGTGTGGGTGGCGAAGCAATGGCTTCACCTGATAGTGTGGCTGAGTGGGACAAAATTGTTGTGGAGGGCAAACACAGTGACTCAATTCAAGCCAACGATGTTGGATTGAATCTTGCAAAAGCTGTGGAGATGACACCTGTAAACGAAATGGTCAGTAAGAGGGCCTTATATACTGGTGGTAAGAGTCGGCAGTGTGTTGCTTTTATTGAATCTAAGGGAAGGCAATGTGTCAGGTCAGCCAATGAAGGTGATGTTTACTGCTGTGTGCATTTGGCCTCTCGGTTTTTGGGCAGTTCTGCTCGAGCAGAAAGGACACCTCCTGCTGAAACGCCGCCCTGTCAAGGTACCACAGTTCTAGGCACAAAATGCAAGCACCGTTCTCTTCCGGGCTCCACATTCTGTAAGAAGCACAGGCCTCAAACTGACTGTACTAAAAGCTCAGTTGCGTTGGAAAATTCACACAAGAGAAAGCATGAAGAGAGTTTCTTCAGGTCAGAAAATGTTCACTCTAAAGATGTGGAAATGGGGAGAGTTGAAAGTGTGGTTCAAGCTGATCCTGTCGCATTTTCACTGTCAACTGTAAAAGGTTCAGGTGAGATGGTGGAGCATTCTAGTAGAAATTTTAATGGCATGGAGGCGGGGCCTCATTGTATGGGCTTGTTCACACCTGATAAAAATGAGCAATGCATGGATAGTCCAAGTCGTTATTCATTGTACTGTGACAAGCACCTTCCAAGCTGGCTTAAACGAGCCAGGAATGGTAAGAGTAGGATAATTTCAAAAGAAGTGTTTTTAGAGCTTTTGGGGGGTTGCGCCTCTGAGGAGCAAAAGATCCATTTGCATCAGGCATGTGAGCTATTCTTTAGGCTGTTTAAAAGCATTTTGTCTCTTCGGAACCCAGTTCCCATGGAAGTGCAGCTCCAGTGGGCCCTATCTGAAGCTTCCAAAGATCTTCATGTGGGGGAATTTCTCATGAAGTTGGTCTGCTCTGAAAAAGATAGACTAACGAGAATTTGGGGCTGTGGTGCCACTGAAGATGGACAAGATATTATGCCGGAATTGGAAGAAGAGGCTATGTTACCATTGACAGATGACTGTAGCAACGGCGACATAAAAGCGATCAAGTGCAAGATTTGCTCGGAAGAATTTGTCAGTGATCAAGTCCTTGGTAGCCATTGGATGGACAGACATAAGAAGGAAGCACAGTGGCTATTTCGAGGCTATGCTTGTGCCATTTGCCTTGATTCTTATACCAACAAGAAGATTTTAGAAACCCATGTGCAGGAAAGACACCATGTGCAATTTGTGGAGCAGTGCAAACTTCTTCAGTGTATTCCTTGTGGAAGCCATTTTGGAAACACAGAGGAGCTATGGTCACATGTCCTCTCTGTTCACCCTTCAGAATTCAGATTGTCAAAGGTTACTCAACCGCCTAATCCCTCAGCAGTAGAGGATATACCTTCGAAACCTGAGCCTGCAAACTTAGCCTCTACAGACAATAACTCTGTAAAAGCAAGTGGCGTGCGAAGGTTCGTATGCAGGTTCTGCGGGTTAAAATTTAATTTGCTTCCAGATCTTGGTCGTCATCATCAAGCTGCTCATATGGGGCCAAGTTTAGCCAGTTCTCGGCCTTCAAAGAAAGGTGTACGTTATTATGCTTATCAGATGAAATCAGGGAGACTTAGTCGCCCAAGATTTAAGAAAGCTTTGGGAGCGGCATCTTATAGGATCAGAAATAGGGCTAGCTTGAAAAAGCGTATCCAGGCATCAAAATCACTTAGTTCCATGGTAACAAATTTGCAGCCTCAAGTAACAGAAGTAGCTAGATATACCAGGTTGGCGGAATCCGAATGCTCAAGAATTGCACAAATACTGTACTCTCATATTCAGAAAACAAAATGTCGGCCGAACAACTTGGAGGTTTTGTCTATTGCTCGCTCTGCTTGCTGCAAGTACAGCATCAAAGCGTCATTCGAGAAGATGTATGGAGTATTGCCCGAACGCTTTTACTTGAAGGCAGCCAAGCTATGCAGCGAGAACAATATTCACGTTAGCTGGCACCTAGATGATTTTGTTTGTCCTAATGGATGTAAACCAGAGGACGATCCCCATGTGTTGTCTTCATTGATCCCTCTTTCAAAGGGTAATGCTGATCATAGTTCTCGACATTTAGCAGATCATCTGGATGAGGAGTGGGAAGTGGATGAAAGCCACTATGTCATTGACTCGCAACAATTAAAATCTAGGACACTGCAAAATGCCATTGTCTTATGTGAAGATATAAGCTTTGGGCGTGAATCGGTTCCAATAGCTTGTGTGGTGGATGAATGGCTTTTGGATTGTCTTCATATTGTTGGAGCTGAAGGCCAGAATGCCATATGTTCCATGCCTTGGGAGAGCTTTACTTATGTTACAAAGCCAGTAGTTGACCGATCTGCTGACTTTGAAACACAGGTATGTTTTTGAGTATTGCGAAAAGGTAGTATGTACCGATGAAGAATGAGCTCATGAGAATTCAATGTCCTTTCATTAGCCTATTTCTGTTAGAATTAACTCCACCTTTTTCTTCTTTTCTGAATTTGCAGAGTTTGCAATTTGGGTGTACTTGCAAGAATTTTTCATGCAGACAAGAAGCATGTGATCATGTATACCTTTTCGATAATGACAATGAAGATGCAAAAGACATTTTTGGAAGGTCCATGCGCGGAAGATTCCCCTATGATGAGTTTGGTCGCATTATACTGGAGGTACTGTTGAGGTTAACAAACTACTATGTCTTTTGTTACTTTTGCCTGGGTCTAAACACTTATAGAAATACTTAAAGGTGCTGTCAGCTGCAATAAAAGGAAAGTCTGATTCTTTAGCATATCTAAATGCTTAATTGGACACATGTATGCTAGTTGTAACTTATGCAGCATGCAAAAAAGTTGCATATCTAATCCTTAGGCAGAATTTGTTTCTGGCTTTGACTTATTGCTTAAATAACTTCTTTCATAACCCTTTCTTGAAACATTATGCATTAGAATCAGAGATTTGTGTTAGAAAATTTCTGTCAAGTATCGGACTCTGGAGTTTCCATTCTCTGTTCTGATCGTTCCACTTTTTTGGTTTAGTTCTGAAGTCCCTCGTATATTTCCTTTATCCTTTCCAATTTTGCAGTCAGGCCTAACCTTTGGATTATTGCAAGTTCCCCTTGTAAGATATTGTTCCCAACAAAGTTTAATGTGCCCTATTTGCCTGCATTCTAACAAAAAAGTTATGGCTTAGATTGGCAATAATAAAGACAGTTTGAACAAACCATTCCCTTCATTATGAATAAAGAAAGTATATTGCAGTATTCGCTTGCAGCAAATTGAAGCTACTTTGCTTTCAATTCCATTTCAACTTAACTAAATATCAGAAAATAATTTCAACTCAATGATAGTCAAGGACACTCTATCTAAGAAAAGCTCCAGTTGCATTTGATACTTCTCAGGCACAGCATTATGACAAAACACTTGACTCTTTCTGGGCAAGGTTTTTACTGGAAGTCGGAAGACTTCACTTTTGGAGGTGCAAAAATTGCAAGAATGGTTGACATCGTTACAGATTTGATAAATCAATATTTTAGTTATGTTGCTTTTTTCGATTTTAATTTCCTTTGCTTGCATTATCTCCATGTCACTCATAGTTAGAGTCTAGTTGATGTATATAGCTTGGTGATTCGTTGTCTTTAAGCCCCCCATCATACATAAGGCAAACTTATGCAGGAGGGCTATCTTGTATATGAGTGCAATCGCATGTGCTGCTGCAGCAAGACTTGTCACAATAGAGTTTTACAGAGAGGAGTTCGGGTGAAATTGGAAGTCTTCAGAGCAGAGAAAAAGGTAGTACTGATGTTCTTGCCCCGAGGAGTCTATCCGTTTGCTGACTATGTCAAATTCGCAGGGTTGGGCAGTCCGGGCAGGTGAAGCAATCCCGCGAGGAACGTTTGTATGTGAGTATATTGGGGAAGTTGTAGACGGCTTAGAGGCTGATAATCGGCGCAAGAGGTACCTTCTTCCCAGGCCTATCCAGTTTTGATGGTTCATGCTGTGCCGTAGAATATCTATCAGCTTGCAATTTGTGTGCTTCAGGTATGATGGCAAAGAAGGTGGCACTTATCTCTATGACATCAATACCCATATAAAGGATATGAGCAGATTGATCGAAGATGAGGCCAAGTATGTGATTGATGCAACAAAGTATGGAAATGTTTCTCGTTTCATAAATCACAGGTAGGGTATACGTGTTATAAAATTAACTCCTCCAATTATCTTGTGTACTTTTGGTCAATAAACGATAAGTTATGATATACATTCATTTACATTACAAAGATTTACATTAGTAAGTCTGTGAATATCTTGCCCTGATGTGACTAAATGAATATTCAAATGAAAAAGTGGAAGTCATAATGGTAAGAATATAGACATTTTATGTCCTCTGCCAATTATTTGCACGTCCTAGTATTTCTGTAAGTTACCTCAAAGATACGGAAGGAGGTAGGTTTTTGAGATTCAGCTCTGTGGCTTTGAGATAAAGCAGATAAGAAGGGAATATGCACCTTCTAACAACTATATAGACAAGTCAGAAGACTATTATTAAAGTGACCATCTCCTGTCACATGCTGCTGTATTGATTAACATGTTGGTTTTTGTAGCTGTTCACCAAATCTACTGAATCATCGAGTTCTCGTGGAAAGCATGGAAAGCCATCGTGCACACATTGGTTTTTATGCAAGCCGAGACGTAAGTGCTCTCTGGGACCCTCCTTTTTAAGATGTTTAGCTTTTTTTGCAATTGAGATTGCCAAGGTACCATTATGTTCTCATACTATACCTGTATACTCGCTTATCCAATTTGACAACAGATATTGTTCTAGACTCTTACCTTTTCATTCCTAGCAGTGAGATAGGCCATCATCCTCAGAATTGACTTGTTTGCATGCCGGAGAGTCTTTCTTTAAATGAGGATTCTCATTTTTAGTATTGCTATTATAATAATAATAATTATTATTATTATCATTTGCTTCCACTAACTAGGTCTGATGTACTGTATATTGCCTTTTCCATTTTCTTTTCAATGAGCAGATAGCTTCAGGTGAGGAATTAACCTACGACTATCGTTATGAAGTTCTTCCTGGAGAGGGTGCTCCTTGCCACTGTGAAGCTTCCAACTGCCGTGGTCGTCTATATTGATGTCGTGTTCTCGCTGCCTCACTGGCATAACAAAGTTTTGTCTCGGAAAAATATAACTAGCGTCGAATCTGCACAGTTTGCAATTATCAGATAGGGCCAGGTTGTGGGTCATTAGGTTGTGCCGGTATAGTTGTAGACAGTATCTTTTTTTCTAGTTCTTTTTTTTTTATTCGAATCCATTAAAAGTGAGGACATTTACTTCATATCTTAACGTTGATGCCTGTTTCGAATCAGGGAAAAGTGGCTTTTTCTTGCTCCTTTCACTTGTGCCATGATGCTCAGAAATTAGCAGTGTTTAGTCGAGCATTTGGAAGTGACCATCGGTTTTATTATTGATGTTGATAGTGAGCATTTGGAAGTGACCATCGGTTTTATTATTGATGTTGATAGTGTTCTTTGCAGTCAAATTGATTTAGTACTCAGAGCTCGACTCTGCTTCACTCACCACGCGTGACTTGACACTCGACTTGAGTTTGATTCCTCACGCTCGACTTTGACCCACTAAAGTTCCCTCTAAACTTGAGATTCTGTTGAGTCGATTTGAAATTGAACTTTAGTTCCAAAGTTGGTCAAGCTTTCGAGATTCGTGCTATACAATACCAAAATGAAGTGACACTGTGAAGTAAGGCAGGGTACAAGCTCGTGTATGACAGCTGGATTGGGACATTGTAATTCAGAAATTCTTCCCGCCGCAGCCTTCCTTTAAACTTAGGGTGTTGACATGGACAACAATGGTCATTTTCCCGACACCCTCACTCCCATAAACGCCGATCTTAAGCAGTATGTCGCCTGTCAAATGAGATGGTATCTCGTTTAGATTTTTCTGAATGGCATCCCCTAATTGGTCCACTTGTGTCAATTCGTGGCACTTCTTGCTTTGTCGTTCTTGCCGGTGGTATCTGATTAATATGCGGTCGTTTCTGAAGCATTTGCCTCTGGGTATGAGTCAGGGATTCTGCCTGTTTTTCCTGAGTCAGTGACTTTTAATCGAAAATCCAGGAAAAATTCGCAAATTTGATATTAGTGAATGGTCTCTAGATGACGGTTTTCTGAATCTCCACGTAATCTGCTAAGTATTATAGTATCCTCAATGCATCAAGGATGTGAAAATTGTCAAGCTTTTGAGATTCATGCTATACAATACCAATATGAAGTGACTTAGGGAAGGGAGGCAGGGAACAAGCACTTCTTCAAAATTACGCCTGGAAATGGAACAAGTGACGGTGACGTTCTCTATGGCAGCTGTATTAAGACACTGTAACCCAGAAAATCTTCCGGCTGCAGCCTTCCTTTAGAATAAGAGTATGGACATGAGCAACAATGGTGGTTTTCCCGACATCCCCCATCCCATAAATGCCAATCTTTAACCATTTGTCGTCCCTCAAACGAGATAATATCTCGTTCAGATTTTTCCGAAAAGCATCCCCTAGCAATTCCACTGTCGGCAGCTAATATTCTCCAGTATCTTGGGCAATTAGTGTGACTTTGCCAGAAAATTCGCCATGCTTTCTGAGTTGCTGTGCCTCCTCGGCTGATCGTTTGATGCTGTTCATTAATTTCTAACGTTAAAACCATCTCCTTCGGAAATTTCTCGCTTAAGGGACAAGACTTCGCCTTTTTTCCGGTCAACATTAGTTAACAAGCTCCCGTCCGAGCTTAGATTCTTCAAATTTTAAGGTTGAAAGTACATCGGCTTCTAAGTCAACTTTTCCAGTTCTCCTAGAAGTGCTGACATCTTTTCGTCAATATCATTGTTGTTTACGATGACCTGAGCAAAGCCGATCACCATTGACAGATCCGCTTTTGTAGATGGTAGCAAGGACGTGCCTGCAAATCAATCTGAAAAAGGATAGACCAATGCCTTAAGAGTAAAGAATGCAAGTTTTCTTCTCGAACATAGAAACAACTTGGGCCATTTGCATTTGGAGAGAGTGGGGGAAAAACAAAGTTGTAGTTAGGCAAAAAGCAAGGTTGAAGCTCAAACCAAAATCAGAAATTGATTAAACATACTCTTCCAAACCACAAAGTAATGGTTTTCATCAAAATTTGATATAAAAATCGCCCTGCCTCCCGCCTATTGAGATAAGACAAGACACACATAAGAGATACTTAAAATTTTTAAATGATGCAAAAGGAATCACAGAACTAAGCATGAATGTCATCAAAGCATCAATCTAAAGATGCAGTTAACTTTCACAGATCGTAGCTATGCCCTGAGTACTGAACCAAATGAGTAGAAATTGGAGAACACAACAGAAGTAGATAATGGACACGATAGTTCCCAAAAATTTACTAGCAGAGGAAGTCAGGTCTCTCTACCTCCTTTAGGCTCCAAACGAATACACACTGGGGAGATTACATCCTGGAAGGAGGAGTTGTATCTAACTGATCTGCATGTTGCTCAATAGCTTAGCTAGATTTCTTTATAGGGAAAAAAGTTAAAAAAAAAAACATTTTTGGTGTTTGCACTGACACCTGATTATCTGAACAACTCTTTTAATGTAGACTGTAAATGTGAAGGGAATATCATATTTCAGTAGATTGTTTAGGAGTGTAAAACTTACATATGCATCTGAATTGATAAGGTTAATTCTGACTCCTCAAATATGGGGGCAGACTTTTGCTTTGGCTACACCTCCTTTTCTCATAAAATTAGGGACTAAAGTGCGGGAACTCCTTACTAGAAAGCCGTCCTTGTTGTTCAGCTAAAGTTAGTTGCAAGGACAGAGGAAACTCTGTTTTGGCTAGACAAGAGGATATCGCCAATGTGACTGGCAAAAGGGGTTATTGTATGCGTGGAAATCATAAGAACCGGTCTCTCCTCTCACAATGATGTTCCCACCCTTTGTGCAATTTTGACATTCCTACTGAGGACAGGACATTCGCCAGGACTTCGCCTATCGCAAAAGAGAGTTCATGACCACCTTTGAATAAGTCAATCGTGAGAATTTAGGTCTATAATTCGTTCGAGAGTACAATTGCCATACAATTTTCTTAATACAATATTAGAGGATCTAATAAAATTGGCAAACGAAAGATTAGATTCGATTTTAGCCCTTTTGAACGTAACTGTCATGTAATCAAATCCTCCAATGTTGTTGATTGCACGACAATAAAGAGGGTAATAAGTTGATGAAGAATCTAAATCTGGACTTCACGTCTTCATCGTATTCCAAACAGAATCATGGCGGAGAATGACGCCGATCTTAGAAGGAAACCAGCGAATGAGCACTTTTATTGCAGGGACTGACATTAATTCCTGTCGCCAATAATGGGAAAGAGGAAACGACAGCATCCAATTACCGATAACGCTTTGATTTATCACAGTGTTCACAGAAGCAGCAGAATTATTTCAAATGCATTCATCTTAATGCCCCGCCATCTGATAAAGAAAATTAAAAAGCTTCATTCTCCGACTGGGAAAGGAGAGACCATTCTCAAGCCTCGGCCGGCCGACTCCGAACAACCACATCGTCGACGTCCACCTTGGCGACGCACAGGAACAGAAAATTGAAGACGGCCTCAAGAAACGAGCAAGAGCCGTCGCCATTGCTCTTATTCTTCCTGTCCTTGTTCTCGTACTTGCCCTCCTTCTGCGACGCCGACTTTGCGGCGGTGCTCTGCTTCGCCCTCAGCCACTTCTTGGTCCTCTGGGCGACCGTCTCCTCCTTCTGGCTAAACTTGTAGCTCCTCAGGAACCTCTGCCGGCACGCGTACCCGTTGGCAATGGGGTCGTCGCTGATGACGGCCTCCTCCCTCGAGCTCGCGCTGATCATCCTCAAGAACCTGGCATCGGACTCAGCCCACTGACGGTGCTTGACCAAGGCCTTGCTTATCTTCACCGGGTTTTGCACGTCTATGCAGTCGATGCAGTTCGTGCTCATCATCATCATCGCCTCCGGACACCCTCGACTTAGTTTCGCTCGGTTCGTCCCTCGATCTTTGGCTCTTTTCTTGCTGTGGTTTCGGCAATTCTTACGAATGCAAAAGGGAGTGATTCTTGATGTTTGAATTTGTCGAGCTGCGTGGGGTGCAGCGTGCAGATATATATGGCGCACCGGGAGTCCGTCGTTTAAGGATATTTCCTTTTGTAATGACCGTATCTTGTCTGCGTTATCTCTTCTACTTTCTTCTTTTGTGCTATATCAACGGGTTTTTTTTTTCCCCAGACTAAACCTTGCCCCTATTATTTGAAAATTAGATCGTGATTCTTTATATTTTTCATATTAATTACTTTCCATGAATACCGAATAGTCTTAATCCTTAGTAACTACTTATAAAGTTACTCGTGCCAAGATCGAAGAGAAATTGATCCATCTTTTATATTTCGAAGAGAATTATGTACTGAAAATCAGGGTTTATTCTAAAAATTGCAAAAAGAAGAAGAGGAGGAGGAAAATAGTTATGTGATTTTCATACGAATTGTTTTTCTCAGACCTCGTGTTAAATTTAAGGTTCGAAATCCCCACATCTTTCCGTTCAATTGAAAGCAGATGCGATTGACGAACCAAGAAAGAAATACTTGGTATGTAGAAAAAAGATATTAGATTTATATATTAGGTATTTAACATAAGTCTTGTTTATCTAGGCGTTATAATTAAAGGTACTATTACGTAGAATAGAACAAGTAATAAGTACATATTGGTATTCCTTATGAAGGAAATTGAATCAATATATAGATCGTGTAGTTTTACTTTTGACCCATTATTTATAAAGTAATCAACAATAAATTGTTTCCTAAGGTGATTTATATTAGCCATAAGGTATTACATTTATCTCCATACTCATAATATGAATGGGAAACCATAGTGTTAAGGAGAATGAGTCACCTTGCCAAATGAAGATTGATTATAAATATGAATAAATCAAAATTTATATCCATCAATTCACATGTACACATGCAAATGTATTTGACCGTAAGCTATAACTATATCTTCATCGATTAGGAAGTAACATCAATGTGTGTTGCCGAAAATAAAATATCTTCATATATATAAGAGTTAATATCACCTATGTCCCAATATGTTCACCACCATATTTGGAATATGTATGAGAAACCATAGTGTTCAGGAAAGCAAGTCACCTACCAATTGACAATTGAATGTAAACAAGAATAAATTAAATTCATACCCATAAATTCACATATATGCACGCAAATGTACTTGGTGGTATGTTATAATCACATTTTTTTCGAAAAATAATAACATCAATTTATGTGGCCGAAATATAAAAGATCTCCATATATACAAGGATTAATACCACTAAAATCTCAATTTCACTTGTGTCGCATTTACCGCAAAATAATCTTTGTGTAAGAAAAAACTAATACATCTACAATAAGTCTATGAATAAAGAAAATTATGGATTTTAGCATATTTTCGAAACATAAGGGACGTCTTAGGGCTAATTTAGTAGATCTCGCAATCTCAGTACTTTTTTTTATCTGGCTTCTCCAAAAATGACTTTGTTTAGGAGATCAACTTATATTGAATTCACGTCACACGTCAATGGTTCTTGTTGTTTGTCACATGTTTCTACATTAATAATTTAACGGGGACATGAGATAGAAGCCAATGAAAAGTAGATTTATCACAAGCGTGTTAGTTTGTAATTTTGAGTGACGTAAAAATTAATTAGAAATAAATGCAAAACGTGACGCGAGTATCATGATTTCAAATTTTTCGTGATATTAATGGCAGGTAAGAATCGGGGTACACCTTTTGACCCTTATCCGCGGTCCAGCTCTAGAATTGTTGCTCAATCATTGTAATGGTTCTGTCCATGGAAATTTTTTTTGAGGCGATGCTTTTGCCTCCTCTTCAAAATTTGATAAAAAATAACAAAGAAGAAAAGATAAAAGAAGTGCAAACCCTAAAGAAAGAAACGTGACAGGACCTAAAAAGATACCCATGAAAGGCGACAGCCTGACAGACATTCTGCATAAAGTGAACATAAACCCAAGTCTCTTTTTCGTTGTGTGTCAGAGAATCTTTGGCTTCTTGTGCCTATTCTGTTGTCTTGTCCTCGGGGTCACTGTTGAGTGCACATATCATAACGCTTAATTCTTTGTCTCGACATTGGACTTATCATTCTTAATTTACAAGATACGCAAGAAACCATGCACTGACTTTCGGTTCTCAATGCAGCAGGAGCACGAAAAGAGTTGGCTCAAGGCCAATCTGATTTCTTCATTGGACTTTGGTCTTAAGCTCCATTTAGAAAATCTTTAACTGATGGGGTATGGTTGCGTCGAAAGCGAGGCATTTTCATGCTTTGTCTTTAGCAATTCATCCCGACCCAATGTTTTAGAGCTGAGAGACTTGTGAAACGCTATCGTGAAACTTGACCAATCCAAGTATAAGGTTAATTGATAACACATCACGACATAGTGAGGCTTGGTGTTGAAACCTAATGCACTCGAATGGTTTGCAACCGACTTGGCGAGCTTTAAAGCATATTCATCATTGGTTTTTTTGTAGTGTTCATTTGAAATCATAAAAAATTTGATTTTTTTTATTTATATCAAATAGCTTCCACCCTTTTTGGCATTAAAAAGCTTCAACCTTACAAACATGTTAATAGATGCAAACTTATGTATATGTAATCCGGCTAGTCCAGTGGTGAAAGACCAAAACTTCACGACTAGTACAGGGAAGTGGACTTACAAAATCATCTGGGCTCCTACCCGATAGAACATTGAAAGTAATTTTTGTAGTTGTTCCATAATTTGTAAAGTTTAGGTTATTCATCTATTTGGTTGAGAAAAGTATAAACACCTGAAGCTATCCCTGTCTAAATCATAAACAATTTTCTTTTCTATTTTTTTCTTTGAGCCAATTGATGCATTCACTTTTTTTTTTGAATTGTACGTCATTTTAACAAAGATTTACAATTTTATTTATGAATTTCAGGAAAAAAATAAATCGAGCTTGCAAAAATTCCATTGAATTGGATACCAAAACATGCCGACGCATGTGAATCCAACCTTAAAAGATACACTTAATGACCTTACTATCGATATGCTTGAGTCGGGCTTAATTTGTCCGATCAAATTTCATTGGATTTGGGAATATTTCATTCTCCATCAATTGATCGTGCCCTTATGATGAGAAGTTTTCGGGGCAGTGTAAGGCAAAAAGATAATGAGTGGATCTGTTCCTCATTTATAATTGGTGATGTGGAACACAACCTTAGAAATCCAAACAATATTGAGTGGAGTACCAAACCCTAGTGTTTGCTCAAGGCCCATTCACTTCCAATTTAGCCTCTGCCGAACTCCTTTTCTATAATCTTGTTCCAACAAACCGAAGGAACATAAAGCCCATCCGATCTGATCTAAACCAAGCATGCTTAAGTGCTAAGTGCATTAGTTTTTCTCACTTGTACGATTACTTCAGGACGACAGATTTACGCGTCCGTGTTTGCGGAACGAGAGACTGGTTACGTCTAGTAAAATTTCAGTCGGGTGCTTAAGAAGCCCTTAAAATTACCAAGATTACAACCGAAATCGACGTCCAAAGACACCTCTGGACCTCGACTAATTTGGACTTTGAACGAAGAAGCTCTGTGGACCGACAATATTCTCGGATCCTTGATTTTGGACTTTGAACATCTAAAGAAGAATTGCAGATACAGGGCGACCGTGGACTATTTAGGGCCAACAAATGGCCCATCTGACCATGTTTTTGGGAAAAGAAATTCAAAAACATGCTTTAGGTGGAAAATATTTATAATTATATAAAGTAAATTGTACATTCTATTGTTAAGGAAATACAGTCCCTTTTTTTACTAAATATATATCCTTCATTTATTATATAAATATTCTTTACTGAATAAATGCGTAAAATAGATTAAAATTTTAAATCTAACATATTTAAAATTGAGTATTTTTTTTATCTCATGAGCAACTTTACAAAAGAAAATTAAAATCTTGAATAGTTTTTCTCTTTCCACACACACAGATATGTGCAACTTATTCAATATTTTCTTTCTGTTAATTAACAGTTTAGATGATTCATAATGAGGCCATCCTGTAAAATCGTTTATATGGGAATTTTTTTTTTGTGATTTTCACTTTTGATAGTATTCGAGATGGGAAGAATGATGCAGCAGAAAGTCATGTGACACGTTCAAGCTCGCGATAAGTTGATGTCGATTATCGAGGGTTGCTAGCATTGGAACTATTTTCAATTTTCCTTTTTCGTGTTTCTTGACATTTTTCATGATTCGCGATGTGGTGTTCAAACATGTCAGCTGAATGCGCTTCCGAATAGTTCCAAGTGTAGAGACATTTGATTCAGACTGGATAGATAATCTCACATTGTAATCCTTCAACTTTGTCTGGAGAAGATAGAGCCGGATTAGGCTGATTGGCCTCTGCCACAAGCCAATCTGCAGGTTCCTTAGTGCAATATAAACAAGTAGATAAACATCTACATCAATAAATATACAAGTAAATATATCAACGTACCATAAAAATACAAGAGGATGTTGCCGCCGAAAGGGACATTCGTATCCTCCACAGACGGAGAATACGGGCATTGAATCAGTCCATTTTTCAGCCAATACAAACGGCTCTAATTCTTTTTTAAGTTCAAAACCAAATTCTTAATTTTGTTCTTTATTATATCGTTGCCAATGAAATTAAAAGAAGAAGAAGAGATCATTGGATCGCTGACCTTTTCACCTAAACTTTCTATTTTATCTATGGCTCCTTGCCGTTTCAACTTGGTATTCTGCGTTATGCTACTCTTGATGCCCACCAAAGATCCTTTCAGAAAGAGAGTAACATGAGAACAAAATTTTCCAGCCTCCCCTTATCATTCAGTTTATTTTATTATCATTTAGAGACACTTGGATTTTGGGACTATATTATATCAATACTTTGGACAACTATTCATGTTGTTTACATGGAACGGGATCTCCCAACTGAGTCAAAGACAAATTGAAGAGTTTGATGTCATTGCCGTGCCAATTCTTATTATATTCTCCATTGAAAGCTCGACGCTGAGAACAATCTCTAGCTTTTCTGATTAATTATTGCTGATGCTGTCAACAGGGCTTCTTTAATCTTGATTAGTGCAGGTTGCAGAGCTTCGGGAGCTTAGTTCTCAAAGCTCCTAACAATGGCAGCCTTCCTTTTCTCCTCCTCCAAAACCCTACCTCTTGTTCTCTTCTTCTTCTTCTCTTGTACAAAAATTCTTGCTCAATCACCCAGTAACGGAGCAAATTTCTCTTGCTCGTCAGGTTCGCTGCAATCGTGCGACACATATGTTGCGTACTTTGCGCAGCTTCCGAATTTCATGGATGTGGGGAACATCTCGGACCTTTTTGGTGTGAGCCGCCTATTGATCATCCAAGCGAGTAACCTTCGATCGGAGGATAAAAAGTTGGTCCATGGACAACTCTTGTTAGTGCCGATCAAGTGCGGCTGCAACGGGACTAGTTATTTCTCTAATGTCACGTATGAAATCAAGGAAGGCGACAGCTACTACTATGTTTCGACCCGGGCGTTTGAGAATCTCACCAATTGGCAGACCGTGGAGGCCGCGAACCCGTCCCTGAACCCGAACCTGCTTGAAATCGGGACGCGGGTCGTGTTTCCTTTGTTTTGCAAATGCCCTTCAAAAGCACAATCGGAGGAAGGGTTCAATTTGTTCATTACCTATGTGTGGCAGACTAATGATCGAGTCTCAGCCGTGGCTAGTAAGTTCAATGCAACCCCAGGCGATATCATAGCAGAGAACAACCAGAACAATGTCACCTCGTTTATAGACCATCCAGTCTTGATCCCGGTCTCGCAATTGCCAATTCTCACGCAGAATTACAGCTCCATCCCTAGCAAACGTGGTACCACCAAACGACAGCGTCTCTTGATTGCAACGGGTTCGGTCTGCGCTGCTCTGGTTTTCCTCTTGGCGATATCCCTGGTCTATATGCGTTGCAAGCCCAAGAAAGAGAAGGCCTTGGATCGAAACGGCTCGTGGCTAGAGACCTCCGATCTGATTCAAGCGAAGGAGTTCGCTAGGTCCGAGAGTTTCGAGCCGAAGGCCACACAGGATAAGTTGCTCCCCGGTGTTTCGGGCTATTTGGGCAAGCCAATAAAGTATGACGTCAGAGCGATTATGGAGGCTACAGCGGGCCTCAGTGAACATTGGAAGATCGGGAAATCGGTCTTCCGGGCCAACATCAATGGCGAAATTCTAGCAATTAAAAAAATCGAGGACGAATCTACGGAAGAAATGAAAATTCTGCAGAGGGTGTGTCACGCTAATCTGGTGAAACTAATGGGTGTGGCATCTGATATTGATGGTCCTTGCTTCTTGGTGTATGAGTATGTCCAAAATGGGTCACTCAACAAATGGCTGCACAAGAAATGCACATCCTCATCGGGGTCAGTAGTTCTCATGTGGATCCAGCGGCTGCGGATCGCCCTTGACATTGCAAATGGCCTGCAGTACCTGCACGAGCATGCGCAGCCGAGCATTGTCCACGGGGACATCAGGACGAGCAACGTCCTCTTGGACTCGAGGTTCAAGGCCAAAATATCGAACTTCTCAATGGCAAAGCCGGCCACAAGCCCGACAGAGCTAAAGGTGGACATCTTCGCGTTCGGGATTGTGCTGCTGGAGTTGCTTTCAGGGAAGAAGGCAATGGGGATGAAGGAGAGCGGCGAGATCGGGATGCTGTGGAGAGAGATAAGGGAGGTTTTGGATGATGATGGTGATAGAGAGAAGAGAGAGGTGAGACTCAGGAAGTGGATGGATCCGAACATGGAGGGGTTTGTTCCCATGGAGGGTGCTCTGAGCTTGGCTTGCTTGGCCAGGACATGTACGATCGAGAGTCCATCTTCGAGGCCGAGCATGGCTGAGATCGTGTTCAATCTCTCTGTGCTCACTCACTCGTGTGCTGAGAACTTGGAAGGGTCTTGGGCTTCTCCTAGGCTGGGGGCCGAAGAGGTTGCTCAGATGATTAATCCAATCAAAGCTCGTTAATTTAGGATAGCAATCTAATAGACTACGTAAGTTCATGAATGTACATATTTCTCTTTTCATAGCCTAAAGCAGATGTTCCGTGAATCTTCATAAGACACTCTTCATTAATAAAGGATTAGCTGTCGATCTTTTATCCAGCTTAATGATAACTGGTTCTTTGTCGCTGCATTTTGAGGAGAGACCAAAATGAAAATACAATCAATCAAAACTAAACAGCTTGAATGAGTCGGCAGGTGAGTGTTTTGCTCATCTGTTAACAGCTATGCCACGGACCACCCATTACAAGAACGCGCCGACACGCTTATCTGATGCATTCTGAACGATATTTTCTGCCAAAGGTATAAGCCACTTCATTACTAACTCCGATCGCTCATGATGCTTATGAGCTCGGTGGCTTTGGCCAAAGCGTGGTTCGTGGCCATTGAACTATTCGAGAAGTCATACTTTCCGTGGCTAACCCAGAAATTGTTCTCAACTGCTTGGTTTTCACTCATTTGCAGGTGCTTTTTTCAGGACTTCATCATTCGATTAAACCGCCAAAATAGCCATATTATCTTCCCTCTCTAGTGCAGGTTGCGATGACCCGAAGCCGGTGCAACTCGGCAACCGGGTAAAACTCCCTGCGATGAAAAGAGGACACTGCACATGATGCAACATATAGCATGAAATGTATAACTCGACGAAACTGAACAGATGCAGATAAGAAACCCCTTAAGACAGCTTCCTTCGATTGGGCGGAATCTTCACCTGGTGCTCCAAGAATTCAGTGGTTTCGCGCACTCACCTTAACATGTCCTTGGCCCATCTGCCCTTCTCTCTGGTAAAGGTGGTCTCTCCGGATCTTCCAATTTCACACATTTCAGTTTCCCTCTTGTTGCAGATTCTCCCTCTTCTTGACCTTGGCAAGAATTGATGTTTATCTTTTTATCCATGTCGACACATGACAAATTGAAACGTTGAATATGTTGTGAAAACATTTATTTCCCGAGGAATGCTCTTTTTATTTTCATAAAAAAAATATTCACAAGTTCATTGCTTTGAAAACATTTCTTTGTCCACAAACTCATCGATCAATACTGAAATGGGTTAAATGACGATCTTTGCAACACTAGGACAAATAGTGGCGATATAAGTGATTACTTTAATTTTTTTTTTATAAATCCTTGATTTTTCTCGAAATAAATGAAATCTCAATTCCATTATGACGTCAATTAATAGGGCTTCATTTTATGAGAGGAATCTATTTAAGCTCTCAATGCTAATATGGAGGAACCGTAGGTCGCATTATTGAGCGAATCCAAGTAGCTTATTTTAAAAGAAGAGAAAATTACAATTTTGGCTCCAATCGTTTTGGTAAGTTTCATTTTTCATATATGTACTTTGTCCGGTTATAATTCTAATCCTTGAATTGTTCTTCAATGACAAATTAAGTCACTCCATCAAATTTCGGTTCAAAGATATGTCGGAAATTGTTCTGATGGCACCAACAATTGATCGGAAGCGAGAGTAACGGCCCTCTCACTGCTACAAATTTCTTCAATTGATCAGAAGAAAACACGTTTTCACTCTCGAATGACAAAATTTATGTAAAAGGAAATATGTGATGTCGATAGTACCATAAGATAGAATGGTGTCGTTTATGCATCGTTGTGAAGAATTCGCCAAACTTTGTGGATGCGTTTGGGCACTGCGTCCATGGTTTCTCCTTCGAGACATTGAAGCACATCTAATTCTGTTTGATCCACAATGGATTGGAGTGAACAAATGAATGACCTAATCCATTTTAGCCAATGTGCAAATCATCCGTCTGAGAATTGGCGCTTCTCGGATCATGGTAAAACTGAAAAGACGTGGTGATCTTGATCGCTGGCCCTAAACCGGCGAGGCTGCAAGTCATGCCAAGAAGAATATAAACCACCCAATTATGTTATGGACTAGCCTTTGGTGGTGGCGATGCTACTGGAGGTGATGAAGTTTGAGGGCCTGAGGGTGGTTGCTGCGTCGGAACTAGTACGGTACTGTTAGCATAAATCGCAGGGTTTTGCTCAGTATGGCCGTCGCAACTCGAGGTGAGGCCATTGCAAATGTAACCAAAGGCTGAAGATGAATTTCCGCGGTCGTTGCATGCCACTGAAGGGTCACTAAGATAAGGTTGCTGCCCTAAAACCAAACAAGAGTACATCATGCAACATGGGCAATTGTCCAAAAAGTCTTGAACTTATTGTATTTTTGCCAATTCAGTTTTAAATCTTTTTATTTAGCCAATTCAATTATAAACCTTTTGGAAAGTTACTATTTTAGTCTTTCCGTTAGTCTTTCCGGCAACTTTGTTTTTGGAAAATGCTTACACGGAGGTTTGGTCAGCACCATCTATCTTACGTGACTGGATCTTAACGTAGACATTTTTGGAGACAAAGTCACCGGAATGACTAGAATGACAAATTTTCAAAATGTTTAACATTGAATTGACAAAAATACAATACGTTTAGAATTTTTTAGACAATTATCTCTCATGCAGAGTGTTGAAATTGTAGAGAACGAAGAAGAGAAGCTCTTTATGGTCAAGTGGGGAACTGCTCCTTCTGATACACGTTTTTTAGAGATCGAGTTGGCCGTCATTTCATTATGTTTTAACAGCATCAAAGGAGTGCCACAAAAATTTTAGGGACACAATTGCAAGCAAATTTATGGGTTACATGTCGTGATCGAAGGCGTTTTCGAGGAACTTTTTTTTTTTGGGTCGAAAAGATGCCTCTTTGATTATATTCTTAACTCAGCAGTAATTCGATGAGACATACATGAAGATTCAGCACAAATTAGATCCAGCAAGCTAGAGGGGGGTTTATCAACCCAATTAGTCGGTAAAAAACGTGTTCTTTGGGCTTTGGCAACCCAATCTGCGACTTGATTTGAGGCTCTTGGGCAATGGGCTAATTTGATATTTGAAAAGTGCTGCAGGTGGGCTTGGGCTTCAGCGATAAGAGCACTCGCTACCCAGACTTTCTGATCTGCTCCTCCACTTTTCGAGGAACTTGCCAGGAGAACAATTGGGAAGATTCACACAGTTGACAAGATTTTGATCAAGATAGTGTTGCTTGCTGAAACCATGTTCTCTATCGAGAAGTTGTTGATTTATGATAGATTTTATGGTTAGAAAAACCACAACATGAACATTATAATGTTTAAGGGCCAATAGGTGACTTGGTCAAAAGCATTTGATTCTTGACTTGATCTTGGATGAGACGAAGGACTTCTCCTTGAATGATATCGTTTTTGGGAAAGTACAATAATCGTTTCGACAGGAAATTTAGGGGATCTTCTTCTTTATTGCTTTAGTCCTGTCATTTCCACTACACCCTGTTAAAGTACCACAATTATGTCCTCCACCATTCCTTCTTTCTGCTTGAATTTGATGCCGACAGGGCATCTCCCAGCAAGCGTGAAAACGCGGTTTTCATTTGGTTCGGTTCAATTGTGCTTTTGGCCTTAGATGTCGGTGTGTTTTATGTCTTATAACATAAATACAATGCAAGTACCTTTACATTGTCATCAAGCCTCTACATGTCCCTTCAAAAATTGACTCTTTTTTACAGACCTGAAAATCCTGAGCTTGTCCATGAACAAGATGCTGCAGGGGTCATCGGAAGAGCAACAAAACTTTTAAGCAACGATCCATTTCTTGGGATTTCTGGGTTGGTCTACGAGATTATAAAAATCTCTCTTGTACGTGATAGGCAAAAGGAGGAGCTAAATATACGGGCGGCAGTCAAAGTTTGTGAGAAAGAACGTGTCCTCAAGAGCTTTATTCGTTCGAGCAAGCCCTTGTATTGCAAAATTCATTGAACTTCATTGATCTTCCTGAAGAAACTCAAGTAACAGACTTGTAGATTGAAGAAGAAGACGAAGAAGAAGTTGAGTTTACGAAGAGCTTTCTGTACTGAATTTCATTGAGTAGAAAGATTACAACTGAGAGCGTTAAAGCTAAATGTGTACAACAGTCTTCGCTTTATATCAAGACTACAACAGTTTGATAACAGACTAACTGTTATTCCAGCTGTATATAACAACTAACTAAAAAATAACAGCTGGAAAATACATTTCATCCTTTTTCCACTAAATATCTAGAGTCACCAGATACGAGCTCAGCATGACTAGTTTGATCTTCAACATCAATCTCTCTGACCCCTTGCACTGTACATACTCCTCTGTTACAGAGAACTTCATCACTTGTACCACGTTCTCTGTTCTCTCTGTTTTTAGCCAAGACTGGAGATAACTCCTTAACATCCCCCCTCAAATTGGGAAGGGGTGTCAAACCCATACCCAATTTGATACGAAGGAAATAATGAGCAGACCGTGATAAAGCTTTAGTGAAGATATCAGCTAACTGATTAGCACTAGGAGTATACCGTAGACACAGAGAACCAGAGGATACCTTTTCACGTACAAAGTGAAAATCAACTTCAATATGTTTAGTCCGTGCATGAAGAACTGGATTCGCCGTGAGAGAGATAGCGGAATTATTATCACAGAAAAGCAAGGTTGGACAGGAGAGACGAACACCAATATCTCGTAGAATAAAACCAACCCAAGTAAGCTCAGCAGTGGTAGAGGCAAGGGCTCTATACTCGGCTTCAGTTGAGGAACGAGAAACAGTGGACTGTTTCTTAGCTGCCCAAGAAACAAGATTCGAACCCAGATACGTACAATAACCAGTTGTTGAACGGCGAGAAGTAAAGCACCCGGCCCAATCAGCATCAGAAAAGCCAAATAAAGTTGGCTGACTTCTAGAATGAAGAAAGATGCCAAGTCGGAGTGTGCCCTTAATATAGCGAAGCACTCTTTTCAACCGATGAAGATCACCAATAGTAGGAGAAGTGAGATGTTGACATAAGGAATTTGTTGCAAAAGCAATGTCAGGCCGAGTAATAGTAAGGTATTGAAGACCACCAACAAGACTTCGATACTCCATAGGATTGGAAAGAAGACAGGCATCATTTGTCAACACAACAGGCTTCAATGACAAAGGAGTTGAAATAGGTTTGCATTCAAGCATACCAGCCTTCCGAAGAAGATCATGTGCATACTTTGTCTGGCAGAGAAAAAGAGCTTCAGAGGTCCTTTTAACCTCCACCCCAAGAAAATAATGAAGTTCACCGAGGTCTTTCATGTGAAAATTGCGATGGAGAGAAGCAACTAACTCATCAATCAAATGAGTAGAACTGCCAGTCAAGATTATATCATCAACATAAAGAAGAAGCAGCATGGTATGTGGACCATCATGAAAGACAAACAGAGAGGGATCAGCCGAGCTGCAATAAAAGCCAACTTCAAGAAGGAAGTTACTAAACTTGTCAAACCACGCTCGTGGTGCCTGTCGGAGACCATATAGGGACTTATGTAAAAGACAGACATGAGTTGGCTTGTGAGGGTCAACAAACCCAGGGGGTTGTGACATATAGACTTTCTCCTGTAAGTTGCCATGCAAAAATGCATTCTTCACATCAAATTGATGGATAGGCCACTGTCGTGTAAGAGCTACAGAAAGTATAACACGTATAGTAGCATGTTTAATGACAGGGCTAAAAGTTTCAGTGTAATCTATCCCTGCCTCCTGATGAAATCCCTTAGCTACCAACCGAGCCTTCAATCTATCAAGACTGCCAGTGGAAGTTAATTTGGTTTTGAACACCCACTTACAGCCTATGACATTCATATCCTCAGTATAAGGGACTAAACTCCACGTTTGATTATCAAACAAAGCAGCCATTTCCTCCTTCATAGCTGAGTACCAAGCTGGATCAGCAAGAGCTGCTTTGACTGTTTTGGGCTCAGAAGGAACATTATAGGTGACTAAACAAGCATATTTGGGGTTAGGTTTCACAATACCAGCTTTAGAACGAGTGAGCATGTGATGAGAATTGTGAGTGTCTTGGGAAGAGACAGAGGAAACAGAGGAAGTAGTAGTAGTAGTAGTGTCAGAAGAGAGAGATGGAGTAGAGGTAATAACAGGAGCAGGAGATTGAGTAGATTGAGAAACAGATAAATCAGACTCAAGAGAATGTGATATAGGAGGAGACGGGGACAATATAGTAGGAGGAAGTGAAACAGCTTTAGAGGTAATAAGATGTTGTGAAGAAGTACCTGAATCCAGCTTGGAATTAGTATCAGCAGAATGAAAAAGATCAACTTCATCAACCCACAAACGATACAGAGGTGTATAGTGAGAATAATCTGTGGTCAAGATCTTAGTGAAAGGAAAAGTAAGTTCATCAAAGATCACATGCCGAGAGATATAAACTCGACCAGTAGTGGGAAGAAGACACCTGTATCCCTTGTGTCGTTCACTATATCCAAGAAAAACACAGAGAAGAGACCTTGGATCAAATTTATGTTGAACATATGGTCTGAGGCATGGATAACAAGCACAGCCAAACACTCTGAGATGACCATAACTGGGAATCTTGCCATACAACTTACTATAAGGTGATTGCATGTTGAACTTAGGAATAGGCAATCTATTGACCACATAGTTTGCTGTCATGAAAGCATCAACCCAGTATCGTAATGGAACTTTTGCATGATAAAGCATGGCAAGACCGAGTTCAACAATGTGACGATGCTTCCTCTCAGGAATTCCATTCTGTTCTGGTGTGTGAGGACAAGACACACATTGTTGAATGCCACAATGTTGAAGATATGTCTGAAACTTGTGGCTTACAAATTCACCACCACCATCACATTGAAACTGTTTAATCCGACAATCAAAGTAATTCTCAACTTGATGTTGAAACAGCACAAATGTGTCATAAAAGTCTGACTTCAGTTTTAAAGGATAGAGCCAGCTAAACCGAGAGAAATTGTCAACAAAAATGACATAATATCGGAAATGTTGAAATGAACTGACTGGTGAAGGCCCCCAAAGATCACAATGCACCTTCTCCAAAGGTCGAGAAGTAACAGAATCTGGACTAGAAGAAATATGAGCAGTAGCACCAGTATCTGGATACCACTCTTGTCCAGTTGGTTCCTCAATATGCAAAGCTGCTAAAGCTGTAGGAATATCCTCAGCTTGATATGAATTGTCAAAACGATACCAGCAATGAAGAGCATCATGCCCTGGTCGCTTACAAATCTGACATTCCAACGGCACGTTACTGGAATGCTTCTTATCTTGCAAAGTCTTGCTATTCACAGAGTCCAAGACAGGATACGTTTTGGTATCTTGGAACCTCGGAGTCTGTCCAACATAAGGTCTAAAACCCTGACCTCGACTATAACCAGTAGAGAAATTAGACCTTCTATAGCCTTCTTGATCACCATTCCAGCCATTTGGTCTAGAATTCATACTCCTTCCAGAATATGTGTTATCAAGATTTCTATTATTAAAATAGCGACCTCTTCCATAACTACGTCCTCCACGTGCTCCTCTGAAACTAGAACCTTGCTGAACAGTTCCTACATCAAAGTCTTCCTTCTGATGATTATCCGATTTTCTCTGCCCATAAAAGGCTAGGCTAGAATTGAATTTGCTGGTTACATAACTTTGTAACCTTACTTCAAATCTTTCGAGTTGTGACACCACCTCATCATACTCAGGTTGAGGTTTTAAACAAAACATAGTTGTTTTGAAGTTTTCGTACTCAACTCCCAGTCCATTCAAGACTCCAAATATCTTCGTTATCTCATCTAGAGGCTTTCCAATAGCATTGAGTTGATCACAGATTGTTTTAAACTCTCTAAGATAATCTGACAAAGTTCGATCCCTCTTTTGACAAGCTTGCAACTTACCTCGCAACTCAAACTCTCTAGCCACAGATTTCTGTGTAAAACGATTAAGTAGAGTTTGCCAAACTTCATACGAGGTTGCAAATCCTATGATCATACTCAGTATATTTTCAGAAACAGCACCACTAATCCAGGACGAGATAAGCTGATCAGTTCTTACCCAATCAGCGTAGTCTGGATTCATTTCTTCTATTTCATTCCCTTCACTTTCAACACAAATCATCCGAGCTGGTGGTGAAATCTCTCCACTGACGAATCCATAAAGTTCTTGACTTCGCAAAAATCGAACAAACTGTGCTTGCCATAAGAGGAAATTATCCTCAGCTAACTTGATTGTAACAAAGTTAGAAATGTTTACGTGAATAGGAAATGCATATTTCTGCATCCTTGCTGCCATTCTTGTGCTTGCAGGATCGCCTTCAGATGAGCTCTCAGGTGCGCTCTGATACCATGAAGAAACTCAAGTAACAGACTTGTAGATTGAAGAAGAAGACGAAGAAGAAGTTGAGTTTACGAAGAGCTTTCTGTACTGAATTTCATTGAGTAGAAAGATTACAACTGAGAGCGTTAAAGCTAAATGTGTACAACAGTCTTCGCTTTATATCAAGACTACAACAGTTTGATAACAGACTAACTGTTATTCCAGCTGTATATAACAACTAACTAAAAAATAACAGCTGGAAAATACATTTCATCCTTTTTCCACTAAATATCTAGAGTCACCAGATACGAGCTCAGCATGACTAGTTTGATCTTCAACATCAATCTCTCTGACCCCTTGCACTGTACATACTCCTCTGTTACAGAGAACTTCATCACTTGTACCACGTTCTCTGTTCTCTCTGTTTTTAGCCAAGACTGGAGATAACTCCTTAACACTTCCTTTGTTCCAAAATCAGCCACAGGCTATCCTCTAGTACCGATGCTTTTTCATCTTATCTCAATCTATATTAAACTAACAAAATGAAGGATTGCCATCTAGGGTTTATATCCTTGCTCGAGAAAGATACGAGCTTGAAGTTTTCATGAGAGAGCAAGATCAATGGCCCACTTTCGATTTTTCCAGAATGAAATAAAACATCAGGAAAATGTAGCACGATCTTCACGGAAGAGTCCATGCTGGCTTTCTATGGAGCTTCAAGTCAATACGCAAAGTTATATCGTCGGTGACTTCCATACCAAAATTGACGTGCGCTTGTCATATGGAATAATTAAATTAGCTCACCTAGTAAACAGCGGGTTGGAAAAAGCATGTCCCTACAGAACCCGTGGGATACTTAATATCGGTCAGTCCTTTTTTTATAATTGCAGTGTTCGATTCGATGTTGGATTGTACGTGAAATTCAAATCTTCTACGCGTAAGATTAGAATAGGAAAAAGGAGTTTATGACCTGGGAGCTTGGAATCTTTGAAACGCATAATCGATCCCGAGATTGATGTAGACAAAAGGAGTCGACGACGACAGCCTCGATGAACCTTTTCTAAGTAGGACTCTTTCCACCATCAACTTTTGCATTCATTAGGCGAGTCTCTAATTCTTCCCCTAGAGTGTCAAGTAGGGCAATTAACGTGGTTTATACTCTTTAATTATGTAATGGGGCCATAACTCAGACGCTTAAGCTTTTTTGTTGCATAACATCGAGTCGGACTAGGTTTTTATAAACGCATCGATGGACTAGCACTTGCGATACCATATCTATTTAGTTAGGCATTAATTGTGCTATATATGGCGCTAGTGGGGGTAAATCATGATCATTACCCTCCTAGAATTTGCAACGATCCTTGATGTCGTGTTTGGTAATATAATTAGACAGAAAGAAAATGGACGTGGATTAACAATTTTAGGATCACGTCTGTAATGAGGAATATTTCCTAGGAAATTCTATTAGATTATCCAAAATGTCATTTCTCGTTTTCCATATGTATGTTCATGGTCCAATTTTCTATCATACAATTGTTATAAATATTTAGACCAATCAAGCGGTCGGGTCAGGTCGGGTCCGAAATAGTCTAACCATATTGATCAATTTCACTTTTTTATGACTTATTTTCATATAACACAAATTTGGCGACTCATACCTGATCTAACACATATCCGATCCAACCTATATTGTTGATTCATCTAGAAAAACTTGCTATTTATGTTTTTGAAAAAATTATATTGTTAAATCTTTTTCATACAATACAATTTAGTTGATAATTTTTTATTTTATTTTTTGATTTCTAATTATTCTTTATTTTTTAAAACGTAATTTTGAATTATTTTTTATTTTTTATTTTCCTAGGCCAATTTAGTTCTCAACCTCACTATGAGGCCCAAGCTTGCTGAAGTTTGACAAGCTCGTCCCTCACATCTTGGCCAATTGCCAACAATCACCATGGCTGGTGACTAGCCAAGAGTGAAGGGAAAAACAGCAAAATGAAAATGAAAATGAGGAAAAAAGGAAAATAAAAAAATAAAAATGTGATTTTTAAAAAATATAGAATTTTTTTTGAAATTTTCATAACTTAAAAATGACTTGTTCATTATACTTAAAAATTAAAATAAGCATCCTATGACCAAGTTGGAATACATTTATGAATAATTATGTTATTAGGTACTCCATTTAAACTTCTAAGCCCATCCATTTACAACCCACATTATTCAACATAAATTAAAATATAGGCTTTTGATCTATTTTGCCACATATAGATAATTCCCATTTATCAAGACCTTAAAACAGTAGATTATCAATTGCTTTCCTACCAACAAAAATTTCATAAGAAGAAAATTGTTCGACGATTAAGAAAATGACGGATGGACGAAGGAGGTGGTATCGAAAGGATCGTTCTGTGTGAAAAATGCTTTAAAGAAAACATTCCAATTTTTTTTCTTTTTCAAAAAGGAAAACTGTTCGTTCCCTCTGTTAATTGTCTGTTTGCTTTGTTATTTTTGTCATTGAGTCGTCTCTCTTAAACTTGTCATGTTCAAGGGAGTATTGCGCGCTCAACAATAACTTAATAATTGAGAGAAAATTCAAATTTGAGCCTGTCAACATATATAGTTAGACCTACGCTTATTAAAAAACTTAAATTAATAAATTATGAGCTAACTTTGATGTATTAATTAGTCTAGACTATACTAACTCTTTGGCGCGAGACTTTTTTAACACAACTCGTACGTGCATCACAATTGAAAGTTTGTTGTGTTGACTAAAGTTCAATTGGAACTCAATGTGGAGATTGATTCATCCGAGTGGTTAAATGTTTTACCCTTTAGATGCCCATTTATCTATTCATTTATGTTGAAGGGTAAGATGAGGAAGATGAAAGTGAGACATACAGAAATGAGGAAGTCTAACAGAGAGAAGAAAGACCAACACACACACACACACAGTATATATATATAAGAGAGAGGTACTTTCGGAACATTTATAAATGAGATGGATTTCTGTTTTAACTTTAATACATGGGTACTATTGCCATTTAGACAAAATTAAGAAAATGGAATGACCATGCATGGATAGCTAGAACCTTTCCTTTTTATCAGATCACATTGTTGGAAGATTCCCAATTGATTGAGGATGCCAACAATCCAGATAGATACTGCATGATCTCGTGCATGTCGGGACGATCAGCCGCGTTCTTCTTCAGGCAACATCGGATAATCCGTATCATGAAAGCCGCGAGGTCCGAAGGATAACGTCCTCCCAAGGAAGGATCAATCAAGTCTGCCAAACTTTCAGTCATGCTATTCTCTGGGATCACCTCGTCCCGGGCAACGAATAGATCCGAAGTCTCCTCTCTAGTTAAGGACTCCACCTCTTTCCCCGTGATCATCTCCATCGCGAGCACCCCGAAGGCATAAACATCGAGCGCAGTGGAGACCAAACCGTTCTCCAAGTACTCTGGCGCCATATAACCTTTCGTCCCAACGATGTGGCATGTCAAGGCAAATGGGCCCTCGTCACTTTCTGCCGACCTTGCCATGCCCAAATTCGTTATCTTGGCCCGGAAGTCGCTGTCGAGAAGGATGTTGCCACTCGTGATGTTCTTGTGAATATGAGGAGGGACCGTGAAGCCGTGGAGATAGTTCAGTCCAGTGGCCACATCATGTGCAATTTGGACTCTCTGAGTCCAACTCAAGACAGTTCTACTATCACCTTGTGTATTGTAAATCCAGTCACTTAAGGGTCCATGAGAAGCAAAGTCATAGACGAAGTACCAGTCCCCGTCGTTGAAGCATATACCTGAAAGGCGAACAATGTTGAAGTGGTTGATCTTCTTGAAAATGTTGATTTCCTTGATCGCATCGCCACTCACTTTCTTGATAGCGACGGAGCAACCATCCATCTCCCCCCGGTGGACCGACCCTTTAATCCAATGGCTAGGATTAAAGTCACTGGTCGCGAGTAGCAGTTCCTCGAAACTGTACACTTTGATGGACTGAGCTATGCCATGTATAGTCCGCATCATTCCTTGCGACTCTTCATCTGCCTCCACGATCGGTTTCCCGCGCGTCTCAGAGTCATTGGGGACGATACTCGAAGTATGTTGCACATTTCTGAGGTGAAAAGACGCACAGAAAATTATGCCACCGCCGATCGTCACTGCACAGGCTGTTCCGACAAGAAAACCAGCAATTACATATACCCATTTGTTTCTCCAGCCATTAGAGGATGACGAAGCAGGTGGACTTGGCGATTGTGGCGGAGGTGGCGTAAGTTGGCCTGGTGGCGGGGGAGGTATTATTGTTTGGTTACTCGAAGGCGGGTTCTGAACAGGAACTAGGAGAGTGGTGAAGGGATAGATCGTGGAGTCTTGCTCGGAAAGACCGTTTGCTTCCAACGTCCTCAGAACACTAGCACCAAACCGTGTGCTAATTCTCGAAACCGAGTTGCCCTCGGCAACGACATAGCTCAACAGATACTTAATGCCAAGGTCGGTTTGGTTCTTGGTAGGACAAGCACATCTGATCGGAATGGCAAGATCTCCACTGTATAAGTTCCTGGTTTCGATGACGTTTTGATTCTTGATGGCGCGGCATGTCGTGAGGCCTTGGTAAGTGCTATTGACTATCAAGTAATAATTGTCTCCATGCCTAATCGTGTACGAGGCATTTGCCTGATAGTACCGACCGGAGCAGGAGCAATTCACGGGGACTATCACCATATTGTTGGTTGGGAACGTCGTGTTCGGGGCAACCGAGTTTATGGCGGAGAGCCGAGATGGGTCGGAGGACAGGAGCCGGGCAATTGACTGGACGGTATCATAGGGCGGATTGGATCGGTAAATGAGGTAGGCTTGGCAAGTCTTGTTCTGGCCGTTGCATGCGTAGCCGAGAGCAGGAGAGGAAGAGTCGTTGGTCTTGGAGCAAACTGTGCTGCTCTGGCCGATGTAAGGTTGTTGTGCAAGGGCGAAATTTGAGAACCGCAAGATAGCGAGAGCAATTGCTAAGGAGAGAGAGAGGAAGCTCAACTCCATAGTGAGATGAATATGGGTTTGGCTTTGATGTTTTCTCAGTGGAATATTGGTTGGTCTTTGAAGAAGAAGAAGAAGTGGCGAATACTTCTCATGGGAGGGTGTATGAGTTTAAATAATGTGCAAAATGCATATGGTGTTATGGTAGGGGAAGGGAAATTTCTTGGAAGGTCACGGCTCAAGGGGAGGCAAGGATCTCGATAGAAAGATTACCTAGTTCGCTTGAGAAAGTATTACATGGTCTGGGTGCAGTGCACTCGGACTAGTAGGGGCCCGCCACCTGGTAGGTGGTGGGCCAGCCCGGCCCACCATATATTCTTCATGTTCGCTTGGTTGACTTGAAGTCTACATAGTGTCCTTTTTTATGGATTGATTCACCAGATCCATCGTCGTCGTACTTTGACTTTGTCCTAGGAGAATATAACCTGTGGGATGTCAATGTCCCTATTGCTGAGGCACTAGCTCACGCCCATATATGTAGCTCTAGTAATGATTTAAGCACATGAGCTTGTAGACCGTAACTTAAAATGATTTGGGTGTTTGTCTTTGATTCTATATTAGGCTACGAGATTTCCATGAACACCCTAAGTTGAAAAATTTGGACGTTTACAACGAAAGAGGAGAGATATGATTGAAATCAGAACAATTTAAAAGTATTTTGTGCGTAAATGGTCACCACATTGTGTGGTTATTCAAAGTACTCGTTTTGAAGATTTGGCTCAAATAGGTCGAATCCTTATAAATGATATGAGAAATCTCTTTAGTAGGTGCATGGTTCAAGACTCTTACTCGATTCAATGAGGATGGGGGATGATTGTGGGGAAGAGAGGGTTTGAACAAGTTGCAGCTCCTAATAGGCTTATAGGATGGCAAATAAGACAATTATGAATTGTACCATACATTCAATAAGAGAAGTATCACTAGGTGATATGGGTCAACGCTAGCAATACTATTCATACTTTAAGTGAAAGAGTTAGTAACATCTTAAATCTCATATTGAATTAAATACATCAAGAATAGTGATTAATAAATCAACATCTACTAATACATGATTATCACCTTATATAATTACTCACATTACTCTTTTTGAGACCTATTCTTTTCATCCCTTAATTTCGATATTTTCAAAATTTTTGGATATTAGGAGCCAAAATAAGAATTTATGTTTACTCTTTTTTTTTCTTTTTTTATCTTTTCTCGTTTTGGGCGAGGCGTGCTCTAGCCATCTCTTGTATCATCTATCATCTCTGTTAATTAGACCGTCGGATGTGTCAATTTGTTATCCAGATAAACATAACTCACTCCCTACGCACACTGTCTACCTACTCTTCCGACTCTTCCAAGTACAACCATCATTTCCTCCACCACAGTTACCTTCAGCCACGACAATACAACCAATATCGTCAGGACGAGGCACCATCACTGCCTTCGTCCTCTTCATCGGGTCCACATTCCCTTTGTGAGCCCTTGATCACCGAGGCCCCGACGCAGGTGCGGAAGGTAGATGAAGGAGAGACCACCTCCTACTGACCATAATCTGAGATTGTCCAAGCTTAGAGATGAAGAGACGGATCCATTAGAAAGTGGGAAGATGGAGCAGAGTGATCATCCACATCCACAGAGAGAGAGAGAGAGAGAGAGAGAGAGAGAGAGAGAGATCTCACTTTATATTTTCTATCTTCATTTTCTCACCGTCTCTTTGTAATCCATCTGATAAAATCATAATAGCTTTAAAATGTAATATCAGAATGACAATATGGTTTCAATCTATACATATCTAGTTAAGGCTGAGGGTTCATTTCTTTACGTATTCAACTGTAGAAACAGTCCTATACATTTCTTTTTCTACACTTTGTTTCTCTCCAACAGTTGAATTACGTCATTTCTGTGTGAAACCGACTTGATCCACAAGTTGCGATAGATGCTACACGCACATCCGTAAACTCGCCGCATGCGACAAAGCCTCCCAAGCCCATAAAAAGATAGTTTGAAAACGGACAAAGACCTAGAAACCGTACACGATGGGCACTCACGTTCGATTTTTTTTTTCCCCTTGTCTATTGTAGCTCCTAGTGAAGAAAAGTTGCATATGATGTATAGTTTGGAATGCTGGTTAAAGTAGAGAGAAATTTCCTTCCAATGGGACAGGCCTCCGACCACTGCTTAGCGGCTATTCTGGCAAAGCGCATTGCTTGACTTTGACTTCAGCTCTCGAGCAGCATGACCCGTCAATCACTCTCAAATTATGAGTACTTAATGGAGAAAACGATTGAACTTACCGCTCCCTGAAATTGACTTTAGCACATAATAATGACAACTCCTCTTCTGCGTTGTATTTTCATATAATTTCCATGTGACTTGACTCGAGTAATTACGAGTCAGCTGTCTGAATCATGGCATGGCATGCTCAAACAATAGTATAAGTGTTTGTGCGTCATATGCATGCAGATGAATGGACATGAGCATGTGGTTGGACCTCGGACGTAACTAGGAAGGATTAATGTTTACCTAGTCAATCATTCTAGAGCTATTTGTCTACCTTGTACCTTTCCATTTGACAATAGTTATACAAATTTCTGAATCCTGTATCCTATGTACAGTGTTCACTCTCTTATACATTGTCACGGTTTATCAAGTAGGGGTAATATGAGCTTGAGCAACTCCCATGAGTTTGAGGAGGATAATTTTTGTTTTATGAGTCTTGCTTAATTTTCTTTTAATTGTGTATCTGATTCTATCTAGTCTTCACGCCTTCACATGTCAATAGCTAGAATGCAAACAGAGAGAGAGAGAGAGAGAGAGAGAGAGAGAGAGAGAGAGAGAGAGAGTCAACACATATGGGAATCAACAATTGATCTCTATCAAAAAGACCCGTTAAGGCCCCCAAACATAAGGTACTTAATACTGGTGCCATGGAAACAATCTTTAACTGAACATATCATTTTTTGCTATGGAGTCCGCAAAGGAGTTCTAGATAGTGCTGTACGGACATCATATACTAGATATCTTATGTGCAGACTTGTTGAAGGAGTACAGCATATTGTTATACATAATTCTTCTTTCTTTAATCACTAAGGAGCTGTGGGAGATATGAGAGGAAAAAGTGAGGAATCCTCTTTTCAACTCAGGCTTTTCTACTCCGGCTGTTGCTTTTCTTTCTATCACATCCTTTTAGTTACTAGTGATAGACTGCCTCCGAAATAGTCTCTTTTTAGTGGGGAGAGACACTTTAACATCTTTTATGTATGGAACTTCAATTAAAGACAATGATATAGAAAAAAAGAAACCCAATCTAAATCCTCTCTCTCCCTCTCTCTGTATGTCATTAGTTAAAGTTACATGTGAGTAGTGTTACATTGGCAAAAAAAAGTTTTCATGATCACCTTAAGTCTGATGTCAAATCTTCCACTGAAGGTAAAAGAAAAAAAGAAAAGAGACAGAAACTTTAACTTTATATCAGCTTTAAAAAATGTCACAGGAGAGAGCCGGTGGAAAGCAATCAATGGTAAAGTTAAGCGACCCAATCTTGACGTATGGTGAAAGTCGAGGCTGTCGAGCGATCCTTCTGAGGAGCAAATCTTCGACCCCTGCTGAAACGACTGAACTTTCTTCAGTACACTCTTTAAAGTAAGGTTCTGGGCTAGGCCTTATGGAGCACTGAGCTTCGAATAGGTCCAAGACACTCTTTAAAGTTAGTTTTTGGGCTAGGCCTTAAGCTTCAAACAAGTCCAAGTTACAGTGACAAAGCCCAAGTAAATCACGAGTTGGTGACACGTGGACATTATACCCTGGCTTGACCACCTTCCATTCCCGTTCCATCTACATTCTCTGTTTCTATAATTCAGGGGCACGAGCACAGAGATCCAACTATCACAAAATTACGGTACACATTGAGCCTCGTAATTGTTGAGTGCAAGCATGTGTACATGGCGCTGACCTAGAGAACTTTGATATGCAGCAGATGACCTCCAATTATTGAACCGAAATTTTGTTGGCACTCTAATCAACTGAGCCAACTCAAATAGATTATCGTTTCTCTTTAATTTTTTATATGGCCTATCGCGTTTTTCTCGTAAAGGGTCATCTTTTCTTCCATTCTTGGTGAGAGAAAGATTCCTTTGATCATGCATCTGGTTGGTTGATTTTAAAGAGATTCCTTTGATCATGCATATGGTTGGTTGATTTTAAAGTCGGTCATCACTCACGTTTAATTTTAGTTAAATTGGCATGATGGTGATGTTCGTATCTTGTATTCCAACAATAAGAGAAATGATCGAAGAGGAATTTCTTCTATTAAGGATGTATCCTCCTCTTAGATTTTGTCTGCCTGTGTGGTCTTTGCCGTGATTATCAATCTCCCAGACACCAAATCCCCGTATTCAGTGATCAAGGCTTCGAGCCCTTTGTACCTGGGCCTGTTTGTCTTGTTGTACCTATACTCGGTAAATTTTAAGGTAGATAGGTTTTGCGGTCAGATTTAGACTATTGACATTCGAACAAAAATAACGACCTCTATGAAAAAATTTATGAATACGGGGGGTAGTCGAGGGACCAAGCACAAGTGATTGCGGGATAATTTCTGATACGTTCAAACGGACTTTGCCAATCTCTCCATGGATGTATATCCGATCGGCCGAATTTATGCACGGGGCCCAAATTAAATGAAATTTCACTCATCACACTTTAACTTCTTATTCGAAGTAGTATAGTTAGCAGTACTTGTCCAAATGCTTGAGCATAGGTGAGAGATAGAGATACATGGGTTTCCATAGTAGATAAAAGTGATGCGCTTTTGTCCATCGACATGTATTAGTTAAGAAACATATGTTAAGCGTCACATGTTTGCTGCTGCGTGCATCTTGTGGCCTTGTCCTCAGATACCTTCGTGGAATGTATGCTTATGAGGGCAAGGTTTGCGCATGGAAAATTCAGCCCTTTTTTTCGTTGAAAGGATTGGAACGAAATCTAATAAATAGTAAATGATCGTGATAACGAGTGTTACGAGATACTTGCTAAACATGCTTCATTAGGAATCATTCAAAAGCCCAGGTTGTGCAAAACACGAAGATAATCATAGTATAAAAAACTCTTAAACTTATCTTGATGGATTGTTTAACAAATGCCCTTCGCACGCTCATTAGTGTCATCCATTTACAAAGGCAAATGGGCATCCGCATGCACCGAGTTAGCATATATATAAATAGGGAGAGTGAGAGAAAGAGAATCGACAAAAGGTCACGTCGTGGTCTCAAAGTCCATCCACGATAATGGCAGTCAATTTTGGTCGGTTTCTTTTCAGCATGCTGCGTGCCATTTGTTCGATGCCTGCGGTCATATGTCTTTCGCTCTGTCCGATGACTGTCCAGTTTTTCTCTGTATCTTTATGACGAGGAGAGGGAGAGAAGTTTACGAGCAAGAGCTCAGAAAGAGAAACTCCCGACATCCGTCGGTGAAATCACGACCCTCAAGTTCATGGTTTTGCCAGAGCAAATCTTGGCTAAAGATGGGACGGGAGAGAGAACAGCTGCGACGTCGACTTTTGCCCCTCAACGTGCGGCTGACTATTTTCTGCCTTCAGATTGGAGGATTGAGTGTTTTGAGAACTCTTTGGTGCCTGTTCACTTGGGCGAGAAGTTCTTCAAAACTTTTTGGTAATGGGCTGTTATAGACCTATTAGGACATTATTTGCTATTCGAATAATGTAGTGGGATCGAAGTCCATGAAATATTAGGTTCAATAGTACATCATGGAAGTGCATGCATAAACAGAACTTTTATCGTCATAAATTATTTTTGCGAACATATGCTAGAAAATTTAGAACAATGATGCCTATACTGCTATTTCAACACACGGGTTGATATGTGTAGCATATAGTAGATATAGATTTTCTGGTACAAATATAGATAATGTGTATGTATGCATGCATGTAGCTAGCATTTGAGATGGGAAAATTACTTGAACAGTTTCAAATTCATTGCATTTGTATCAATTCAATTTTAATAATTTCAATTTAATTAGTTTAGGCCTAAATTTTTTGTAATAATTAGTTAATTTAGTCATTCTTATCAATTTTTGTCCTAAACCACTAATGTGAACGCAGGTTGTGCCACAAGATATACGACACTAATGTGGAATTTTTTTTGTATTTTTTGAAATTTTTTTTATAAATGTTTTGTTTTTCTTTCTTTCTTTCATTTCCTTACCAAGTCTGGGGAGAGCCAAGAAGCCCTTATTTGTCGTGGGGGAGGGTTGCGGCCCTTGCCCAGATTTGGTGAGGGTTAGTTGGTGACCCTCATCAAATTTTTTTTTTTTTTGTAAATCAAGGGTCACCAACTAACCCTCACCAAATTTGGGCAAGGGCCGCAACCCTCCCCCACGACAAACAAGGGCTTCTTGGCTCGTCGAGTTTATAAGTGAAAAAAGGAAAAGATAGAAAGAAAAAAGAGAATACAAACGAAAAATATAAAAAATACAGAAACTACTTTTAGAAAAAGGAAAATGACACAAGTAATCAATGAACTTAAGCCTAATATATAATGTGATTCCTGAACATAATTTGTTCAATGTGTTTCATGAATTTTCATCCAATTTGTAATGTTGTCTTTTAATTTTTAAATTGTTTAATATGGGCCATAAGCATTCAATACATATTTGATTTAGTCTCTAGATTATCTGAAATACGTTTAATGTTATCAATGAACTTGAATTAATTGGTATGATTATAATGAACATTTTCATATCGCTTAATGACTAAATTGAACATGTGTTAAAAGTTTAGAGATCACACTGAACAAATTAGAAGTACTACACATGTGCTAAAAATTATCTATCTTAACGTCAAGCAAGCCCACTAGATCAATCCACAACAATGATTTCTGGTTAAAATTAGACGAAATAACTACATGGGTAAATCTTTAAAATATTTCGGATTAAGTTGATCAAATTAAAACGTTTTATGACTCAACTGACACAAGCATAAAAAGTTTATGTTTTTTTTTTTTATGATTTCCCCATCGAGATATGAATTGTCTAATCTCATTGACGAATATTAGATAGAACATAGTAGGACTCGATGATTATATGGGGAATATTGGTAAGCGGTTGACCCCAAAGTACAGATGGTTCAACTAAAAACTCAACTTCGAAAGCGACAGACGCCAAAAAAAAAAAAAAAAAACACACACACACACACACACACATCGACATATATATTTGCCATGTAAACCCCCATGCTACATAGTACTCTACCCCATTTAAAGATTAAAACCCACATGGCCGATACGAGCAATATATCCGACCTAAATTTGACTCCTCGTACTCTTACTCGGACGTCGATCTCTCCAAATCCTTTTTTTATTCATGCATTTCCCTTCTCTCTCTTCTTTTTTATTCTTTGCTTTTCTTTTCATTTCAAGGACAAGACCACGCTTCATCATGTTACTTCCCTCCGTCCCCGGAGCTAAGCCATCATTTGGTGAAACTCCTGGAAATCAAGAACTCCATTCCCATCGATGTCGTAAACCCTTATCATGTCCTCGCACTCCTCGTACGACTTCGCGTCCCCTAGACGGCGCAGCATCATCTGTAACCCTTTCGGGGTGATGTTCCCCGAGCCTTTCTCGTCCTCGAACATCTCGAAGGCCCGCCTCAGGTCGTCGTCACCGTCCATCTTCATCAGCTTCAAGAAGTCACCAAAGTCCAGCAAGTGGTCGCCGTCAGCATCGAGTTCGCCAATAACACTCTGGGCCTCCTCGTGCGACATGTATTCGCCGACGGATGCGAAGTATGCCCGAAGCTCAAGGGCAGAGATTTTTCCATCCCCGTCGGTGTCGAAGCGGCGGAAGACTTCTTGGAGCTCGTTGTCTCTGTTGGTGGAAGTGGTACGTTTGAGGTTCGGAGCAGGGAGCGTGGAGGTTGGGGAAGTAGGAGTGCTCAAGTTGGAGGAAGATGACTTGGAATGAGAACTCCGTCGTGGGAAGGTTAGCCTTAGACTCTTGTTGAGCCACTTGAAGGGTTTTGGGGACGGTGCTGATCCGTCGTTAGCCATGAGCGAACTGGCCCAACGGGAGACTTCTCTTTATCCTTGAAATAAGAAGAGTCGTGCAGAGAGAGAGAGACAGAGAGGTTGCTTTGGGATAACGGTGGGTGTGGAAAAGTTTTGGCACAAAGCAGGCAGGGTATGGAGTTGCAGTGATTCGCACAGAGAGAGACAGAGAGAGAGAGAGGGGAAGATAAAGAGTGGGCTTCGAATCAGAAAAATGATTTTCGGTGGAAAGGAAATTGCATGGCAACTTCCTAAAGGGTCCCATCGAAATAAAAGGAAAATGTCCTGAAAATTCTTTAATAGAAGCCGGTCATCTGGTGCAGTCACGTTGCCTTTTTTTTAAATGGATTATTCTCCTGGCAATACATCGTCCAAACAATAAGAACTAAAGCGTACGCCCGCGGGTATTGAAAAAGTTTCAAGAAGCAGTGGGGTTAATTATCGCCCTCAACTTAATAGTGGAGAAAATCGCTTGCGTGAAATTTTCATTGTACTGGCCATGCATGTGCTATATTTCTTTTGAGAACAAGATGGATCTACCTCCTTTTGTTGTCTCGTCATTTAGAGAAATTTTTGTCTAACATCAAATCCGTTTGCCCTTTGAATTTGCAAAGCTTATAATTAGCTCAATCAGAAGGTTAACACCTAAATGCATTTGGAGGTCAAGCTTGAGGATCTAGAGGTGTCGACCTCCATATGGCTTGGAGAAGCTCAATTAGGTGTCGGACTTTGCACTTGGCCATGACCTTGAAGTCGGGCCCCCCGGGGGAAGGGGGGGGGGGGGGTGGGCGGGGGAGATGTCTCTCTCTCTTAAGGGCGACAAAAGTGGTGGGATAGAGGCAAGCCTTGAAACGACCCAATTCAATGAGAGCGAAAAGTAGTCGCCAGTATTAGTTCCAGAGGACTCAGACAAGAGGCGGCTCCTAGCAAGCTTCTAAGATAGCGCAGGGAACATGAACAAACTGAATTGCACACCGAACATAAGGAAAGTATGCCTGAGATATATATGTAAAAATTAGAATTAACTCATGAATGCGCCTTTTTATGCAACGGCAAGTTTTATTTTGGAACTCTAAAGTTAAGTATGCTTTATCAAGATGGGTTACTTCCACTACAAAAAAAAAAACTGAAATTTAGCTATGGAAAATTAGTCACGACAAAAAAAGGCAAAATCAAGAGGCTTAGTATGAGACGGGTCAAACTAAACAATATATCAAGTGAGTTAAAACAAGGATGTTGTAATCCTATATCAGAGTGGAACTTTCTCTAGTAGGTGTATGGGTCAAATACGAATCACATGGAAGCTGGTGAGCTTGTAACAATCTTGTCCAATAGGGGTGGAGAGTGACCACTAGGGTAATGGAGTTCGGACAAGGAGTGGCTCTTGGCCGACTTCCAAGATGGTGAAGGAAACAATATTGAACCAAATTATATATCGAACAAGGAGAAAGCGATATATATACAAGGCTCGACAAGCCTCGTGATATTTTCCTTTGGTGTATTGGCAAGTCCTTTCCCTTGTTGGATCAGGTTGTTACAAGGCTAACAACTACAAGGTTGGCCGAGGCCATGATTGCAAGTTAGAGGCCGAAGAGAGCTAAAGGTAGAGAGAGAAGGGAGAGAAGGGGAAAATTTTTGGGGTCGATTGGGGGATTTAATTTAGTGTGGATCAACATAAGGGTGCGCGTGTTATCATCTCATGCTTGGAGATTACAAATGAGACTATAATAAAAGATAGCCGATCTGCATCTCGTATCTAAAGGGGCTTATCACAACTCTAATAGACAACACTAGTAATCTTAAACTAACCACGTCTACTTGGGTCTATCCTACTCTTGTTAAAAGGAGTACTAATTCTTTCTTTATATTCACCTATTAAATGAACTTACATAAGTTGATCACATTCTTTCCTAGAACGTCTTAACTCATAATCGATTGGCAAACCTTATCAAATATCAAGCTTGTTGACCTAAAGGAATTACAAATAAAAACAATAGTAGTACTTCTACTATTGGGTAATGAAGATAATATAATCAAAGCACTTGTCTCAACATTTTAACCAATTTTAAGTGAATCCAATTGACTAATTACAATATTGAATTAATTAACAAGATCAACAATGAATGCACATTTACCCATCTTTAAATGAAATAGACATCGCATCAATTAAACCCCATTGATTGCAAAGGCCTTCTCATACATCTTCGGTAGTTCATATGTCCTACAATAGTGTTCTCTTTCTCGATGTTGAATGTGATGTTGTGAGATTGTCTCAACTAGATAACACCAAATGTTATCTATCCATTAAATCCTAATCAACTTGTTTCATTGATTCTAGTTTCTTTCTGGATAAGGGTAAGTGGAGATTCCTCTAGTAATTATTATCCTAAGTGTAGACTTCTCTAGTATTATCAATTTACATATTCCAAAAATCAAAATCCTTTTTTATCATATATGACGATTTCCACTTTTTCTTCTTCTATTGTCATCAATTTGCTTTAAGTCAATCGAGTCAGGCTTTGATATCAATTGTTGAAAAATAAGCAATTGAGTAATAAAATAGATGGAACAAGGAAATAAATTAGATACTAAATCTACATGCTTCAGTCAGTAGAATGTACTCTACAAGGAGAGTAGCACATGTTTATTGTAGGTTAAACGATACAATAGATATTACAACCATATTTAAGTTAATCACATATTATCAATGTTTCTCATTCTATAATTACATTTAATAACTCACACATTGTTTACTCTTCATAATTATTCGTTGAACAATCCCTCAATCTAATAATGGAATTATAACAAATCTTTACCCAAGATTATTAGTTTCAAACTATAGAAGTAAGTCATGAGCACGCCGCACAACTAATTTTCATGGGCAATAGCTCCTCTTTGATCGTCTTAGAGTGTAATTCGCAAAAAACCTACCTCTTTGATGCAATTCACGGAGAAGACATATTTCTTATATATAAATAAGAATTTGACGTTAAACAAGAAGCCTACCCAACCTTGGAACTTAACTCCAAATGGAAAACCTACTTGTATTGGATTTTCTTCGTGATCTCAAACTCGAGATGTAATCTCAATAGTTCCAAGGTTCCACTTTAGTTCTGCTAGTTGTCCAAAAGCCCACAAAATGCTATCATATTCCAGTCAATAAGGGGGTGCCGGTTGAATTTAAAAACGACAACCTGAAGACAAGTTAACAATGAAGTTCTGGATCCCAAAAACTACAAATGATGTCTTAAATGTTATAAATTAATGTGATCCTACATTCAGTTTCCCATATTAATTAACTAACATATATTAGCCACTTTATATTATGTGATAATTGCCCAAAAGGTATGACTTCTTGATGGGAGAAGTCACGAGTGAAGGGGTGCGAACGTGAGTTCTAATAGGGTCTTCTAAGCCAAACCCTCTAATGAAGAAGTTACTGAATTCATTGATTACCGAATTCATTAAGAAAAAACACACCATCGATTCAAGAGGGCAATTGGCTAGAGATTCCAATCTCTGAACGTTCGACACTTCGGGAAATCAGATTATTGCTCAATTTCATCAATGGCTGGAGGTTAGTAAAACTCTATTCACGTTTCCGCATTTAGTCTCGATTAAGAATGAATTTAGTTCGTTCATAAAGAATCGAGAGTTTCCGTTCTACATTTATTTTATTTCCATCATTTGGTATCAGAGCCTGTTGCCTCTGTCTTGATGAAATTCATGAGTTTTTATGCTGTTTTTGGGTAAATCGCAATTGAGGTTTTTCGGACCTAAAGTGAAATCGTCGATTCCGGCCAAATCCCGATGAAACGCAATCCGATTTCGTACATACATGTTCGCAATTCCATGGGAAACTAAAGCCCTAAAGTAATTTGGCATTTGGTTGATTGCCGAAGAAGAATTGCGTGTTCGAAGTTTCGGATTTTTAGGGTTCATCATTTAGAATTTTGGTTCGGTTTAAGGCCAATGTTTCGCCATTTTCGTTGATTCTTGGACCCATGTGGTCGTGCCGGCGTTGGCTACACATCCCATATTTTATTTTGTTTTGGGACGGGCCACCGGAGAAGAATCGTGCGGCGGAAGGTGGCGGTCACGGCGAAACGGCGTCAAAGGAAGAAAAACAATCGCGAAAATCGCGATTTGAAAGAGGGGCGCGTGGCTCTCACGCGCCAGCGTGCAGGGACGGGCGCGTGCAACGCACGCGCCCGCGCGGCAGTGCGGGCGCATGGCACGCACGCGCCCGCGGCCTTTTACCTTTTTTGTCCCTGATTTATTTTTCTTCCCGGTTCTGTCCCTGGTGATTTTTATTTACTTTTCTGCCCTTATTTGTTTTCGGTAATTTACGGTTTTGCCCCTGATTTAGCATATTGACAGATTTGCCATTGTAGTTTATTTACAGTTTTGCCATTATGGTGATTTAATTACTGTTTTGTCACTATGTGCAATTTGTGAATATATATTGCATGAAACTAAATGTCCAATGGTCCGTATATTTTTATTTTATTAAGGATTAGCCACAGCATCCTTGATTAATTAAAATATATACATTAAGTGCCTCCGGATCATATTTAGAAAAAATGGACATTAATTGTAATTAATTATATTTATATAATGAATTTTCCCACAGGAATTTTCATTATATTAATGTGATTAATTAGGCTGAAATATCATATTATTTTTCTTAATTTACCCACAGGGATTAAGAGAAGGAATATAATATGATAGTTTCTTCATAAAGTTATTATGAATCTATTTAAATTAAAAGCTTAGCCCACAGGCAGTTTTTATGTTATGTGATTCATATTTTTCATATTTTGCATTGGCAGAGTATGATTTTAGTTTAATTAGCCTCATATTTATGACATAAGCATGAATTTTTATATGCAGTTTTACAACCTGTGACTTACTCTGAACTAAAGAATGATGTTCCCATATTGGATGGTGAGAATTATAAAGTTTGGAAGGAATTGATGCTTCTTCAATTAGGGTGCATGGACATTGACTATGCTATAAGGAAAGACGAACCACCTGCTCCTACTGATTCGAGCAATGCAGCTGAGATAGCTCTTTATGAAAAATGGGAGCGGTCCAACCGCCTTAGTGTAATGTTCATAAGGGCTAAAATATCTCATACTATTCGTGGTTCAGTCGCCCAGCATGCTAATGCTAAGGCTTTATTGGAAGCCATTGATGCGCAATTTGCAACTTCTGAAAAAGCGCATGCCATGACTCTGATTATGAAGTTTTCATCCCTTAAGCTCACTAATGTAAGAGGTGTGCGTGAGCACATTATGAAGATGAGGGATATTGTGGCTCAACTTAAGAATCTTGAGGTTGACATACCTGAATCTTTCCTTGTGTACTACATTCTAAACACCCTTCCACAACAATATGCACCTTTCAAGATTTCTTACAACACACATAAGGATAAATGGTCAATTAATGAACTCATGACCATGTGTGTTCAAGAAGAAGAAAGATTGCTTATGGAAGTGGGAGAAAGTGTTCATTTGGCAACACATGGAAAGAGTAAGATGCGAGGCAAGCAGAAGGGAAAAGGTAAAATACCTCCCCAAGCTGACATTAAGAAAGAATCCAAGTGCTTTTTCTGCAAAAGAAAAGGACACGTGAAGAAGGATTGCGTCAGATTCAAGGCCTGGCTTGAGAAGAAAGGTAATTCAATCTCTTATGTTTGTTATGAATCTAATATGGCTGATGTGGGTCACAACACTTGGTGGATTGACTCTGGTTCTACAATCCATATTTCAAATTCCCTACAGGGTTTTCAAAACCGCCGGAAGCCAGTGGGCAGTGAACGAAACATCTATTCTGGAAACAAGATGTGTTCGCATGTGGAAGCTATTGGGACATGCAGATTAGTTCTCAATAGTGGTTTTGTTTTGATTTTGGATAAGACCTTTTATGTACCAAGTTTCTCAAGGAACTTGATTTCTGTTTCTAGACTTGTACCTTTAGGATACTCCATTAACTTTTCAGATTCTAATTTTAGTTTGTTATTTAAATCTGAAATTGTTGGAGATGGTATTTTGTCTGATGGTCTTTTTCGAATTAATTTACAAGACGATGCCTTTTATAATGCAATGCCTGTTCACGATAATGCTGGTATGAAACGATGTGTTGTGAATGAAGATTCCTCTATGTTGTGGCATCGGAGATTGGGACATATCTCCATAGAAAGAATTAAACGATTAGTAAAGGATGGAGTACTTAGTACTTTAGATTTTACTGATCATAACACTTGTGTGGACTGCATAAAGGGAAAGCATACCAACAAGTCTAAGAAAGGTGCCAAGAGGAGTACAGAAGTATTAGAAATCATACATACAGACATTTGTAGTCCAGATATGGACTCACGTGGTCAGAAGTACTTCATCTCTTTCATTGATGATTATTCACGATACATGTATCTCTACTTGCTTCATAATAAATATGAAGCATTAGATGTCTTTAAAGTATTTAAGGCAGAAGTAGAGAAACAATGCGGTAAGCAAATTAAGATCGTGAGGTCAGATAGAGGTGGGGAATATTTTGGTAGATACACTGAAGATGGACAAGCACCTGGTCCATTTGCAAAGTTTCTTCAAGAACATGGGATAGTTGCCCAATATACCATGCCTGGTTCTCCAGACCAAAATGGTGTAGCTGAAAGAAGAAACCGAACCTTGTTGGATATGGTGTGGAGCATGCTTAGCAGCTCTAAGCTTCCTAAGTCTTTGTGGACCGAAGCTCTGAAGACGGCTGCATACATATTAAATCGAGTTCCAACTAAGGCTGTCTCAAAGACACCTTTTGAGTTATTTAAAGGTTGGAAACCAAGTTTGCGACATGTACGTGTTTGGGGATGTCCGTCAGAAGTAAGAGTTTACAATCCACAAGAAAAGAAGTTAGACCCAAGGACTATAAGTGGGTATTTCATTGGATATGCCGAAAAGTCTAAGGGATATAGATTTTATTGTCCATCTCACATCACTAGGTTTGTGGAATCAAGAAATGCTAAGTTTCTTGAAAATGACTTGATTAGTGGGAGGGATCATTTTAAGGACTTTGTTCCAGAAAATGATCATTTAGATACTCAACCTTCCACTTCAAGTACAAGATTGATTGTTGTTCATAAAGCCCCTCCAGTTCAACCGGCTATTGAACAACCAATCACTGAAGTTCCACAATTTGCTGATATTGATATGGTGGATCAAGTTGTTCAAGAATTACCAGAAATTGTTGAACAACCAGTTGAACAACATGCTTCTCAAGAGAGTGTTGATGAGACATTAAGAAGATCCACTAGAACAAAGAAATCAGCAATTCCTAGTGATTATTTTGTGTATTTACAAGAGTCTGACTATACTATTGGAGCTGATAATGACCCTGAAACGTTTTCACAAGCCATGAATTGTGATAACTCCAATTTGTGGTATAATGCCATGAAGGAAGAGATGAGTTCTATGGCATCTAATGAAGTCTGGGATTTGACTGAGTTGCCTAATGGTGCGAAGGCCATTGGTTGTAAATGGGTCTTCAAAACTAAGAAGGACTCATTAGGCAACATTGAGAGATACAAAGCTAGACTTGTTGCCAAAGGATTCGCTCAAAGGGAAGGAATCGATTACACGGAGACTTTTTCTCCGGTATCTAAGAAAGATTCCCTTCGTATTATTTTGGCATTGGTTGCCCATTTTGATATGGAGTTGCATCAAATGGATGTGAAAACGGCATTTCTTAATGGAAAACTAGAAGAAGAGGTTTACATGAAACAACCAGAGGGATTCTCTTCTAGTAAAGGTGAGCATTTGGTGTGCAAGCTTAAGAGAGCTATATATGGATTGAAACAAGCGTCCCGACAATGGTACTTGAGGTTCCATGATGTTATTTCTTCATTTGGTTTTGAAGAAAATATCATGGATCAATGTATATACCAAAGAGTCAGTGGGAGCAAAATTTGTTTCCTTGTGCTGTATGTAGATGACATTTTACTTGCCACTAATGATAAAGGTTTGCTTCATGAGGTGAAACAATTCCTCTCTAAGAATTTTGACATGAAAGATATGGGTGAGGCATCTTATGTCATTGGCATTAAGATCCATAGAGATAGACCTCGAGGTATATTAGGACTATCTCAAGAAACTTATATCAATAAAGTCTTAGAGAGATTTCGGATGAAAGATTGTGCACCTAGTGTAGCACCTATTGTGAAGGGTGATAAATTCAGTAAAGATCAATGCCCGAAGAACAATCTAGAAAGGGAACAAATGAAAAACATCCCATATGCTTCTGCTGTCGGAAGCTTGATGTACTCTCAGGTCTGCACTCGACCTGATATTGCATTCGCTGTGGGAGTTTTAGGAAGATATCAGAGTAATCCAGGTATCGACCACTGGAAAGCTGCAAAGAAAGTGATGAGGTATCTTCAAGGTACTAAAGGTCACATGCTTATGTATAGACGGACAGACAACTTGGAAGTAGTTGGCTATTCTGATTCGGACTGGGCTGGTTGTGTTGATTCTCGACAATCAACATCTGGATACATATTTATGTTAGCCAGTGGAGCCGTGTCATGGAGGAGTGCAAAGCAAACCTTGGTTACTACTTCTACTATGGAGGCTGAGTTCGTCTCTTGTTTTGAGGCCACTTCACATGGTGTGTGGTTGAAGAATTTCATTTCAGGGCTTAGAATTGTGGATTCCATTGCTAGGCCATTAAGAATGTATTGTGACAATTCAGCTGCAGTTTTCTTGGCTAAAAACCACAATAGTGGTAGTCAGAGCAAGCATATTGACATCAAGTACTTAGCCATAAAGGAACGTGTCAAAGAGAAGAAAGTGGTCATTGCACACATTCCTACTGAATTGATGTTAGCTGATCCTTTAACTAAAGGCTTGCCACCTATGAAATTTAAGGATCATGTGTCTGGGATGGGAATTGGTCCTATCATGTAGACTTTTGTCATTTGACAAGTTTGTGAAATTCTTATTCAGTTGTGATGTTTTCTCAATTCATGTGTACACATTCATTTATTATGAGAATAACAATCACTTTTGACCCTGAATAAACATTGGGTTTATTCATTAAGTTATTTTATCACATATAAGCTGATTTGAAAAGATAAGATGTATGTGGTACATGGAAGATAATACTCGTTTTAAGAGGACCTATCGCCATGATTCATATATTTTATCTTCAGCGATGGTTTGTGGATTCAGTTTGATATATGTTGAATGTTGGGATCAAGTGGGAGAATGTTATAAATTAATGTGATCCTACATTCAGTTTCCCATATTAATTAACTAACATATATTAGCCACTTTATATTATGTGATAATTGCCCAAAAGGTATGACTTCTTGATGGGAGAAGTCACGAGTGAAGGGGTGCGAACGTGAGTTCTAATAGGGTCTTCTAAGCCAAACCCTCTAATGAAGAAGTTACTGAATTCATTGATTACCGAATTCATTAAGAAAAAACACACCATCGATTCAAGAGGGCAATTGGCTAGAGATTCCAATCTCTGAACGTTCGACACTTCGGGAAATCAGATTATTGCTCAATTTCATCAATGGCTGGAGGTTAGTAAAACTCTATTCACGTTTCCGCATTTAGTCTCGATTAAGAATGAATTTAGTTCGTTCATAAAGAATCGAGAGTTTCCGTTCTACATTTATTTTATTTCCATCATTAAATACATGTTACGTTAACGTTTTCTTTTTGTCAATATATTCATGTTCCTTTTTATATATACTGTTCCGACGTCAGTGTGTTTATCAATCTTACTTCTTTATTTTTCTATTCCATTGGTGTTTTCCTCTTCACCTTACTGGTTGCACAGGGTGCATGATCTCCCACCACTTATGGTATATAAAATCACCGAAGTACCTGATGTTTTCCAACTCTCTTTGTGCCACATTTTCCTCCATCTTTAGCTCCTCAACCAGCACTTCGATCGGTCGATTATAAAAGACATCGCTCACGACTTTTTTAGGTACATTTATTGATGCCATGTTCGTAACTAATCATATAGATGGCTAGTTGGAGGAAACTGAAAATAAATGGGAAAAAATTGTAGACTTTAGGTCCAGTCTCAAATATATTCCAAACGTATTTTTTTATCTAAAAAAGAATCTCAAACTTTAGTTACAGTCTCAAATCCATTCAAATTAAGCTTTCATCCAAAACTTTCCATTAATCGTTCCTAATTTTCATATTTTAGAATGGTTTAATTTTAAAGTAATATTCCATATCACCTTATTGATGTGGTTGTTATTGATATAGAAATTCTATGTCGCATAGGACTAGATCACATGAGTAAATTTGATAACAAATTGAAAGTTTGCAATTTTTTTCAAACAAAACAAAATCCGGGACAGATATGTGCTTGATGTAAAGTTTAGGGTTTTTCTTTTTTAGATTAAAAAAAAGAAGTTCGTGTTAAATTTTGAAATAAACTTAAAGTTGAGGGTATGTTATAAGACAAAAAAAAATCTTAAACCTAAAGTTGGGAATTTTTTTAAGGAGTTAGGCCAGAAAAAAAAATAGCCATCTGTGTCACACTTGATTAATGTGCTTCTTTTGGAAGTATAGTAAAGATTCAATTGATTCGAATTTTCTAGTTGATTCGTATGCGATCCATAATAAATAAAACGACAAACCCAAAAGCCGACATAATTCTACCTTTGAATATTCTTAACCTCAAATTGTAGTTAAGTGGCAGATTGGAATTGTATTGTCCCAACTAGCAATCAAGTTGACCTTGTGAGCAACTTCACGGAAATTTCCATCCCCCGCGGGTCTTAAATTATTGCACGTAAGCTGCAGTCTCAATCTTAAATTATTGTACAATTGTCCAAGCCTCACGTAATTTGGTGATTATACCTAGTTTCTCCTGTATTTTCGGTTCTGTAATAAGTAAATAAAGATGAGTTCACCCTTCAGATAATCTTGACCTTGTATGGCCAAGCCCGTTGAATAATCTATCTTCAGTGAAATCTCTTTGGAGGTTGCCCCATGCGGAACAATACAAGAAACTCTAGTTTGTATATCATTTCCCCAGGTCCTTCCAGACATTCATCATTCACTTGTAAGCTCTATCGCCCTCTTGTTAACGTCCTCTGCTTTTAATACAGCGTAGGTACAAGATAGTTTCATTTGCACACTCAAATGCGCATGGTAGTCCAGTTGGAATGTCTTGTCGTCTACAAAACATCATCGAAACTTTTCTGTACACGTCCTTTTCCTTGCTTGGCAATCGCCGCCAATAATGCATGTTCCATCGTGGAACGTACCATATGGTTTTGTTTCTTCAAGGATGACTTATGGCACTTCTTCAACAGCCATAAATAAATTAAATAAACCAAACTAGCTACAGATTTACCATCACTTGCACTGGTTATTCTTTAGCTACCACAGGGAAAGCCTTTCCAATTTACTTGGCGATTACTGTGAATAATCCAGTACAGGAGTTCTTTCAAGTAATCAAGAACTCCGGTAATGGCTTTCCTGTAGTTCGCACCATTCTTATTGGGGCGCCATGAGAGTTCGTACTCCACAAAGATACATTTAGCCTAGTCCGTGGGATCCGCCACACCCAACTTCATCATCTTGGCGCTTCTCCCTCGGTCCTTCCACCATCCCACAATCATTCCGCGTCGAACTTGGAAGTGGCGGCGATTTCGAGTCAAGCACGTCGTAAATCTCCCAAAGCCAATCTCGAAGGCGTCTGCATCCCGTTAACACCTTTAAATTCTTAAGAGAAAAATGCGGGTGAGTGGCGATGGATTTAGCCTATGAGGTGTGTATAAATACGTTTTTGCTATGGTGGGAAAAGGAAGCAAGACATCTTCAGAAAACAACAAAGCCTTCAGAAACTCTCTTTGCAAATAATGCGTGAAGAGTTTGGTAACTCAAATGCATATTCTAAAATGGGGATTCCAATATTCTTATTGGTCAAGTTTCATGTCCTTTCAATACATAATTTCTTTTCAGATGTAATCAACGTAATCGTTTTGTGAAAAGATGATTATCTGCAAGTCACAACTTTCCGCTAAACGGCCATTGTTAACTGAGGTAAAGTCATGGTAAAGTCATGGTCTTTCAGTACCAAAGTCGTTGATGATCAATTAAAATCATCACTTTAATGTCCTGAATAACTTTTTTTTTTCTAGATTCATCTCCCCAGGATACGACGATCTTCTCCATCACAATCGTATGCGGTGGGAAAGAGAGCTTTCTCCATTCAAGAACGGCAGCGGAAAGGTTTGCCTTCCAGATCAAATCGTTGAAGGATCCGGTCAATGACACCGCAGCAAAGACCCTCAGCGATCACATTTCCACAGAATTAAAAGTATCGAATGGGCTGGAAAAAGGCTTCTTCCATGTTAAGGGTTCGTTATGCATTCTTGTCGAGTGGGAATGTATCCTCTTGCCCAACGCGGACTCGCTTTCCCACTCCACTAGTGCGTATTCCTAACGCGTGTTAGGTTGATTGCTCCAATGAGTATCGATCATTTTTTGAGTGGAGACTCTTTTCCTTTCTAGGCTTTCCCATCTTTTGTTCTTTTTTCCCATAAGGTGAGGTGAGATAAGGCTTCAATTGATTGCTTTAATGAAAAAAAAAGGAGATGGAAACACTCGAGTGAAGAAATGGCAACATGTGGAATTCAAGCCAACCACCAACATTTCCCAACAAAACCCACCGCCAACGTATTAGGAGATATTCACTCGATAATTATTAGCAATTATTCGATCTCGAGATTATATAAACCTCCTTGCATCATATTTTCTCTCAATATGAAAGATGTGTGTTGAATCCGATTTAACCTGAGAATCGACTAGAACCATCTTGGTTGGCCCGGTGCTAGGCTGTTTTAGGGTAGAATCAGTGCAACTTATCATTCTAAAACCGTGACTTCAAGTGCAAGGTATGCATATAAGACCACTAGGCTAGTAAGAATTCACTTGACACGAGCTATAGAATATATCATGTAATATTTATGACCTGACTTTTGATGGAACAACTGAGTGCTTGGTGTAAAGTCGGGGATCGGGAGCCAACTCGATAACTCTTCATTTTACATTGTTTGATTGATTGTCTGCTTGCCATTGTGTGCTTCCATGATTAATGTGACATCAAATATCAACTTCTCTCATTCGAGAGATGGAAGCTGTCGTAGGCAAATCCCCCTTGGCTTTTGAATGGTTTGTGTTGCAACCATCATGAACAGTGCACCATTTAGGATTCGCTAATGGATTATTAGGTTAAACCTAACCTGGGCTTTCTCAAGCCCATGTCAATTTGCAATTTAGAATTCAAGTTCTCTAATAACGTATGGTAAGTTGATTATCCTATGTAAAATATAATAATAAATATTTTACCCCTATGAACAACAAATTTTGGGATCGGAGACTTGATTATACTAAATTAATTCATCGCTCTTTCTATACCATTTTATTTCAGAAAAATATTTTAACAGGCTGCTTGATTGATTTTAATTAACCAACTAACATGTGAGGTGATAATGCAAGTGCGCAAACATTATTTAACACTCAATAATCAAAGTATTCAATAAATTGCAAGGATAGAGAGCATTGACTTATCTCAATAGGAACACAAGCCTATGCAATGTCAATTAAAAAATCAAGTAGCAATCCTAATATGATTTTTACTAATAACTCATTAATAAACGATATTCTTTTTTGGGTTTTCACTTTATTTAAATGAATGCAGCACAATAAGCAATTATGTTAAATGATACTAGTAATGTTATGCATGAAAGATATTTACTTAAATGGCTAATTCTAATGACCTGGCATGAACATCAATTACCTTAAATGGCATGCAATTTCTAAACAATTTTAATATGCAACTTATATGACGTGAAATTCTAATGTATTTAATCTAACATGCAGTTCCTATGACATGCTACTTTATTTAAATTAACATGCAAACTATGCTACGTGATCTAATTATCAATTAAATGAACATAGCATGCAATTCTATATGTCAAATTGAACTTAATTAACATTATACTAGGTGAACTTAACCTGACATGTAAACTATATGCCATGCAAGTATAATTATATTAAAGATATAAATTACGTGACATGCATTCCCAAATAAATGCATGCGACATGACAGATATAATATGTAATCATAATTATTCAATCCGTAATGCGAGCTACGTGATATGCATAATAAGCTAGGCAAACCTAAAAATTTATTTCCAATGCTATGATGAGAATGTGACTAGATTATATGACATGCACATGATATATTTTTGATAATTTTCGTGGGAAACTTGGAATTATTAAAATGCCTATCTTAAACATGAATTCTAAAGGTAAATTGCGCAATCTAATCCATTCTAGATGATATTTTTTTGGATATTTCTTATAAAATTCGAAATTATTAAATATTCTATCCTCGGCACGCAATCCAATGGGCCACTTCCCCCCCCCCCCCCCCACTTTAATAGGCTCAATCATTTGCTTAATTGGTTAAATCCATCTGCCGCTGGTCCAATTGAATGGAATTAGTGAAATATAATACGGTTCTAACTATTTTTTTCCCTTAATGATCAAGGTTGGTCTTTAATTTTTTATGAAAATTAAATGACTAGATGAGTTGTCAAAATTTATGTGTCGATAACTTGAAAATGAGTTTATGGATGAAATTACTTCCTTTTGCGGACGGGATGAGTTCCAACCATATGCAATGGTCAATGATTTGATAAAAGATATGCTCTCAAATAATTTTAGTCGAATGTCATAGAAGAAATGGATTGGAAGTGATTCCCTTGAATATTTAACTCGGCTTTCTCCTATCAACTAAAATACAAAACATCATCTGACTGATTGCATATTCACCTCTTATCTATATTGAAGGTGATTCGTCATCACAAAAGGCAGATTGAATCAGTTTACTCCTGATACAGAGATCACCGTTGTGCTTATTGGAATTTGGAACGACTATCGTCACTTTTTCTATCTTCTGTCCTGTCCTTTCGCTCTTTGGAGTTGGTTGAGCTTCGGCTTGACAGAAATTGGCAAAGCCCACATCAGTAGAGATCAGGCCTTCAACAAGACTGGACTTGGAATGAATTGGCAGAGGAAGCTCGAAGCTACTGTCCTCGCGGGATGTCAATGGACAATTCCAACAATATGAGAAGAAGATATCAAATGGGTTTTGATTTCCCCACGTTAGAAAGTCCCGCACACCTCTCCAACTCCCTCATTATCATACCTTTTTCTCTATACAGATAGACACACACACACATCACCATTGCCGACATTGCCACAGCCGATGATGGCGATATCACTGTTTTTGTATATATCGGTGGCGACGATGGTGACAAGGCAGCCACCATCACCATCGCGGACATCGCCACAGCCGGTGACGAGGGTCTACTCTCTCTCTCTCTCTCTCTCTCTCTCTCTCTCCATCGCTGCATTGTCTAGCTCGAGCTTTCTCTGGGAAGCATTGACATCTAAGGAGGAGACTGCATCTGCTGGTTTCCCATACGAACGAACGAGATGAAGGCGGAGTCAGTGATTCTCGGAGAGGGAGGGAGAAAGAATCTTTCCATCGAATGAATGATTGCATGCCGATGCCCACCACTCTCTTCACTGACGCGTTGGGCCGCCATGTGCCGGAGTTCTGTACTGGCCTGTCTTCAAGTTCAAAGGTCCATTTCAACCAGGCCCACTTAGATTCTTGGTCCTGCAACCTGCCAAGTCAAATGGATACATATAAATATATCGAATAAGCAAGCACGTCAAGTCCAATACGATGTTCCCCGGAAATTATATCGTCCCAATCTCTGGAATTCAAGGCAATTTGCATAGTAGCTCTCCAAATTGTGAGTGGATTAAGTACGATGACGAGAATGATCGTTGAACATTCAGTAAAGTCAGGCAGAGCTTACATGGTGTTGAACTTGTGATCGATGCAATTTGCATACTTGGTGCACAAAACTCGATTCAAGCTCAGTCAAATATTGAAAATTCTGCTCAAAATCAACCCGAATAGGAACTTGTGATACTTGACCTCGAACTCAAACATTATACATTTTTGAAAAAATAATAGAAGCTCAATGAGGCACCCGAGCCTGTTAACCTACAAATGATGAGCACGATCTCGACTATTAAAGTAGCTTTCAGTCAAACTCAAGCTTAATAATAGGTGAGTTCTTCTCAAGTAATCATTAAGGCTCCATTTATTTCATTAAAAATTATTTTTTTAAAAGATCGCTTATATCATTTAAAATAATTAGTCAATAAATAATACTTTTATTATTAACAATAATTTACATCTAAAAGTTTTCCTAAAAAAAGTAAGAATTATTTATTTATTTATTTATTTTTGTAAGCAATACAAACAATCATTTGTAGGTAATTTTTTTTTTCAAATCATCAATTTTTCATGAAACAAATAAAGTCTAAGTAGAGTGCTAACTAGTAACATCCATCTGGATGGGGAGATTGACAGGCCTTGGTCTAGAGAGAGAGAGATGCTTTTCTTGATTTATTTTATGCAAATCGTCACACGTCTTTCTTTTAACGGAAGACATAATTAAAGTTAAGCAAAGCTCAAATCTACTCGACTTTTTACCACATAATTGAAATTCGATGCTTCATTTGAATTGAGCCATGAACATTGACCAATTGTTAATTAATGGGATGCACACAAACCATGTGATGATTTATAGACTACTCTTTCAGGACACCATCTGATTTAACGCAAAGTCTTACAGGCTTTTTTCCCATATCTAACTCCGTGGATTTGCATACACGCTCGCGGTTTCCCTAGTCTCGAAATATACACAAGAATTTCGCGATAAATAATTTCAAGGAAAATTTGGAATTGCAGGCCTAAATAATTGATATAGCATGATCGACTATTTTCATACCATGGTGCAAACTAGTTGCGCGTAGAAGTCGGGTCGGTTCTCATTATCGATCCGCGTTGCAGTTATTAATTAAGGTTGACTTTACCTTAAAAGCCTTCGATTTCTCCAAGATTGACTTTATCACGGGTGAGCTCAGACGGAGACGGATTGCCATTTCCGAGGAACAAGAAGCTTCCGATCCCTGCAAATCTCTCGCTCCTTGAGCTGTATTCCTAATTACATACAATATGAAAAGGTACTCGTAAATTAATATCAACTAGGATCGCCACTTAAGTCTTCTTCTTGGTGTTTCGTCTGCATGGAGATGGATCCGAGTCGTCGATGCCACTGCACAGTTCTTGGGAAGAAAAGATATGTTTCTTACGATTTTGAACATGGACATTAACTAAGTCGGCTAATTTCGGCTTAAGGCAGCACCCGAAGAGAACAATCGCGAAAACCGACAAATTTCTCGAGAAAGTACGATGATGATCTGCTAATTCAGACTAACAAAGGGCAAGCTAATCAAGTGCGATTCTTGAAGTTCCATAAATAAAAAGTATGACGATCAGATGAAATTCATCACATCTTATCACGCAAGACCCATTTCACCCATGTGCACGGTACAAATATCATGATCCGAGCGCAGATTGTCACGTTCTTGACCCCAGATCAACGCTAGCTAAGTATGCGAGCTCCATTTTTGGCTCCATGTTGTACTAATTTGACGAATCCGGTTAGTCCAATATCAAGAAATTTATTATTCTCCCACGTGGTTAGGCATCGCAATGATCTTTAAGAGGAGACTGGGTTTTCATTACTATAATGTCGCCGATGTTCGCGAATCGTTGTCAACCAGATGTGAGAGCCCAAGATTGATCCACCCGCAAATTGCTACATAATCTTTTCTACTTTTTGGCTTTGGCAAGAAGGCGTCGAACCTAGAATAGCAACTTTATTTTGAACTAATAATCATCTTGTCGAACCTTTAATCCCGCCATGCCGCTTTCCTTGACCCTAGGAAATCACCAGGAGGATCATGGCCCTTATGACTTTCGATTTTTTGATGCATTACCCCTTTTCGGCTTTTCTGTCTTGCTCTTCTAAGATATTCGCTAGGAAGTCACATCCCCGTCAATTAAGAGGAGCAAATTGGTCAATTGTGCTGAGACAAATATCAACCGAGAATCAATCACCCCAAAACGTAATAGGTCATGTGGCCCCGACATCCTTAAACGACACACTATTATTGACGGTGCATTTTGCTAATCAGTTAGGTAACGTGCGCCTTGACTTCTGTGGATTAACTGCCAATTTGACAAGATGAAAACGTCCTGAAGTTCCGCTACTGGAAAATGGGACTAAAGATTTCAAATTGGTCTAACAAGTGAATAAGGCCTAGACCTACCATGATATACTACAACATCTTTGTCCCATAATCCATCCTTTCTTCTTGGCATTCTTTTTCCAAACTCAGTATCTCAAGTTTTCCCTCCATGGAAACTGCCAAAAAAGAAAAAGGCAATTTTGCATGCATCATGAACCTTTCGATAAAAATCTTTAAATAAGCTTGTCGGTCATATAATTGTAGTAGGCGTAACGAGGGTCATTATTTTTAGCTAAAGTGCTTCTAGTATCGTTATGTATTATGGTTGCCTATCTTTTGATACAAACTCGATGATCTCGTCATGTAATCGACCTTTATTACACATTCATAATCGCATTCCTTGCGGATACCTTTTGTTTTGATAAAGCAATTGATGCCGTTTGAGGAAAATCTTTCGTTTCAATTGAGGGAACTCCGGACCCCGCACACGCGTTCGACAGGGAGCCGTAAATTGCGGCGAGATCTCATTAATTGGAAAGATGGAAGTTAAGCTGGCGAATATAGCAATTAATGATTCTAGTAACGTCAGAGCATTTGACCGACCTTAAGTATAGTCTAACGAATCCAAATCCAACCTTTGAAAATCGGGGAAGATTTCGGAGGTACCAATGTGTGGAATAGCCAAGGGAGGAAATAAATCTCCTGAGAGATGCACTTATATATAGGCGGAATATCATATCGGATCGAGCACTTCGACAGTTGATACACACACAGGTAGAATAGAGATCATGGGCAGCTATCAAAACAAAAGGACAGACGATCTTCATGAGTTTTAACCTCCCATGTGACATGTTGTATTGGTCGTCGTCGAGTTTTTATGATGTACAATACAAGCTCGCCTCATCAAATTAAGAGAAGCAAGAGATCTGCCTCGCTCTTTCAGATCTTCGCTTCTCCAAATTGTGAGCCAAAACGAGGGGAATATAAAAAATGGCGGAAAAAAAAAAGAATGAAAAGCTCAGGCAAAGGAGAACTGGTAAGAAGAAAACTGATTAGTACATTGGGGGAATAAAGGAAAGAGGAGAACTCCCTCTCTATGTACCGTTCCTTTCTCAGGACTCGATGGCGAACCGCGCCTCGAGCAGATCGTAGGGAGCCCACAACGCGTCCAACGGGCATGGCCGGTTCGCGTCGAGCCTGACCCACGGCTTGCCCTTCCCGCTCCAGTGGAGGAGGCTCACCGGACCGGGGTGCAAGTCCCGGCACAGCCCTCTAAAGTTGTCCCCTCCGAGCCCATGTTGGTTCCACCGGTGATCGACCGGTGCAATGCGACCGGCGAAGACGAGCAAGAACGGCGGCAATGACCCCAGCTCGTAAATTCTCATCCTCTTCTGAAGCTCCATCCACTCCACAATCTTCGTTGTGTAGTCACCTTCCCGCCATTTCTTTAGGTCGATCACCATGACCCCGGTGTTGAAGTAGCAAGCTCTCCTACCTTCAAACGCGAGGGACAGGATAGGGTTTGCCCAGAAGGTGGGAGTGAAGTAGGACGTGAAGTTGGCGTTGCAGTATTCCGGAGCGCCGAGGACGGTGTCGCCATCGAGTGGGGTGGCGGCGAGCTTCGCCACGTCATCGACGAGGACTAGGTCGGAGTCCAAGTAGACCACCTTGCGCACGCATGGCGGGAGGAGTTCCGCTAGGTAGTTGCGGGCGTAGTTGAGCGGGCGGTCGAGGGCAGAGCGTATGGAGGTGGAGATTAGGCCCGCGACGGCGTCGTCGTTGAAGGTGTAGACACCGAAGCAGAGGTACGGGAAGGAGGCAGCGACGGCACGGCGGAGGCGGTCACGGTCGACAGCAGCAACCGAGGCGGCAAAGGCAAAGTGGAAGCAGAAGTTCTCGGGGCACGAGGAGTGCTGGAGGGCTGAAAGGATTGCAGCCATGGAGCCACGGAGGTAGGCGGCGTCAAGGGTCATGGCAATGTGGACAGCACCAGTGCCGCAGATGTCGGCAGAAGCGATGGAGGGGCAATCGGCAGAGTTGTAGAACTTGGGGGCTTCTTTGAACCGCCGATGAGTGGCGGCCATCTCTGGGGCAGCTGCGGCGTTGGTGGTCGGTGCTATGTAGAGGAGGTGGAACAGGAGGAGGAGGGGAGGAGACACGACGAGGTGTGGAGTGAACTTAGCCATGGTTTGGTGGGAGGAAGGATTCAGATATTATTGTGGGAGAGAGAGCACTTGTGGCTTCGCCTCTCTGTTCTCAACTTGTTTGTGCTTCTCCTTGATTGGAACCCACCTTGGGTTTGAAAGACAGCAGCTCGTGGCATTGTCATTGTCTCTTCACATCTCTCGTTGTGAGGGAGCTTTGGTCCGCTCGATCTTTCATTCTGCAGGAGCAATTTTTGAACAAGTGATACAAAAGAGTGACAGGAGAGGGATTGGTGTTGATAGGGTAATCCTGGATTTGATTTTGATACTTGTGGAGCTTTTAAGGAGAGTGGTAGGCAAATAGAGGAAGAGCAGATGTGGTGGGACAGGAGGATTAAAGTAAGGTCAGACGATTTTATTAGGGTTTCCATAAGGGGACATGACTGGTCGGTTAGATCCCCATGACCGACGCCTAGTCTTGGGGACATCCACGATCTACAGTAGCTGGCCATAAATGCTTAATGCTCGTCGTAGAAAATCTCTGCTGCTAGCTGATTTTTGTACCAATGGGTCAAAATCGGTTAGCCCATCCTGACCCTTAAAATCCCCCCTATTAAAGGGGAGGAATTTTAACGGTCCAGATCCCCAATTTTCACAGGGGAGAAGGATTTATTTGACATTCACTAACGTGAGCATGGTAAAAATGCTAACTTTACCCCCCAACCAGTTGATTTGCCCTAATTTGCAGTCATAACAGCTTTCCAGTGTAATGAAGTATTCAATTGGGACATCAAAGTATGATTATAATCACTTAATAAGTTGAAGTTTGAAGTTTTTACACAAACTGATAGACTTTGGCTGGAATCCTGCCAATTTTTCAGCGAGTTGCTAATGTGATGAATAGTTGACCTAATCCTAGTCAAACTATAGAATTGGTTGCAAAAGGTTAAGAATTTTGTTTGTTCAGTGATTATAGTAAAAAATACAAAAAAAGTTGATAAAGCTTAGCATGGAGACTTACCTTATTTCTTTATATGATTTGTACATTTTAGGTAATATCCATACATTTATTTCCTCAATCGTTCTTGAATTCACCTTCTAAAATAAACTCACACACTTAATTCTCTTTTTAATTCATTATTTATTCTCATTGTCTCAACTTGCAAAATTCCTATTATAAGAACTCTCAGATTCCTTATGGTCCGGATGGGGTCGAGATACATACCTCACAAAATACATTATGTCAAAAAAAAAAAAATAGATGAGTACCTCAAATAAAAATGGGAAGGAAAAGCCCATCCCATGGATCTAATTTTACTCATCGACAAGATATTTTGTGTCTCTTTCCGATGTAGAAATTTAGCTTTGTCTTTACTCTCTTAGGTTGAAAAATGGATATATGAATTCCAATAATCATTCTATGCGCTCAATATAACATAACCACGACTCGAGATTGAGAATACACAATATTAACATGAATTATAAGAATGAACTTCGAATGTGTAAAGGGTGTCATTGAAATCACGGTGGAGATGAGGAAACTTCACTTATCACAACAGCACACGCACTTCACTCTGATTTTCCCGAACGCATCCCACTATTCATTAGAATCTCCCAATGTCCCCACAAGCTGCGAAAGAAAAAAAATTGTAATTTTTCGTGGGTCATCCTATCAATGCAGGCCGAGTACGCATCTGTAATTTTCTAGAAAACTCTCTATACTTTGAAGAATAATACCCTTGAAGAGACACGCGGGAACATGTATACATCCTAAGTATTCAAAAATAAAAAGAAACAGGTATAGTCCCACCGATGAATTTGAGTTGGCGGAGACGAAATTGAAAGAGGAAAAGGTTGCCATGCAGACCCTTTATGGAAAGGGAGAAGGTACACAAGCAATGGGGCTAACCTCTGTTCATTAAAGGCCACAAAAATTAGGTGGATCTTGAATACCGAAAGAGACCGCAGAAGTTGGAAGATAGTACAAGGATAGAAGCTGCTTCACTCGGACGCGTGATCCCTTTCGACCATGTGACCATGCACCTTAAAGTTCGTTGCCCAAAGGCGACGAAAGCTCCTCAAGATAGATCCTTCTTGTTTTTGGTGAGTCACTGATGTTGATCCTTCATGATTAGCCTTTCTTTAACCCTGCTTCTACGGCAGTCACGGCAAGATTTGATTGAGGTTACTCTCTAGGCACATGGGTGTTCGATGTAATTTTTGTGGCCAACAAATATTGAAAGGTTATGATAGAGAAGAAATGACCGTGCCCCATTTGACCGTGTCACGTGTTCTCGCATTCTATAGGGATTCATCAAGGCTCGAGTCCCGTCATGTTTGCTCAGATTACATGTCTCAAATCATATGTCAACTTTAACAGGACTCGTTGATGGAATGGTTTCGAATTGATTACATCATTGGAAAGCATGAGATTATACTATTTTAATGTGTGATTCGATGTTGTACTTGACACCCTCATATTCATGATCCATAGCAAATTTCGTGATTGGTAGATCGTACGATCACTATGAGCGTAACTGTCGCTTTAATGAGAAGTGATCTGGCCTTTGTGTGATAAAAGTTTATGGCGATATCTTGTAAATGGTGCATATATATACCTTTTTTTTAATTTACAGATGTACTTGATTTATATAATAAATTGCTTGAGCGCCAAATAAAGGTACGAAGCAAGATTTATTTTTCTAGATGGGGCGCTCAAGAATCAGTTGCCTCGACAGTATCATTGAATGGCATGTCCAACCCTCAATTGTACTTCCATTCTTTCTTCTAATCTTAGCCTTACCACTTTCAATGCATCTTCCATGCTAGAGAATCGAGCGAAGCCATGTGCTGCACGTGCCACAACTCAAATGCAAATACAAATGCGACATTAATTAGATTCAACCCCCTTCCCGATTAAGAGAATTTCTATCTGTCCTTTCTCACTTCACCGAGCGGAGGAAAGAGAGTGGTGAAGAGGCCGATGAATTGTGTCGGCAACAGAGAAAGCGACCTCTCGTTTCACATCTTCCTCGAGCTCCATGTCGGCCGTTCATATGCTAAGCAGACAATTCACTACTAGGCGCTAAATCTAGTGGCTTTCGTTGACCAAAGTTTTTAACAAATGATTAGGGCTCAGGATGGAGGCAATTTCACAGAGATCCCACTGATTTTGTAAGCGAGTTTAGGTTCCAGGGTGACTCCACAAATGAATTCACATGACTTTATGGAGAAAACTCCTTACGTCGCTAGCGACACATGCTCTTGTTAGCACAACCCGATGCATTTCTTGTTGCGTTCATCAAGTATAATAGGCTAGAACATGCTTGGATCAATCGATTTCTTCGCAGCTGGACGGAATGTATGACTATTGAATAGCTATGGTAAATAATATCTCGGACCTCGTATGCTGCCGACAGTTGATGGTGGGGTCGAGGGAGGTCGAGAAAGTCGTATCTCGTTAACGAAATGATTGCCTGAAACCTTGTCGCTTTCCCCTAACACTTGCTCGCACGCACATGCGATGTGATCAGCGGACTTCGCAGCAGCTGATCCTGAGCATGGAACAGCCGGACATTGTTTGTCCATCGACCAAAGAGTGTGGGGAAGCCATTGGTCGATGCAAGCGGTGAATGCGACGTCGTCATCAGATGTATCATGTCAAGCTTCTCTCCCATACGATCGCCGCCATCCAATGTCACGCCCTCGACATTACCTGCAGGCATTCATCATCGGGTGTTCACGCAGCACACTGCCAAATTTGGTTAAGTTTCCATGCGGCATACACGGTTTCAGGACACGCATTGATAGCCGAACTTGTCTTCATCGTGCATCATTATATTCATCTCATGATTCTCAGGATACCTCGTGCCCGTCCCTGATTTGGGCCTGGTCATCAGCCCTGCCCAGAAGTGGGAGAGGCCCAGCAACCCTCACCAAGGGGCTAGGGACCCCACCGGCCATGGCCTACCCCACCGGCGATGGGGCGGTGGCCACAGGCGGGAGGGCTCCAAACCTCCCCCTATATTTTCTTTTTTAAAAACTTAAGTTAATTAAAATTTAAGTTAAAATTATTTTTTGACGAAAATTCCCTTAACCGGCCTCAATATTAGGCGAACCGGCGAGCTTAGGCCCTTATTTAAAATAGTCATAACCACTTCAACTCCTTATTTAAGACAAAAATTGCACTTAAGACCCTTATTTGAAACAATTTCCATTTCAGGTTCTTATTTGAGAAGACGATAGTATTTCGGGTCTTTATTTGAAACTTTTCCAAATACAAATTTTGGTTGCTTTCAAGCAAGAAAAGTCTAGGAACTTGAATCTCATTCATTATCGCAGCAAACCCAACAAGGCCTAAGATGTTAAAGTTGCCATATACTATAGATTGTCACATAGGATTGAACTTTCTAGGTATTGCAGGACCCATCTGCTCTCCCAAACAATGAGAAAGCATGATATTTAACGCAATCGAGTTGGAAACCTTCATAAGATGACACCCTAAACTCTTAGTACAAAATATGCAATTGAAACTAAACGCTTCCATCAAACTAATCAACTTGGACTAGAGAGATGAGAGGAAGATTGACAATCTGGTGAATCTAATGCGTCTCTTGTCTTGTGGTTTGAGATTGTATGCTAGTTCCTCGTCCTCGGCTTTACCCAATATGCAGGCTAAACTGATGAGAAGGCTCATATTGGGCTGCGAAGATGGCCCATGGGCTGGATTGATGGCCCACCTTACTTCGTAAGAAACTTCTTCAGTACAAGAACATTGGGTGAAAAATGCAAACTAGAGTCACATCCAGAAATATGCTTCCAAGTGAAAAACAAGAGTATTTTTTTTTTTCCATTCCATAACAAGTTCACAGTTTGAAGAGAAATGACCAAACCTACGTCTTAATTTCCAACAAAAAAAGGAGCGCTCTTCCTATTTCCACCCGAAATTTTAAAAAAAATGACAAAATTTTTCATGAACGAAACCGGGCTTCTTTTTCTTTGTAAGTGTAAATTCCGAACGATCATCTCATATTACAAATTCCTGCAAATGATGAATAATAAGATCAATCACTTAGTGGTGCATTTCACGTGGTCACCCGCGTAAATCCAAAGTCTGCACCTAATCGATTTGCAGAGAGATTATTGGGTAATTTCTTTTGCCTTTGCTCGGTTGAAAAGGATGTCCAACATGGTCCACCGAGCTTAGGTGTCCCACCAACATTTGAGAATATGCTGTGGCATCTGAAGATTTCGATCTTATACCAAATAAAGTATGTGAAGACGAAGACGCAAGCAGATCCAACATCTAGCAGACATAAAAGGTGCTCGAGAGACCGAGGGAGATGGTGATGGAAAGGGACGCCGATAATTGTTGAAGGAGTGGTGCAGTAGATGCTCGTAAAGATGGAGAAACACTTCCTCTTGTTTTTCGCTTTTGTTCCCTTTTCCTTAGAAAGGATTAGGACTGTCCTCGTCGATTGAAACAATTTATCCCTTCAACACCGTCATCCCTCGTATTCTTTCATCATTCCTCTCATAAATTGAGATGCATGATCCATGCATATTGCCTTAAATCCGGCCTTTTGACCTGTGTAGATAACCCTGATTTAGAACAATTCGCATATAGTTGGTGGGATTCGAATGGGCTACTTCCAAATACCGAGCTGAAAATCTCCCGATGCTCTAATCAATCGTGTGTCGACTCCGAGGGTTGATATTGCTCGTATATTGGAAGAGACCATATTAACATTCCCTTCACACACGCAACAGCGGACTGTATGAAAGATTATGATGCCTTTCCCTGAAAGAATAATTATCTTCCATTGGCGATTCCAAGTCAAGTTTGGAGACTGCAAGCAGAGACTCAACTTAGGCTCACGGTGGTCGGAAGAAACGTAGGGTCGACTTGTAGTCAGTCAAGTCCACAGGAGACCATTCCTCTCCGTGCTTGTTACTGCACCCACATAAAGGCTCGACGGAGGACATGCAAGTCTGGGATGATCGTGCGTCGACTGCAATCATCAGGAGAGACGTGAACAGAGGTCACTCATGCTTTCAAAGTCGTCGGTCCACCAAATGATGCTGCGAAAAGTCCTGTCTTTAGTTTCACGCTTCTGTTTGGCATTATCTCTTGACCCTACCTGCTTCACTTGTGACTGTTAATTATCTATTTGATCCGATCGACGTTTCGAATATGTTAGAATTTTCGAAATTTCTCTTTGGGATGATGACTCTAATGGCTTTGAATTTTGACTAAATGTGCAATATGGTCACTGAATTTTTAATTTGACACAAAATGATCCCTAAATTTTAAGTCCAATATATAATTTGATTCTTAAACTTTCAATTAATTTAATACGGTCCGTAGACTTTTGATACATATTCAAACTAGTCCCTGAACTATTTAAAAATATTCAATGAGGTCCCTAAACTTAAACACATTGAATATTTTCAAATAATCTAATGACTATTCTAAGCATTCACCAAAAGTTTAGATATCACACTGAACAAATTGAAAGTTTAGGGATCAAATTGCACATTTTGCCAAAGTTTAGAGGCTATTTGTGTCATTTTTCCTTTTTCTTTCTTGTCTCAATGTTACAGCCATCGATTTTTCGACTGATCGTGTACGAAAAGCCCTTACAACTGATCCGGAGGAGTTTAAAAGGAACCGTCAACAGCTGCCCATTTAGGCAAACGCTATGCGAATGATGTTAGAAGAGAGGAAAAATTAGAGAAGAAAGTGAAGAGTACGATTTAATTAGTTTAAGAAGAGCTGAGGTTATAATTACAAATTGAGGATGACTTGATTCAGATTCTTAATGCAAAAGAGAAATATTGGATCACCGTCGGGCGTTTATAAGATTATAATCCTGTCTACTGCTTAAAATGGAGGTTATATGGGATTTCATGAGTTTTTTCTATTTTTAGGTGTAAAGTTGAAAGCTGCTTTGGCTTTGCTTAATTAAAGAAATAGATATATGTACGTAGAAAGATTGTATGAGATTTTGTGGAACTATTAACAAATGTTCTAAAATGCTAAGTAATTAGATAGGTAGATAATAAAATATTTAAGTAGGATTTTTAATAGGTAGTTCCTCCTAGGACTTGTTAGACAATCAAATGGAAATTGTTGCATTTTCCAATGCATGATGGTCCTGATAGTATACACAAATAAATTTTTTTAAAGGAAGTTACCTTAGTGATAATGTTGGCCACTTGTTAACAATGCCTATCTAAATGTTATAACACTTCCACACTCAATTAGTTTCGATTAATTAAGTAGAGAATGAGGTAAATTCAGAACCTTTTATTTTGATGCCATGAAATATCTTACAAGATTACTCTCAATTGTTATTAGGTAAAAACTTGATTTAACATATCATTATCAATAAATAGATACAGCGACTACCGCCTTCCTATTCCACGAAGGAAGTAATAATTGGACCCACAAATTTCACGAGGATTTCAATTGATTCATGTCGCATCATCATCACTAGGGATCTTAATGGTTTGGATCAAGTCAGGATTCCTTAATTCCCGACCCAACCTGGTCATGATAGGTATATGTTTATTTCGATCCAAACCGCATAAAATCCAAACCAAAGGCACGGTTCAGTTGGGATTTTCGGTTTTTTCTTTTCTCTTGCTGTTTTGGGGATTCATCGCACGAAAACGACTCTCTGTAATTACATAATAAACTCTCTCCTCCCTTCCTTTATGGTACCCCCTCCTCGGAACCAAAGAAGAAATTTTGGTTGATTTCAAATGGACTTCCTTGTTCTGCTATTTCCTTCACGAACGGTGAGAAGCCTTGTCCTCTAGGATTGACCTAGATTCGAGGCCGAGTCAAGTCTAAAATTTTGGTCGAGTACCATCAAAGGCGAGCCTCACTATTAGAAAATTTAAATATTAAGTCGTCATATTCATCTAATAGTCGAAGTTATTAGATTAGTTGGCAATAATTTCCAAAAGTCTCACATAGAATCAGGACATATAATCTTGAGTTTGACCTTTCCAGGCCACTATAAGTCTTCTTACTCACATTTTCAATGTTTTATGCTAAAATCCAATATGCGGGAATGTCAGATTATTTATTTATGAAAGTATGCTTTCATATTTTAGAATAGTTAGTAATTGTACCACAAAATCTCTGGAAGCAAGAGACGGTGTGGTTTGATGTGTGTCGGTTTGGTTCGGTCCGGTCGAGTATCGGAACCCGACCGAAACTATTATGATTCACGTTCATGACATATTACTCGAATCGATAGGAGGTCGGTTCGGGCCGGTTTGGTTATTTTTCACGCGGCTCAAATCATCACCAGTAGAGGATCTGGACTCAAGGGCAAGTTGTCATCTCAGACCCACATGTGGACCCGAATTACAAAGATGTATCTCCACTTAATTATTCGATTAGCGTGTTAATCCCACCTAAGAAAGATCCTTCTCCCTCCCGGAGTCCCACTCCATTGACCACCAATTATTGATTACGCGTCGTGCATTATTCTAAAGCACGCCATCAATTTTGCTCCTCACATTATTTCTCATGTTGTCCACATCCAAGAATGCAACGTGAGGCCCCCAGAAAACGTGCATATCAAAACGACGAGGGAGGCAAGGCGGTCGGTCGCTCGTTTCTCCACTTGTCTTTACTTAGCCTAGGAAAAATAATTAAGATAAGTAAAGGCAATGGAAATGATTAGTGACAAGTTACGGCTTAATGGCTCGAATTTTCCAACTAAATGGAGATTTATGACGTGTGCCCGATGCTGGAACCATTTAGGGTTTCATGAGTTCCAGCACGCGTGCGTGTATGTTGGGAGGAGGACATGCTGCTCATTTTTTTCTTCCCTAAACATAAGTAGGATGCACGAGAAGTTGTGTCTAGTTGCCAACGTGTGTTCAAAAATGTGATTAGCGGAAGATTAGGTACTAAGGTCGGTTTTGAAATCGGGTCCTTCCATCGTTATGCTCGGTTGTTTGTTCCCGATATTATTGGAACTGGTTTCGAGTTTATTTTATGTAACGAGAATGGGATTTCATCGTATGTTTAGCTCACATTCCCTTGTTTCCTTCCTTGATTTATCCGTCTAGTGCATTTCTGTAGCATTAGAGCAGTTGCTCCACCACTATGTACATGGATTTCTTATTATTTTTTCTTTAATTAAGATGGATATGTTGATTTAACCTACATAACTTTGTCAATCAAGCACCTTGGACTCTAGATTATGGTAATTGGACCCGACATATCAGTCGGTGCCGACAAAAGTATGGTGGGTAAATACTTTTTGTCAAAGGAGAAATATATAATCCGATGCATGACCCTCGGAGACAAATATCACAATTAGATCTTCAATGATGAGATCTCTCAAGGAGAACGACACATTTGAGTTTTCCACGTCAAATTCCTAACACATATGACAACACACTAAAATTCTGGAATTAATACGCATCTAATGCAAGGATGCCTGTTTTTCACCCACCGACCCAATCCGATGGAATTTTGTGTAGTATCCCAATAAATCACATCAAATTTGTGCTGAGGGACATTTTTTTTTATAAATAGGATATTAGCTTAATCATATGAATGGCGGAATTGTATTGTTTAATGAGACATGGCATTTGGATTGGGACGCGTCATTTGCTAGATAATCAGTGTGTTGCGCTCCAATTGATCACTCTGATGTGATTGATTAGGGTAGGCATGTTTTTGGTAGGCCTATTGTGTTGTAAGTTCCTTTTTTTGGGTGGGGGAGTACTTTTATAGAAGCAATATTCTTTGAGGTGCGTTCGATTTTCTTTTTTTCGGTTGCCTCTCTCTCTCTCTCTCTCTCTCTCTCTCTCTCTCTCTCTCAATTTGAGATATATGGTTGGATTAAGGACAATCAATAAATCATTTCCTCTAAATCTCTCTCTCTCTCTCTCTCTCTCTCTCTCTCTCTCTCTCTCTCTCATTGTAAATGCTGTGATTGCCACATTTCTATCTCCATTCACCTTTGCATCATCGTGGTCATCAAGCACCGCCTCCGACACTTGGTCGGGCGCCGCACGACATGAGCATTCGTCGCCATGCATGCCACCATCATCTCTAGCCTGTATCCTCTCTCCATCTTTCTTTGTTCATTTGCGCGACCAGACCTCAGGTCGAGCATGTCCGAGAGAGAGAGAGAGAGAGAGAGAGAGAGAGAGAGATTAATTGTTCATCGTTGCTTACTGTTTTTGTTTTGTGGGGTGATTAACACAAAGCAAAAGTCGCCGTTTCATGATTATCGAAGAGAGCATGTTTCCACCGAGAAGGCCACTCCCCTGGTCCTGCTGATTCCCACCAAAGTCCATTCATGATTTTGATGATCGAATCCTCCCCTCTCCGGAATGAAAATCTACTACAAACCCAACGAAAGAAGCCAGCCAGCCGCACGTGCGACCGGCGACGGCGACGCCCGCAATCGCACGCAACAAACGTGCGTCCACTAGCACCCCAACACGTGTCATCTAAAATCAATTTACCAACGCTTCATGCCGACCAGTCGTTTCAGTGGATCCGGATCCTCTGCTCTGGGGTTTTCCCCAGAGCAGATCTGATCTATCATTCACAGCCGTCCGATCACGATCGGACGGCTGTGTTTTCTTCTAAAAATAAAGCAAAAAATAAAAGAAAAAGGTGGGACCCACACCCATTAAAGGTGGGGCCCCACCGCCTGCAAGCTTGCAGCCGTCCGATCAACGATCGGACGGCCACAAGAAGCAGATCAGATCTGCTCTGGGGTGTTCCCCAGAGCAGAGGATCCATTTCCGTCGTTTCACGTCCCCAGCCTCCCCTCCCATTGAAGCATCCCTGAATTTAAGGACCCCCAGAAACCACCTCCCTTGTCTCCACAGCTCCCTCTCTCTCTCTCTCTCTAAAATCAAGAACCCAAATTTGGAACGTCTCCAGTAGAATTTGAGATTTCAACGTTGCAGCTGCAGGCCAAGCAGGACCCCCTTGGGCTCCCTCTTTTCCCGACCTCTCCATTGGGATCGAATAGTTTGATGAGACGACCGCGATAGGCGCGGCTGTGTCGGCGATGGCGATGGCGGCGAACTGGCTGACCTACTACCTCGCCGAGCACCCGGCGATCGTCAGCTTCCGGTGGAGTCACACCCAGTCGTGGGGCTCCACCTGGTCCTTCCTCGCCTCCTCCATCTCCCTCTACCTTGCCCTCTCCCTCCTCCTCCACCTCCTCCTCCTCCCGCGCCGCCGCCCCGTCCCGGTCGGCCCCGCACCGGCCCTCCACAGCCTCCTCATGGCCCTCCTCTCCGCCACCATCTTCGCGGGGGCCCTCCTCTCCTCGGCCGCCGAGATCCGCGATACGCGGTGGTTCTGGCGCCGCTCCCGGACGACGCCATTCCAGTGGTTCCTATGCTTCCCGCTCGGCACCCGCCCCTCCGGCCGCGTCTTCTTCTGGTCCTACGTCTTCTACCTCTCCCGCTTCCTCCACATGCTCCGCACCTTCCTCACCATCCTCCGCCGCCGCCGCCTCTCCTTGGCGCAGCTCTTCAACAACGCCTCCCTCACTTGCGTCGCGTTCCTCTGGCTCGAGTTCTCGCAGTCGTTCCAGGTCCTCGCCATCCTCTCGGCCACGCTTGTCTACGCCGCCGTGTATGGCTATCGGTTCTGGACCGCCATCGGGCTGCCCGTCGCGTGCTTCCCGTTCGTCGCGCACTGCCAGGTCGCGCTCTTGGGTTGCAACCTGGTGTGCCATGTCGGCGTGCTGACGCTGCACCTGGTCAAGGGCGGATGCAACGGGATCGGCGCGTGGGTGTTCAACTCTGTCCTGAACGGCGCGGTCTTGATGCTGTTCTTGAACTTCTACGTGAAGATGTATCTGGGCAAGAAGAGGAGGGGGGTTGTCGGCGGTGGCTGCGTCGGCATCGGCGTTCGGGGTTTGACCGAAGCTTGTGATCGAGATCGAGAACCGTCTTCTACTTTATGCCAGGGGGTTGATGTAATTAAAGAGGTAAAGAAGGAGAGCATCGTCAAAGAGAAGGCTTTATAAGAGATTGAATGGTGGCTGGTCGATGGTGGTGGTGACCTTTTTTGATAGCTCTTAAATTTTGGCGGAGCAAAAAGTTTGCTGGGGACCACTCTCTCTCACCTTCTCTCCCTCTTTGGGTTTTCTACCTTTTTTTCTCTCTCTCTCTTTTTTTTTTCTGTAGAAATAGATATATTTAAATATATGCTGCAATAAAATGGTTCAAAAGACTTTCCAATGTTGTGGAATCCTAGTGTAGTAATTAGAGGAGCGGGTGAATCAAATGGTTGCTCCATCTGTGCTAGAGAATTCATAGATCATTATCGGCTTTTCCGATCACTCCTTCAAGTCAACTGTAGCGATTAACTTGTTTAGAAAGTTTAGGGCATTCAAAGAACGATGCAAAACACAAATTATTTTTTGATTCGTCTCAATTAGATCGTTTAAGCAAAGGCTTCGGTGGTACATCGAGAGGAATTATTCTTTTGATACTCTTCAATATTCGAAGATAATCTCGAGAGACTTCGAAATTTAAAAAAGATGAGTAGTGCCCGTCGTGGTCAATTTGCTCCAACATAAAGAGGTTGGCAAAAGCGACTGAATTGTTGTATTTGTTGAGAACGAAGTTGGAGTGGACGTTCAATCAAAATTGACCCGGCTAGAAGGCAAATGTGGAAATTGGTACAGTCCAGATGCCACTTGATCGCTTGATACAAAACATGCATGGAGACAAGAACAGTGGGTGGGTATTTGTTGCCATCAGTCAAGTTTTCCACTTTGGCTGTCTAGGAAGAGTAATTGTTAGTCCTCTATTAGGGATCTCCCTTTGCGGGACAAAAGAATATCCCCCCCGGAATACAAACTCAACCTAGCATGGCATCGGTTATCGCAGTGTTCGCCGTTGCATGCGGTGGCGAGGCGTAGTGACGGTGACGGTCGACAAACGCCCGAGGGAGGTCAAAACCCTAGCTAGCACTAATTGTCTTTCTGTCAAGAACTGCGTGCAAGTGATAAGTTTCGATTTCTGAGAGAGAGCTCAAGTTCCGATCCTGCATTGTAAATTGGCGAGATTTAACTTCGTTGTCCTCAGTTTCGGCAATCCAGAGGGAGCTCCTCACGTCCCGGCTTTTGACTGCGCTTTTACCAACGTCTGGAACTGAGGATGAGCAACACTTGGTTGCCGTCGCTCGCCATTCTAACATAGACAGGGCCGTCTGATAATATCTTCTGTACAACACCGCGCACTCGTCCCGATCGATACAGGGATGGATCTTCGAGATCATTGTTTGAAGCACGATAAGATTTGGGCATCGAGTGGGGAAAGCTTTGGCCATGGCTGTCCGCAGTTATCATGTCGGGTTAAGCATCCGAAGGGCATGTCGTGTTTACTTGTCTATGGCGTCACTTATCGTAGTTCTTTAACTTGTCATGTCGTGCTTCCCTTATCATGTCCGCGTCACTTGATTTGTTATCATATCAAACGCATGCCTCACCTTTTTGTGCATTAACTCGTGTCCTTTCATTTGCTAATCCTGTCGTGTGGGCGCCATTCCACGTCGTTAACTGCACTGTTCGTACAGCATTACAACACTTCCGCTCATCTTTATTTCCCATCAACTCAAGACATATGTTGGCTCCGCCATTCATGATGCCATTGCGTGATTTCATAAGTAGACCCGACACATGTTCGTTGATCGCGTGAAGGGGCCATCGCTCGAGCACGGACGGCTACGCTTTTGACGACCCGAAAGATATTAACCGAGAAATGTGCTGCCGAAATGGCGGCATGAGCGGGGTAACTAAAATCCCGATGCATGAGTCAGCCCTCGCTATTAGGGTTTCGTTTTGTGCTTTCGCATCTTAAGACAAATTTATCCTTCTTAAGCGGATAAGATTTTGTACTTTTTCACTGGTCGAACAATGCTCGGACACTTAACTCATCCGTGAATGAATCTGGTAGCTTACCACGAGCCTAGGGGGGGGGGGGGGGGGGGGGGGGGTCTCTAGCCTTAGGCACGTGCGTGTGACTTCAATTCAACACCAATTGTTTTTTTTTTTTTTTTTGCTCCAGCAATTTCATGGAAGCTCAAATTTATATCAAGATGAATAAGAATTCCACCTTAATGAGCAAGGGACAAAGCTAGTGATTTGGAACAGTTTGGGTCTCTAAGTCTCTGATGCCTTCTAGGCATGGATTTGGATATTCTTATCTTGAATAGTTAAGCTTAGTTTCCTAAATAGATAGATTCTTTTAACTTTTCATTTTGTTCTTAACTTAAATTGCTTTCCTTTTTTTTTTTTTCACTTTTCTTGTCACATGGGAACAGCCATTGAGCCACAGAGAAGCGAGTAGGGAATGTTGTCCCACTCCCAAGTTATAATAACCCCAACTATAGGTAACCAGTTTCCAAGTAGGTAATCCTCATATGTAGTCACGATGAGGTGAGTAAGGAATGTTACCCCACTCCTAACTTATGGTAGCCACAAATAGAGGTGACCGGTTTTGAAGTGGGCAATTCCCATCTTAAAATCGAAAACCACCCATCGAGGGCCGATTCCACAAAATGAGAATCGAGACCGCCCATTTGTTTATCAATCCACTAAATAACTGAACAACTAGTCCGATTTTTGAGTGGATCTACAGAACCGATATAAATAACATAACAATCACGATATGATTTTGCCACTGAGTTTAAAAGTTCCACTTTAAACTCAAATCCTTCCCTCTCTCCAATGGCCAAAATCACCATCCTCTAGCGTTTATGGAAGCGTTTACAATTTTATAGATTGGTTGTAGTCTTGGCGCTCTTATTTGCGAATCCCTTTATTTAATCTGATACATATAAAAAATGTTGTTATCCTTTTATGATCGGGCCTCGAATTATATGATTATTTCCCTGCTATAATTACTTATTCGTGGGACACAAAGCCCTGGGAAGGACAGATTTGAGAATGAGGAGCCTCTGCCTAAACCGGAAGCGAAGCCCGAGTACTAGCGGGGAAATGGTCGCGATTTGTCGGCTTCCACTTTCTCGCCGCAGAGGCGGAATCCGGACGGGAAATCTCATCGGAAATCTATTCCATAAGTACAAGCGAAGTCTCTTCACCGACGAATCATTTCAAGTTATGGAGGAAGTCGAAATTGAACTCGCCATCGCCGTCACCTCGGCCCGAGGAAGGGCGGCCGCTTCTGGTGCTTGCCAAAGAAATACGTCACCGAGGAAGCCGGACAGAGATCGCGAGGGTGGCGAAGCGAAGCGCCAGCGAGGATGATCAGCGCTTTTGAGGACCGGCGGCGAGGAGGAGGAGGAAGAGAGAGAGAGAGAGAGAGAGAGAGAGAGAGGCGGAGATTATGGCCGGCAGAAATGTGTGAAAGTTATAAAGAAGCGGGGGCTGGGGGACCCACGCATATGGGTTTTTTCGTCAATTTAAGTAGCAAGGGCGTGGATAAAGCAAAAAGAGGGGTTGGCAATAGAAAAAGTAAAAAAATAAAAAATCATTTGCTAAAACCCTAAGCAGCCCTCGTCCTCTGTTTCCCAGTAGTCCCTTCTCTCCTCTCGCTCGCCCGGCACCGTCCGCACACCCTCGCCGCCATCGCCCGACCTCTCTCGGTCTCCGGCCTCCGCTCACGCCCGACGTAGCCCGGGCCGCGGAAACCCAGCTCCGACCTTTCTTGTGTACCCGGTCTCCAGTATGTCTGATCACTTACTCATTTTTTCGTTCTGTTCTAGTATTGATAGCTGTAGATTTAGTATTACTTGCAGCTCATGAGCAACCTTCCGGTAACCCACTGGTTTGATTTTGATGAAAGAACGCTTCTTCACAGTCTAGAAGATTAACTCAGCTGGAGAGGGGGTTTGGGGACAGAGAAAAAGATGCCTCTGTATGATTGTGTGCTTTTGCTGAAACCCCATGTGAAGAAGGAAGCTTTGATGGATTTGGTGGCTCGGATAGGACGAGACGTCTATATGAGAAACGGGGTCCTCACTGAGATAAAATCATTCGGGACGGTCCAATTGGGCTATGGTATCAAGAAGCTTGACGGGAGATTCTTTCAGGTGATTCTTCCGTTGGAATTCGATCCCTTTTGCTCGCTCGCTCTCTCTCTCTCTGGCGCAAACTTTGTGTTAACAGATAATTTACCTGTTGGCTTGTGAATTCGTGTTGTGCTTGGGATATGCAGTTGGACTTGATCGTCTTCTTTGTTATAGTACCTGGGTTTATGTAACTTGGAAGCTACAAAGGAGCTATCTGGTTTGACAGAATGACGAAGAGTACTCTAGAGCAAGATAATGTATTAGAATATGGCCGAAGATGACATAGAAATGTTGAGTCTATTAGGTTTCACATCTGAAATGCCTAAAGCGACCATGTATTTGGCTGGCTCTTTGCCTTAGGTTCAAAGTAGCTAGCTTATGCAAAAATCTCACAATGTGACAATGTATCCGGCTGGTTCTTTGCCTTATGTTTGAAGTGGAAGCCATAGGAGACTGTAATTATACAGGCATATATGTTTGAACAGATATTAGCTAGCTTATGGGAAAATCCCATGTTGAGTTGTATGTTTGGTTCTGCATAGATGTTGCTACCATCCTAGCTTATTGCTGTTGATACTTACTGTAGTCTCTTTTGAATTCAAGTTAATCAAAGACTACTACAGTGATTGGTGGAAGACTTAATTTTGTGATGTTGGTCTGGCATGAAATTCACACCAGAGTTCACTCAACTATTTACTTACTTTCGAACTGGCTATTCATTTTCAACTTTTCATTGACTTTGTTTGTTCTTTCAATTGAGTAACCTCGGTGATTGACTGGCAAAAAGCTCACTGGAAACCTGATCTGGCAGCTGGTTTGCATAATTTTATTCTGATTTGGTATTAATATGATATGGCGGTGTGAGTTCAATAATAATTTATTACACTAAAGGAAAGTCGAGTAACCAAAATGAAGTTTATCTAAAGTTGGGCGACCTGCAATATCTACAGTTGAGTGACCTATAAAGAAAGTGTAATAAAGACATATATGCCTTCTGTGTCAATATTACAATGATACCATGTCAAATTTTTAATGAGATTTTGAATGGCTGGTCAACAGAGTGAGCTTATGAAGAACAAAACCAGAGTTGAATGATCTATATGCTGAAATTGAAAGTTGAGTGATCTATTGGAAAGTTAAAAGTTGAGTGAAGTCTAGTGTAGTTTGCCCTTGCTCTGGCTCTAATATGTATTGTTTGGATGGCCTCCCTATCTGCTACTGTTCCTGATGAAGCAGTGAGTTGACAAATGGCTGTTGTACTTCTACCTTGTAAAGGAAAGAGGATCGTAGGTCTCTTGCTCTTTCTCTCAAGTTGGTTTCTTTGATCTCGACATTCATATAGCTTTTATGTTTCTCTTGCATGTCGTGCAGGGTCAGATGATGCAGTTGACCATGATGGCTACACCAATGATGAACAAAGAGCTGCATTACTTGAATAGGGAAGATAGATTATTGCGCTGGCTTCTTGTGAAGCATCGAGACACAAAATTTGGGCTGGAATTTCTTACTGAAGAAGATGAGAAGCGTGAACTGAGCAAATTTCCTCGTAGCTCTATATTTGATGATGATAATGCAGATAAAGATGTAGATAAGGATGAGGACGACGACGACGACGATGAATATGAGGTGGACCAAGAGGAAAAGAAAGAAGCATAAAGAGCAAATCGTCGTGTCTGCTGTCATGGATTTCATTGATTTGATGGGTGTTCAGGTCCTGCTTCAGCGTTAGCAGGTGCTCATAGTGTTTAGTGTCTCTCAAATGCAAAATGTACTTCATTTTATGTGCTTCTGCCATCTACCTGTTGGAAACAGCTGTGAGAACGAAGGTTTTAGTTCCTTTTCACAGGTTTCTTTTGTCAGTAAGTGATTTGAAGTACCAAACTCTAACTAATAACATATACAGAAATGAGAGAGACTATTGCATGACTGCATATTGGATTTGGGTCACATGAGCGGGTCAGTCTCAAGATATTCATCTGATTGTTAGAGCTTGAAGTTTGGCACTTATTGTTTCAATGCGACTCTTGTCTTCTCTTCAGTTCTCGTTTAGTATGTAAAGCCTATCCAATCAGAGCAGTTTCAACAGCATGACCTTTGTGGTAGGTGATGGTTAACAGGTGGTGTGAATCTTGCTCAATATGATGCCCGAATTGAAGAAATTTTTAGATCTTTCGAGTGTGACTAAAACGTTGCTCTCCAGCAGTGTTTCGTGAATGATGCTGCTGAGCTTAGAATGACATTGTATTTTGTTACCTAACCTTATAGTGCCACGGGAATTCTTTCCATTTCAATCCGTGAAATTGTAGGACACTCTGAATGAATAATCCGTGGGCAACTGATTTATTCAGCCTCCACAATTATTTCGCTCGTGGAATGCATGGTTTAGCCAACAATGAGAGGAGCAATCAGTCCTTGCATTTCTGACATCTGTTTTTTTGTTAATACCTTCACTGAGAACATTCGAATCTGAAGAGTTGCACTAGAGTTTCTTCATCGAGAGATGACACTAAGTACCTTTCAGGCTATGCAGAGGCTCTGAGGTCTCTCCATTTTCCTTCGTCAAAACACAGTACACTGGTAAATATTAGGAACCAATAAGAATAAATTGAGGTCAAGGAATTTTGTGCAGCTTGTGCGACTTGGTGGTTAAACATGAAGAATTAAACCTGAAAAGAGCAGAGAGATTATACAACAGCCGTGCAGCTGATAAAGATAATACCATTCCTAACACTGTCATTGTAGAATATACTAGTTTTGCTTCATAGACGTTTTCCGCAATGAATTAACAGCCAAGATATGCATCTCGGCAACCTCAATATTTCGGCATTCTCAGATTACTCGATGCTTCATGAGCAGAATGTGGTCTGAGACTCCGGAAGTTTATGGTTTCCTTCCACATATCATTTCTGGTGAACGACAGAATTCTATTGATGTCATATTTAGAATGAAATGGAAAACCACATCAGTGTGACGCTTGAATCAATCTTTTCTCTTTCAGTGAATCCAGCAAACAAATCAGCCGTCAAATTAGCTGGATTAATAGGACAAAGCCAAAGGGGTAAAAGTTCTCCTGTAGAAAGGCATCTGCATACTGAAGCTCGCCTATGTAGAACTGTTTCATAATCTCTATGATCATTATATTTGCATGAATTGGCTGAAGCCACACTAGCCAAATCAACTTCAATCAAGAGGTGCAAAGATCTTTGCAATATAAAGTTCATAAGACAGTGAACTGCATGAACCATTAAATTTTTAAGCATATGAAAAGAACTAACGACTGGATATTAGCCTCTGCAATATCAGTGTCCTCGCCATCCGTATCTCGCGGCTACTCTTATCCGCTTGTATACTGAGATCCTCGATAGTTTTCATGAAAACTTCGACCCTTTTCTTGATCTCCAACATTCCAAGCTTCACTGCTTCTTCTTCTTCTTCTCCAAGAGCAAAGTCGGCATTTTGCAAGATCGACTCGATCTCGGTTTCCAGCTTACTCACAAGCACCCGAATCGTGTCCAAGTCATTGATCGAGATTTTAGTTCCCGCGTTCATTAGGTCTATCACCTCCTTTTTCCCTTTTAGTTCCCTTCGATAGTTTTTCCACAAAGAATCACACCACTTGCCGACTGTCCCTATTGGAGCTGCCAGAGCAGCAGCTAGAGCAGTCGCAACAGGCGGCGCAGCGATTGCGACCGCGACAACCGAGAAGATCAAAGTGGAAACAAAGGCAGTCACAAATATGGCATTGGTCACCCTTCTCCAAGCTTGTGCAGATTTAAGTTTCTTGTCAAGTTTCTTCTTACGAGCCTGCAACTTCTGCAACATCTCCGCCTGCTGCTTATACACCGAGTAAAAGAGCTTGGAGAACTCGTCCGTGAATGGTTCGCCCCCTTCTTTGAATTTCTGGAGCTCCTGCAATGTCTTTACATACTTCTCCCCTCCCACATTCTCTCCTCTCTCTTCCTCAAAGTGCATAAGTGCAAGCTGAATCCTCAACTGGCTATCACGGGCCCGCCTCAGGCATTTCTCGAGGGAAGTGTAAAAATCTAATATTTGGAGGCCATGCTTGAAGTAATACTCCACTAAATGCGACAGCTCCTTGTCCTTCCATATGTCTTCTCTGGATTCAAGAATGATTTTTGCTACTTCGTGGTTCATCTCAAGAAGGCCAGTGGTCACCTCGCCGAGAGAATTGAATGTCAGGGATTGAGCCTCAGCACCAATCGCTAGAGTCCTAATTACTCTATCAGCTCGGTCATGTAAGGTCTTGTCAAAATCCTGCAAGGCCGGGTCGGCTCTACAGGCAGCTTCATAAGAGGTCAGGTCAGACTGGTATCTGGGATTGCTGTCTTCCATTGACGAAGAGTCTACTTTCTTGTTCTTGCTTAATTTCCCACCCATTGTTTGGATCCAGAAATGTTAAAAATGAGGATCGCCTTAAAAACTCCAAAACCAAACCTTTTTCAAGTCTTGCCAATCAAGCACAGCGCTCGAATTGAACCTACAAATGGTGGGCTACAGCGCAAAGTTGCCCAAATGACAGTGCTTATATTATCCAGAAAAAATGAATGACTAGCAGATTACTCGCAGATCAGCTACTCCCCCTTCTCTTCTTTGCCCCTCTTTTAGTGAGCTTACCTCAGTTTCAGCTGAAAGCGCAAAGAAAAGATGATCTTGTTTTCACTTCAACTCCTCCGAAGGACCAAACCAAGCTCAAATCACTGCGCAAACATCAAGAGTCAACGGCAGAAACTGAGATCTACTTCAAGAAAAACAAGAAAAAGGGGAGTTGAATTATGGAAGGAACCGAGAAGTTGGAGTGCTCCAAAGGCTGATCTTGAGGCCGCTCGATCGGAGGATTGAAGCTGTGAGGGGGGGCTTGGGAAGAGGGAAAGTCCAGGGAAGAACCGGAAGGAACCCGGAAATGGGCGAGGAGACGAGAGACTGCGCAATGCGGTCGGCAGTGACCTCAAGAACAGTCTTCCAAGCGAGGAGGTTGACTGGCTCTTCCATTTTAATGACCATAATAATTGAGATGCCGGATTTTCTTTTTTTCCTTCTAGGAATTGACTATATGGAATGTGACGTGGCATATTATAATTTTCTTTATGAATTTAAGTGCGAATTTGTTCTTGCATCAATCTCATTTGTAGGGTGTTGATGATAAAAGTGGAGGTGTTTTGTCATTTCTTTGGCCTTGACCGTGGAGGGCCAATCTATTGGTGGGGGCCATATTGGCTATGGTGATAGGTGACCTTGGCTCGGCGACGCCAAAGGTATATTCACTTGGTTCTTTTTAGAAGAAAATGCATATCACTAAATTTAGTTTTTTTTAATATTAAAAAAGAAAACTTCTAAGGAAAAGGGCTTCATTTTCTTATATGTGGCTGTATTTTGGAGACACTATTTAAGGTTATTTTATCGACATATGTTACGTGAGGAATTCGAAACACCAGATTTGAGAAAAAAAGACTCGAATTTTGGTGCCGAGGACTTAGGCTCGAGTGCCGGTGTCTCCAGGCTTCCACTCTAGGGTCTCAAACGAAGCCTTAATCACAATCTATCTCGGAATCATATCCACCTCTAATTTCAAATCCTTTCAATTGAAATGAGAAGAGGCAGGAGGTGTCTTATCAATTTGTTAGTTTTAAATTTGCAGCGAACAAGCAGCAAGGTCGTTGTAGTATAGTGGTGAGTATCCCCGCCTGTCACGCGGGAGACCCGGGTTCGATCCCCGGCAACGGCGCTTCCTCTTTTTGACCATCTGTTTTCGTCTGTGCTTTTCCTTTTTGAACCTTCCAGATCTTGATTCCTGAGACATTTGAACATCCTTTTTGTTCCCTTCTCATCTCAGATCTCCAAATTCATGTTCCTGTTCTGACGTAGGCCTTCACTTCTGCTCATTCAGACCATATTACACTTTCTTTCTTTTTTTTCTTGGCAGAAAGGTGCATGAGTTAGTATATTTTTTTTTGTTGCTTGAGCTCGACTCAACTGGAAACGATGAGCTTTCGACAAGGCCAGAAAAGCGTACATGCGTACATAAACAAACTATTGGTATTCTGGTTTCATTAATAAGGATAAGACATCAGCATTTTCCCGACCCGATGCAACCGCAAGCAACAATGAGCTCAAAATCAAGTGGTTGGGTTTGACAAAGACTAGTAGTAAGCCAGCATGTGACAACGCGAGATGTTTGCTAGACATTTGAGGCGAACTTACTACCAAGGATCTTCTTGGACTCTATGGGCCTGTTTGGTAACCATTCTGGTTCTTGGTTTCTCGTCCCTGGACGAGTTTGGGACGAGAAACCTATTTGGTAAATACCCTTAAAATTTCTGTTCCCGGGATGAAAAAAAGGCTGGGGATGAGCCAGGGACGAGAAATCAGAACCAAAAATTTATTTGTTCTCTGTTTCTCGGACAAGTTTGAACAGTGCAAAAAAAGAAATAAATTTTCATTTGATCTTTTTAAGTTTTTTCTTTGATATTGTAAATGTATATTTTAAATGACAATCAAACTACACTTTCATTTGATCAAGTTGATTGCATTTCTTTTTTTTTTGTACTTAATACTTTCCCTTATATATTGTGTATATACCATGACAAATTCACCACATGCAATGTTTTACGGTATTTCTTTCTAAATGTTCATTTACGTCCCTCGTTATTGAAAATAACGAAAAAAAAATAAGCTTGGCTCATTCTCAAATCCTAACTTTTCTCTCTCACTTTTGTCACATCCTTCCAACAACGCTCACACCACCAAATGAATCGACTCTCAAGATGAGATCTCACTCAAACCGCAATTCACTTTATTAGTTCCTCGTACAGCACAACTCCATCGTGTCAAGCACGAGAAAGAAAGAAAAAAAGATGATGATGAGAGTAATTGAGTCTAAAACTAGACCAATCTCCATTTCAAATAGGATCAGGTCCAAGAAATGAAGTTGGATATTTTTATACTTTGTTTCCTCTTGGCTGTTCACCTAACAAATCATTTACCTAATAGTTTTATTTATTTATTATGAATGCATGAATTTAATTTATAAAAGTTATTGTCTCAGATAATAGAAAAGTGTTTTATATATCAATTTATTGTCTTTATTAATATTTCTTCAATTAAATGAAAAAAAATCCAGGGACAGAAAATTTGTACAGTTAACAAACGCGTTTCTCTTCCCTAAAACTCATCTGAAGACCATTTCTCAAAAAAACTCATTCTCAAAAAAACCTATTTCTGGGACGAGAATGGTTACCAAACGCGCCCTATATCATGAGTTCCCAGCCAGATCTATTGCATATGTTAAGCCTAAACCATAATGAGCAATCGATGGAGCTCGTACATGTGTGTGCGACAAAGCTCTACATATATGTTTAAGTTACCAATCACATGCTATTGCAACTTTCAAACATTATCATTTTTATTCCGCGCATCAAATCAATCACACAACCTGCCTGATTTCCTGCATAACATTCAGCCAATTGGGCCAGGTCTAAAGTTGCTCCTTTTTTTTTTTTTCTTTTTTTGAGTTTTTATTGATTGGTCAAGAGTGATGGATGACCGGCCGAATGTAAAAACTTTTCTTGAATTGTGCTTTCCTATTGTCTAGAAATTATTTTTTTTAAAGCATGAAAATTCTAGATGACTTCTGTCTTTTTTCTTAAGCAAGTGCACCCGAGTTTTTTAAATTTTATGCATGAAATATAAAGACGCCTTAAATCTTTCGATTGGTCTAATCAAGTCCTAATTGTTTTCTTAACCTAAATCACCCAAACTCTTTAAAAATATAAACGTTGACACGTAAGTTTATATCTATATTATCATAAACTCATAGAATCCGAGATAGTATTTTAAGCTCTATGATAAAGTAAAAAGTGGACTTTTCGTTTTTGAAGAGCATAAACAAACGTGCACAAATAACAAGCCTCTTCTGGTTTGTTCTTCACAAACTTTTGTTTATATATAAATAAAGATAATTTTTTATATTTACGAGAATGATGGATGACTTACCAAGACCCATCGGTGACATAGGCTGAACTCTGAAGTTTGGGCTCCGTTGGGGGCAACTTAAAGAAAAAGTGGAAGTGTGTTTCAGATTGTCATCATATTAAAGAATTTAAGTTAAATTTTTCAGCTTTAAAGCATTAAACGAATTTTTTTTCTGTAAAACTCAAATTTACTTGGAAATCAACAAATGAGAAATCGATATTCCATAACATAATCCGGGTGTAGTCAATTTAACATATTGAATCTACACTGAACCGTGTTATCTCTCCAAATATTCTGTGATGAGTTTATATGGGAGAGCAATGAAAAAAAGAGTATCAGAAAGAACTAGAATGCCTGATAGAACCAAACAGTTATAGCTGCAACAGTGCACAGGTTCTCCATCTTGCTAATAGGGCGGTATTGAGAGTTATTATCAACATTAATCACATTAACGATCTAAATTGGACATAAGTTCACATCCGAAATATCTCAAGACTTTGTTAATGCCTGAGAGAAGAACCAAGAAGGTAATGCTCCAGATGCCGAAAACAGGAGCTCAGGGGCTTGACAGAGAGATCATGCGTTGCAAAATCACGGAATCGGTCGCTGTTATTCTCGGTCAAGGGACAAGGTATGCAAAAGAAACTGACCCCTAGGCAGATGGAAGCAAGAACTCCCTAACCCAGAGAGTCTGCACAGTGCCGAAGATGAAAATGCAAAACAAGGTCATCTGAAGATTCACATCATATTTATCTCGAGCATGGAAACCATGAGCTTTTTGGCAGATTGTAAATAAGAACGAAAAACCAATTTACATATGCAACATTAACAGTACTAAAAACGAGTGGATGGGAACATGGTACATTCCTGAGATCAAATTAAAAGATAAAACTTCGACAGAATTAAATTTTTTTTTTTTTTGGTATCAGTTTCTCCAAAAAAATTCAAGGGTTCTTGGTTTGGGAAAGACTAGTGATGAGCCCTCAACTGAGAAATGTTTACTGGACACTTAAGACAATTTACCACCCAGTGTCTTCATGCCCTCTAATTCGAGAGTTCCCAGCAAGATCTCCAGTAAATGATAATCCAAAACCCCCTTGAACAATTAATTCTATCTTTTACAGAACAATTAGTTCTGCCTGTTAGCAATGTAATCAGCCAAAGCAATCAGTGGAGCTGCCTTTGCTATATCAAATCCGGATAGCTGTTCTCGAGCATCCTTGTTCAGTTTCTTGGCCAACTCCTTAGATTGTTCAATGCCCATTAGCTTTGGATACGTAACTTTGTCAGCCACCAAATCCTTGCCGGCCGTTTTACCCAGTTCTTGAGAAGACTGGGTCACGTCCAGAATATCATCCACCACCTGAAATAACAACCCAATACACCTTGCAAAACTCCGCAACTTCTCAACTTCTTCGTTAGACCCACCTCCCATAATTGCCCCAAGAACAACAGATGCTTCGAGCAACGCCGCAGTTTTGTGGAGGTGAATAAACTCAAGCCGCTCCAATCCTACGTCAGCTATTCCTTCAGAACTTATATCCACCACTTGGCCAGCGACAAGGCCTTCTGCTCCGATCGACCTCGCCAATTCGAAGATCGCTCTGATTATCCTTGCAGATGAAACCCCCTTGGTTTCTACCGCAATATGCTCAAATGCATATGCCAGCAGGGCATCTCCAGCCAAAACAGCAACATCCTCACCAAAAACCTGCAAGATAAAGTTGCACAGTAGTAAGCTTCAAAGTGTAAGTTTCCATGAAATTTGCATATTACTCCTAATGAAGCACGGTACAATTACTAGAACATTCAAATTAGCCAAAAAGCAGAAATTCAACGGGACTAATTCCCCAGTCTCACTTGTATTCAGAATTCTGATTTCGCCTGTGAAACCCAACATCATGATCTACAGTACTATATGAAATCCGCATATTCAATGGCTTACCACTTCTACACGAATCAACTATAAAGATAACGATGTTCACTTAACCAGTCTCAACATATACGAGTTGCAAAAATGCAGCTAACATAGACCCCTACCTCCTGGGACAACACTCCGCAACAATGAAGCAATTCGCCATCTGTAAGAACAATTATTATCTTACCTAGCCTCATATCATTATAGACAAGTGAGAAAACTAGGCAAAAGACCTTGTGATTGGTGGGCTTTCCACGGCGCAAGTCGTCATTGTCCATACAGGGAAGGTCATCATGAATCAAAGACATGGTGTGGATCATCTCGACGGCACAAGCCGATGGCATGGCCATCAACTCCTGGCCTCCCACGAGCTCGCATGAGGCTATGCAGAGAACGGGGCGGACCCTCTTTCCACCGGCGAGCAATGAGTACCTCATGGCCTCATGAATCTTCAGCGGCGGCCGGAGCAAGACCGAGGAGTCGAGCGCGGCGTTCACAGAATTCGCCTTCTCGAGCATGTACTCCTTGAAATTGAAAGGGGATCTCCCTTCTTTATCCTCGGTGGTGGCCTCTTCCTCCTTGGTGAGGATTGCAGAGACAGAGAAGCGCAAGTGGGGAGAGGAACAAGAAATGGGTTTCGCAGGTCTCGGAGAAATTAACGGAAAGGCTGGAGTTTTCAGGGGATGAAGCAAATTGGATCTGCTTGCCTGGTTAAAGATCGAACAGGTGGCGCTCAAATTGACGCAATTCATGTTTTCGATGCTAAAGAACGAAGAATCTGATCTTGGGTGTCGAGTCTTGAGTCTTGAGAGGTGCTGGGGAAACACAGAGGCGTCAGAAAGAGATAAGTAAGCAAGATTTGGGAGGACTCTGCAATCGGCAGATGGTGCTTAAAGGGTATGATCCACCACGAGCTCCACTACGAGAGTGTTGGGCAATTCCACTTTCCTCCCGTCCACCATTGACAAAGAAAAGTCACCAAAACAGAAAAGATGAACCCCTTGTTCTTGGAAATTCCAAGCGAGGTGAAACGGAACGAAGCTGACTGGAAAAGGGGGATGTCCGACGATGTGAGTGGGGGGAGGGAGAAGCGTCCGTGGGCGCTACAGAACCGACCAACCACCAGATGACACGGATAAGATTGCGATTTGCGCAAGGCGGTCAGATAATGGGAATCTACGTGACCTTTTCAACACCAATCGAGTTTTTTAAGGAAGAAACTTTAAGAACAGTTAATGAAATGGATTCCCTGCCGTGACTCGGATGACATTTTCCCTAAACGGCTGAAAAAAAAATCTTTAAAAATAATTTTTCCTCCAATTTTTTTCTTTTATTTTAATGAGGGCCGTTCTATTTAAATCGGACGGCCCTCGTTCAATGTCAATGAGGTGTCAGGGGAACGCACGAAACGATGCATTTGATGTAACATGCTGTCCAAACACACGTTCCACGATCTTTGGCTCGATCTAGTGACGGCAACGTCATGAACCACGTTCCAAGCAATAGGATCTTTCGAATTTGCATTTCTCGACCAAATTTTCTTGCAAAAATCGATTGCTATAAGTTATTAACTCTTAAATTTTGATAATATATTTAGGTTCACATCGCACAAAAATTAGAGTTCAATCATTTAAATTTTAAATAAAAATTTAACAACATTACATATCATATATCTAATACATGACCGACGGTAACACAAATTAGAATCGGTCGCCCAAATCTTGCTCGCACTCTAAAGATTTTTAGCTAACACATGAGAGTTAGGAAATGGACTGCATTTTCCAACCCCTAATTTGGCACGGTTTAAGCCTTAATTGAAGTGAAATTAGCCAACACCATCCGATAACTTAATTGAAGGAATTTTCATATTCTAATGTAAATTGTGCAAATACCAGCAACTTGAGATCTTTAATTACAAAATACCAACTTATATGTATATATATATACATACATATGTATTAAGAGTTTTCGATCGGCAATTAAAATTTCTGAATACGCTCCATAATTAAATAAATAAATAAATAACACCCGAGAGAGACTCGGAGGTCGAAGCTCCGCCGCCCCGACCAACAACCACCCCTTGCGGCGGCCAAACCCTTGCCTAGGACTGCCAATCGTGCTGAACGCCCTCATGGCCAACCCTGTAGCCATGTCATTTGCCTCAACACCGCCCACTGCCAATTGTCAATGCCCAAAGATCACTCATCACATACTGCAGCTACTCCCTCCACGTCGTTGTTCCTGTCGTCGTGGACCCCCTCGCATGTTAGTTCTAATAAATTCACATTTTATTTAGGAATCACATGTTAGATTTAATCAAATAGGATTTCATGTCATATAAGTTGTATGTTAAAAATTGCATAACATTTAATAACAATGTGCCTGCCCATGTTGCACATTATTAAAGCTTGGTCATCCAAATAATCGTCTTTCATATTAAGTTAGTTCAAATATTATGTATGTTATTGTTAGCATAATTCATTTAGCATACTCGTATAACCCATGCATTACATTTTATTGCATTTCATTCAATAAAGTAAAATTATAAAAGAAAATTGTTTGCTAATACGTGTTAGTGTAAACCATCTTAGAATTGCTACTTGATTTTTTTTTCTACTCACATAGCAGATACTCTATTGAGATAAATCTGCACTTTCTTATCTCTATAATGTATTTAATACTTTGTCATTGAGTGTTAAGTAAATATTATGCACACGCATGATCACCTCACATGTTAAATGGTTAGAATTAAAACTAATCCAAACTGCCAGTCAAAACATTTCCATAAAATAAAAGGTATCAAAAAAGGCATTAGATTAATCTAGCGTAACAAGTACCTGACCCCAAACTCTCTGGTTCAGATATGTAAAGTATTCTTCCCAATATTTTACATGGGTTTATAATTGGTCCACTCTAAACAAATTGGTGACAACCACCAAGAACTTAAATTCTAAGTTGCGAATTGTAAAGTATTTGAGAGAGTCCAAGTTAGGTTTAGTTTTAACAATCTATTAGCCAATCCCTTAGTGGTGCATTGTCCAGGGACGTTGCGACATCAGTAAATCTCATCACTTAGTCAACAGCTTTTCAAATATTTATAGGAAAATTATGATACGACGCGGTCTCAAGATTTTCATTTCTGACGATACAAAACCCAATCAAGTTTCTGACCCATTGCATCTTGTGGTCATTCGTTTCAAGATGTACATTTTATTCGAGTGAAAAGTAAAATCACATACATCAGTCCAACTCGACGGAAGTCACGGTACACTTGCGAGTGGATTAGATCTCATATAAGCCGTTGCATTCTCAATGCGTCTCAACCACTGACAATTCAAAGTAGAGCAAAACTTTTCTAGCCTAATCTAACTTAAGTTGCGAATGAATCCATTAATTGGTTTGCTAGGTGTAGACATTAAGCATAGCTGAATTGACTAGTGCAAACTCTAGTTTAAGCAAAGTGAAAATGACTGGTTATTGTCCAATTGCAAAAGGAAAGTGACTTCTCATTGGGGCGACAAATTAGGTGGTTTCATTGTTGCATTTGGAGATTGGAGGTGGCGATGTCAAAGGGGTTTCCTCAATGACTGGTGGTTTTCCATTTCGCCATGTAGAAAGAGTAAATTCAGCGGCTATAGCTGTCGGACATATCATTGACTTTTGCAAGAATCTTTCACTAGTTCACTAGTGATTAGGCTGGGATTACTCTACATATAAGCTGAGGTTAAAGCACACGCTGCTGATTAGGTTGAAATTCGGAACCATCAAACGGGGTCCCGGAAAAAAAGTAGCCTACTTTGTCTTAAGAAATGCCATCAAATCAGGAATGTGGCATCCGCATGAATGGCGTTGGTTGTTTGGAAAACGCAAGCATTTTCCCTTTTGGGATTAATTTAATTCCTTGAACTTTCGTGCAAAAACATCTAATTGGGTCATGAATCAATTTTTGAACCAACATTTCAAGGTGTCGAATTGTTAAAAGAGTTAATTATATTTAGCGAGTGGATCATAAATAAATTTGAGATAGTAAAGTCTAAAATAATGTGTTAAAAGGGTTCACGACTTAATTAAACTAAACCCAAATTTACGACTCTCTCACTCTCACTTGATTTCGTGCTTGCTCGCTTCAGTTTGGATATAAATTTTTTAAGATATAGTTAATCATATAGGCGTTTTAGCAACACGTGTTAGGTATGGTGCCAATTGAATTTACTTTAAGTCAGAGAAGTGTCACTAGTAGATTTACATTGCATGAAAATTAATCAATTTAGGTATATGACCATTTCAATTCGACCCAGCCCCGGTGCGACAGGTCTACTTTCTTGTAAATATTCCATGTCCCTATATGTTATCTGTGCTCAATTACACCTCTCCTAGCCTCTCTCTTTTATCATGGCTATTTCGGACTCTAGTCATGTTTGCATACCAAACGCCTAGGCAAGTTCAAAATCAGGCTTAGGGAGAGCGTTCCTCAAATCTTTCTTGACTAAGAAACTTTATCTTTAAAAAAACGAAAAGAAGATCTCCAAGTGTCATGAGTCGAGACATTCTTAATCGAGGACAAACTCGTGCAACATCTAATGAGTCAAAATACCAAACTGATCTTTTTTAAATAAGTTGTTCTGACAAACAGTTTTCCAAATTACATAATTATATCTAATTTAACTCGGGTAACCAATTCCTCATATGAGAAATATAAATCATCTTAATCCAACGATTGATTTCACTGTCATCATAAGAAGAGTGGCATCAACTTTTAAACAATTTGTGCATGGAGAGCCAAGCCCATCTTCAAAGATCTTTTGAGACAATAATTATCCCATATTAAGATTCCTAGCGCTTATATCTCAACCCTGCTCTCACGACACAATTGTACAACATTTCCGCATCTCACATTTTACCCAACACCTCGAAACTATGCCTTTTAGCTCATATGGGCACGAGAAAAGTCAAACCGCGACGCTCTCCTTTATCCTATTTTGCAACATTTCATTGCGGACCATTCTGTCACATTGTTCAACCATCATCGCTACTCCTTTGAGACTGGCTTGAATGGCAAAAACTCGCCAAGCAGATAGGCTGCTCCACTCCTTCGGTTGCTTTCTCCAAGCAACACTGTTCCCAAATCTCCAATCACTTGTGCTCTTCTCGATCACCATGGCACCCAGACCCAAGTGTGCTTCCTAGGCATCACTTTCGTTTGCCTATAGGCTCCTCCCGATCACAGCAGACCAACAGGGATTTTTTTTTTCTCCCAGTTGGAAACATGGCACTGCAGCCTCTCCTTACCCAAAAGGGTGATGGCTTGCATCTACTTTTGCTACGGAACTAAAAGTATCTGGGGCCATATATCAAGAGAGACAAAAGGCTTTATCTATATTTTTGCATACGTTGCATTAACTCATCAACCCACCACCAAGTCGCATAAAGCTTCATTCACTCTCAGGTTGAGCTACTGCACGAAATCCTCGAAACATGCTTCTGCCATACAGAGACCAGCCACTATTCTCATAACAAGAAGAGCTCCAAAAGTATGTTAAAGCCGCAAGGCTCCAGCACTTTCAATGTACCAACAACATCACAAAAAGGTTACCCAGTAAGCTTGCTTACATTACCAATCTGTCCTAGATAATGGAAATAAGTGTCTAAAAATTTTGGAAGAATAGATAATATTTTCTTTCAATTGGAGACCAACGCAACCATACAGAGATGACCAGTGTCCACATACAGAATTTCTACTACAACAGCGCAAACAGGAAAATCGCAAATTCATACCAAAGCACAGTACTACACGGTGTAAGGTTCAAAACTCATATTTCATGTTAACAGCAGCAATCATTGATAGTTGCAGCATAGACAATGCCAAAAATCTAACTTACAACTCCAGAGCCTATCAAAGCTAAGTTATCACCGTGAAAAGTATACATAAAAGTCTCTAACAAAGGTCCAGAATTGACCTCCCACTGGACAACAAATATCCAGAGCCTCAACATGATATGCACCTACATTGCTGCATGCTTCCTCAAGAATGAGGTCTTCCAGGTGGTGGAGGTGAATGGCCATAAAATCAAAGCACATTCGGAAGTCAACAAAATAATCCAAATAAGGTTAAGAGGGGAAAAAATTGCTTAATTCAGGTTCTGCATTCAAGCAAACCTGTAATATCTCTCATTTGCAGGGCTTTTAACTCTGTCATACATGGTACTCCCTTAGGGATCATCTCTGGAATTTGGAACAGCACCAGGGCCACAATCAGGGATAGGTGTGGCTATACCCATCCCGACAAAATGGACATGGGGGTTGCCCATGGCACCTGCCACAAGAAGATGCATCACGACCTCTTTCAGGATTGTAACCATTCCCTCCCTCATCCTCATCCTAAATGCATATCCCACCATGATAAATCGATCCATCAGTCTACTACATTTGCAATGACAAAAGCTTGACTGGTATATAGATGGAAACCGGGTCATGTCCATAGTGTCATCAATAAAAGACACAAGAAGAGCTGTAGTCAGAACTCTGGTTTGATACACATGGGCTCAACAAATGAGACAGTGCTCCAAATATTATATCATCAGCTTGTCCAGCAAAGTTTGAAGATTTTGCCACGAACTATGATGCCAGATACAACCAAACAGTAACTATGCTGCAACAGTTTACAAGCTCCCCATTTTTAGGATCGGCGTACAATCACAATGAAGTAAAACGAACGAGAAAGAAAAAAAATTAAGACAAGAGATTTTATCTTGGTTCACCCTTAAACTAAGATTACGTTCAGCAGAGGATTCCACTATATCAGTACCTCACAATTCTCGTTACATCTCTCAGCGCATATAACAATAGATATTCATGAACTCAAACCCAAATTATTAATGAAAAATTACGGGTTTAAATCGTAAAAGCCCTTTAGTGTCCAAGGGGTGCTGCCCCCTTGAGACACTTGCCAGGGTGGCTCCCCCGGATCCCCGCCCGCTGAGTGAATCCCACGTGCTTTCCTATCATAGGAGAGTATGAACCACACCCCAACATTAACGCTGGACCCACATGTTTTCTTATCGTATGGGAGTATGAACCACACCTCAATACCCATCCTTGTAAGAGGACTGCATGAGATTTTTTTGTTTTGGAACATTAATTGCATTAATAAACAAGATCAAACATAACTTCACAACCCGAATATCTCAAAGACTTGTTAAAGCCGGAGAGAGTAACCACAAGGACGAAGCTCTAGACACCAAAAACATGAGCTCAATAGTTTGGGCCTGTAATTCTTGATCACTGCACATGGTATGCATAAAAAACTGATTCAAAGGCCATGGAAACAAGAACTACGTGACCCAGAAAATCTTCACAGAGCCAAAAGGGATAACGCAAAAGAAGGTCATCTGAAGCTTCATATCTCAAAATACTATGGAAACTACGAGCTTTTGACAAGGATCAGCATGCCAGAAAAGTACATCAACAAATCGCTATCTTCTCATTTTATTAATTCGGACATGAAATTGGCAATTCTGATGCAATAAAACAGAGCAAGATACTCTGCTCAAGAGATTCTCCACAAAGATCTCAGTACGTGATTCAGACCATCAACAGCAGTTCTCTTATTTGGTCTAATGGTTTTATGTCCATAACCGTAATAGATGAAGTCCAAATTCCAATCGTTACAAGAAGTAAGCCCTACTGACATGCTGTCAGAAACAGTATGTTCTATATTACATTGTAATCGCTGAAGGTCCAAAGTCACTGAGTAAATAAGCAACCGTTAAGCAAGATACGAGATACAACATTGATAGTTATGTCACTTTCTTCCCCCATCCCCCCCCCCCCCCCAAAAAAAAAAAAGAGGAAAAAATCAGTGTTTTGGTTTGTGGAAGACTAGTAGCAGCCCACAAGCGACATCAAGAGAAGTTTACCGAACCCTTGAGATGAACTTACCACCCCGTATCTTCATGTCCTCTAATTCATGAGTTCCCAGCAAGATCTACTGTAAATGATAGCTAAAACAACCTCGAGCAATCAATTCTACCTTTATGGAACAATTACTTCTGCCTTTTAGCAATGTAATCTGCCAAAGCTATCAATGGAGCTGCCTTTACTATATCAAAACCAGATAGGTGTTCTCTAGCATCCTTGTTCATTTTCTTGGCATACTCCCTAGATTTTTCAACCCCCATTAACTTTGGGAAGGTAAGTTTGTCGGCCAACAAATCCTTGCCAGCCGTCTTACCCAGTTCTTGAGAAGACTTGGTCACATCCAGAATATCATCCACCACCTGAAATAACAACCCAATACACCTTGCATAATTTCGCAACTTCTCAGATTCTTCGTTAGACCCTCCTCCCATAATTGCCCCAAGAACAGCAGATGCTTCAAGCAATGCGGCAGTTTTGTGGAGGTGAATAAACTCAAGCTGCTCCAATCCTGCGTCAGCCATTCCTTCAGAACTTATATCCACCACTTGGCCAGCGACTACGCCTTCTGCTCCAATCGACCTCGCCAATTCAAAGATCGCTCTTACTATCCTTGCGGATGGAACCCCCTTCGTTTCTACTGCAATGTGCTCAAATGCATATACCAGTAGCGCGTCTCCAGCCAAAACAGCAACATCCTCACCAAAAAACTGCAAGATAAAGTTACAGGACAGTAAACTTCAAAGTGTAAGTTTTCATGAAACTGGCATATAACTCCTAACAGAATATAGTAGGTTTACAACTGATTAGCCAACTAGCACAACTTGAATTGGGCTAATTGTCAATCTCACTTATCTTCACCATTCTAATTTCGCCTATGAAACTGACTTCCTGAGCTGCTGTAGTATACAGAATGCATGTATCCAGTGGCTCGGCAGGTAATCCTTGTCCCCCTGGGCGTCCAATCAATAAACCTCCCCTCCCCTATTTTAAGGAAAAGCCCCCTTCCCCCTTAGATTTCCCTGCCCCCGTGACAGGCGGGCAGGGAACCCCAATCCTATCACTTTTACACGAACCCACTATCAATCGGATCCGGATCCTCTGCTCTGGGGTTTTCCCCAGAGCAGATCTGATCTACCATTCACGGCCGTCCGATCGTGATCGGACGGCTGTGTTTTTTTCTAAAAATAAAGCAAAAAATAAAAGAAAAAGGTGGGACCCACACCCATTAAAGGTGGGGCCCCACCACCTGCAAGCTTGCAGCCGTCCGATCAACGATCGAACGGCCACAAGAAGCAGATCAGATCTGCTCTGGGGAACACCCCAGAGCAGAGGATCCATTTCCCTATCAAGATACCAATAATTACAAGCAGCCAATATAGACAAACATATTTAAGCCCTACCTCCTGGGACAATACTTTGCAATAATGAAGCAAATCTCCACTTCAATTTCTCCAAATATCAGTATAATTAACATCCTACTTAGCATCATATAATTACAAACAAGCAAGAAAATTAGGCATACAACCTTGTGGTTGGTGGGCTTTCCGCGGCGCAAATCGGCATTGTCCATACAGGGAAGGTCATCATGAATCAAAGACATGGCGTGGATCATCTCAACGGCGCAAGCCGAGGGCATGGCCATCGATTCCTGCCCTCCCACGAGCTCGCATGCCGCTAAGCACAGAATCGGGCACATCCTCTTTCCGTCGGCGAGCAACGAATACCTCATGGCCTCGTGAATCTTCAGCGGTGGACGGAGCAAGACCGAGGCGTCGAGCGCAGTGTTCACACATTTCACCTTCTCGAGCATGTAGGCCTTGAAATTAAAAGGGGGTCTCTCTTCTTTATCCCTTGTGGTGGCCTCTTCTTCCTTAGTGAGGATTGCAGAGACAGAGAAGCGTAAGTTGGGAGAGGAATAAGAAATGGATTCAGTGGGTCTTGGAGAAATGAGGGGAAAGGCTGGATTTTTCAGAGGATGAAGCAACTTGGATCTGCTCGCTTGGTTAAAGATCGAACAGAAGATGGTCAAACTGAGGCGGTTCATGTTTTCGATGCTAAAGAACAAAGAATCCGATCTTGCGAGTTGAATCTTCAGTCTTGAGTCTCGGGAGGGGTCAACATTGGACGTTGTCGTGACGCTTTGGTTACAAGGTTATCGGAGTCTAGATTATTGGATGGAATCAGTCAGTGGAAAGGGGCGAGCCAAGCCCTACACCCAACTAGTTGCATCCCAAGTCTAGCGTTGGAAGAAAGGAAATCAGAGAACCGTCAACGCAAGAATTCCAAGTTAAAATAAGAACTAGCCTTTCAAGATACTGACCCAGCATTGATCACAAGAATTGTCGGCTTAATCTCACGTCGAAGCTTTACCCCCCTCCTGCTTGTATGGGGAACTACTCCTCTTTCATGGGGTATTGGGAGAACGGAAAGGCCCTTTACCTTGCCTGATGAACTGCCTTTCGTTTAGTAGCAGAGAACGTAGAGAAAAGCTTGCTGCGTGGACGAGGAAGCTCTTGAGGGAGCCTACCTCGGAGTTGGCCTCGTCCATTACCAATAGCAGCGATAGAAATGGTAAACAGAGACGATAAAGAACGAGATGAGCGAGCAAGACCAAGGACGATTTTGCAATTGGTTGATGGTGCAACTCCACTTTTCTTCTTTCCACCATTCATGGAGAAGAGTGACCGAAACAGGAACGGGTGAGCGTTCTGTCACTATTTCGGGACAAATCCTTATTGAGTCACTCGAACCAACTCGAAAAAACATGCAAATGAAATGGAATGAAGCTCACTGGACAAGGAGGTCCGCCTGTGTGGTGTGGACACAGAGAGAGAGAGAGAGAGAGAGAGAGAGAGAGAGAGAGAGAGAGCACTCCAAGAACAATCAACGACCAGACGACACGGATAAAACTGTGAGTTGGGTACGCATTCAGACAGAGGGAACCAATGAGTGTTCTCAGGAAAAGATCGTTAAATGTCGCACGAGCACCTGAACTACTATGTTTGACTTAAGATCGATCTTGGGTTGATCCAGCTGCTGAAGGGTGATGAACAAGCTTCGACGATTCTCGGACGGCCATTCCATTTGCCATCGATTTATTAGTAAATCCTGGCTGTCTGGTTGAGAACTTTTCTAGTGTTTTATATGCGGAGGCTCCTTCTATACCTAGTCTCCATACTCATTCGACCATAAGTGTCAAAAGTTTGCTTAAGCTGCAAGGCACAAGCACTTCCAATCAGTCTACCAGAAACACCAGAACAAGAGTTTCTGTCATAGATATTGGAAACGGGGCTCCAATAGTTCTGTAGATTAGATAACTTATTTTTTAAACCCAACACCGATGCAATCATATAAAGACGAGCAGTGCCGACATACGGAATCTCTACAGTTATGCAAATAGGAAATTCGCAAGTTCAAACCAGAGCAAGGTACTGTAATGTTCGAAAAATCGTATTGATCAAATTCGTAGTTGCACCGTACTCGATACTGAACATCTAAGTTTGGTGTGCTTTTGTGTGGCGTAGGTGTGAGGGGCTGCTATTCATGTTTCATGGCCCAAATTGTCATCTGATCTCTTGGGCCCTTGGGCTACCGATCCAGTTTCTTTATTAGGCCCAGTTATTATATACAATGTGCTAGTCACGTGGAGAAAAGCAAACCAAAAGGGGGAAAAAAGGGAGCTTGAAAATTCGAAAGTAAAAGTCCGTTGAAATACGTATCACATCCACGCTATGATTGGTCAATTATATCATGTCGGTCATATGGTAAATGCACCAAATGCTTTTCCTTATAATTTCTCTCAATCAAGCATTTATTTTGTTTAAAGTTATATAAAAACCCGTAGTTGGCGCAACTTGAACGTATAACGATGAGTTATTATAGTCGTATTCACCCATCTAAAAGTACAAAAAAGTTTGGCAGATTATCTTTTCTAGAGTAATCGTTGGGCGCACCAAGTGACCCTTTGCATGACAATAGTTGAAAACCACATAAATGACACGTGGGACCTACGGATGATCCACTAAATCAAGTGTGAGCATCATAATGAGCTCACATAAATCCAATATTCTAACTTGTTTGTTTTACTTTTCATATAGAAAAAGGTGAAAAAAAAAGGCGTTCATAAATTAGAAAGCCAAGCTGATATGCTTTTTGAAGTATTTAAATATTATTAACCCAACACGTCATTTTCGGATGATAGCGATTTTTCAAAATTAAAACGGTATCACAAATAAATTCGAACGATTAATATCAATAGAACCCCGAAAAACAACAAAAAAGAATTGAGAATTGGAAGGAGCATGCGGTAAAAGAAAATTCTTGAAATTCTTAAGGAATCAATCGCCAAATTAGAATCATAAATCCCACCATTATCGTGGTGTGCGCTGCCGACGACCGCCCACTAATCAGCGTACAGAGGAAGCTAGCAGTCGCGTTACTTGCGCATGGCATGATAGAGATCACGCTTGTCCGAAACCGAGGGCCAAAAAGAAACCCAAAAAAGAAAAAAAAAAGGGGGGCAAAGATGGCGTATTTGAGCGAAGAATCCATCCAAAGCTCGTTCATTTCGTTTTTGGTTCTCACGTAGCGAAAAAACCCGTGTGCGTCCATGCCTGTCCTTCGCTCTTGAGAGGTCTTTATCCTTGCATCAAAGGGTGATCGGCTTCGGCTCTCGCCGTGGCTCTTGGAGATCAGAACCGACCCAGAAGACGGAAAGATTTCTTTTTCGCTCAGCCCATCTCTCCGCAACTCTGTTTCTCCCGCAGGTTCGGGTCATTTGCGTGACCATTGCTCTTCTTGATTATGGTTCTTCGTGTTCTCGAGTTGATCGAGCTTTACTCTTGATCAATCTCCGCCTCTCATGATCATCGGTTGGTTTGGGCTGAACGTGTGTTTAGGCGGTTTCTCGAAATTGGGTGTGATTGATTTTGTGATATTATCTTGGGCCGCGAGGTTTCAAGGTTTCTTGTCGGAGTTGACCGATATGGATGCTTTTTCGGGTGTTTGCTTGCTGCTTCCTTCATCTGACTCTAAAAAATGGGTTTTGGATTGAGTATGTTACTTCGGACGTTGCTGACCAAGTGTTAAAGTTATTCCCTTTATTCACTTTTGTCGAGGCATGTTATCTTGTTCATGCCCATTGGTGTTCTCATTATTATCAGAAGTATAGGTCGATTTTGAGAGTTTCTCCTACTTAGGCAGAAGAAAGTTATCATCAGAATCATAGGTCAGTTTCAATAATTTCTACTGCTAAGGAAAGAAAAATATCTAGGGAAGTTTCTTCAACCCGTAGACAGCACTGAGACTTTGGTGCTTTCAAGTCTCGTGCTTTCTTTGGGTTATCATTGTGCAATTCTCATCATGTAAAAGCTCACATTGCTGCGATAATTTTGAGTTTTATGTATGTGGAGGCCTCTGTGGGCTTAATTATATGAAATCAACTCTTCAATGGATTACTTCAATGCCTCTCCTTATAATATTTGGTTTTTCTTTAAGAATGCTTGCTTCTATATCAAGCCTGGCTTCATGAGATGTTTTTTGCTGGGTAAGGGGTGCATCTTAAGGAATACGACTAGAGACTGTAGAGCAAAAGCCTAAAATTACTGACGGTATGTTAGGGAGTTGGGACTATTCAGATGGTCCAGTACTCTTTCTCAATCAAGATACGGATAGTCAAAATCAGGGCATATGAGTTCTTATCAAGTCAAGATACTTATTAAAATTGATAGGATAGCAGTTTGATTATAAGAGGGCTAAAGCTGTGGCTAGTGGAATTGATTGCAAACTTGCAAACATACTGGCAATATTATGTTTGTTGTATGTCCTAGTTTTCTTGTCAAACTCGATTTATATAATAAGGTACTGTGATTAACGTTTGTGGTTTCTCACATTTTAGGAACTATGATTAAGCTCTTCAAAGTAAAGGAAAAGCAGAGAGAAAATGCTGAAAATGCAAATGGAAGGGGCCCTTTAAAGAAGCAAACTGCTGGGGAGTTACGCCTTCACAAAGGTTCTGTACAAGTTTACTAACTTGCATCAAATTGTTTTTGTTGAAATTGCCTTTATGAGCTACTTTTTATGGCCATGATGGGGTTAATATGATGCCAACAATATATGTGGGAAGAAAATAAACTAGAAGTGAATTTGCTTTTTACTTTGGATTAAAAAACTATATATGTGCTCAAGAATAGAGTAAAACTGTATGGCTGGTCAAACTATAGCTTTGGCTGAAGGTTCAATATAGTTGTACTGTCATACACAGCCTCTCTCCGTCTGTACACAGTGTCGATAGCATGATTTTAACTTGTATAGACGCATAACATTAAAAATACTTCATTTAGCTTACGATAGAAGTTATTCGAGTATTATGCTAAGCAGACATAATATTGATGGTTTGTTTACTTTATCACTGTTATGCCGACATGTGATTAATGGACATCGTTGCTTGGAGGTATAATTTCCCTTGGAAGCTTAATTTGAAATTTGTGTTCATGTGGATCTGTGAATTTCTGTGACTTAACTTTAGGGATGATACTTAAACTGGAAATATATTCGTGAAGGATGAACAATAGATGGTGACAGGCATAAGGTGTTCCTCTCCAATCAGAGCAGTATTCTGTATGACTACACCGTTGATAGTAGTCTATGCTGATTTGTTGTACTTTGCTATCTTAATTCCTGCTTAAAGTGCATGTCCCTACAGATTGCATCTGTGATGTCTTCTTTTATCCATGTGTAATTCATGATGCTGCAAAGTTAATATTTTGTCTTCCACCTATCATTGCTACATGAGTAGTTGTTTGGCCAATAGGTTCAATATCCTATTGGAGCTGTCAAGACATCTACTATTTTGTTCTTCTTTGGGAGAAAGTGGACCTTGGGCCATGACCAAACTAGTTCTGATTGTGCACAGGGAACTTGTTTGACCAATAGGTTGTATATCTGGTCGGTGTAACCAATGGATCTGCTGTTTTGTTTTTTGTTGGGCAAATGTGAATCTTGGTCCATGGCAGAACTAGTTCCTAATTTTGCACACTGAACAATGAACAAAGATTGGATGCTCTTAGTACATACTAGCATAACAAAAGTCATCCCATCTTGTTTCATGTATCGAACAAATCTAGGAGTGGTGCTTCTTCTGGAACTACTTGCAACAGCTCTTTCTTTCCTATGATCGTTTCTTTGATTTCTCTGTCTGTTTATTGGCATACTGATGAGCTCATTGATCTATATCATATGGTATGTTGAGATTTCATTTCCTTTTATCTGCTCCAGAAGTGTCTCGTTTGATTATGATTTGTTCTTGCAGATATTGGTGAGCTGAACCTACCAAAATCGTGTGCAATAACATTTCCAAATGGAAAGGATGACTTGATGAACTTTGAGGTCTCAATTCGGCCTGATGAAGGATATTATGCGTAAGCTGACCACGCATTTTTCCCGGTCTTATGCTCACTAAACAAGTGCAGGATTTTCCTCATGCGGACATTCTCTTTGCCGGTTTCTGCAATCACATTTTGAGGATCTTCTGATGAAGAACTATAAACTGCTCTCTTAACTTTCTTTATTTGGTTTGCACAGAGGTGGCAACTTTGTGTTCACTTTTCAAGTTTCTCCAATCTACCCACATGAGGCACCAAAAGTGAAGTGTAAAACCAAGGTAGTGCGACTTGATGTGTTATTCCACTTGGTTTGTTTACATCAATGTTTGTATAGGATATTATATTAACTCAGTTGATCCGTGCAATTCTAACTTTTAGGTCTACCATCCAAATATTGATTTGGAAGGAAATGTTTGCCTCAACATCTTGCGTGAAGATTGGAAGCCTGTGCTGAGTATCAACACCATCATCTATGGATTGTATCACCTTTTCACGGTACTAGTTCTTCTTGTGAGCATGGAGTCTGGGTTCTTGCTCAAAATACTTGATGTTTCTGTCCTTTTCACTGTTTCTGTTTTTTTTATTAACCATAGGAACCAAATTGTGAGGATCCCCTTAATCATGATGCCGCTGCCATATTGAGGGACAACCCGAAGCTTTTCGAGACTAACGTGAGGAGGGCTATGGCAGGTGGCTACGTGGGTCAAACTTTTTTCCCCAGGTGTATATAAGCTTCTGTCAGATGTTCACCTGTGTTAACTGTGAAGCTGTTGTATCGGTGTCTGAATTCCTGTCTTGCCATGTAAATCACATGTTTCTCCACCTTGCTGAGAGGAATTGTCCCAGAAATTTCTCTGAACAAACAAGTGAATCTTAGAGGCTCATGTGACCCTTGGTCCAAATGTAAGTCATGTTGATGGTGTGATGCGCAGACAGTATGCATCATGCTGTAAGGAAAATGCCAAACTACTCTCTCTCTCTCTCTCTGTGCCCGTTTGTTTCTTAGCGTGAAACGTACTTGGCGTGTCCTCTCTGCGGATAGGACCCGTTGTTTTCTTCTGAGAATGTATTGTCTCGTAATTTTACTGGAAATCAGCAGGTTTTAATTATCCTAACATGGTACGAACACATGTACTTTCTAATCAATTCACTGATGTCCAAATGCATAATTAGCACTTTTATGGAGCCAGACATTATTGCCTCTCCGCTGGCTTAAATGAAATCACCGCAAGCAACCTAGGAGGACCCGTATGAGCCGTTGAACTGTCCCAATGTGGCTGCAGTGAAGCTCATATTTTGCTTTTTTTTCCCGAGATTGTCGCAAAAAAATAAGGGCAAATTGTCTATAACATAAGTTTATTGTCTTCTGACATTTACTAGAGTTCACAGAGGTTGCATAGATGTAGAAAACGGAATCCCCAAAAGTTCAGATGTTCAGTGCAGGATGAGGCTGCCGTCCAAAGCAGTCTAGAAAACATATTCAGTTCATGCATCTTCATCCTTCATATTCGATGGGTTTCCCGATGGCTTGATTCGATCACAAGCTCTAAGCACTGGAAATTGATTATCAGGTAATTGGTGTACGAGTCCAAATCCTTTGAAGAATGGTCATTCTGAGACCGTGAAAAAGAAGATTCAAAAAACTTTTCGGAACTATTGTCCACAGAAGCCTGTTTCTTTCGTGTTTCTCTGGAGCGAAAACATCAAAGCGTAGTTTTACCGGAAGAAATTTGCAATGATTTAGATGTTCAGAAGACAAAAATGGCATATTCCTCCGGAAAGGCCGAAACCAATCATGAATCTTGTTCCGTGCTATTGCTCCATCGTTCTAGGCTTCCAATGCGTCCACCTGAGAACCTCACCCCAACTGATTGTACCACAGATCATGCCATGCTAATTACATGATTCTGTTTCACATCATCTCTTCCTCTTTCGAACTGGCAATCCTGGCATTGTCACGGTCGCGCCCGAAGGCCACATGTAAGGGAGTGTAGAGCAAGCAACAGAGACCGAATGGCACTGCCATCATTGACAGAAGCCCCTTTGACATGGCGATGGCCTCCCTCGTGGAACCACTAACTGGATCAACGGACTTCGTATCATAGCCATATATCTTCTCTGAGATAATCCCAACCAGTGGGGCAGCGAAGGAGGAGAAGGAAACTTCAAAGGCCCGGTCAAATGCGTAGATCATAGTTCGGTGTTTGGCAGGAACCACCTCCGCAAACATGGGGGCGTTGGCCGCTGTGAGACACCAGCTGATGGTTAAACCCATCAGGAGTAGGGTGATGGCAAAGCTGAACCAGCTGTCAGTATTTTGCGGAATCACTCTGAGCAGGATCAGGGAGAAGGGGATTCCCATGAAGGAACTGAACTGTGCGCATATGACGCGACCCGAATTAGGGAATACAAATGATAGCCTATCAGCTATGACACCACCGAGTAGTGATCCAACAGCACACCCCACAGCGAATAGACTGAGAAGTGCTGCTGTGCTATTGTGATCGAAACCTGCAAAGTAAAATGATTGAACTATTGAAGGACAACCCACATAAGATCTGAGAACAAGCATATAATATAGATGGAAAATACTCGGTTGATTAGGTATATGTAAAAAATCTGGATCATAATGCAGAGGACATGCCAATCAAAGTCGTCGTCTGCTTCACTGTTTCCTGAATTCCTGCCACATAGATTTACTAGCAAGACTAATTTGTTGCAGGTCCGACTAAAGATGGCATGGCTTAAGCCGCATGAGATATGCAACAGTTATTATTCTTTTCACTAAGCACTGATTTCCTCACAGATGAGACTCTCCACTTGAAGGAAGACTTTAATTCTTGATTCTAAAAAGGCATGGTGAAAATGCAGAATTGAGAACTCACCAATCAGTTCGAACCACATGGTGAAGAAAACCATTGCTGTCCATGGTAGCATCCCAACGACTCCTTGCAATACAATTATCTGAAATGTCTGTACTTTTATTACAGATTTCATGGCAGCCCAGGACTCTATCCAAACCGATTTCACATCTGAGCCCTTCCCTGTTAAGTCACCTCTGCAGAGAAAACACAGTGCTGATAAACAACAAGATATTGCCATTGACAATTAATACTGAATGGTGTAAATAAGGTCTGCTATCCCAGGAAACAAAATATGACCTCATAAGAGTTACTACAGAACAAATAGTACCCATATAGGCTCTTGCGAGAATCGGGGGCAAAGCTGTTCACTCTCCTTGGATCGTCAACAAACAAGAAAACAAGAACCCCGATAAGCAAACTAAGGGTCGCCATCAAAATAAAGGCGCATCTCCATCCTGCTATGCCCCAGTAATCCTGACCAGCCATAACTGTTGCCAGGACTCCGCCTCCAATACCACCCAACGAACCGATAAGACCCAGGAATCCGAAACCTGCGCCCCTCACACCATCTGTGTAGCTATCTGCTATGAAAGATTGGAGAGCTGGTATCACGATTGCTAGCCCAAGCCCATTAACCGCCCTCCAGAACACAACTTGCATGAAATGCTCACTCACACCTACCGCAGCAGTTGATAGTGCCCAACACAGAGTGCCAATTGTTAGAACCGTGGGCCGGTCATAATTGATTGCTAGAATTCCTGCCAAAGGAGAAGCTATCCCTTGCACAAAGTTCCTTATGAATGTAAGGTAACCGAGATCAGATGGCCCAATGTTGAAGGCTTCACTGACTTCTTTGTAAACCGATGGGAGAAGATTTTCGTCGGCACGCTCCATTATTGAGGCCATATTGATGAGAATCAGGGAAATGGAGAAGCCAAAGATCCTTCTTGTCCTGTTCCACAAGTATTGTAGCACAAACAAGATCGCAGATAAATATTAGAGGAAGATGTTGAATTAATGGGAAAATTCAAGTCAATAAAATGGGAAATAGTTTGCCAAGCATGGCATTAGCACGATGCTTATGGTTCATATCATTTGAGAATACATGAAACATAGTCTTTGGAATAACTGTAAAAAGGCTGTTGCTTCTAAAATTAGCTTATCACTGTGTAGACATTGTAGGGCCTCTCTGACTAACCGAACCGGCAAAATTGTAAAAAGACAAAATAAAATAAGAGATTTAAGCCTTGAAGTTGAACTCAGGAAGGCCAAAAAGAGGAACCACCAGGTTCATATGATCGTTCAGCATAATTAGAAGAGCAGCAATGTTTCACTCAACCTAAATGAATGCATCATTAAAAAAAAATCTGCACTAATGACCAAGCATCAGCCTTTAACATTCTATGATGACTGCCAGACACAAGTGAAGAAGCTGCTCTCGATCGAATAAGTAGAAGAACACATTCTGCGCTCAAGGAATAATTTCATGCCCACATAGCTTACGACGTTCTATGGAGTGTAGCTATTTCTTAATGTAGGAAGTTTGCATTAGCTTCTGATCTGTCTTCCATTGCAAGTTATGCATTACAGAGAGAAAATGCGCAATCTGCATCCCTGCTAGGTGCCTTACTGGCACAACGGTAGACTGTGTAGTAAGTAATCAACTTCGATCCATGTCTTTTTCTGATCAGACAGGCTCCCCTGGGGGCTGCCATAACCAGACTTTCTCTTGACAGCGAAAAATCATTGCCTTGTGGTGGACCTAAGATAAAGTTCCCCGAAGCAGGATCCAAGTAAATAAAACGAGATATTAACATCCTTCTCATAATAAAGTGCCCTGCTACTTCACTTGAAAAGTTTTTGCTGAAAGAGTATTGGGGTAGAACCTATGGGCTTCCGTGAGCACACTTTCATCGCGCAATCCTTGTTTTATCACTTTTTCTTCAACCGTGGACCCTCCTAACACTTTAACACATCACACTGAGCTAGGAATGCAAACCAACACAATCATCAAAAGCAGAAGTGCAGAACCTTAACCAGAGCTCACGGGGTGCTTCTGGTCAAGTCAACCGCCATGACCATCTCTCTTCAATTTGTCCAATTACTCAATACGAACATAAACTTGAACCTAGAATTTATTAAGGTCTTGAAGTTGCATGAAGTTAACTGAGGCAAGCCTGAAGTTTTCATTTGCAATTCATCTACGGCGAATGAAACAGCATTACGCAGAAAAAAAATGAAAGAAACGAATTGCAGCAGAAAATTTCCCAGAAAGACGGGAAGAGAGAAAAGTCAGGAGAGGCTTACTTCATATCTTGCAGGAATCTAGGCAAGGGATGTTTAGATCTATGATCAGAGCAAAGCTTGCGGCTGTTTCGTCCCATCAAAGAACCCAAATCTCGAAACCTCTCAAAGACCCGAAAAAGTCGCCAGCTTCATCGATGAAGCTAATAAGCTTGATCAACATCATCCTGGGGCTCTCGATATGGGATATTATCGACTAGGATGAATATTCAAATAGAGATATCATTCACGGGTTGAACTCGAATCAAAAGGTGACAAAATCAATAAGACTTTCATGAATCTGTGGAGAAAATGAAGATGGATCGAATGGAGGCTGACCGGTTGGGAGGTTGGGATTGGAACAAGTCGCAGTCTTTCTTCTTCTTCTTTTCTTATTGGCTACGAGGTTCTTCAGAGATGTCCGTTTCTTTTTCTTGGGGTTCTTTTTGAATCTCCGAAGTACGAGGAAAGCAGGGCATGTTTGGCCTCGTATCATTCGAATTTCGGAAAATTGTGAAGAAATCAATTATACATAAATCTACATGTTTATATTCGAACACTATGAAAGTTTTAGCAATTTCGACTCCAAAAAATTCGAAGCGTGTTAATTGCAAAATTCAGATTAAGTTATAAACAAAGAGTAAGAATGGAATATGTTCTGAAATGTCCCCGCGTCATATCATGTTATGATTCATGCTCTTATATGGAAAAAGCGACTTTCTACTTTTTAGGGATTTCGATCATATTTTTTCCTTCTCAAATATTTAGTTGTGTGTTTCAATTGTAGAAATTAGATATGTCCTATCCTACAATAATCCTTCTTTTTTCATATTATTTTACTACCATTTCTCTATTTTTTTAATTATCATCAATAACATATCTCCATCGATTCAAATATTCCATTCAATACATAACAATATATTTTCGCTTGATTTTTGAAATGTCAAAGTCCGGCTCACCCGCAATTAGTCATTATCACACCACGGATCTCGACGATTTTAAGCAAGTTTCATATTGGGCATAAAATTGGAAATGCTGCAGATTTCGATTCGTGCCCTTTTTTCAAGGATTGGGATCTTTGAAGTCGAGTGTAGCTCGAGATTCACATTGATTCCCGATACCCTAAATTATCTTAAATAAATTAATAATATAGTGAAAATCACACGGTCATTAGAAAAAAAAAAAAGGACCTCCAGGCCAATTTGCTTCAGAATATAAAATTTAATATAAATATTAGCCGGGGAAGAAAAAAAGAAGAAGAAAAGGATAAGATAATGGTTTCAGTCAACGTTGATGAGCACGATGGTAAGATAGCGTGGGAGACCAGCTTTCCAATGAGATCCTTGATAAAGCCGATCTTGACGTTCGAGTCAAGTTGCATTTTGTATTTATTCTTCTAGCCGTGTGCGCATGGATGATCTGATTAAAAAAATGCTAAAAAGATCTAGATCTTTTCACCACTTCTTCCATAAAATCTTCATAATATCTTCTAATTAACAAATTAATCATAAATAATAATAATAATAATAGAAAAGGAACGAAATAAAATTTGGGGAAAAGAAAAGGAACAAATTGCACTGTTTTTGAACGCGGGTTACTGCAGTTGCCCACGTTAGCTCTGTCCCCACAAAGAGGGACGGGTTTCTTTTCATAATCGCATACTTAAGTCAATAATTAAACTCCCACTTGCTAAATTTTGTCGGGAACAAAAGAATCTCGGTTTATGTAATAAAAAGCCAAAATAGAAATAAACAAGAGATGGGACAAATTGGGTTTCTCGAGGACATAAAACAAATTTTCAGCGAAGCGCGTGTAAAAAGAATAAAAGAAATGAAGAAAATAATAAAGGAAAATGGTTTAAAAGAATTCATGGATTTTTGACTCGATATGTAATGTGAGTTTTGAAATTTTAATTTATTTAATGGGATCTACGAACTTTAAAGCAATGTACGCTGTTGTCCGTGAACTTTCAATTTGGTTAATATAGTCACTAAATTTAAATGAATTAAATATTGAACATTTTCATATAATTCAGGGATAAACTCAAAACATATACATTGAACCAATTAAAAATTCAGGAACGATATTACACATTACATTAAAATTCAAGGATCGCATAAAATAAATTAAAAATTTACGAACCAAATTATATGTTAGGATAAAGTTCAAGAACTACGTATGCTATTATCCCTAAAAAGAAAGAAAGAAAGAAAGAAAGGAAATTAGTGCAAAATGATATTGGGCCACGACATGGGCTCAATACAATGGGCCTCTTAGGCCCAAGCCCATTTCTGATTGATACCATCAAATCTTTCTTGCGATTCATTTGGTTCTAATCGGAAAGTACCTACAGAACTAATTGAAACCAAGTCCCTTTAGGTGCTCGTTGATAATTTCGTTGATATTAGCTATGACGAAAAAAACCCCGAAAGATTAGGGTAGGGTTTGGATCTTGCATAAGAACATATGGCTGGTGGGAGAGTAGGTTAAAATAAATGACCAAGTGATTAGAAAGTTTGAGGAATTGCTAATCAATCGATGCCACGGTCGTAATTGGTGTACTATTTGGACCAATTCTCACGGTCCGTTCCATGTACAATATGAATAATTACACGCCGTGATGATCATTGGGGGTGAAATGAAATTACGAATCACTCGACTAGGTTTTTCTCAGCAAATATAGGACTTGAGGAGAAATCATAAATCCCCCCCCCCCGGCTCAAAGAACCAACAAAAAAAAAAAAGATGTGGGACCGACGGTTTCGGTCCGCATCAGCCGACCCTATCCATGCATGGTATAGTTTGTTCCCACCTCCTCTGCATACTCAAAAGCATACTAGGAATTGCACTTTATCCAAACTCTCTCATCCCGACAATCGATCCGCACCTTCGTCAGACCGGCTATGGGACCAATCCATCCACGAACCACATACCCACTAGGGCTGATCCTGTTTCGACACGAACCATGATGGCCTAGTCATTCCACGCAAGCCAAGCCTCCAAAAAAAAAAAGAACACGAGGCGGCGACCGTTTGAGAGTCGACGTCGGCTTATAGACCACTCGACACGGTCTCCACCCCTGGCCAGTCGAGACCTCTCCTTTCCCCGTGGGGATTCGAATTAAATAAACAATCACGAGGAGCCGTGCGCACGCCCCGTGACTTTTCTTTCCTCAGCAGCACATCAAAAGAGCAGCAAATCCTGAGGAACCAAACAAAGATCACGACACCCCCAAAAAAAGGAGGCAACACGAGCGCACAGGAAACTCCGTCCTGCCAAAATCGTCACTGGTTATGTCATCCCCGACCTCCGGATTGGATCGAACCTTCACACCCGCCCCGCGCGCCGTGTAAAAGTCGTGCCCACGTGGGGCGAGGGGCGACCGGTCCCTGTCGGGTCGGCAGCGCGCGATGGCTTGCGAAGAAAGCAAAGTGCCGAGAGCTTTCGTGCGTCCTAGGACCACAGGATTGTACGAATTGGTCCAAGTCCTTTTTAGGGGGCAATAGACTTTCGAGTGGTTCCTAAGCCGATCAATTCGCGACTCCGGCAATTAAACAAAGGCACGGGGGATGTCAAATTCTGAGGAAATAACCTTTGACCCAAGTGGGCCAGGGGAAAAATAAAGGAGAGTAAACCAAAGTGGTCCATTTTCTTCTGGAAATTTGGGATAAACATTGGAGTAAAAATAGAGGAGCCGGTAAGCATGCGCGGCCGGCGGATTCTTAGCGTGCCATCCGCGCAACGTCGATTTCCGCCCCGTTGAAATAAAACCATGTTCCGAGCTGGAGCCGGGAAATCAGGGAGAATTGTCGTCGCGCCATCTTTATCCGTCAGTTTCGGGCCGGCAACGCGTTTAATGTAAAAGCGAGATGCGAGAAGAGGACGTCGGGGACCGTTCCGGCAAAAGAAAGGGATGGACAAGGAGTTGATAGATTGAGTAAGGCACCGGCGAATGATGGATTAAATCAGGAGATTCATTGAGACGCCCAACGATACGGAAGATCCGCGTCGCGTTATTTAGCCGATTTCCTTAATGTTATGAAGCTTAGGATTGCCAAAACATAATTCCCCGGAATCGATCCCTCCCCTACTCGGAATGGAAACCCCACCTGCCATCTCCCACCCACGAAGTCAATCCGCACTGACAGATCATGCTGAAGACCCGTTCATCCGCACGTGCATTGGCCGCACGTGCGCGACAGGTCTCGTGAGAAAGATGAGAAAAGATTTTGTATGGTTTTATTAAACGAATCGTGCTTATCAAAATCCATTAGTACCGTGGGTCGCATAAACAATGATTAACATCGGAGTCATACAATAAGTCATCGTGAGATGGTACATCAGATGGCGCTCGTACCAGAAAGATTGCTAGTGTTGGATCGCCACTCGGTTGTAGTGCTTAATACGTAACGGGACCACGGTTTTCTTAGTTTAAAACATAATCAAGAGGAGAGAGAAAAGCTAAATTGATATATCCAAATAAATTACTGATAATTACAGTAACTTTGGAAAAATAAATTCTGTTAATTTCGTCATGTCTCTTTATTTTTTTCAATCTAGTATCCTTATCCATAAATTTAAGTTATAATATGATGTATTCGAATTTAGGCTTTATTGTTTCATGGAAAATGAATGGTTTTAGATATGTTTCTTTAAAAAAAATCTTTTGTGTTGCTAAAAATGAATATTTTCATAAAACATTTACGCAAAAATATTCACACAGAATTTATTATCGATAATGAAAATATTTTTTTATTAACTTAGATTTACATGTATGAACGACTTTGCACGTGCGAGAAGTTATAGCGTGGATGGACAGTTCTCTTTCTATAATTATGTGTAGCTGTCATCATGGACCTCAATATATATTTACTTTCATATCACGCAAAGTCAGGATAAGGCAATTAAAATTGGAGATGGACCCTACCCAGACCTTTTTTTTTTGGTTTGGTTTTCCCTACCCAGACGTTTTGGATAATACTAGAAGGTAAAAATCGAAATCAGAGATATATTTAATGAGCCTTAACACATTAGTTCAGGCCATGTTTAATCTTGTCAACACTTTCCATCGCTATGGATTGGTACAACGAACCGCATAACCTTTGGTTGACCAAATGTATTTCATTTTTTCCCTACTCGAGCAATTGAAAGAGAAGGGGAGTCTTGCCTCTGAGGAGCTGAAAAGGCATGACGATGCGTCTTCGTTGGTGGGATCGTCGCCCTGGGTTCGGGAAGACAGCTAACAGGCGTAGGAGACATTGTCAAAGAAGAGCTGACGGCAACTCAAGAAGGGCTTAACAACAGTGGGCCGTGAGAGAGGCGGCCTTGAGTTCGAAGCTGTAGATAACATCACGTTGTATAATTTTTTTCTCTTCTCTCCTCATTCGCTTGAAGAGACCAAGGAAGCACCAAATAATAGACACCATGTTTAATTTTTCGCAATTTGACTAAGGTAATTTTCGTTTGAATTTTTTCCGGACTCATTAAACCACCCGATAATTGGACCAGACTAACCAGCCGGTCCGGTCCAATTCCTGATTATGAGGGGAATCAGATTGCCCGAGTAAACGATCAACCTCAGCTCTAATGGTCAAAGAAGGCTAGAGTGATGATTCCTTGACTGCGTGGAGCTTTTGAACAGCTATTTCGAAGGTCGGAAGTCTTAAAAAGAGAAATATCAAAGTGTTATCGCGGCAATCGAGAAGCTCACGAGTGACTTCTCTCTTTTGTCGCGCATTGAATCCTCTTTGTTTTCCCTTTGTGGAAAAATTTAGACTGGCTCTGTATTATGAATCTTCAGAGAGGGTGCGAACTGCGAACGTCCGTGATCTAAGAAAAGACTGATGAAGCACCACCAAAAGTGCTCGAGTTTGTCGAAACAACACATCGTGCGCAAGCTGTGATATCTAAACCATCACATGATGGATTCCGGCCTCATTAGGGTCGCGAAACATCCAGTTCATTTACTGATCCTACGAGCACGTCGAGTAGAAATCCCTTTCAAAACAGAGATCCCAGCGTTGCTGCCTTGGCTTGCCCAGCTAGGTTTCGCGTCCCTTTCCGTCTTTGGCCGGACGCAAGGCATGCGTGCGTCGAGCTCGTCCATGGGCCATCGCAATAACCCACCGGAAGAGGACTGGCCGTCCACATCGCACATGCTTTTGTCATTTCGTGTTCTCCCCCGACGCGCACAGCTAGTTTGGCCTAACTGCTGTCTTCTCCTGATCGACGGCACCGTCGGCGTAGCCACGCTCGGAAGCGACCCGGCGTTTGCCGCCGACTCAGAGGCTGGACAGCCGACGACATGCCCCGGCCAATTTGATAGGGCGAAGCGGTCCTCATCTGCTTTGGAAGCCGATGAAACTCGTCCGTTCGTTCCGGGTGGAAGCGGAAGACCCATCCGCTTTTTGCAGGTCGAGTTTTCTCGATATGGGCCACCGCAATATACTTGCCTTCGCCATTTGGAAACCCTAGCAAGAGTTTGGCAGGAAGAACTGACTTTTCATTTTCGCACCACCACGACGGAGCATGTACTTATTCGTAGTCGGGGAAAACTACCAAAAGAAATTCCTAAGCTTATTGTATTTGTGCAAATTCAATTTTAAATCTTTCCATTGTATCAATTGAGTCAATAAACCTTTTGATATTCTGCTAATATAGTTCATTTGGTTAATTTTGTATAGGAGTCATTGATGTAAATTATTATGAATTTATTTTGTATTTTTTTGTACATGGTTGAACTTGGAGCATGCAATTTGTGTCGTTAGTCGTTATATGTCAAATCCGAGTAAAGCGCATTGCAATGCGGTAAAATGGACCATGAGATATCTCTAGAAGCTTCTAATTTGAAAATCGTTTTCGAGACCGAGAAATTTGAATTAGTTGGAAGACATGTACTTTTTAGCCATCTGACTCGTTGCAAAATAATCAACAGTATGTCGTTACCTTAGCTAGCACTATAAATGGGCCCCATTGCAAATAAAATTCAGCAAACATTTTTCATTTTTAGGCTGTAAAATCATAAGAAATACTTTACATAATAGGATATATAATATATATTTCATATCGGGTATGCTTAATAAAATAAAATCCAGCGATATGTTGTTCCATCAGAGAAGCAAAGGAGAGGCCGAGCGAGCGATGCCGAGCAATTTCCTCAAGAGGCGCAGCCATCGCACCAATCACCGAGCGAAAGTGAAGGGGGTCGGTGGGGACCGCAGTCACATGTCGTGTCCCGCTTCGCGACACGTGAGGATTAGTCACAAGCAAGCCCACGTCGCTCGAAATAACTTATATATAACCTCGAAAATGCAATTAAAATCATCGTCGTTGTTATAAAAAAAATGCGATTGCATAACTTCTTTTCTAAAAAAAGATAAATAAATTCTGGGGTTTGAATAGTCTTTACGTACTCGAATTTGGAGGTCGAGCACGGTCCAGTAGACGTTCTTCATAATTTACAGTGGATAACTGTATTTGTTAAGAATTTTTCCCTTTATTATCGAGATCGAGAATGTCTTAAGTGCAGAGTTGCTAGGTAGAGGGGGCCTCCAGTCTTTTGATATGGTCCGAGCATGGGGCACGTGATTAATTTTTCAATCATAAGAAAAAATTGGACGTTCTCCATAGGTCATCATGCTTCCCGTGCCGGCCAAATGAACACGGCCATGTGGTGCGTGCATTTTGTTAATTATCTCATCATGTCGGGACGCGGAATCATCGTAATCGAGGGCCCGAAAAACAAAAGAGAAAAGAGGGAAAAATTCGGAAAACAGAAAAAAGAAAAAGAAAAGGAAAGAAGAAGAACAAGAAATTCCGGAAAATGCCTATCCTGGGAAAAAGAACGGTCGCACGTGCGGAGACCACCACGCCCCCCGGGGCGGAAGTGCGGTGGGGCCCGCCCCGTGTTTGGCCGTATCCTGACCGTTCAAACTGAACATCACGTCAGGCTGAACAGGAAAACCCCAATTACCGGAGCGGGGCTCAGGGGGAGCATCTTTCCTGCAAGAGCCAGCCATCATCAGCGCCAGCGTGGGGAGGTGGGGGTGGGCCCGCGTGGGCGCGTCGCGGATGCGGTGGATCGCGTGGTCCCCGGCTTCTCTGCCGTCCGATTCTCGGCGGCGGTCTCCTCCGGGTAAGCGTCCACCCGATCGAGGGCTACGATCACTGTGTTTCCCGATCTCTCTACATGAGAAAGCAAAGCAACAAAACATACAGTCGTTTACCCTTCTTTTTCTTTTTTCTTTTTTTGTGGGGGGGGGGGGGGGGTGGGCCCGGCGTGGGACCCACGTTCGTTAGGTCCCGAAATACGCATCGGCCGAGATGGATCCCCCAGAAATTTCCGGCGTTCGGATTTCGTAGGTGGACCGAGCGCCTGACTCTCCGCGCGTGCGCAAACTGAACGAGTGGCCGGCGTCGAAGATGTTGTTTTTGCTTCGGCAGTTTCGACGGTGAAAGATGGCGTTTTTAGCCTTTTATTGGGTGCTGGTCAATACTATATAGTCGAGATTACGGCACCTTCAAAGTCTCGAGCTGCCTACGACAGCGGCGACCGTGGCTCAAAAGCGCGGTACCGGTCGACCTGCGATTTGTGGCGCTCCACCGGTGCGATCATGACATGGTTCGAATTCAAATTGAATAGCCTGATAATGGAAGGCATGGATATATAAAATGGCAAACACCCTCCAATTATAATGAAATTCCCATTTTTATTTTTATTGCTTTTTTTCCCCTTATTGTTTTGACTCAACCATCCTTATTTTTTTTGTCAATAATGAAGGCGCCCATGCCTTGGTGTTCTTATGGGGTACACAAGGCAGCCACGTTCGTTCGGAAGAGCTCCGCTTTTGACTGGTCCAAATGCTTCACGTGGCACTGATCTCCCCTACGGATCATGTGCTTGGATTTTGGACAGCACTAATCTATAAGCTTTAACCTGGTAGGCGATGTGGCCCATGAACTTTTCAATCCGTTCGATGTGATACTCAATATTTTGGTACATATTCAAAGTCCACATTAGATATTTCCATATGGTTCAAGGGTTATGAATTTCATTGCGCGTCAAGTTAAAAGTTCAAGAATCACGTCAAGCAAAATGTTTAAGGACCATATTCCATATTTAACCAAAGTACAACGACCATTCGTGTCGTTTCCACTATGAATTTTCCCGTGCTTTACCACCCTATATTTTCTAATTTTAATTTATATTATAATGTCTCTCGCATGCGATTTTTTTTTTTCATGCATTGTGATGAACTTACTTCTTTGGGACGGTCAAACACGAACCGTTCCTGTAGAGATTAAGGAATTACTTGTGATCAGACCTTCTGGAAAGTCAGTCGTGCTGATGGAATCGAGCTAAAGGCTTCCTTCTTCCGAGACACGAGATTTTAATTACTAATTCGATCCTCCATTGGCTCTAAGGTTTAGCTCAATCATACTCGGAATTGCATACATGCGCTTCCAATCCAATAATGCATATAGCCCATCTCAGAGGGATTTGAAGACTTACCAAGAGAGTCGATGAACACCAACATGATTAAAATAAGATCGATTTGCGATATGGAGATTCCCCACTGGGTTTTGACATTTCAATGGCCGTGTATTTAAGTATGGCTGGTGGGGTACGTGGGATGAGATTAGGATAGTCGTTTCGTGCTTTTTCTTAGTAATTCTGGAGTAGGTTTGAAATCGATATAAAGTAGTTTGACATGTAGGGACGTTCTATTGACTACTTGTCCTGAAATTCGTTACCTAGATGTACATCAACCACACGATAATGAAAAAGTTCCTATCGATTTACTTGAACTCCTGCACGAGAACGACTGAAAGCAAGAGAGACCCTCGTGGAAGATGCTCGACTTGCTGAAGTATTCAATGCCCTTTTTAGCGCATGAATTAAGACACGAGTAGTTGTAATTATTAGCGTCGCAATGCTTCGTGAAAGATACACGTCGCGGCCGAGCGTCGCATCGGGAGACGTTGAAGAGAACGCTCCCGGCTTATACCAAGCTCGTGGCTAAACAGATGACTACGTGACAGGGTTAGGACAACTGTTTAGCCAGTTAATCATCGTATCAGCTCAAATGTTTTGCGAATTTAAGTGTGCTTAAGATTAATTTTGTTTTTTGTTGACCAACAGTTCAGGGAGATTCATGGGGGCACTGAAAGAAGAGAGGGGGAAGTCCATAAAGTGTGAACAGGGGAGGAGAGAGGTGGGGAAGAATCTCCGCACCCTTCTGCCATAGGAAAGATTAAAGAAAGCAGGAATAAATAAACAAAGAAACCCTCGACCTCCTCGTGAAAGAGAGGAACAGCACCAGCCAGTAGAGAGAGAAACAAACGCCAAGAAAGAAAACGCCCCCGTCCCCCCCAGAGACTTTCCTAGAGAGAGAGAGAGAGAGCTCGTGTGTGTGAAACAGAGAGAAACGGGGAAACAGAGAGGGAGAGGGAGTAGGCAATGGCCGGAGGGGCCTCAGGGAGGCTTCCGACATGGAAGGAGAGAGAGAACAACAAGAGGAGAGAGAGGAGGAGGAGAGCCATAGCTGCGAAGATATACACGGGCCTCAGAGCTCAGGGCAACTACAAGCTCCCCAAGCACTGCGACAACAATGAAGTCTTGAAAGCTCTCTGCGCTGAAGCCGGTTGGGTCGTTGAAGAAGATGGTACCACTTATCGAAAGGTAGTCCCTTTTTCCCTTTTCTTTGTCCTTCTTTGCACGATCTCCCTGTTCTATTAGAACCATTTCTTTTCTAGATCCATGAGACCCCCTTATTGCTGTCGTCCTCCTTTTTAAGCGGATCGTTGGTTTGGTGATCTTCAACCCGGAGACGGGTTGAGGCTTTGCCTCTGATTTGCCTTTTCTTGTTTAGTTGTTGGATCTGATGATGGGTTGGTTCTTTTTATGCCATTCAAGTCGATTTCTGTCCGACGTACAGCTAAATTTGTCATGGCATATGGCAACTTTCAGATTTCTCACGGTGGATGGTGAAATCTGAAGTTTTGGTGAGAAATCTGAAAGTTGTCAGGTTTTCAGGAGATCTGCTTGTGGAATTAATTATGAACCAGAGTTGTGGACTTTCTTGTTCTTATGACCTGGGTAAATTGGGGGAGTTGAGGTTTTCAGCTTGAGCTCTTCCCTTTATCCGCCCACATTAAATGTCTGTAGTCCCAGTCTAATCAAGCGATCTCTTAATTGATTCCCTCGTGTTGAGTCGACATCTTAATTTCGCGGTTGACTTCGTAATTACTCGCTTCTGTTTGTAGAGTTACTGATTTTCTTCTCCCTTTAGTTGAAGAGATTTGAGTATTGGGTTCTCATTTTTGCTCTTTCTGGGACTGAGCCATATTGCCTATTCCTCCAAAATAATATGTTTGGCAAAGGCCATGATGATATGCGATATTCTGCTTTTGGATTAGAGATTTTGTCCCGTCTCATTTTGTTAATGATACTAATTACCAGGGAACCAAGCCACCTCCGGGCGACATCACAGGCGCTTCGGCAAACATCAGCGCATGCTCCTCGATTCAACCAAGTCCACAATCCTCGACATTTCCGAGCCCTGTCCCGTCCTACCATGCCAGCCCCACATCGTCATCCTTTCCTAGTCCTACCCGGTTCGATGCCAATCCGTCCTCATACCTCCTACCATTCCTCCGTAACATCGCTTCCATCCCGACAAATCTCCCTCCCTTGAGAATTTCCAGCAGTGCCCCTGTGACGCCTCCTCTCTCTTCCCCAACTTCTCGGAATTCGAAGCGGAAACCTGACTGGGAATCCCTCTCCGGTGGCTCCCTACATAAGTCCTCCTTCCGCCACCCTCTGTTTGCGGCTTCTGCCCCCTCCAGTCCCACTCGCCGCCGAAACATGACGCCTCCAACTATCCCAGAGTGCGACGAGTCGGATGCCTCCACGGTGGACTCTGGCCGATGGGTGAGCTTCCACCAGAACCTGGTGGTGGCTGCGGTAGCACCTCCTTCGCCTACGTTTAATCTGGTCAAATCTGCGAGTCAGCAGGGTCCTCTCAAGGATGGAGCTGAACAAAATGGCAGTTTAGGGTGGGGAGCATCGCCTGACAGGGGTTGGGGCTCTGAATTTGAGTTTGAGAATGGAAGAGTTAAGCCTTGGGAGGGTGAGAGGATTCATGAGATGGGGGTGGATGATCTGGAGCTCACACTAGGGAGCACCAAGGCTCGTGCTTAAGCATTTCGCGAACTCTTGCCCAGCAACAATCTTAATGATGTGGCTCATCTGGTTCGGGGACTCTAGGCATTCCGGACATGTACTTTGTCCCTTAAAACTGTGTTGCGAAGTGCCATTTTAAAGTGGAAACTCTAGCTTGATCTCATGTGTCCTGAACCCTTTTCCTTAAAAGAGTATGTATAGTTAATTTTTTCAGTTGGAGCATTCGCTTTGAAAGGTCCTTTCCAATTCAACTACGAGAGAGCAAATGCTCAGTATGCCTCCTCCTCGGGACCTCTATTTACATTCATTCAAATGATGGCAAGATTATGCAGAAGCTCAGTTCGGAGGTTACATTGTTTTCTATGCTTATTTACATTCTTTGCTCATCATGCATCTTTCCGGGCGTGAATACAGGAACTGTCCTCCTAGAGTAAGGAACTACAGTCTGTCCTTGACTTCGTGAAGAAACTAAGTTTGATCCAGTTCTGATGCTGAACCATATCCACTTCTGCTTCTCTTTTGTTATGTTTGATTAATTGGCAAACAGAATTGCTACCTCTGTCCTGTCTGATTGGCATGTGAAATTCATGTGATCTAGTCTTAGTTTTACGCGCATCCGCCATGTTAGTCTACATAACCCAACAATGCCTGGACAAACTTTCTGGGAATTATTGAGCTGTTGGGACACGGTAGGCCCTCATTATCTGTGGGTTTTTCTTTCCCGTCGCTAGCTCAACCTGGACCCATCCTCGAGCTTTCCCTTTCGCTGGCACGCGTGAGGCCGAAACCGCGACAAGACCAGTTCGAAAGGTCAGGGAAAGTCCAAGGCGAGTAGGGGAAACGATTTCGAGCCAATCTTCATTTTTCTCCGTGGTAGGGCCTTCTGCTTTGTGCGTATCAAAGTTTGGTTTCTTGCTCGTTACCTGTCATCCTGAATTGTCCTGCAACTTCTCAGTTTCCCCTCTGGTGGGTCAAGATGGGCATCTTCTGAAAAGCCCCGGGGTGGGTCTCTTCCCATGTGAGTTTGCCTGATCTTGGGGGTAACATGGGACCATGTCAGTTTTAATGTCGTGATGCGTCTCAGCCTTAGCCACCTTAATTGCCGAGAATCTCTGCACCTAGGTTCTATGCCGTAAGTGAGCTACTATGCTTGGGGTTCATCAGAATTGGATAAAGGGTTTACAATCTATTCTTAGTCCTCTTAATTGCAGCATCTGTTGGAGTCAAATCTTGTTTTTCATCGACCCGTCTAACTCGCTTGGATTTTTTTTATTTTATTTATTTAGTTTCTTCCGTCGAATTGCCGGTGTGAGATGGATAAATTCCGGTGCGTGTGGCGCCCGACATCGACTCGACCATAAAGCCATAAAAAAGGATGTGGGAACCACCATCGAGCCGCGAGGAGGTGCGCCACATGACCCCTTCTTGCCCCTTTTATCTCTATCGATTCATCGTCACGCGCTAAACATGCTCACGACAAAGTCAAGACTAAAAAAGCCGCAATTATCAAAATCACGGTAGCATTGTGTCGGGGGAGGAGTAGATCACGGCCACGGCCATTCACTACGTATTTCTTTTTTAAGTGGTTACCTATCTCGACAGTCACGATCACCGATTTGTATTGATATTACAATGAAGGCAATTGCTATCGCGATAGGAGGGCCATTGATGGAAAATTGAAAGAAGTGGGAACCTTCAACTTATGCATGGCATGATCAAGTCGGAGAGCGGCAAGGTCTTTATCAATGGAGTTTGGTGGGAGGGGGGAGCCCTTCTGCTTCCTGTGACACATCCTTCGGTGGTTTGGATGAGGACGGTTCTCAAGATTGCTCGACTAGTCACCACCCATTAGAGTGCTAGGGATGGAAATGGGCCCGGAGGGATTTTTCTTTCTTGTGGGTCCAATCTTGAGGCTTGGCCCAAACTGATAAGATATTGGTCTGGACCGGGTACGAGTGGATCGATCTCCGAGGCTCAGTTTGTTTCGCAAATTGGGAATGATTTTGGAAAATACTTTTCTGAAAATGATCGTTTGTATAACTCTATGAAACCTTGTCTTGGCCATGCAAGAGGCGCTTCACCTGTTCATGATATTTCAAAAAAGGGGGGAGGTCTTAAGTTCGTCTTAATCAAACAAGAATCAGTTAATGAAATACAAGGAAAGAGAAGAGGGTGCGAATATCTGCATAAGTTTTTTTTCTTTTCCTACCATCCCTTCCCCATGCCAATCCTCTATAGAAATTTTGTCATTGTATTATTTTCTAACTATTCACATCGCCAACAATTATTAAGCATATAAGTTGATCGTGTAGGAACGGTTCTATTTATCATCCTTTTATCTATGCATCCATAAGGTAGGTCAGCCGTGATGGGTTGTATTGTAAATCGAACTAGAAAGATCACATAGGGAAAAAAAAGATGACGCTAGAATTTACCTATGTGTTGACATTTAAATTTTGGCTAATCATATAGAGTTAATTGCGTAGAAAAACTAGGTATTTACCTTAACCCCTAAACAAAAATGCTTAACAAAAATATTAAAATGGCATACAGTTTTAGGAGCATCTGCAAAGTGTGGTGATTCTGAGCAACCCATGGTATTTAACATTATGCGTACTGAAAAATATCACCTATCTATGATTGGAAGGAATGTCTTGTGAAATTGAGCAAGGTTCGGTCAAAACGAGGACATGAAAATTGGCCAGCACTAAATAAAGAGGAAATAGTTGATGTATGATTCCATGACTATATCCACACAATATTGAAGAAAACTGAAGAGGAAAATATCACCTATCTATGATTGGAAGGAATGTCTTGTGAAATTGAGCAAGGTTCGGTCAAAACGAGGACATGAAAATTGGCCAGCACTAAATAAAGAGGAAATAGTTGATGTATGATTCCATGACTATATCCACACAATATTGAAGAAAACTGAAGAGGAAAATCAAAGGGCTTAAGAGATTCGTCGAATTGGCACGATCACATAAAACGGGAAAGGAAATCTTCTCCTTTCTTTAACGAGGGCTATTTCTTTCACATATAAAAAGGGATCTTGGCCATCCTTGAAAGGGGGTCGTTCAAAAGAAAAAAAGTACATGAGGGAGAGACGTCTACATATTGAATAAACACACGGTCACCATGTACAAAAGAGAGTAGAGGGCGAAAGAAGACAGAAGAAAACTAGTTCTCCATATTGAAGAATACGCCAAAAGGGGGGAAAGTAGTTCACCATATTAGAGAATACGCCGAAGAGGGGGCTTCGATACTGCCAAGGGGGGAATTCACTTTGGAGTATGATCACAACTTCGCCTGTTTCACTTTGACGAGTCCATCTGCAAATCTCCTCACATTTCATCTCACCGAGAACACAAGGGAGTCGCCGGTGGCGTCCCTTGACGAAGCGGCGGCTACGGTCACTACTTCACAAAAAACTCTGTTTTTTTGCAGGTGTACTGGAGAACCGCCCTCATCATTGTTCCCAAAACAACTTTGTGCAGCCGTGAGCGTGCCGAGCACCGCCACCGCCACTGTCCTTACCGTTATTGATCCCTCATCCGAACGCGAGTCTAGTCAAATCCGTGGAAACCGCGGTTTGCAAATAACATCCGCTGATTCGATTAGGAGGTCCTCATTCAAATCAGGTAAATAATCTAACCCTAATCTTACATTTGATATTATATTTCCTCATTAGCTGAACCCTATGTGGTGTACCTTCGGAATAGTCGCAACGCTATGGTGTGCCTGCGCTGTCCTATGTTTGTACAGGGCGTGGATTCCATGCTCTATTGTGTCAGTAGAGCAGGGGACTCTACCAATGGCAGCTGTCCAATTCTTGATCGGATGACTGCAGTTTTTCTTTAAAAAAAAAAAAAGGGGTGAGCCATCTATTAAAGTGGAGCAGTAGGAACCTAAACAACTTACTTAATCCGGGTCAGTTTGTGCGAACGAAATTCCATAAAACTGAGCAGTAGGTGTGCAAGGAAAGTGAGCGATAAGAGGCCAAGCCGTGCATGTGAAAGGCGACGCGTTACCGAATTCCTTTCGGTGGGCTTGTCTCGATGCGAATGCAGCTGCTGTTGGATGGTAGTGAATGGCCGATTTTCGAGTCTAGCAAAGCCACAGCTCAGCAGAATGTGGAACGAAGAGGAGGAGATGAGAGGAAGGGAAAAGAAAGATGAGGAAAAGGCGAAATGGGAAGCACCCAGTTAAGTAAGTTGTTTTCAGGACCTAGTAGGAAGGAAAGGGAAGGGAAGATGTTTGGTTCAGAGACCGCGATACACCCCCACCCACCTCCTCCTCGCATCACTCTCATCCACTCATTTGCCTTCTTTCGACTATCCCGACATAGCCATGGACGTGAAAGCTCCTCGCAGAAATTACTCAAGAGGATGATGGTCCATTTGGCAATGATTTCCGCGACAAGTACCTCTCTCTCTCTGTCTCTGTCTCTCTCTCCTTTTCTTCTTTTGGCTCTTTCATTTTGTCGCGGGACAAAGGAAATTCACCGTCTCAAAAGCTCTGCAGATTCACCATGAAGTTAAAATAAGCTCGCTCATTGAGGATAAGTTTACTTGTTATTTGATTATTTGACATGGTCATAGAACCGACTGTCAGGCGTACCTGTAGATCTCCACTGCGTCTTACCTTCAGGAGGGCCTCGAGTTTACCTCATTGCTGCATTAGGGTCACTGCTGACTCTTAAGCGAAGTGCTTCCTCATCGGCTGTATGTCTTTTGCTCTCTCCTTTGTAACTTCTCTTGCCGGGATTTTTACAGTTTACGAGCGAATGGCTCGCGAAGCGAACTCAACTCAAGTTTTAGCGCGACTTGACTTGTACTTTTAGAGGCCCGAGTATGTGCACATGTTGGTTAAAAATGTATATTAAATAATAATTAGTTATTATAATGTTATTTAAAAAAAGTTGACCGCACATAGTGCGATCGATAATCAACAAACCATGCATGATCTGTTGACCACATGATCGACAATCAACAGACAATGCATGGTCGGTCGATTGCATGGTTTGTTGACTGTGTGTTAGCAACCATCGCGATGGTTTGTTGACCATGCGTGGCAAGCAAACCATTGTAATAGTTTGTTGACCGTTTGTTAGCAACCATCGTGATGGTTTGCTGACCATGCGTGGCAAGCAAACCATTGCATGGCTTTGTTTTGTCAAGAGAGGTTAACGAAATTAGAAGATTGAGGTTTTATAAAATAATAATCAACAAAAATATTTCCTTTTTTTATTTTGTTTTTCCGGCCGTTCGATGGTTGGGATGGAACAAAGTTAGGGGATCCATTTCCAACGCTATGCAGTTTTTCTACGTGGAAAAAAAAGGAAAGAGCCTAATGAGTGAAGAACGGTTCTCCTCTCGTTGTGATTACCGTGAATTAAAATTGCTAGCACAATCGAAGTGTTGATTATCTGCGGATCATCTGTTCAATGTGAGATTAGAGGTGTGTTTGAACTAGAGGTCCGACAATTGTGGGGCTCGAATCGAGAACGTTTGAATCAAGATATTAATTTGGACACACTACGAGAGCTAATTCATTGAAACATTTTGTTGATTTGATTTTTTTTATTAAAGGCACGGACAACCCCTTTAGAGATAACCTATCCATGAGTAGCCCAACTAGTTAGAGCGAACTTGGACTTTTTTGAGGTCTCGGGTTCGATTCTTCAGGGAAGCACCTGTGATTTAAGTAGGGGGCCATGGCGGTAGGTTGCTGTGCTAGTCTCTCTCGAGGAATAGTCGAGGTGCGCGCAAGCTGGCCCGGACACATCGGTTACCAAAAAAAAAAAATCCCTTTAGAGATACTTATATAATTTACTCAACGGTAGCCGACACATCTTCACACGCTCCCTCAGCTTCGCTTCACTCCCTAGATTTCGACCTCTTTTCCTCCAATTCATCGATGGAGAAGACGAAAAAGCTCCATGCAGCGCTCCTCTCGAGCCCCGGCATGGGCCACTTCATCCCTATCATCGAGCTCGGCAAGCGCCTTGTTGCCGACCACGGCTTCGAGGTGACCATCTTTGTCCTTGCCTTACAGACCTCCGAACCCGAGGCCGAGATCATCGACTCCGCCATGAAACCCAAGCTCCTCAACGTCGTGGAGCTCCCCACCCCTGACCTCACGGCCGCGGGCATTGGCGTGGATGCCACCGTGATCACGAGGCTCGCGGCCATGATGCACGAGGCCCGGCACTTGTTCCGGTCAGTGCTCACCGCGATGGAGGCCCGGCCTGATGTCCTCATCGTGGACTTGTTCGGGACGGAGCATCTCTGCATTGGCGACGAGCTGGGGATCCCCAAGTACGTCTACGTCCCTACTAGTGCATGGTTTCTTGCGCTGCTCCTCCACTCGCCGACGCTGGACAAGGAAGTGAAGGGAGAGTACGTGGAGAGGACAGAACCGCTCGAGATCCCGGGTTGCAAGCCGCTCCGACCAGAGGACGTGGTGGACCCGATGCTGGACCGGTCGAACCAGCAGTACCGCGAGTTCGTGCGGCTGGCCGGCGAGGCCCCCATGGCAGATGGAATCCTGTCGAATACGTGGGAGGATTTGGAGGCCGAGACGCTGGCCGCACTGAGGAATGAGGAGCATTTGGGACGGGTTGCGAACGGTCCGGTGTATACGGTTGGGCCGCTCATTAGATCGGTCAGACCCGCCGGTTTGGGGAAGGAGCTGCTGGAGTGGCTGGATAAGCAGCCGAGCGAGTCGGTGATGCTCGTCTCGTTTGGAAGTGGAGGGACCTTGTCGGCTGAGCAGCTGGTCGAGCTGGCTTGGGGATTGGAGCTGAGCCAACAAAGGTACGGTTCGAAGGACATCTGGCTCATTAACTTGTCTTGGACACCCGCCCGGACGGGGAAGGGATCGGCTATCGTGAACGTGGAGCACGTTAGCCGATCCCAATCCTTAAATTGCCCCCCTAATAAAGGAGGGGGCCACTCCCCCATTTCAACAGTCCGGATCTTGTGACGTGAATTACTCCACGTCATCAGGCAAATTTCGAACGCAAAATTGCTCACGTGGCAGGGCTGGATTAACTCTTTTCCCCTTGCGGATTCCACGTGTCCGCTTTGAGAAAAAAGGAAACTTTTATTTTATTTTGCTCATGATGTTCTATTTATAATATCAAATAAAATATAATATAAAATAGAAACAGAAGCCTCAACATAATCTCCTCTTTTCAAGCCTTGCTTTTTTAATAAGAAATGTTACTAGTGATGGCAAAATGAGTTTAGAACCCATGTTTTTTTTCTCATATTTAATAATGTAGATTATTAATAAATTACCTTAAATTTTAAATAAAAACTTAAAAATGAGTCATGAATGGATTGCCTAACATCTTAATGGATCATAAATTGGTTGCCCAACAACATTGAGTGAATTGTAAATAGATTATTTTTAATTTTCTAATTTTTATTTGTTTGAAGTTGCTGATTCTTTTTATAGTTTTTATTTTCTATATTTTTCTTTTTTCTTTTCAAACTTTATTTTTTTTCCCTTTTTGCTCAACTGATGACTAGCCATGGTGATGGTGTCAACAACCAACCACAAGCAAGTGATGAGCTCATTGATCTAGCAAGCCTTGAGCTTGCTCGTCTCGACCTTGACCTTAGCTGAGCTTGACGGTGCCGAATCTAGCAAGATGGAGCCTTGCCCAAGGTTGGCTAGACTTGGCTCAACTCAGCTTGCCAGAATTTAGCAAGCTCGACCTCGTCATGGGGTGTTTTAGCAATATAACTTTTTTAGAAGATCTTTAAAACAAGTTTTCCTGGCTTGTATTAGAATTTACTTTTTAATTTGATGTAAAGTTTTTATCCAATTAGCATATACACAAGTGATTTAAACGGTTGAGAAAGGAATTTCCTAGATTGAGTTGAATATTAATGTGTTTTAGTAATATGAATCAGGTCTAACATGTGTTAGGTTGAGTATGAGCCAATAATTTACATTATATAGAAATGGATCAGTATAGATTAAATAAATCAATCTGGGTCGGATCATATTCAGCCTCGTCCATTCATTTGATGGCCCTAAATATAGATAGTTGCTTACAACGTGTTTAAATTTCACATTACCACATGTTCACAATTTTGTGAAGGTCGAACCTGACTCTGTAAAAACAAGGGCCATTCTTTCCATTAAATTCTATCCATAAGCTCATTCATCAGGCATGATCTTTTTTTTTTTACTCTTTTAGTTAAAATCATATCTTTCTGATCATCTTCTGATTTTCTTTTTCCCACTTTTAAGATCTTTTGCTTGAGATAACGAGAGAGAGAGAGAGAGAGAAAAAAAGCTTTTGCTTACGATAATCACTTTTGCAGGTTATTATCTACATTGTATGTGGTTTTACAGTCGTTTGTCAGAAATTTTCCCCTTCCTCTAACCAATCTCTCGTTAAGGATGAAGGAAAATAGTCTTTTTCTTAACTCAATACAAAATCTATCAACTGACGAGACATTGGTGGTTTGCGTGTATCTATAAGAATCAATAGCTAGACAATTATCCCAAAGTCATGATTGAAACATTTTTATTAGGACCATTATCAGTGTAAAAAAATGCAGTGAACGTTATCAATTAGCATTTCATGTTTGGAAGAATTTGTTATACGGAGCTAGCTCTAGATAGATATAATCTTTGATCCGATGACGAAGGTGTGATCTTTTTCACATGTGTGAAAGACCTAATGATAATTCAAAAAGGATAAATAAAAGAGTGTCGCATGTATCAATTAAACTTTGCCTTATTGTTCTTTCCTTATATACTCGATAAATTTCTTCATCTTACATATGTATTAATTTCGCAGATTTATCTGGACGCTCCGGAAACCGGCCGGCAAATCTCTTGATGGAGCGTTCTTTGACGCGGGGAAGGTAGACGGGGGCGATGAACTTTTGAGCTTTTTGCCGGAGGGATTCACGGCGCGCACGCACGACGTCGGATTAATAATACCGTCGTGGGCCCCACAGGTGGAGATCCTGAGCCATCCGTCCGCGGGCGGCTTCCTATCCCATTGCGGATGGAACTCGACCCTAGAGAGCATAGCGAACGGGGTGCCCCTGATCGCCTGGCCACTGTATGCCGAGCAAAGGCAAAATGCTACACTCCTCACGGAGGAGATCGGGGTGGCGACCCGGCCAAAGGAGCTGCCGTCGAAGAAGATTGTGGGGAGGGAAGAGATAGAGAAGTTGGTGAGGACGGTACTGGCGGAGGAAGAAGGGCACAAGATGAGAGCTAGAGCCAGAGAGCTCAAGAGCAGCGCAGAAAGGGCCGTGAGCAAAGGGGGTACTTCCTACGACTCCCTACGCAAGATGAAGGAAGAGTGCAAAATGAGGATCCACCAGATTAAGAAAGCTGAATAAGTCGTTGCATATACGCACGACATCAGCAGAATGGAAATAATAATGCAGATCGACAGTTCAATGCATGAATTGGCAAAGATTTGGTTGAAGTGTATTGATGATGTGGGACTTCTACCTGTTTACGCACTCAGTATTGAGGGGACATTTCTTTCATTACTCTCCCAAAGACAGTCGTCGTACTGACGAACAATTGAATGTATTCACGTATGTTCAAAACAGAAAACCCTACCTCCCAGCATTCTGTGTACCCACTACCAGCTATTCAGTGGTGCAAACGTCGTCGCTCGTGCACGAATTGCTCAATGGGGGGAGAGAGAGAGAGAGAGAGAGAGAGAGAGAGAGAGAGAGAGAGAGAGAGAGAGAGAGAGAATGGAAAGAGGCATCGCCGTAAAAGATGGTGATCCACGGAGGGAACCGAGGGCTCAGGGTGGTTGGTGGTTAGACCTGACCTTGTGTTGAGCAACCTCGAGCGTATCCATGAATGGGTGGGCGAGGGCCTAATGTTTGCAGAAAGGGCCCTTCTCTCAGGCCCTGCCCAGAAGCCGGAACACTTGCTCAGGTTCTCCCACTATACTTATGCCGAAGATAATTCTACCTTCTAAAAGTAGAGATTCTTATTTGTTTATTACCCATTTTAGAGATATGTTGCACGGTTAAAGTATGTTGCATTTCAATTTAATAGCGAAAAATTATAATAGTACAATGCTTCCCTAAGACCGTAGAATCACCCTTAACTCTTTGGGGGAGTTTATGATCCGTAAGAGACATCGTGTCTCCCGAGCTTTTCACCGTCATAGAGGAGAGAATAGTGAACGGAGTGCCCATGGTTGCCGAGCAAAGGCTAAACGCTATTAGGGCCATAGCCTCTGAGATTATACCAGAGTCAAAAACAGAGGAATGTGAAGCTGATGGTCAACGAACTCTGATGTCAAAAGTGGTGGCGGTACAATAGTGGTGGAGAAAGAAAGGCGAAGGACAAGAGCGAGAGCAAAAGATGGTCAAAAGTAGCACAGAGAAGGCCGTGACGAAAGGTAGTAGCTCCTATGTGTCCCCATGTAAATTAAAGGAAGATTGTCAAATAAGGAACCATTCGAAAGTAGAGCTAAGCATAATAAACCACCCAACCAAAAAACCACTCGTCTAAACCGGCTGGGTTGGTCCGGTTCTTTGGAGTTTTGGTATGTTAAACAGTTTCTAAAAATGAAATTGGTTCCCGAGCAGTTTAAGGCCGGACCAAACCGGATCACCCAAGCCAGATCACTCGGACCAAAAATAGAACCAGCCCAATTTCCATTTCTTTAAGTTTTCTCCACCTCAGTATCTCTTTCGTTTCCTCCCCGAAACCTCACTCCTCCATCAGTCAATAGTCAAGACTTTGCCGCTCTAAATAAGTCTATGCAGGTACGCCTTTCGTCTCTCTCTCTCTCTCTCTCTCTCTCTCTCTCTCTCTCTCTCTCTAGTCCCATTGGAGCGTCTAGGAATCGGTCCGGTCCGATCCTAGATAAACCGGACTGCTCGGGAAACCAATCACCCATACAAAAAAAGCTCACTAAGGCATTGCATGCATGCATAACGTCAATAGAATGGATAATAACAATGGAGATTCACGGTGCAAAGCTTAAATTGCCAAAAGTCTATCTTGGCACCTGAAATAGTTGCACGTAGATACATCGGGAATAAAGGTCACAATTCTTTATATTTCAAGTTCTTTTCGTGGACCTCGATTCAAGCAAGTGGATGTATGAATTTATTACACCCGAAGCCAATGGTATGTTGTGATTTGACATGGGTGGGTGTCATTTGCATTGATGAAGAGACAAAGCTCTCTAGCACAAGAATAGCCACCGAAGATTTGGTTGAAATGTATTGATGATTTAGGACTCCTTCAAGTTTGTATATTCAATGTGGTGGAAACCTTGCTTTAACTACTCTCCCACTGTTTCGCTTCGCTGGAATATCCCTTTCGAAAAAATATTTTAGATCGACTTTTTATTGAAGGGGATAGATTTTGCATTGACTTTTGATAGGAAATATCTCAAGTGATAAGGCAATCCACAAGTTGAACTTGAATGGGCTTGTACAAACATAAATGGTGTTGGAATTTAATCGTCGATAAAGTCTTAGCATGCAAAGATGATACGTCGGAGTTGAAGTAACGACGCAACACCTAAAATAAAGATATATGTTAGAATTTACTCAATGACGCGGAAAGTAAAGATAACTGAAAAATAGTAAATTTGTTTAACTAGTGCATAGGCTCTTTAGTAGATGAGTGATGAAATTTATAGTAGTGCCACAACTGCTGAGCAAATTTCCAGCGGTTTTATCCATGTTTTTCCATCTCTAGGAATTTTGTGCCCATATTCTTACAATACCATGGTCTCATTCTCGGACGGGTGCTCCTTTGAAAATGCATTCGAAACGTTCCACATTCTCGACTGCTCCATTCTCCAGTGACTTTGGATTTGTAACCATATCTTGATGTTACTTGCGCATTCAGCTTCGTTCTAACCTCTCAACAGCTTCCCAATCCTTATCGTCTGTACTCTTTTGTCAATCATTGCTAATCATTCATCGTCGTGTACTGACAACAAATTAGCGATGATTGCCAACATGCGGTCATACGGATATCAATCCTCATGATGATAAATAATATGTCACATCCATGATATTATCCCTGCATTAGCCGTGTGTTTAATTGCTCATCCATGTCAGATGACTTGGTCATTTCTAGTGTTAAATGTTGGAAATACTTTTTAAATATGGGCTTACATTAATTAATCAATTTCTTGTTCTAAATAAATTGGGTTAATGGATATGCCAATATATATAAAACTCCGAGTGATCGTATAAAATTGGGTTTTGACATCTATCGATAACGGGTTTAGTTGAGCAGCAAAGTGTAGACAATTATGTTTAACTGAAACCCGTAATGGGAAAGGTTCAGTAGACATGGGTTTGCTAGGTCTCATCTCTAGCCTATAAAATGATAGGTATAACATATTCATTGCTTGATCCCATTGAAAGGTGCTATAACAAAAATAAGTCATAGAGAAGAAGATATGATATTCCGATAAATCATCGACATCAAGCAAAGTCATATTGATCTATTTTACGTTGGTGAAATCATGGCTCAAACATGTATACAATATTAGTGTTTTACATTCATATATGTCAATCCGATTTGTCCTTGATTAAGATTTTATGATTTAACATATACATGTGCTATCAGAGCAGGTCGTATATGATTGTAAAAACACAAACTTTTTTTAAGTACAAATTCGGAACTTTTTTCTTGGACAGAATCTTGTTCTTCTTCTTTTGCATGAATTTTTTAATCAATCGATTCTGAAACCTTAGGGCTTTTGTTCTACGTGTCGAGATCTTTCCAACCATATATGGCTTGCATGATTTGGTAGAGAACTGAGTGGTAATTGCGCATTTAAGATTCTAGGGGTTTTTTTTTTTTTACTATGAACAAGCTCTAGAATTTTTGAATTATTTTCAATTGATTGATGTTGAAAGCCGTTTCTGGACATTCTGTTTGAATATCGGAAGATTGGTTAATGGCTTCACCCCCATTCTGCATTATACTTGATTCTGGTTTATTCCATTAGTTGTCCAACTTAAGCCTCACTTAGTAGGAAAAAGGGCTTCATTTTGGCTGTTCTTTTGTTTGCGACTTACTTCAAAGATTAACATGTGATGGTTTAGGTTGAAGCATGACAATAGTATGTCTGCACTAAGACTGCGAATTTTTTTTTTTTATGGATTAATCTGATGGCTTCTCTGGTATGACATATTGAGTTCTGTGAGTCTTATCCAATTCAATGGCTCTAGTCACATTTTTTCTGTTTGATGTAAATACATCACACATGCATAAGCTTCACTTAATTCTTTGCCCAAAGGAAATCCACTTAGTTTACTGGGTCCTCCAAATCCTCGTGCCTTGTAGCTCAGCTTTGCGGCAAATTTCTGTTGGTTTGACTATCATTCTTGTCCTTTCGATCCTGTTAGCCAAACTCAAAGTCTCAACATTATCAACTTTTGGAGATTATTCTAGTATAAGCTAGCTTACTCGATATAGAAAAAGCAATTACATGATATCCTGTTCCTTTTTTTCTCATGTTTATAAGATATCGTTTTGTCCGCCTTTTCATGCTATTATCAAGCCTCAATGTATTTTGAATGATACTCAAGCTTCTCTGGAGCTCAATTGCTCATCCATGTCAGATGACTTGGTCATTTTTAGTGTTAACGACTACAAATAATTGTCATGCAGATGAAGAACTAAGGGCATTCGAATATATTCAACATAAAAAACCCAATCTCCTAACCATTCTCTGTAGAGTCCTCGCCAACTATTCAGTGGTGCAAACCTCGTCGACCCTCGAAGCCTCGACAGTTGCCTCCTCCCACCATGTGTATGATAACAATGATTAAAACTACTAGAAAAAAAGAATTTCGAATCTTCTCATTTACAATGCAAAATCTCGTCATCTATTCATGATTTAAAAAAAATTATTTCACATAAGTGCTATAACTTTCTTTCTGTTCTCTGTCTTTTCAACTGAAACTTGTTTAAGAAATTGATACCCACATTGCCTATGTAATTGGGCTTGGCTCACTCATACTTTCTCATAAGAGTCTGGGCACTTAAGGTCGCTTGCAAATTCAAGCCTCACCGCGCTTGGTGTGACCCGATTGACGACGTATTCGAGGTGCTCGGGCCAACTTGGTCAGAGACACGGTGTATATGCCCGCTTTAGCAGAGCACGAGTCGATTTACTAAAGGGTATTTTCAATCTTTTCAGATGAATTTTCCTATAGTACTTATCAGCGTTGTACCATATCAAGCTGCTCAAATGTTTTCCGGCGTTGAGATGCTAGATGTCCATTGAACCCTTTAAGGAGAGCACGACTTAAAAATTGGACAATCGAAAGGAAGTGAATGGATTGTCAAAACGATGTTTTAAAAATTTTCAAGCAAAAATGACTTGTGGATCTTGAAACAGACACAAAGATGCAAGAGAATGTGGGGAATCGGAACAGATCGTCAAGCTATCTTATCTAAAGTGAATTCGAAGAAAAAGTCAATGCCAGTATTTTCTTTTTTTTCGAAAGAAGAAGCTTACAGATTTCATCTTAGGATTTCATCAAGGACTGCGAAACGGCTAATGATGTCGAATGCTAGGCCCTGCTTCATCAAGGATCCATCCCTCCTTTCGGTAGCCTCTCGCTTTAAGCACGTTCAACTGGGTCCAACGTGACTGCAAGTTGCGCCATGCTTCCCCTCCAATGCCGGCAAGGCCTGCATTTAATGGACGTGCATAGCGTCGACGGAGACAGCCATGTTCATGCATCATCCATTTGCTCCGTCGGTCGTCCGCGGGCGTTGACTCTGCTCCAAACATCTAATGAGGGAGGTTTCAAGTTCGAAAAATGCCAGCCAAGCAACTCATGAAGCTTTTCAGGATAACCCCGATGATCGAGCATTCAATACATCCCGTTTGAGATACTAATTCACGTGTTTTTACGTGCCGTTCGTTCGTTTATTCGTTAATCGAAGCGGTCTAATCCTAAGTTGAAGTGTGCTCTATAATGTATATATATTTGTGTGCCGAGCCACAATCAATCCGCAATTATTAGAGTGAAGAAGGGCTGGCATGAAATGAACGCGTTTCGAGCAAGAGCTCTCAAGTTGAAAATGGCGAAAGGGGAGACAGCTACCCTGTTGTGTCTACATGGCCAAGTAAACGGGTCCGACGTCGCCCACAATCTAAGAGTTGACCTTCTGGACTGAGGGAAACTGTCTCCCTGCGGATTTGAATCTTCCAGCAAGTTGCATGTTCAAGGCCATTGATTGCTCCACCCGTCTCTTTTAATAGAGCAAGTGAGGAAAACATATCGATATAACCCATAAACTTATTATATAAATGTTAATTTAATCCTGAACTTTTTAATTCAGTTGATTTAGTTTTATATCTTTTGGCGAGTTGTCAATTTAATCTTTCGGTCCAATTACGATGATTGTCCTACATAACATTGATGCCGACTATGTGAAAACTTTTTATAATTTCTTAAACAAAAACTGATCTTGCATATATTTTTGTTCTTTTCTTTTTTCCCAACATCACCAACAATACCAGACGGGTGCTTACAAGCCCTCGCCTAATAATGGAAAGAAAAAAGAAAAAAAAATATGTATATATAAAGAAATTTAGATAAAAAAAATCATCAATGTTAGCGCAAGCCATGTCACAAAAGACGGTCGATGTCGAAATTGGCTAAAATCACTATTTTGATAAAGTAGAAAAAGATTTGGCATTGAATTAATCGAATTACAAGGTTTGTGGCCAGTTTAATTTGTACAGTGACTTTAAAACTTTTTAGTGATTATTCCCGCACACGGGAGACCCAGCTTCCGACCCTCCAATCCAAATTGAATTCGCTGAAAAGTGATGAACCCAATTGGTCAAAAAGGTATCAATTGGAAGAGTCGAGTCGGGATCAGCTTTTGTCCTTTTCATCCTCCTTTTTCCTTCCCTCATTATTCTGCAACATTTATGACATGTTCACGAAACGGACCCAAACACAAGAAGTTGGAGAAGTCTTCCTCACGAGTTTGACTTGGCGCACTGCGGAATAATGATATACACCCAGAATTAATCGAAACCACTGAAAAAGAAGAACATCGTCCTAATTACGAACGATGTGCTTGTGCTCTAATATTCTATAGTAGAAATCGGCGTTGGTTTTGTTCCGTACGTATGTAAATGTAAGTCAAAAGCGCCGCAGGAATGCTACGTATGATAAATATCTAATCTAAGCGAGCAATTGAACTTGACTAATCATGGGAGAACCTTAGTACTGCCATTATTATCCGTCGACCAGCACATCTGAAGCTTCAAACCGTGGCTTGAAGCATGGAAAACAGCCACCCTTGAACCCATAACTTGTCTCTCCTCGTGCTTCGATTGGCATCAACAGACGCGTAGCCGACGCTCGTCTCCAACTCCGCACTGCATGAAAATTGACATTCTCTGATGGCGATGGCGAGGCCAATGGATTCAAGGGCCCCTTCTCGAACGGTCGAGCCTATCTTTGTACGTACTAAAAGAAATCAGGAGGTCTCTTTCGATCTTAGTCAACTCCAAAAGGCACACATAGTTTGAGAGATATCAATCCACTCGCTTAGTCATAGATTGTGTCGTGTGGATAGCCACGAAGGAGTCGGTACTGATGGAGGTTTCTCTTTGTTGAGGCTTTGATTCATCGTTTCCTTTTTCCTTCCTGCTGTGCAATAGAGGCACATGTCTAACACTTTATTATATTTTAATAACATCATGATACTGATGAGAGAATTAAATATCTAAAAAGTTTTAAACTTATTGTACGGTTGACTTGCATGTCGGGATTCTCCACTGTCGGACCATAACTCGCTCGAGTCACGTCTCCAAGACTCCCCAAGCGCCCACTTGATCGACTATTAATAGGCGGATAGCGACTTGAGAAAGCAGGTCCTATCCCGTCGACCGCGACAAAAAAGTGGCGGTATGTACTTCCAAACTGACCGCTACATAGGGATTTCTCATGCCCCTAGCGTTGAATTCGCCGACATAATAGGCACTAGCGCGTAAAGATACGCATGTAATTGTACACTTACACAACTCTACCATGTACATACTTCTTGATTATCATACCCGTCTTCGCTATAAATACCACTCGCACGAACCCAACGCAATCAAACCCGAACCCGAACCCCGAAATCCTCTTTGCTAAGTCCTCTCTCTCCTTCGTCCTAGAAAAGCTAGCTATGCAAACCCTAAAGCCTCACGCAGCTCTCCTCGCGAGCCCCGGCATGGGCCACCTCATCCCCATTGTGGAGCTCGGGAAGAGCCTCGCCGCCCACCACGGCTTCGATGTCACCATCTTCGTGGTGGCATCCGACTCATCGATCGAGAGATCCCCCATTTTCAGTTCGGCATCGGCTCTGAACCTCCTGAAGCTCGTCTTGCTTCCCCCGGTGGACATCTCTGGGCTCGTGGACTCAACCTCCTCGGTCGTGACCCAGCTAGTGGTGATGATGCGTGGCGCCTTGCCTTCGTTGAGGGCCGCAGTCTCTGCCATGAGGGCACGTCCGGTGGCTCTTGTGGTTGATTTATTCGGAACTGAAGCTCTGGCTCTGGCCGAGGAGTTCGACATGCTCAAGTACGTTTTCATTACTTCGACGGCGCGGTTTCTTGCGGCCACCATCCACTTGCCGACTCTAGATGCGAAGGCAGAACAGGAGCATCGTATTATGAAAAAGCCTTTGGAGATACCAGGTCTTGAACCGGTCCGATTCGAGGACACCTTAGACCTGTTTCTGAACCAGACCGACAAGAATCTTTACGCCGAGTATACCCGAATTGGGAGAGAAATACCGACGGCCAATGGAATTCTGGTGAACACGTGGCGAGATCTAGAGCCTTCGACATTGCATGCGCTGGAGTATGACAAGTTCTTGGGCCGGCTCACTAAGGCAAAGGTTTACCCGGTTGGTCCATTGGTTAGACCGGTTGGGCCGGATTCAAAGAGCGAGGTGATGAGCTGGTTGGACATGCAACCGGTGGAATCGGTCGTTTACGTTTCTTTCGGGAGCGGCGGGACCCTATCGGCGGAGCAAACCACCGAGCTGGCCTGGGGCCTAGAGCTGAGTCAGCAGAGATTTGTCTGGGTGTTGCGCCCGCCCATGGACGGCGACGCGTCCGGGAATTTCTTCAATGCGTCCAACAGCCAGGACGGGACGCCGAATCATCTCCCCAAGGGGTTCTACACCCGAATCCACGGTCGGGGAGTGGTGGTGCCCATGTGGGCCCCACAAACTGAGGTCCTGGCCCACGAGTCCGTGGGAGGGTTCGTGTCGCACTGCGGCTGGAACTCGACCCTGGAGAGCATAGCCAACGGAGTGCCCTTGGTGGCGTGGCCGCTCTACGCGGAGCAGGCGATGAATGCCGCCATGCTGGTGGAGAAGCTCGGCATGGCGGTCCGGCCGAAGACGAGGCCCTCCGGCGGCACGATCGGGAGGGAGGAGATAGCAGACTTGGTGAGAAGCATCATGAATCCGAAAGGGAACGGAGTGCGGACTAGGGCCAAGGAACTGCAGCGTGGCGCGACGGGAGTCGTACGCAAGGGGGGGTCCTCTCACAGTTCACTGGCCCAAGTGGCCACGGAATGTGAAGTCAAGCTGCACCGCCTAGTTGCCAGGGCTCTCGGTGCTTAGGAATCGCATGGATTAAGCTTCCTTTTTTGTTTGTCTGCTACTTTTCGCGATCATCTTCGTCCTCCTCCTTTCGGTTTCGAAATGTGTGGAACAACGGCAGTGGATCAATGTGCGCAAAGACTACTCTTCTCCAGCTTTGTGATGCTGATTTTTCCCTTTTCTTAATGTATAACCGATGTGACAGGAACATGTATTAAGAACGACGCCCCACAGGGCATGACGATAAGGCACACCGTATCTCAGACAACTCCCACACGCCCGTCGTATTAAGTTTGTGATTACGTTTGCTAGAGTCCGAAGCATAGGAGGAAGAAGTTCTTTTTGGGTTTCGATGTCTAGAAACAGTGGGTCGACGTTCACCTTCTCACCCTACCAGAAAAAGGGGTATTTGGACCTCATGCTCTGTCCTCTTGTTCCTCGGGCGACGACTGAGATGAAGGAGGGAACGAAATTCAACACAAATGAAGGAGCATGGGATCTCCCTTGTCCCTAATGCTCCGTGCCCGTGCTAGATGAGCTGACCTCGCAGGTTCTCTGGTCTACCCCTTTCATCTCAAATACTGATCCACAATGAAGATGCTTGACTTAATGATGATCGCCTCACCTATGTAAAGAACATGTAATCAAGTTGATCAATTCATGAAATACATGAGAAAGGGAAATTTTATCCCAAAAAAAGAAGAAGAAAGTCTTAAACTTATTATACGACGGTCAATTCATTGCTAAACGTTTCAATCTGGTAGATTTATTTACAAGTCATTTGATGATTTGTCAATATAATCATTTTAGGTAAATTTGATCACAAATCGCTGATGAAAACATCAATCATTATATGCGAAATGGCCCACACTATTTAAAATTGAAAGGCATAATAACATAATAATTTATGAATTTTGATTTAATATACAATATGATTCATGAATTTTTAATTCCTTCATTGATATTAACATATTCTATAAGTTGTGTTTGGTTTAAGAAAAAAATTTGACCTAGCGAAGTATTTTTGTTTTCTCACCAAAAAGGAAGCGACTTTTTCAGGACATTTGTCCACATTTACACTCTCATTTTTTGTCTTACATGTATAAAATGACATCCATCCACAATTTCCCTTCTTATCCCCTTGTTTCCCTTCGTAAGTGATACTTTGATCCTTCTGAAAAGGCAAGCTACGGGGAGAATGAGCTGAACAATTTTTATTGGACACCGGTAAGAAATGAATGTACATTGGATATAGTTCCTTATAGGATCATGTTTTTCCTCTACGTGATCAGAGGAAATTTCGTCTTAATATCTCTAATCGGTGACTTACAAATATGTACAGATCCAGCATTTGATGTTAACGAGCTTGTATTCGGATAATATCCATATGTAATTAACCAATCCAAGATCTCCAAGTGATTGGAGGAAAACATTGCCCTTCTTGATATAACAAAATGGCCACATGGATAATGTGGAATGTAGCGAATCGGCCATCAGCGTGCAATGTCAGCATTTTGCTAGAAATTGGTTTATATTAAGGTTATGCAAATTTTGTTAATCAGGTGATTAAATTGAAATTCAACGCTTGATTGCAAAACCCACATGTAGCCTTATGAACATCGATAGAATTCACTTGTTTGATACAATGCACCATCGCACGAGATTGCTTCAACTAATATAGAAGTTTAATAAGCACACGGTAAAAAATCCAAAACCCGTAACAACGTAGAAGTACTGTCGGGATCAAATTGCACGATGTGAAGGGACGTATTATCCCAAGTCATCAATGATGCTCAAGAGTACATCTTTAGCTTAAATCAAAACCTTGGATTTGAAGATCCTTAATTATGCGATGATAATTGGAGTAAGTCATTTGAGTAACAAAAGCTTCAATAAATAATACTAGGACGCCGGGTGACTGGTTCTGACACTCGTCTCTTGGATTTTCGTCATCTACTTCTGAGCTCGTTCCTCCGACGAAAACACTGCAATTTTCACCCATGCAAACTCTCTCCCCCGCGGCCGATAGATGGTAATCCAATAATTATTGAAATTAATTGATAACGACAATGCACGGAAATAAAACAGAAATGAAACGAGTTGAAATGGAGGATTACAAGGAAATTTCGTAATTTTTATATGTTACTTGGCATGCATGTGGTTAATACCATTCTCATTAAAGAATTAGGTTATGACATCGGATCCTTTATCTCATCGTTTAAGAGTTGACCAGAACTAAGAAAGGAAAATACTTTGAGAACATGGGCAAAAATATTGAATAAACCTATCTTGCCAAGTCGGTAATAAATTACTCTAGTCATTGATGGACACGTATCGAATGGGGCTCGCATTTCAGATTTTTCGGAAGTCCCTTTCTCGTTCACTTGCTCTTTTCCGTAAAAGCCTCGCGCATTCATCTTCACATCCTCGACAAAACGGGCTACTAGCCACTCCAACAACAAAGCTTCAAAGGTTGTGGAGCGTTCCAGTGCTGGATCAACTCACCTGCAGCTGCACAACAGCAAATACACATTGAATAAATTGTCTTTTTGTTCTAGAAAAGGACCTTACGCAAAATTATATGGGAAAAACTGGCACACTGTTTGGGAGAAGGGGAGACAAAGCGAAACACTATGGACGCCAAAAGGGCACACCTCACTTCATTTGAATTACCTCACTATTACACAGCTTCTTCATCTTCTCCATTTCAAATTGCTCCGGAAGTCAGGGTTTTCCTTCTCTCGTCGCGTGGCGAAGATGGAGCCTTTGCACGCTAAGCTATACGATGAGTACACTGAGCTGAAGGTACTTTCCATAATTTTCCTCTCTGCTGTGTTTTTGCCGATCGTGGGATGAGATGATGAAGTCATTTTCGCATTGCCCTCACTTTTGCTCTTACTTTCTTGCCGATTTGGATTCTCTAGTCACTAAGCAAAGAGATTCAGTGCGATGGATAGACCTAACAAGGAGCAAGAACAGAAGATGCGAGGGGTGTTTATGAAAAAGAGCGGATGAGTGAGAAAGGGATTTCTGAAAAATATGAAATATGGACCCCACTGAACACTAATCAATTAATGGATAGAGTAATGAATTGCTGATTTAGCAAAACAGGCCTATCCAATATTTTCTTTAAAAACATGGGTATATAAGCCGACCTTGTCATGTAATTTCCTAATAGCAGTCCATGTTGGATTTGCCTCTAGCACCATATCCGTGTCCGCACAGCTTTAGAAAGTGTTGTGTAAGTTTGAGGTTATACAACACTTGTCTACTAGCCCTAACAGTGCAGAAGTGAACAGTATTGAATCTGAGGCATATCGATCCAAAGTTGACTCTGACATCACTAACGCAAAACCTTATCTGGCCGCACCGCCACCACAATATCATTCACTCTGGTTGCAGCTCGAATGCTCTCGCAAGACTATAAAAATTGAATTGCTCACGTGAGATAACCTGGGCAAGTGCATCAGGTTGCTCCAGACTTACGGTTGCCTCGCCCGTTAACCTTAATCGCAGAGCTAGGAACCCACAAGGCCCATCTTAGCCCAGCCTGAGCCACAAGGGCCTAAAAACAATTTGGGGCGGACCGAGAAGAATCAAATCCAGTGGAGATGGACCAGACTGCAAATCTAGACGCTCCCTAGATCCCACGACCCGTCACTCGGGCAAAGAACGAGGTGGAAGAAACACTAGATTGAACTATATTACAGAGAGAAAAAAATGAAATTGAACGCACTTGAAGGTCGAACAAAGATTTTGTCGAGCAACTTTCAATGCAATGCTCTGTGCGCACTTGAACTGGCCCTTTGGGTTCCAAGGGTCCAAGTCTCATTCATCCGAAAATGCTGACTCGAGAAGTGCTTGTAATACATGGATTCCATGATGATCATCCCAATTAGGATTACACCAAATGTGATATAATGGATCTAATGCTATGTGGCAGAGCGTTAATTCCAAAAACTAAGCTATAAAGAAAATGAATCCATGTTGGACATTTTCATGATTTTTGTTATATCGACGTAGAAGACCTTGTCTCGGAGCTCACACTTGACTCCTAGCCAACCGAAAAATAGCATGTCTTGTGCGCAGAGGTAGCATCGGTGAGCAAAATGAAGGAGGACGGACGAGGAGCGACACTCCTTGCGACGAATTATGTGCAAAGTGGTGGGTGAAAAGCGATGAAAGATTGGAGCTTGTCGAAGTAGAGAGAAATTAAGCCAGTTCGGTTGCAGATTTTTGAATAATCCGGCTTCCCCCCATTCTCTTGTCCATGGGAGCAAACATCGCAGTAAGGAAGGGGGTATTCCGTCAAGACAAACACGCGTGGCTTTAGCATTTTCATTATCACCACCATCATGATAGTGCTTTGTTTCTGTTCTCCGTCTTCAGTATAACACGGCAATCTTGACCTGTTCAAACCCTAGTTCACGCATAGATGATTCCCCACAAAATTAATTGAAACGTATGCACCGGAAGAAACCAGAAAACATGCGCAAAAAGGAAGGGGAATAATATGAATGCAAACGAACGTTACAGAGGAATTTCGCTGCTCTTTCGGACAGTAATATGCCCAAAAACGGAATCTCCATTAAGAACGAACACGGGTAGACAAAAGTATCAATAACTTTTCGTAGGGAGCTTATTTAGAAGATCTGTCTGGTGGAGTTGTAGATCAAGAATTTGAGAAGATCGCCTCCAAAATCAGCTCAATCCAACGGTTGGATTATCGGAAATTGTATGGAAACCATGGCACCTTGTGGGGGGAGCTGGGCATTGCCTAGATTTGGGGCTACCCCGCCTAGATCTGGGCTCCGCCGGCCTCCCTCGGCCCTCGCCCGCAGCTGGCGAGCTTCGGCGGCTAGCAAACCTAGCATGCCAAGTTTTTTTTTTTTTAGAAAAAGAAGAGAAAAAAAAAAGAAAAAAAATTATGTTGCCACGTCGTCGCTGGCGAGGTCCAGTTATGCCACGTAGGCATTTTCCCGTCAAAATTCATCGAAAGGACTTAACCGGAAAAGTTGGAAAAGGTTTAGGACTTATTTGGTATAAAAAAATTTAGGACTAAATTGGCAAAGTAAGTAAATATATATGACTTATTTGGCAATTTTTCCTTCTATGGGTTTACATTAATTAATCAAGTTATTATTTTAAATTGGTCGGATTAATGGATATTCCAATATATATAAACCCCGAGTAATTGAATTAAATTAGGTTTTGGCATCTATCGCTAACGGATATGGTTGGGCAATAAAGTGTAGGTAATTATGTTTAACTGAAGCCCGTAATGAGAATGACTCAGTAGGTCCTCTCTCTAGCCTATAAAAAGATAGGTATAACATGTTCATCGCTATAGAGAAATAGGTCATAGAGAGGAAGATTTGGCACTCCGATATATCGTCGATTTTAGGCAAAGTTGTATTGATCTATTCTGTGTTGGTGAAGTCATGGCTCAAACATGTATATATATATATATATATATATATAATTCCGCTATATATACAAAATTGATATTTTACATTCATATACGTCGATCCGATTTATTCTTAATTAATAAGATGTTTGTGTTTTAACATCTACAGAAGAGTCATTAGACAAAAGTAACGAGTCAACCTCGTGATGGAATTTGGCCACAGAAATTGCCAAACAAGTGTTTGATTGTTGACCACTAAGTTAGACCCAAACCCAACCCACCCATTCAACACCCCTACTAGTTAGCACATAACTCATTGTCTTAAATTTTTAAGCAACGATTGGTCCGAACGGACATGTTGAGGATATGTTGAGCACGGACCTTGGCTCTCCCTATAAGATTCCCTTGCGAAGGTATCAAACTTTTACTGCACATTCTTATAAAAAAAATCTTCCCATGAGAAAATTGTTCAAAAGTCTTAAACCTGTTTTACAATGGCTAATTCAATCCATTTTTTTTTAAATTTTATGAATTTAGTGCCCTTTTGACAACTCGTCAATATAATGCCTTCGAATTAGCTTTTGCTTATCCATATGCATTGGCGTTTTGATCTTTATCTTATCAGAAATAACCGCAAAATTCATATTAACAATAACTGGATGCAATAAGTATGTATTCCTAAGATATTGAATACTAAACAAGTAAATTGAATTTGACTTATCAGGAGGGAAATAAATGCACAGAAGTAATGCTATTTAGACAACACTTTGAGATATGGTTGCTTTAATTAATTAACTAGCGGTCCTAAAATTTTTATCAGTTGGTCGGTCCTGTGTCTCCAACGGCTAATTAAATGACCTTAACGTCTCATTTCTGTTTTTAATTTTTAATTTTCTGATTGACAAGCTTTAAATGTCATTGATGAAATTTTAAGAAAAAAAATGACATTGTATGCAAATCAATTTCGAGCTTCAAAATTTCAGATCAAAACTTGTTCTGAAATTATTAATAATACAGAACTACGTATATACGATTTCTAGTTTCATACATCTTTGATCCTCTTCTTAATGGAAAACATTATTTTGAGTTCTTAAGCTGTAGATCTCGAATAAAAAATGGAAGCTCGATTTCATGAAATCTCTGGGCTATTGATGCTTGATCCGATAGAATTTAGATGAATGATGAAGACAACGGGACATCAAACGTGATAGGACAATACTTTAATGAAGACGGTGGGACATTAAAGTTTGATAGTGCCTTGAAGCTTTAAATAAGCTGAAATCGAGGGTACCAATAACACAAATGATCCATAAATTTTGATAAAATGTGTAATGTGATTCCTTTTTTTTTGTGTGTAAATGTTGAAATTAGTCCTTGAATTATAGAAAATATTTAACATGATTACTAAATTTAAATCAATGGAATGACCACATTGAACAATTTTCATACAATTTAGGGATCAGTTTGAACATATACCAAAAGTGCAGAAGCAATATCAAACAAATTGAAAGTTCATTAATCGGATTACATATTGAGCTAAAGTTCAATGGCCAACTTTGAACAAATTAAAAATTTAGAAATCACGTTTATATTGGGTTAGTTTAAGGATCGTTTGTATTATTATCCCAAACGGTGGATTACAGGAAACCTCATTCCCAAAGTGGTTTAGAGAACATTATTTTGATGGTAGTATACTACTGGCTTCCGGTGCTATCCGAAGAACAAATTGGGTGATGCTACTCATATATCTAGTCCAAATTCAAGCATGCACAAAAGGTTTTCTAGTCAACATTGATTAATTATTCTAGAAATAACCCGTATCTCTTTCACTGCTTCAGTCCGAGTAAAAGCCAACTAGACCTACTGGACACGGCTCCGGATTTGACGGGTCTCGCGCCGTGGTCGTCGGGGTGAACCCTGAGGGCGCCGCATCTTTTTCCATAGTCGTCGTCGTCGTCGTCGTCATCATGGCGCTTTCGTTTCTCTTCTCCGTCTCCGATACAGGACAGCAATTTCCACCTGCTCAAGCTCTCGTCACTACCACACGAGAGTCACACAGGCATGGCAACTCGGACTCTTGTCCAAATTCTGTTGCCTTTTAACTATGGGAGCTTCATCTCCGTCGTTTCTCACTCTTTATTGAGGCCTGGGACAGCTATGAACCCCACTCAAAAAGTGGATTATATGTGATTCACGATAAAGCGTTAGACAAAAGAATCGCAAGGACTCTGAAAGGCTAGTATGGAGTGGACCCCGTGAAGGAATTTGACCACAGAGAATGCCGGATCAGGCGTTCGATTGTTGACCACCTGGTTTCATACTAGTTTTCGTGTGAACGTAAACGCGTGTCTCGATTACTATACTAACAGTCATGAAAGAGAATCTGAAACAGAAGCTTAGTTCTGCCTATAAGTATCATTCGATGGAACTCACGCAAATTCATCACGAGAAGTCCCGTATCAAGTGTTGCATAGTTTTCTCTCAAAGTGTTGAGCCATGCAAAACACAAACCCTCGTGCAGTCCTCCTTGCCAGCCCCGGCATGGGCCACTTCACCCCCTTGCTGGAGCTCGGCAAACGCCTTGCCACCCATCATGGCTTTGATGTGACCATTTTCGTGGTGGCCGCCGATGCCTCCATAACAGAATCTCCACTCTTTAAGCCGCCGCAGACTCCAAATATGCTGAACCTCGTTTTGCTTCCTCTGGTCGACATTTCTGCCCTCGTCGATCATACCACCTCGGTCGCAACCCAACTGATGATCATGATGCGTGAGGCTCTGCCATCACTTCGGGCCACCATCTCCGCCATGAAGTATCACCCTACCGCTCTCATAGTCGACATGTTCGGAACTGAAGCTTTAGCGATAGCAAAGGAGTTCGACATGCTTAATTACGTCTTCATCACATCAACAGCATGGTTTCTTGCTGTCATCGTTCACTTTCCGTATATAGATGAAGAAGCAGAGCACAAGCACCGCGTTATGAAAAGGCCGCTCGACATCCCGGGCTGTCGGTCCATCCGATATGAGGATACCTTGGACCTATTCCTTGACCAAGCCGATAGGAATCTCTGTTCGGGCTTCACTCGCGTGGGGATGGAGATATCGAGTGCTGATGGGATCTTAGTGAACACGTGGCAGGATCTCGAGCCGTTGACTTTGCATGCACTCGAAAATGATAAGCTCCTAAGTCGGGTCGTCAAGGCCTCGGTTTACCCGGTGGGTCCGCTCGTTAGACCTGTCGAGCAAAGCTCAAAAGGGGAGGTGATGGATTGGCTAGACATGCAACCGATGGAGTCGGTGATCTACGTCTCTTTCGGGAGCGGTGGAACCTTGTCGGCAAAGCAAACATCCGAGCTCGCCTGGGGGTTGGAGCTGAGCCAACATAGATTCATCTGGGTGGTGCGCCCGCCGGTGGAAGGCGATGTGTCCGCAAACTTCTTCAACGTGACAAACAGCCATGATGGTACACCGAGCTATCTCCCCAGTGGCTTCTTCGGTAGAATCCACGACAGGGGCAGGGTGGTACTGATGTGGGCCCCGCAGAACGAGATCCTGGCGCATAAATCTATCGGCGGGTTCTTCTCGCACTGTGGTTGGAATTCGACCCTGGAGAGTATGGTTAATGGGGTGCCTATGGTGGCGTGGCCGCTTTACGCCGAGCAACAGATGAACGCAGCGATGTTAGCAGAAGAGCTCGAGGTGGCGGTCCGGCCAAAGAAACGGCCAAATGCCGGCTTGATCGAGAGGGAGGAGATAGCAGAGTTGGTGAGAAGGGTCATGGAATTGAAGGGCAACAAGATGAGAAATAAAGTCAAGGAGCTACAAAGAAGTGCCAACCAAGTACTGAAGCAAGGTGGTTCCTCTTACGATGCACTGTCAAGAGTGTCGAAGGAGTGTGAACTGAAGCTGCATCATCGTCTGAGTGCTATGGCTCTCGGTGCTTGAAGAAGATGGAATTTGCATTTTGTGTGTTTGGTTTTTTCGGATGATTCTCAATAACGTTGTCAATCGCCCACCATAATATCGTAGACAGAGGGCTGTTGATTATGGTTGAACAATATGGATAACAGTTGACAATAAAATGGTGAGCAAATCATAAGTCGAAGTCGAGATGTGAATTTGAATCCGATCCCCTATTAGTCATTCAATAGCACCATAAACCCGAAAGATATCTACTCTTTGGTCGGAGAAAAAAGAGATAAATATAGTAAAAGATCCTATAATGTGATATTTATTGAAAATGAATATAATGAAAAGAGCTCGACAGTCAGACGTCAAAGTTTAAAATTACCATAATCACACTGATATTGTGCAAACTTTCGGCTCTGGTGGAGAGACCTCAGTGACTCGCACAGGGACATGATTCATGGAAGCAAGCAATGCTTATAATGCTTATTCTTGATTTTTAACACATGATTCGCTTCCTCGATTGCCTCATCAGCCTTCGAATTAACACGCATCCAGGTGCAACACTTACCGTCGAAGCGAATGCACCACAAAACTCTCGAAAGAAGACAGTTAAAAGGCTGAAGTAGCCCAGAAGAGTCTTCAAAAGCATGCCTTCCACATAAATTTTTGACTTTGCAAATGCCTATGCGCGGGCATCGCCGCACAAGTTTAGTGCTTTGAATGGGGAGTTGTATTATACAAAGTCACGTAGCGAAAGGCATAGAATGACCGCAACAACCTAGCCGCTTCGATTTACCATCTGCATTTGGCTTTTGTACTTTTTATGTTAAATGCGTTACCTCTCTTTACACTAAATGCTCAAAAGCTTTTAAAACATACAGATTGACATTTTGAGTCATTCTAAACATCTGTTTGTTTCATGAAAATTTGGAGAACATCTATTTTGTTAATAATAATTGCATATGCCACTTTTAAAAATGAATGAGTGAATATATTTTTATCATTTTACAAAAATGTTTAAACATAAAATAATCGTCGACAATGAAAACAATTTCCATTGGCTAATTATTTCAAAAGATGCAAACGATTTTTCTTTTTTGCGAAATAAATAAAGCCTCAATTCTTTAAAATCTTCTTTGGCGATTATGATAGAGATGTTGGTTAAGTTCAGTGGCCGAGAGAGAGACAGAGAGATTACTCGCAGATGAAACCATGGAGACAGATCAAACTTCAAAACCAGGTTCCACCGGCTTCCAACTAATCAACCACCCCAAAGAAAGGCAGAAAATATTTTTTCCTTTCGTTCCTTATACCCTGTTAGTCTATTCATGTTCGTTTTGTGCGCGCACGCATACAGACAGAGAGAGAGAGAGAGAGAGAGAGAGAGAGAGAGATCAGGAAGCACAGGACCTCGGCTGCCTGCTAAATTCTTGCGTGGAAGATCATCTTAAAGCAATTGATAGCCCCAACTTATTTCTCTTTTTTCCCTTCTGTAAAGATGACCGAACCTTTAGAAGCGTCACTCATTTTGTGCACAATCTATGTCTTGATTTCTATCCAATTAAAGGCTATCCCAGCCCATCCACAAAGTCATACCCAAAAAGACCACAAATGATGCAGCGATAACAACTTAAGTACAAATCTGTAAAGGGACATTCAGGACGAAAATAGAATCAACAGTTTCTCTACCCAAGCAGCCTGCCCGAAACATCTAAAAACACATTATCCGAGCGTCACATCACATGATTAACTTATGGCAAGATCAGGGTCTGAAAAAACATAAGAATATGCAAATCAAAGTTCACCAAGAACCTTCTGCACCAACAGTGGGGTTCTTAAATGCTTCAAAGCCCCAGAAGGTTTTCAAAGAGTAGGGTGGAAAGATCGTTGCTCCTTCTTCAGTGATTTTTGCAATCTGCAGGTCAAGTGCACCGTGTCATTTACATCTTTCGAAATCAAGCTACTGTCAGTACTACAAAAAGAAACATGTGAATGCCCATAGACAGAACTACATATAAGCAAATGCAAGAGAACAAACAGAAGAGCACGTGAGACAACTGCAACAAAAAACACAGAATGAATCCATGTATAGAGGAGATCATTTGCTGTCCCTAAGGAACATGACCAGTGAGAAGCTCCACCATTAATTATGATTTAATTTCTCCAATCATTGTAACTACTATTTTTCAAAATTTACCAAGCAACTTGTCATCCCCAGGCACTAGGAAACTGACTTGTCTGGCCCCTCCTCTCCCTTCATGCACAGTCCTCAGAACACTTCATTCATTTATAACATGGATTTTGCAGTAGCTCAGTAAACATGAGATATTTCTCCGAAGCAAGAAATGACAGACTTCAAATAAACTACAAATTCAAGCTCTATCGGTTCCCAAATGTCAAGATGAAAGGCTAAAATCCTTAAATAGCCAAAGAACAGTAAGATATCTCTTCTGCACCAATAATAATTGAGAATCTTCAAACAACTGGGAAGTTCATAAAGTAATATACTGGGAAGAAGATTTGGGGGACAAAGATCTTCAAACAACTCGACATTATTAATCTTCATCAAGATAAAGACTTCAAATCTCTCTGGAAACATCTCAGAATTTTTAAGATACAAACCAGTACAAGTCATCCATGACTAATAATTGTACAACCAGGTAATAATCATGCATCACAGGTGGGTTGGACTGCTTAAGTGAAATTGTAAAGAGCGCATGGACCATATTGGCAATGGTGACCAAGAGGGGGTCAGAGAGCAGGTTGTTCTAATGCAGGGGCTGGATGTGCAATTACATAATCCACAAAAAGGCACTCTATAAGTCTCGCTCTTAGCTCCAGATAAGACAGCCTTCCCTTAACAAAAGGAGGAAGCATAAGTGCACAACAGTTCACCAAAATCACAGTGTTACGCACGGAAGAGAAAGAACATGCCAACAACTGATACGATACGATCAAGTCCCAATCTTAAACCATGCAGCCAGATGCAACCATTGAGGAATAAAGACAAACATAAACCATAACACAGAGAAGACTAGAACCTGAAGCTTGTTAACTGCAGATCTGTCACGATACAGAAGCACACGCATGCACTTCTCCAATAGCTTAACACCATCTTCAAAACTCAAGTTCTCGTTCCACTCGTCACGAAGAATTGGACGTGCAAGGTGATTGCCAAACCCAGTAGCCACATGGTTTTCTTCGAAATTCACACCTATCATGCTAACCTGTATAAAATTGCACGACAAGTAAATGAGTATTCTGAAAAATCAAATGAATCTAACCAAGGGTCGAGACCTACCATGCCAAGATATTTTTGTCCATTCTTAACCCCACCCAGAACCAGTGAGTTCCACAATGGGTTGAACTTGTTCCGCCTATTGTACATAACCCGATTCAGATAATTATGCACCTCTTTCGGCCCCAAGGAATTCCCATCATCCCACATGTTGTCATAAAGACTGCAACAATGCACCCCAGAATTAAAAGTCTTGGTCAAAGAGCAGCCTCAAAATTAGAAAAGCTGGATAACTGCTAGTCAGCAATAAAAAAGGAACTGCTGCTTGTAATCTTGATCAATTGACACATACATGAGTTCATCAAGATATCGTAATATCTCCTGAAAATCACTTATCTCTCCACTTGCCCCCAGGAGAGAATGTTTTCCAATAGGCTTTACTCGCTCAACAGTTTTGTATCTCAAGGTAGATCCATAAGATCCTGTAAATTCATCAGTATCAGAGCACAGATATGGGAAGAACACTGACATAATCACGATTAAGGAGAAAATAGGACTCAAGAGGAGACGAACACTAACCTCCCATGTCGGCCGCCATCAGGATCCCATCCCTGTACTTGAAAGCTACAACCGATGTGCCCGTCACGTACGGATACCTACATCACGGGAGCCATCGACAAAGAGGAGACGAAATGAAGTCAGTCCCATGCCGCGATAAACGACGCATCTGTCCCCCTTCGGGAGCGGAAACCCTAAGATGCACAGCGGAGCAGCGGAGACGGGAAGAGTTGCTTACAGAGTTCTTTCGGAGCCCAACGAGCAGGACGAGGCGTCCGGGCCGTGATTCCCATCCATGAGCGGCGTCTTGGAGAGAGACATGCTTCGATCGGCGACGGGAAGTAGAAGAGAAGACTGGCGAGCGCGACGTCAGGAGGAGGAGGAGGAGGAGGAGGCGGAGTGGCCTTCCGATCTGTCTAAATAGCAGGAAAGCATTTGGCCCTCTGCTCAAGCCAGCGCCTTTTTCTTTTATAACTGGTGAAAAGCCTCGCCATTTTCTTATATCCTCGATTAAGGATATAAGAATCTGAAATGTTTTAATAAAGATTTCAAATAAATATCATTTCAAATAAAAATCTGAAGGGAATTAATCAGTCTTTTAATTTTCTTTTCACTTTTTTCTCTTTAAAAAACGAAAAAATAAAATAAAATAAAAAATACAGGGGAGGGCGCCATTTTCTTTTTTTTCTTTTTAAGATCAACATAACATATTTCTTAATATATGTTTGACAGATAGAAAATTAATAAATATATAGCTCCATTTATTTTACGAAAAATAAATCATTTCAAAAATATTTTATTGAAAATGATTATTTATATCACTTAAATTAAGTAGTCGATAAAAAAATATTTTTATTATTGACAATAATTTATATCTAAAAAATTTCCTATATAATGACATTTTTCATTTGTTCATTTTAATGACACGAGCCATCCTTTCTCGTCTATTTTTTATGAAATAAATTGGGTTGTAATGAATTCGAATTTTGATCACGACAAATGTTTCGTACTTTGTGACGACCTTTCATTAAAATACTTATATACTTCTTAACTCTATTTAATATCCCGTTTCTTTAACATCACATTCACACTCATAATAGTCAAATGAAGCATACGCTACAACAAAGTAGCACGGGTTCTATACGAAATGTTCAGTTTGGGTCATAATTTTTTGGCACTGATTGTGATCCGAATGTCTAATATTGGCGAGTTCGTTATCACAACACTACTAAATAATAACAAGCACGAAGTCTTTCTACAAGTCATACCACAACTAGACAATGCAAGCCTGTGCCATTGAATGGTTTATTGACGATGTGTTTTCAAACTTGTAATGTTGTGCAAGACCTAAGCAACCATTTTTGTCGTATAATCATTTCATAATTACTATAACAAGAAATTGTTCCCTTTTAAATGAATTCTGAATATTATTCTAGATCACTATTATATATAGATATATAGTAGGTAATGAACTTAGGCTTTTAGGAAAGAATGTCCGATTTATGAAATGAACGACTGAATTTCATATCATCTATTACGAATTCAATTTTAGTTGTTATACCTAAATCTTTTCAATGACCTCTATTTAATTTTTGTCTTTTTTTTTTTGGTGAAGACCACTATATTGCATTTCTCATTCAATTTCGTTAACATGAATAAAATTCTTCGAGGATGCTTTTCGTTTTTGTGAAAACGAAATATGCAACTTTTGTGGTTTTTGGAAGGTTTGCTCGGGCCGGGCCACAAGTTCAATGGGCGGGCTTGACATGGGTCTTCATAGTTCATAGGTTGCAGAGAGACACAGCTGCACATGATGAGCAAATCGTTGGTAATGAATTACTTCCTCGTGACCAACCCCAAGATGTTGTGCTGAGTGAGAGTTGATCAAATTTGAGAGCTCACGTTTTATGAGACACTAGATCTTCGTAGTTTTTATATAAATGACTTAATTTTTTTTGTCGCCACTGGTGACTAATAGCTCGTGCTAGCTTTACAATTGGTAATCGGATGTGTCTGAAGCAAATTAGGATTACGAGTACTAAGTAGAAATGATTATTTACTCATTTTCATGGATAGAGATCCTCTTACTCAAGTATGATTGGTGTACTGACTATGCAATTTCGATTATCTTGATTTTTGTACTAGAGTCCTTGAATGGAATGGTCCCAAGTTAAAATCTACTAAGATGTCAGTCTAAATTGTACAAGAGTGGGCTCTCCTCTCTTTGTAGTATTGAATTTAAGACTAGTCAGGAGACAACTGCAAAAATAAATCCTGGATGCGTCATGAAGATTGTCTTGACAAGGCGGGTTAGTCGAACTACATAAAAACTTATCCGAATATCATTTGATTGCTAATGAAGCAAACCACTACCACATTTTATGTCGTAGATCATCCTTCCCTTTCTCCTTTTCGTACCACCTTTAGGAATATATTGGCCATTTTGGTATTCGTATAGTCATCCTCGCATCCCTCCTCCACCTTACCCAAAAGCACAACGAGAACGGTGAAAAACTTACATCTTATCAAGATGAAGATTATTATTATTATTATTATTTTGGGTCTTGAGATGAAGAAAATTAGTAGACGAAATCAGAGGCATTGGCATCCCTTGACGACATGAGGAAAAATTCTATCACTCAACCAAATTATACCAAAGTTTGATTCCTTCTCAACAAACACAAAACATCCAAGACATAAGCCATGAAAGGAAAAAGAACCAAGTTGTGGCACAGGACCACTCTGCAAAACCTTTCTTTGAACCTTCCATCGCATGATGCAAAGACACCAAAAGCGTAGCCTAAACAAATTGTCGTCATATCATATGTAGAAATCTGTAAAGGGCACTCAACATTCAAGACGAAAATAGCTACCAACAGCTTCTCTGCCGAAGAAGCCACTCCTACACATCTGCAAGCACATTTCCTAAGTGATACATCGCAAGACTGACATGACAAGATCAGGGTCTAAACATACAAAAAATCTTTGCAGATCAAAGTTACACCATGAACGACCTTTGCAGATGTTTACAAAGAGTAGGGTGGAAAAGTCATCGCTCCTTCTTCAGTGATTTTTGCAATCTGCAAGTCAATTGCTCCATGTCATTTAGACAGCTCAAAATCAAGCTACCCTAAACAAACTAACTAAAAAAAAAAATCCAATGACCATAGACAGAACTACATATAAGCAAATGCAAGGGAACAAACAGAAGAACTTGTGCGACGGTTGCAACAAAAGAGTACAAAGTGAAGTCATGCACCAGAGGAGATTAATTGCTGTCTAGAAGGAACATCACCAGTGAGAAGCTTCTGTGCCATCTTAATAATGATTTAATTTTTCGAGTCATTGCGATTGCTTTTTGTCAAATTTATAAAGCAATTTATCAGCCCCAGGCACTAGCCCATTCTAAACTCATTACATAGAGAGGGCGTGGATCCATCTGGGACTGAGAGGGAGTGCACAGGTTATTTAATGCAGTGGAGGAATGTGCAATTATGTAAAGGGTACACTGTAATTCTCCCTCTCAGTCCCAGATAAGACATCATTTCCTTAATAGAATGCACAGGCGTGCATCAGTTCACCAAAATCACGTAGTTATGCGAGGAAGACGAAAAACGTGCCAGCAACTGATAAGACACTAGCCCATTCTAAACTCATTACGTGCTGCCCTATGCAAAGATTGAGAAATAAAGAGAACAATAGACTATAGCACAGAGAAGACTAGAACCTGAAGCTTGTTGCCTGCTGATCTGTCATGATACAGAAGCATATGCGTTCACTTCTCCGATAGCTTAACACCATCTTCAAAACTCGACTTCTCATTCCACTCATCGCGAAGAACTGGCAGTGCAAGGTGATTACCAAACCCAGTAGCCAAATATTTATCTTCACAATGCACATATCATGCTCACCTGGATAAAATTGTATGACAAGTGAATGAGAAATCAACAACATTCTGAATATTCAAAAGAATCTAACAAGGGTTGCAACCTACCATGCCGAGATATTTTTGTCCATTATTAACTCCGCCTAGAACCAGTGAGTTCCACAGTGTATTGAACTTGTGGCCAATATTGGACCTCTTTGGGCCACAAGGAATTCCCAATATCCCACATAATGTCCTAAAGATTGCAACAACAGACCCTAGAATCAAAAGTCCTGTTCAGAAGCAGCCTCAAAGTTAGAGAACCAGAGTAAAAAATATATGGCAACAAAAAATCGTAATCCTAATCAATTGAACACCACTTATCTCTCCACTCGCACTAGGAGAGAATGTTTTCGAATAAGTTTGATTCACTCAACAGTTTTGCATATCAAGGTGGATCCATCGGAACCTGTAATATATTTGTCACTATCAGAACACCAAGATGAGCAGAACACTCACAAAATCACAACTAAGGAGAAAGTAGGACGCAATAAATATGTTACTATAACATGGAAGCAAACGATATTGGAAACCAGTTCTTAGATCGCTATACTATCTAAAGTTAAAGAACTTAAGAGGTTATGTAGTTATGGTAACTGGCTACAGAAAGTTGGAACTGCAAAAGTAATGTAGTTATGCTAACAAGTGGAAGATACAAAAGCAGTAGAATGCTTCCTTCTGGCATGGCTAGTCAAGACTAATGCTCATTATGAGCAGATCCATAGCATGCCACAACAAAAGGAGCAGTAAAGCTATAAACATCTTTTCTGATTTTCCTTAAAACGTGACAACATCTTTTCCTTAAGACATTCAGCGACCCATTTTCTTTTGAAAAGCATAAGCATCGAGCCTCCCTTGTCAATAGCCACGAGATTCCCATCCTTGTACTTGAAAACCTCCACAGATATGCCCGTCGTGTACAGATACCTACATCACAGAAGCCACCTAAAAGAGCTGCAATCAACTCTATATGAAAACACATATTGTCGACATTGCTAGTAGAAACACTAGATGCGCACGCACACTATCGCGAGCATGCAAGTTTGTTCGTGAGAAGGGCCAAACAAAACTGAAGGTTGTCTACAGAGTTCTTTCAGTGCCTAAAGAGCAAGATGAGGTACGCGGGACCTGTTTCGCATCCATGAATTGTATCTTGGAGAGAGATGTTTTGATGGAGAACTCTGGTGAGCGAAGAAGGGAACTCCACGAGCGGACTGCCATAAGTAAATGGTTTCATGTTAAACTAATATGCAAATCTGTAAAACTGATTTGCAAGGTCCCTTAGAATTCAAGAGACCCTTCAATCTTTTCTCTTGCTCTCTAATCCCTCCCAATCACCCCCATTCATACTGAGTATACGGGTAAAAAGACAAGCTACAGTGAAAAGTTTCCGTCGAAGGCTTAACCTTTTTTCCCTTATTTTCCTCTCATGGCTTTGCTTCTAAAGAATACTCACGATCCCCTCGGCTCCAGCACACGCAAAATTAAAAGACACGTCCACGCAACAAGACAGAGTGAAGAATAACCGAAAGGGTCCTGAAATTGACAGCCAAACATATACGGTTCAATCGATAAGTACAATCAGAGGAAAGGAATAGGCAGAAACCCCGCAGAACCGATCAATGTACCACCGATTCCTACACAACTAGTCCTAGGAGCCGACCAATGGCAATACCGGAACATCACGGAACCAAAACCAGCCAAAAGCGCGGCATTTTCAAACCAAAGGACGTATGGAGCGACAAACGCAGGCCTCGTAGTGCACGCAACGGAAAGCAGCGAAAGTACACAGGGAAAAGCACAGGCGGACCCAGGAGAGAGAGAGAGAGAGAGAGAGAGAGAGAGAGAGGAAATGAGGAAGAGGAAGAGGAAATGAGGAAATGATCTCAATTCTATTCGGGATTTGGAACATGATCAAATCGATCGGGCAGATTTTGGTTGGTTCTTTGACGGGGGACTGAACATGAACTAATGGACCTACCTAGATTTCTTTAGCTTCTTATTTTTTTATTCGGAAGCAAGGTAAATCCTCATTTCCAAATTAGGTCTTAATTCTCTCTCTCATAACCTCATTGCTCATATGCTCTCACTCTCAGTTCACTCTTCCCTCTCTCGGACTACTCCCATTCTCGTTCTTATTTTACCGGTTCTAAGATTAGGTGGGCCGATCCCTCGCTTTAAAAGGTGAAAAACGATCCTACCCGTCTAATTTCAAGTTTCATATTGTGAATCGATTTGCATGTGATATTCGTTCTCAATAGGCCCACTGCTGAGCCGCTAACTATGATCCCGTTATGAACAACCTCTAGACAAAAAGTATGCAGACAAACTCCGTATTTGGAAAACACCGTCATCACTCCATTGCCAAAGGAACCAGCAATCCACACCGAAACCAGCCATCTGTCATACTTCCTTGGGGATCATTCAACGGGTATCCCAGATGCATTGCATTTGATGGGGAACTTATTGAATAAAGGCCCATGTCATGTGTAACTACTATATTTAAAGAATGAATCATTTCAAACCAAATACATTTTTTTTGGACGAAAAACCAAATATATTTAACAAGCGCAGTTTATAAAGAAAATAATGTGGATGTTAATTAACCTCGCCATCTGAACGGAGAGAAGATATTACTAGAGAGATCACATACATGGTTCGATTCGAGTATTGTACTAATAAAGAGCTAAAAAGTAAAGAAATCCATTGTCAATCCATACACGTAGAATTTGCAGTCGCTCTAATTCCCTCAATTATGGCATAGGGATTATATCATAATCTCCTACAAATTAATTACTCTATAAACTCACGAACAATGACCTTAACACTCATCTTGTTTGCTATAGCGTGTAATAACAAAGTAAGTATCGCATCTCTTATTTATCATTCATGTTTCCAAATAGGGAACTCTTGTAGAATACCGTATTGTAATCACGAAACTTACTCAAGCAAAGAATTCGATCCCAACGCTGGAAATTTACCAGTAATTTCTTCTGAATTGGATTTGGAATTTCCATTTGGATCGGATTTCTTTTACAAGCTCAATCTCGACACATATTTCTCACGGCGTTGGATACGATCGATACATGCACACTTTTAGTTTTCGATTTGCTTTTTTGCTTGGGGATTAATCCACTCGCGACCCGACGCATGGCGTGACTACCAATCCCGAGGGCGGAGCCTTGCGATTGTCGCGTTATCCCGACCAATGCATGTAATGGAATCAACTGACGTAGGTGGGCACCAAGTAATTTATTACCTCTTTACCTCGGACTGCGAGCTCATAACACGACACTCAAGTCCGTCGCGTCCACTAAGATATAAAATGAATTTCCCTAAATCATGGCGTAATTCAGGGGTTGCTCATGTCCGGCTTAGAAAAATGTTTTCCCCTTCGGGTTACGTTGCCGAGAGGCCTTGCCTTTGCATGCGCGAACGGCAGGAATCGATCGGTGTGCGTGAGAGAAGAAGAGGACAAAAGTCCGCAATGTTTAGAATCCCATCGCCATCACATGATAACGTGGTATCTATGGAACTATTTGCTAGTGTTAATCTCGGAATATATGTCACCAATAATAACACTTGATTGATCGATGACATCACGTCGACGTGTCACGTGTAATCATTGTTTGATTTCGGTTTTTGCTTCTTTTTCTTTTTAATTGTAGAGAGATTGTAATCGGAGGGGATGGCGTGCGGCATACCGTTCAACGAAAACGGCTTGATCAATCTGCTCAGATGAATCATGAAAAATGATGCAATTGGATCTTCATAGTTTATAAATCGGAGATAGAGGCTGATGAAACTCCAAGAGAATGGAAGGCTGACGTACAAGAGCTGCTTAGCTGACTGGCGGAAAACCTGCAACTGAGTGCATCAGGGGTAATGTAGGGAGTTTCTGAATATGCCCAAGTGATGCGCCGGGACCCTTCTGCAAAACCTGCTTTAAGCTTTCCATCGCCTGATGCAGGAGAAACCGAAAGCGTAGCCTAAACAAATTGCCGTCATATGTTAAAGAAGATGGCCAGTGACGAGCCTTTGGCCCTGGGGGATTTGTTAGTTTCCCCTTAAATGGAGGGAAGAGCACGATTAGCCCATTAAATCAATACATTGGGAATCTAATCACCAATTATCTTCCCCATACCAGAGTTGGAAGACGGGGAACCACGTCTACGTGGGTCGGGAGAAACGGGACACACTCATGGACGACGTTTATAAATTGGACAACTTGGTACGAGATAGTGCAAATCGAACTCGTAAAGCAACTCAAAAGCATGTGAGGGGATCAATCCCGCGCCATGCGCAGCTTCTTCAACCTTTCTTTATGTGCTTCACGCTCATCAAATCATGATGCTCTCTCCTTGTTGCGTCCTTATCCTTTCTTACTTATCTTGGTTATCATTGCTTGTACTATTTTACTCTAACCACAAACAGTAAAATACATCAAAAGTCTTCTAGGCTTGTCTATTTTCTGCTTAATATAACCTTCGACTTGAACTGGAATTTACTAACTCTAGGAAGGAATACCATTTTGCGTGGGTCACAAGGAAGATAGCGACGTGACAGACCCGTTCTGCTATAAAAAGTTGAGTTAAAGAGACAGGGGAAAAAAAAAGAGGGTTTTGAAGCAACAAAACAGAAGCAACGAGCCAAATGGATCATGTATGCATCGTGGGGACGTTATATTTCACCCAACAATATCATGCGAATAAGATCCGGATCTTGACTTGAGGATACATCGAGATATATGAACACGATCCAATATCTAGTTAACTGTTAATGGGTCTTATGTTTGAGGCACGCGGGATATGCATGACACATGCACCAGCACGCACAAGGCTGCGATTATTAGAGTTTGGACCGTCGGCCGACACCAATGACACGGTCAACCGGCCGTATAACTAGGTCGGACATGACCCATGACAGTGTTGACACCCCCGACCATCATAGGTTGGTCTGAGATTCAACACAGCCCGAAATCTTCCAATTTTGGAGAGTATGAGCAACACACGAAACAAAGTACGAAATGGAATGGCAGGAAAATCCATTGAACATGCGGTAGCCTCTTACGAGAGCTACATCCATTGAACATGTGGGTAGAAAAATCCTGAGAATATACAAAAAAAGAATATCACGAAACTCTTGAAAGTTTACCACAAGATGATCATGCGCACAAGAACCCAAAATGAGAACCTACTCATTTTTGTTAATGTGGCCAAAGAGAACTTGGTGTCATGTTCTCATCCAAGTGAGCTGAACCTATTACCAAAACAAAAGATTTCGACCAAAAAGCTGTAAAGAAGCTTATGTTTCTCCCACCACGGCACTGTACATAGACAGCGTTGTCTCTAACTCTCGGTGGTTCATAATGGCTTTTGCAAAAGCCTCTTCTATATCTTTCTGAGACCAGTCGCAAGACAGAAGTTGAGTGATAAATATGTTGCCAAAAATAGACAAAAGGAAAAGGAATGAAAAAAAGAATACTGCACCTCACTTTTGACCTAATAGCCACTTATATCTATTTCCCGTGAGTGCCATTCACATTCCTGTAAACGAAACCCCACATTGAAAAGATCAAATTACCCCTCCTTGCAGACTCATTTGAGCAACTCGCCTAGGGTTTGGACAAATTTTTTTAATTGGTTTTGAGTATTTCGAATGGGTCTGAAAATTTAAGAGTCGATAATTTGCATATACTCAATGTGAATATGCAAATTGGTATCCAGGGATAAAACTCGAGCATGTATTTGGTATTTTAGAAAAAATAAAGCTATATATCAAGGTGGTTATCGGGTTAAAAGGTGAGATGTGTTCTCGACATTTTTTTTGCTTTCAAAATGAGTAAATGATCATATGCATGTTTTCCATGTGAGTATTTGCCATGATAATATTCATATCCACAATTCATGTCCTTGAAATATGTGATCAAAGCACGATAGTAGTGCGGTAAAAACACATTGTGGTCGCAATATATAAATATATATACACAGAGATTGGTCAATGACGATGGGTTGATATAGTTCGATAATGTTGAGATAAATCAGATGGCCATGCCACTAGGGCAACACGTGGGTGATCAGCAGGTGTGGACGCTTTGAAGCTCTTACCAGTCGACACGTAACCTATTTCGGCTGAACAGAACGTGCTCTTCCTTGGCTCCCAGCGCTCTCTTTGGACTCCATCGCTCGAAAAGGAAGTTTCGGTCTCGCTTTTGGCTCCTTGTCTAAGATATCATCAGTGTGTGCGTCAATTCCTTACGCATGGGGATTCGTGTTAAGACGTCTGACTTCTCAGTGTCATCTTGGGTTTCAATGAGGTTAGGCACGTCCCAGAGAAAAAAAGAAAGGTCACGGACGGAACGCCGATGTACGTTAGGTGGCGATTTTGTTTTTGCGATAGGCTATTTGAATCGTCTAAAGTTGACTAACTGATAAACATCAAGTTGCTAATCTTTGTTGACGTTTGATGTTGTGGGGGTAAGTAGTTTTAGCACTAGCTCCATACAACTAAGCAAATGACGGGAATCGTGGGATAGTCTGACGACTCGATGAAAAAATCTAATGTTGACTCTAGCTAGTTACTTGTGGATTTTCATAACGATGTTATGGGCGCGACGAGACACTGACATGTTCATACTTGGTGACAGCTTGTTAGTGGAGCATGATTAGAGTTGGAAGATGAGAGAGCGAGAGGGATGGTCTAACAAACCCTTACGGCACACCGGGACCCTCATTAGCCATCGATGAAGGTCACCCCCATCAGTGAAGGTCGAACAAGTGCGACGGGCGTTGATGGACGGACCCTTGCCGATGAAAAGCGTGGAACCATTTGCTACTCATTCCCTCTCTTTAAAATTAACTTGCAAAATAAGTATCACGAGCTCCACATACATATTAAGAAAGAAGGTGCCAATGATGCTCAAATTGGCCACTGGATAGGTCGAAGATAACTCTTTCAATGTCACGCAGTTCATAGTTTCTAGACAAGAAAAGTAGCAATATCTCTAGGGCTAGGGTTTATTTCGATACAAGATAGATGATCAGGAGCCTTCTCTAGGACTATTGGGTGCAAAAAGGGGAACTTTTGCCATTTCTCCACTATCTATAGTGATATATAAGATAAGATGAGGAGTCACTCATCCAAACTTGACATAAATTAGACGTAAAATCAATTTACCAAAATTAGTCTCAATGTTATAAACATGATGGTCCCAATCCGATGACGACACATATGATTGAACCGACCTCCTTGTCTTACCCCTTTTGTCCTTTCTCTAATTTTCCTTTCGTTGGTAGCCATAGAACATTGATAGAATCCAGGTAGCATGTTCCCCAATTACAAATACAGCAACTGAACCCACAATCATTTACTCATATATTCATCGATACACGTGTGAGGATAACAACAGAATAAGATATCGAATAAAATAAGATAAATACTGATATAGCAAGAAGCGATTAATACACATAGCTAAATCTAATCCATGATTTGATGACTTAAGCTTTTACGTGTAGCTCTATCTAATCATAATGAATGAATGGCCTTTTGACTCTAGTTCGAGCTTTCTCTCGGCTCTCCAAGGACGTTTTTCCATGCTAGGCTTGCCCTTTGCCTCCTTAGAAGTCAATGCGATACCCTCTCCCTCTCCCTCTCTCTGACACACACACAATGAAAAGCTAAACGCACTTAGGCCACGTATAGCTTTCTGCTGCTCCGTTCCCCATTGGGCGTGTACAGTCGTGGAACTTTGGGTCACTTTGACACGGTACACCTTGAGGAAAGCATGTGTCAATTGTTAATCAATTTCCGAACTCTAAAGAGCCAAAAGCTGTGCTCAAAGGCGTGAGCGAGCCCCAATTAGGCACCGAGATTAACCCTTTTAATAATTAGTTTACTACTACCGAGATGGTCGGTTTTGGGATCTTAGCCATTCACGAAGCCCTTGTTCACACATTAAGGTGTACTGCACCCTCTCGAATAATGTATTATCAACTGATCGACTTTGCCTTTTAATATTTGATTCAGTGGATAAATCAAAATCGCACATGGTATAGCGACAAATCAAGTACGTTTTAACCCAACGTTTGCGTGTTACATGAGGAAAAGGGGAAAAAACCCAAGCTTGGTATTTAAAATCAAGAGTTCCCTCACTCATAAACGACATGGAGTCCGTAGAGCTGTTGACATTATAATCGCATTTTTTGCTTGAGTGATCTGTCCAACTTTCAGCTCAACCATGAATTGTTCGTTCATTTGGTAAAATCACGTGTTAAGAATTTGCATTGGTCGTAATATGTTTTTTGCATGCGACGGTAAATTGCGCATGTATCACCGTTCTTTTTTCTTTTATATCGGTTAGTCAACATTAAAGAACGAGCCTATAGAGACGAGGCATCTCCGAATTGAGTCCTATTTGGAAATCCGTATATCTATTGCTCTTGACAATTCATTTAAGGAATCTTTTGTCCGCTCTAATTGGACGATGTATATAGATGCGAGCATAATCTTTCTTATTGATTTCGAAACACGATTTTCTATACCTATCCAAATCAATCATCTTGTCGAAATGTTATATAGCTTTTTAATAAGTAAGGTTGTGATTGATTGACTTGGCTGACATCAACATCTGATGTGCTCGAGTCTAGAGAGAGTGTAGCCTTTCGTCCTCCACGAGTGGCAAAAGCGAGATTTTAATACATATTGGGGGTACTTTCAAACCTGAGCTCTATAAAAGTCCTCTCCATGATCGATCAAGGTCTTCAGTTGGACGGATCTAGATCCTCTTCCCTGCCAAGCAAAACAGCAAGCCTCGTCACTGATCATTCAGGAGAGAGAGAGAGAGAGAGAGAGAGAGAGAGTCGCCATGAATGAGCTGAGCGAAGATGACATGGCCCTCATCTCTCAGCTCTACCCTGGAGTGTACGCACGATCAGCTCCTCCACAAGGTTCCTACATACAGATCTCCCCGCACGAAAACGCTATCATACTTACACGCGATTTGCCTAAATTTTTGTTTTTTGGGTAAATGGTTACATGTTTCTGCGCACTTATGTTTACGAGAACGTCGTGGCTTTATGCAGAGGCCAAGCCACGGCGGAGGCGGAAGAAGAGCAAAGGACCCGAGAGCGGGGGCGAAGGGGAGGGGCGGGGGAAGCGGAAGCTGAGCGCGGAGCAGCTGGAGCTCCTCGAGCGGAACTTCGGGGACGAGCACAAGCTCGAGTCGGAGCGGAAGGACAGGCTGGCGGCGGAGCTGGGGCTCGACCCGCGGCAGGTCGCGGTGTGGTTCCAGAACAGGAGGGCCCGGTGGAAGAGCAAGAAGCTAGAGGTGGAGTACGCCAAGCTGAAGTCCGCCCACGAGAGCGCGGTGGTTGAGAAATGCCGTCTTGAGACTGAGGTCGCATCATCTCTCTTCCTATTCTCTTTTGTTGATCTTCCGTTTCTTTCGCCGCATCAATTTTTAATTTCCACTGTTCAGAGCCAAGCATCAATGTTTTCGCAGACCTTTTTGCTGGGGCGTTTGTCACCCTTTTGTTAACTTTTGTTAATTCATCAACATCAAAGCACGAATAGTTCTTTCCTTCTCTTTTGTTAATTAGAATTCCAGAGGGTAGAAACGAACTTTGGAGATCAGACAAATAAAGAAATAAAAGGAATGATTAGTAGCAACTTACAAGATCATCATCAGATGGATGACATGTGCACTTTGGAATTTACCGCACCACCAAATTTTTGCACATCCGACGGTGGTTGTGAACAGCACTGTTTACCCTAAAGATTGGCATGACATGACAAGTTTCTGAAACGGAATTAATTATTTGGATGATGAAGGAAAAAATTTCATAAATAATTTTCTCTTTTTTATGGAGATTTTCTTATCTTGGGATACACAGCTTTAGTTAGTTCATGATTGATCGATGCCTGGGTTCTTCTGAGTAGCTCTGTGATGGAAAATCTTCTATCTCGTGCAAATTTTGTGCTGATTAAAGCGAAGGAAAGAGAAGGGCCTAAGAGATGCCCTAGAATCCACAGATCCACAGACCAGAACGAGCTATTATCTCGGGAGAAATTAGGCATTTCATTTATGTGGTCATTTATCTGCCAAATGAAGAACTCAAACGTGGATGTCGGGTCAATACTTCGTCGCAGTTTATGCCGAAGCCACCTTCAAATTTATCTTGTGTTTTCATACGAATCGAGCAATGCTCTTAAACTCTACTTGTCCTGTGAGATCTTTCGAATGCGCTTCGTTGGGCTCGCGTCGGGCCTCTCTGAATGCTCTTAAAGTATTGACGTTCGTATTTCGTTTATCAATGTTCGTTTGCAGGTTCTGAAGCTCAAGGAACAACTTTCAGAGGCAGAGATGGAGATAAAGAGGCTCTCCAGCAACAGCCCTTGTTCCTCGGTCACGATCGATGCGGCGGAGGACCCCTTCTGGGGAGATATCGGGGTTGCTGAAGAATGTGATGACCAAGATGTGTCGTATTACATGCCGCAGAACGCTTACCTACAAGGCATGGAGTGGTTTAACCTTTATGTGTAGTTAGGGGTTAAGGACTGGCTAAATACTGCTCTGGGATATGTGTAGATACTGACCGTCCACTGTAAAGTTTGTCTTCTAATAATTGACCTTAGCTGTTGCATAAAGTACGTATGACTGGACAAGATGATAAACCAAGTAGGGAAATATAATAGACACCGGATTTACACAATCCGGTCGGCATGACCAGGTCCAAGGAAGAGCAACATGGTATTTCATTATAAGACTAAGCGATTTCGAAGTAACGACAATCACACTTGATCAATAAAAAAAAACCCCTCGATGGTCGCATTTTATAGAACTTTGCACATCTTGACCTGGTGGAAGAGTCAACTTGGGATGAATGAGCGCTTTATATTGACATTGTTAACTCTGTCCGGTTAATTATATAGCCAATCACATAAACATTTTTTACTTGAATCGAAACTTTTGACCCGCAATTGTATTGTTACTCACGCCTTTCTATTCCTAACACATGGCTCCCATTTGTTACCGAGCCAATCCAAACAAAAGACATCGTACGTATCATGTTTGTGGAAGCATCCAACCTCGAAGTCCATCGAACCTTTAGGTCCGCACCAACCATCAGTTGACTCACACAACCTACACTTAAACTTTATTCGTCTTGCGGAAAATGTCTTTTAAATCATTCACTTTTCATGAAACAAATGGAGCATGTGTGTTAAATGCACAATGCAAAAAAGTAAATTGATAGATAGAGAAAGACTATTGTATAATAGAGTATTTAGGATCAAGCGATGTAAAACAACTTCGACATCCCCTCTTACAATGCAATCAGATTCCAATAGTCTTCCTCATGCACATATTGGTCCCTAGGTTGGAAAAGCAACCACCCGTCTCCCTCGTGTGATTGTTGAGCCCAATCTTGTCAGTGACTTGGGTTCTAATAACATATTAGAAAGTCCAACCCAAAAATTTAAACTAATAGAGAAATATATAATTTCAATATGTAAATTATATCATCAAAGTCTATCGGATACTATTATATTTATAAATTTATGATCTTGACCATTTTTTATGGAAACCGAGTATGTATTTCTCTTTCTATTAATTTACTTTCCACTGTTCAAGGGCAAAAATTGATTGTTTCCAATAATTTTATTTCTACAATTTTTCTTAATTATAAATTATGCAACGCACGTACATAATTTTTTTTTGTAAAACGTTGATATAAATTCAGATGTATGTTTTTTTTCATAATTTATACATATAGATAATATTCTAAAATTTGACAACAAAATAATAAGACGCCTTTTACTTATCCCATTTCTTTTCCCCATTTTTTTCAATTACGCTCACATTTATTATTTTTGTAAATTTTATCCGACTCGGAGTCCCTTTTTCAAATTAAGAAAAGTAGATAATTCCTAAATTAATAAATTATTTAATAATAGAGCCCGAATTAAATTTTTTTCTTTTTTGGTTGATTAATAATTAATCTATGCTCTCTTGCCAATCATCATATTAAAGGATGGATAAAAGTTAATATTAAATAAATTTTTCTTCATAGAAGATGGATTTCCCTCGTTTGGAAATCTTAATTAGTTCATAGCACCCAATCATGATCAATTCCTCATTGACAATTCTTCTTTTATATTTTTCTCTTTTTGGACGTATCTGAATGCCATTTTTTTTCTTCCCTGGTTGATCCTCCAACTAAGTATGAGCTTTATCTCTCATAAAATCATAATACCTCAGCGGTTCATATTATTGATGTTTGTGTTTTTTTTTTTTTTTGTTAATTTTGTTTGCAGGTAATAAAGCTTGAGGAAAAGGTTTCAGAGGCAAAAGATGGAGATGAAGAGGCCCTCAGAGAGAACTGATCATGGGCTCTTTCGGCCCAGCCCACCTTCGTTTTGCTGAAGAGTGTGATGATCGAGATGTCTTGTATTGCATGCCACGAGTGGTCTAATCTGTGTATGCACTTAGTGGTTAATTTCCAGCAATTATTGCCCTAGGATGTGTGTAGATCCCGACCGTTTATTGTAAACTTATCTTATAACAATCGACTTTAGCTGTTGTGAAAATTACGTAATCGGACAAAGCAATAATTTAAACAAGGAAAATAAATCCGACATTAGATCGACATAGTTGGGTCGGCCAATTCTTCGACGACTGGTGAGCATGTGGGATACAAGGGCTTGTTGGTCATGAGAAGTCGGTCGACCGGCGAGTCAGGGACATTTTTAAAGATTAAATTGGCCATCTCGAGACTTTATTTGAAACAAAATTCACTGTTGAGCTTCTTCTTTATCCCCCAAACAAGATCCGCAAGGAACGCTCGTTTGAGATTATCCCTATAATTAATTAAAATTTAATGATTTCCTAATTATGCATGATGCAAAACGGGATACCTTAACTTTTCCTTCTCTGGCTTCCGTCGTGATCCCGTTTATGGCCATACCAAATTCGAACCTCGTCTCAACCGCTCTTAATATGGTAGAATAAATCCTTTTAAGTTAACTCTACTGTGAAGTAATGACAACAATAATGATAACATACATCCGATTATTTTCCGAAAATTTCATGTAAGACTACATGAGCTAATAATCCAAAACTAAAGATAAAAACGCATTGCCCACTTTTATGTTAACAAGAATCGACTTGACATGTTAACTTTGACCGTTCAATTTAAGTCTAGTTCCCCCAATTTCATCTCTATTCTATATAAGCCGCTCTCATTTCCAAAACAGCCACCATTTTTACCTTTTTGTCTCCACAGCAACGTAATTATGGAGCAGCGGCCTAATGAACTCATCCCTTTATCAATGCTGCAACATGCGTCGCGTCAGCAGGAGCTCCTTGACCTCTCCATTGACAACATTCGCAGAGCTCTGTTTGGCTTCAAGAGCGGCGGTGGCAATGGCGATGGCGGCAGGGGCGGGGATGGGGATGGTGACGGGGAAGTTCATCATGACGGTTCGGTCGAGATCGACGAGGGCTTGCTCATCGATCCGAGCCAGGTTTGGATTGGTAAAATGATTGGGGAGGGTCGTCACTCCACTGTCTACGAAGGACTGTAGGTTCCTCTCTTTTCTTCTTGCTCCTCTTAATAGGATCGATTTAGAAATTCATTTCGTGTTATATTTTGGATGATCTATTTGGCTTGCTCTTGATTTTCCGGCCCCCTCTCTTTTGAGAAGTCATCAGCCCTATGCGGCTAGAAAAAAGAATCACCTTGACCTAAAACTTTGTTTGCTTAGTTAGATCGATGATCTAGAAAAAGAAATCTTTGTTCTCATGTCCGATATACGTGATTTGTTGATTGGATCGGAACGGGAAAATTACACGTGGTTGTGTAGTCGAAGTTTCGGTATGGGCCATGTCCACGTGGATGGATGATAATCGAATCGACAGATCAAGTAATAGGCTTTTAGATACGGGAGAATTTAACTGCATTTACGATCTACCGGTTGATCGATCGTCAATCTTTCACAGGCCAGCCACGTAAGAACATGGCTGTAACTCTATTATAAATTATACCTAAAAGAGTGTTTCGTAACGGTTGATTCAGGTATTCGGATATCATGACTCGAATTGAATTAGCTACGATTGATGCGAGGTCTTTCGATCCCAAACAAGATAACCCATCTTACCACGTAAAAAGATTTCTTTGGGCTATCTGTTAATAGTTTAATCCTGATTTCTTCATAGATAAATATTAAATAAAATGTCGAAATTTTTTTTACTAATATAAGTATAATGTTTGGAATCCCACGTTTCAGGTACGATTCCAGGTCAGTCGCGGTGAAAATCATACGGCCTCATGGAGAATCACTGACAAGTGATGATTGCAAAGAGAGATTCAGAAGGGAGGTCATGCTTCTCTCCAGGGCCACCCACGAAAACATCGTGAAGGTACAATCTTAAGTCAGTGTGTTTGACATTAATTTAGATAGCACATTGTGTCTATAACTTTTTCTAATTTTTACAAGGATTAATTGTAATTTTTTTCCTCCTTTCTCCCCTTTTTAAGAAATTATGCATTTTTAATCGCTCCAGACTTATTCAGAAATACTATAAATTTGATATGATATTCAAGCAAAAGTTGTGAACTCGGCAGCTTATAAAAGAGCTTAGCATTCACAGTCGACCATCGTGTTATAAGGAAACTTAAGCTACCATATGACGTTAATAAAAAGTCAACTTATCTTTTATATTTGTATAAAATAGAATGTGACGTCTTTTTAATCTAAAAATTACAGCTCAAACTAGAGTTCAATAATTTATTTTTATTTTTATTTGTTTGACAAGCTCTCCATGTTGGCTTAGAAGAATTATGTGAACCACTGTGTAAAAGCATAGTGAAATAAGTGAAAATTCCTAGGATTAGGTTTCTTTTCTTGCAACGCTGTGATAATTTGGGTCTTATTTGAATTAATGGAAATACTTTTTTTCCCTACAAGTACATCATGTTTATACTTCGTTCCTTTGAGTGAAAATATTTTCATTTCTATTGTATATCAATTTTTTGAAGATTATTTGACATTATATATACACAATGCATGCCATCATTGTTCTAAGTTAGATAGAAAATCTCATGCATAATACCAGCATTCTTTGAAGGGCAAGCCTCAGGTTTGAAACTTACCACATAAATATCTCCGATGCAACTTATCAATAATTAATGGTCAAGATCATATAGTTAATATTTGGCTGATATTATTAATCGTACTAACTTTGGTATGGGAGGTATGCATGAACATAATCTAGATCTAGCCAATGCCGAAGATTCATGTATAAAAGGAAAAGACTTTTGTCTTAGTGTAAGCATAGGAGAGTTTGTAATGCCTAATCAATTGTCTATCAAGAATATCTCTACTTGAGATAACTTCGATTTTCACTTTAACCTACATTCTTTTGAGTTTCTAATTATACCGCAATATTAAGAATGCTAGTGATTAAACTTTTTTTTTCCAATAAATTATTTGATTATTGTGAAAAACAAGTTCGTGGGGGCCAGCGTGGGGCCGGTGATGCTGATAGTGACTGAGCTGATGAGAGATGGCAATCTCCACAAGCATCTGAGCAGCATTCGACCGGAGGTTCTGGATCTGAAGCTCTCCATTAGCTTCGCGCTCGATATTGCTGGAGCCATGGAGCATCTGCATGCTAATAACATCATCCACCGAGACCTCAAGCCAAGTACGCGATCATTCCATTCTTTTCTGCTGATTTCCATCTGGTTTTGTTTCGAGTTCATGTTTCGAACTTCCGCGAGACCCTTGTCAATCTTTCTAGGACCGAACCGGGATGTCGCCGACACAGCTTAGGTTTGAATGCATGCCCTGATTTATATCTGCTGTCGTTAGGGTTTTTACATCGAACGGAGTATATTTGGTGTATGTAGATGGATTTCTAAGAATTTATTTCACATACCCTTGCCAAACTGATACTGCCTAGGCAATCTGCTCCTCACGGAGGACAAGCAGCATCTTAAACTGGCGGACTTTGGGCTTGCTAGAGAAGAAGTGTCCACTGAAATGACTGGTGAAATGGGCACCTATAGGTGGATGGCCCCAGAGGTATACTTGAATTATTTTCAGTACCATTATATTGATTAATGCTAGCTCTTTTAATTAGAGCAGCATCATCTAATTCAGTCTTTTCTTTTGGGGTCTCTGCGACTTCAGCTGTACAGCGTTGAACCATGCCCAAGGGGAACAAAGAGGCACTATGATCACAAGGTGGATGTCTACAGCTTCTCGCTGATTCTGTGGGAGTTGCTCACCAACAAGACCCCATTCCATGGGAGGAACACCATCCTCGCGGCCTACGACACCTGCCGAGTACGTATTACTCTTTCAATGAACACTTGAGGACCCGATTTAGGCCAAACTCTTTGTGCGCACGACAGTCATTTTCTTGGAAGTGTAGGTAATTCCTAGGATGTACGCTTTTTGTTTTCAGAACATCAGGCCCAGTGTGGAGTCCATTCCCCAGGAAATCATCCCTCTCCTGGAGTCCTGCTGGGCGCAGGACCCGAGCCGCCGCCCCGAGTTCGCAGAAATAACGGGTTTTCTGTCGGGCTTCCTCGACAAATTGGTGACCGAAGAGGATGCGGAGGCAGAACTGGCCAAGGGAGCCGACGAGGAGGAATCGGAGGATATTGAGCAGGCGATGATTGTGGACGCGCCCAACGAGGGCAAGCATAAGAAGAGCAGCTTCTTGCCGAGGGTTCGCGGCTGCTTCTATGCCTGCTCCTGTAAAGTGGCTAAGTGAGTGCTTTGCCTCTGCACTCCGCAGAGATTCATGTAGGAAAATCGGGAGGAACTCAGAACGCCATCTTTTTAAGTTCTTGCTCATGGGTTGAAATCAGCTGAATGATTTCGATCCTAGTTACAATTGCTAAAGTTTGACTATCGTGCTTTTGACTTTGCTTGATTAGTAGTTCTATTTTCGCGTTTCCTACAGTTATCTTGAGTCTTGGCCTTCAGATTTCAAGTTAATGTCCAGTTCTTTACTTTTCTAGGGGTGTGCTTTGCCTATAATCGTCGGTAGTATTTGATTATTTCTTAAACAATAGTCTGTTTTAAAAGTATATCACGTAGAGCAATTTAGAATTTTAGTTAAATATTTTTTTGATCATTTCTAATTAATTTGCCACGCTTTAGAAATAGATTTGGCAAATTCTCATTTACCATTTTGATAAATTTGGGCAATCATATTAGCAAATCTGAATTGAAATTTGTCGAAACGTCCGTTCCATTTTCATATATATATGTTTAGTCCTACCACCAAAGGATAGGATCTATGTTTCCATTCCATACTTATTTAAACCATCGTTTCATTCCATTCCATTTCTTTTGAATTTTCTCAATCATTTCCATTCCACTTACACCAAACATATCCTTTGTGTCTCATTTCAGGTGGATCCATTCGAATTTTTTTTTCTACACAAGTAATGATACTCACATGCAAAGACGGATCTAAACCATTACTCGGTGTGACAAATTATATAATTGTATCACCGATTAAGTCCGACAAATGAATTGTATTATTTTAGATATCTGGATTAAATTTTGACTAGTCAATCCTTTTTGTTCAAATTCAATGTAGGCTATACTGGATAATTTTTCAAAGTTTTAATATTGTTATACACATTCTAGAAGAATTTAGACATGTCAGTGGGGGCAGCAGTAGCCACGCGAATCGCTGCCCTAGTCTGCTCTTGGTTGTCTTGTTTAGAGATTCAGTGTCTGAACTAACTAATCCTGAATCATGCCATTTGGCAAGGTGAAAAAAATTAATATTAATCGGAGTGGGTGTAATAACAACAGAGGTTAAGTATATTTTTGTTCAGTTTTCCAAGATTCAGTGTTAGTGCGATTTGACCAACAGTCTTTACTTTTTCGGCAATCAAGCTTTATATTTCTCACCTTTCATATGATTGTATCTTTTCATTGATCAGCACCTCTGGCACTATTGAATTGAAGATCTGGCACGAAAGGAACATATAATGTTCATGGGACCTCAAACGAGTGTCATACCAACAGCGAAAGACAAGTAAAAATCTAATAATGAAACCATAGAGCGGCAGAGAGAGAAAGTAAAGAGGTAGAAAGGGAAACCGGCGGCACATCATCGGACGACTAGCCAAAAAAATAAATAATAACGCTCAACTAGAAGAGAGAGAGAGACTCGGGCAATAGCCGAGTCTATCTAGGAACCGGCAAGGGTCTCATGATCCTCATCTAGGTGGCCAAATTTTGGGTGTTTATTGGGGTGAGCATGAAGAACTGGCCAACTCGAGACCGGACCAAACCAGTCGGGTTGGTCCGATTCTTCAAGCTTTCGGTCCGGTCTATAGTTCCAAAAAGTGAAACCGGTTCTCGGGTGGTCCGGTTCCCGATTTCAGGGTGGAATCGGACTAGACCAGATTATTAGGACTAGCCCACCTCCAGTCCTTTTACTTGACTTTAACTTTAGACTTAAGAGTTAAGAGACGGAGCCCTAATTTTTTTCTTTTCTTCTTTGTAAAACGATTATAACTACGAATGTGTCTTTGATTTGCCATTCCTCACTTTTTTCAGTGGGCAGTCTAGGATTGTCATGCGACTATAATAATTGCATGTCAACACCAATGGACAATTTGTTGGTCTTGTAAAAATGGTTGGGGGAGAAGGATGTTCACTGGAAGCAGGATGGACCGAATCAACCCACCCCATATGCTCACCCCTAATCAAAATTGAGATGTATATGCAAATAGACTAAGCTAGACAAGATTCATAGCACACATGCATGTATGAAGATGATTAGCTATTGCATAACACGCACAAAATGCTTATTATAGTTATTTTACTTTTCTATGTCACGAGAAATTTCAAGTAGATACGGTCATGCCACATTTATCCAAATTAATTGCCGTATCATACAAAAAAAAAACCAAACTCATAATATGGATACCACACTTATCCTAAATTGTGGCTTATTTGGGATTTCTCAGCAATAATTATTGTACGAGTATACCTGCTAAAAGTCAAAATTAGTTTGAGAGTAAATAAGGTAGGATCGTATCGATTTGGAGTACTTTCAAGTCGGCATCTCCCGATTTGAGAATTTTTTTTTTTTTTTAGCTGGTGTCAACCCCTTTCCTCATCACTGTCAAAACTCTACCTACTCACCCCACTTTTATTTGTCCTCTCTTTTTTATACCCCCCACCCAATTTCTCGCGACGGTCCACGCCCGACAGGGGTTGTTGACCAAGGCGATGCCCCTCCGCTCCTTCGCAGACTGACGTGGCGGGCACGCGCGCCGAACTGTTTTTCCCCCGCCACCGATAATAATAATTACTACTACGAGCAGGATAATACAAGGGAAAAAAAGAAAAGAAAAAAAGGGCGGGGGCAATTATTAATTTCCCCCACTATTGAAGATTATCCGAAATCAGCGGGGCCCACAGATGAGTCGGAGCGTGGGAGCACACCCCACCCTATGCGACGCGGACAGCTGGATCCCACTCCTCGCACGTGTCGCCCCCGGGAAACCCTAGTCACCGCCCTATCGGACACGGCCACACCATATCGTGAACAGACCATCGCATGCTCTCCTCCCCCGTCTTCTCGCTCGCTCGGACACACTTCCCGTGCTCGCGCTGCGACCGCAATTGGAGTTTGCAGGCGATTCCGCCGTATTCTTCTCGTCCCCAGCCCCTCCGGCGGTTGGCTGGAGACCGGCGCTCGAGCCCTAATTGTCGAGCGTCTTGGATCCAGCTCGAAGAAGAAGAAGAAGAATAAGAAAAGGAGGAGTAGCTAGTTGAAAAGAGGAGTTTCTAGTAGCTTCGTGGAATTCCAGCTGGATTTCCTCCTCCGTCTCTGTAAACAGGTCGTTCCCTCTCTCTCTCTCTCTCTCTCTCTCTCTCTGCCCGTATCCCCGCGCGCGCGCGTGTGGATAAGTTTCTTCGTCGATGGTCTTTTTTTTTGTCCCGGGGCTTATTTGTGGGAGACGTGAAAGTGCGCTGCTCGACCGCGAGCTATTTGCCGTCGTGTTTTATGCTGTCGAGCGTTTCGTCCTGTGTGCCGGTTGGAATTTATGGGATGTGGGGGCGGGTTCCAGCTTCGTTTGGGGAATTTGCCTTGGGGATGCGTTCTCTTGCTTTGGTTTTTCAGTGTATCGGCTTTGCTTATGGCATTGCAGTACTTGTTAGGGAAGTTAGCCATCCACTTTTGCTCTGTTTGATTAAATGATCTGAAAAATATTTTTTGAAATTTGATAACCTGAAGAAATTTACAGTTATCGATAATTATAGTAGTTAAATATCATATGTGAGAAATTTTTTTGATAAACGATACGATTAATTTATGAAAAATATATTCCAAATCATCCGTTCTTTACCAAACAAACGGACTTCATGTTTTAGCCTGAAATTTGTCCGTTGTAAAAGAAGGTTTTTTTGTCAGATTTGTCGACATTTCAGAGATCTCCGTCGGTGACTGCCTTGAGAAGATTGTGTGAGGGCTCCGTCTAATTCTTGGGGCAGTAGGAAGAGCTTTGGCAGTGATGTTGCAACTGTTGAGAAAGTTAGATGCTATGTGGTGATACTCATTCAATTGTTAGATTGGCTTTGGAAAAATTAGAGCAGGGCAGGCCAATGCCTCTTTTGTGACCTCACTCATGGAGTCGTGTTAAATCAAAATGAGGACGGTGAACATGAAATCTCAAATTTACAAGCCGAATGAAATATATTGTGGAATAAGAAGTTTTGAGGTAGTATTTATCAGGTACAGCTCTAGAGTAAATAGCCTGATATGTAGTCATTGCAGCACATTGTCAAGTATCGCATTTAAATATTCAGAGAAATCGTTCATGTACAAAAATTAGTTTATGAAGTTACAGATTCAGAGCAAATCGGCAGTTTCACTCATGAGTCAATATTTTGGTAATTCACCTAACAGATACATATCACGTGACCTTTAATCGAATTGAATCAAAATATACCAATCATGGCTGGCTGAAATTAATGACTATGCTTGCTGTGATTTACAAAAAAAAAAAAAGTGGAGTTTTAAACTCAGGATTCCTTGGTAAAAAAGATGGAGCAGAATAGAGGCACAGCCTATTCTGTGCTTTGGATATGACTTCATTTCTGATTTTGTCTAGGGAATGAAATTATTTTATCTCGTGCAATTGCCCATTGTAATTTGCAGAATAATCTCCTGTAGCATCTTGTTTGCCTTTCCTGTCCGTTGATTGTTGTGGATCTTAAAAGTAGAATTGCCCGTTGATGTATTGCAGACTGGCCATTTAGCTATTTGGTCTTGTCACTTTGATGCTGTTTGATCATATTGTCTGGATATGTAGCAGTGCCATTGTTCTTTGGACCCTCAAGTTGATGCATAGTGATCTGTAGTTGTTAAATAACATATTCCATGGAAGAGTTGTTAGTGTGTGATTAATACTACTCAATGATACCTGTAGGCCTCTCATAGATACTACAAAGTGTAAGCGTGAATAAATAGGGACAATTGACCTTGAAAAGGTTTTGGGAACTCTCCTGAATGGGGACTAGGGAAGAAAGCACAGCTCCTAAACCTTCCAAACCTACTTCTTCAACGCAGGTATGATTTCAGGATTATGTTTTGCTGAGCAGTGTACATTATTTTCTTTTGAAAAAAAGATATTTACGTCATTGTCTCCTATGCAGGAAATACCGACTACACCATCATATCCTGATTGGTCAAGTCCTATGCAGGTCCTTAGCAGAAACTTTCTGGGTTTCTTTTGATACACTAGTCTAGTTATATATGAAAAAGATGTAGATCATGTCCTGATAAGTTATTTATCAACTTCCTTTTTAGGCTTACTATGGCCCTGGAGCAGCAACGCCTCCTTTTTTTGCTCCTACTGTTGCTTCTCCAAGTCCTCATCCTTATCTATGGAGTAGCCAGGTATATGGAGATAATATTTTTACTAACATGCTAATGTGCTCTTAGTTTGGATGGAGGAGAATAAACTAATATATTTTATTTTTTTCAAAAATGGGTGCAGCATCCTTTGATCCCACCATATGGCACGCCTGTTCCATACTCTGCCATATATCCTCCTTACGCTCATCCTAATATGGCTCCGGTAATTTCTTTTATCTTGACTAGATTGGAATATGCTACCTGTTCTCTGATCAACCAAGATGAGCCAATAAGTACATGTCTTGCTCTCTATCTCTGGTCTTGCCTTTCTATGCAATTTGTGTGAATTTGCTGATATAGTGTGTGCCTTAATCTTGGAATCTTGACCGTATGCAAATCAGGAAAAGAAAACCTGTGAAGCTAAGAACGAGCAAAGACTAGGAGGAGACTCTCCATCTGATTAGAGGAAAGCATCAATCTCATTAGATTATTTTGTCATTTCTACTTATGTAGACTCCAGTGGCAGCACAAACAAATGTAGAACCAGATGGGAAAGGTGCTGATGGAAGAGATGGAGCTTCAGTTAAAAAATCCAAGGTAACTTCTGGAAACAGTGGTTTGGTTGGTGGGAAGGCTGCAGATAATGTAAAGGCAACTTCAGGCTCAGGAAATGATGGGGCATCCCAGAGGTTGGTATAATTGCTCTCTTTTCTTGGATTTTAGATAAAAGAGATGGTTAAAGTTATTGGGTCAGATAATGTCTTTGCCTGTTCGCAGTGCTGATAGCGGTAGTGAGGGTTCATCTGATGGAAATGAGGACAATAGCCAACAGGTGCTTTCAATATCATTTTTATGGGTGCATACTGGAACACTGTAGTGACACATTCTTGTACTGGTTGACTACTTCTGACGCATTTGTAATCCATGTTGAATTATACTTATGCTGGGAGCTTAGGTTTTTATTTATTGATAGATTGAGATGGTTGTTTACATGCTCTGATTATTCTTCCTCCAATTATTCTTCAGGAATTCGCTGCAGGTAAGAAGGGGAGCTTTGACCAGATGCTTGCAGATGGTATATATCTCACTTTTCTTCCAAAGCCAAAGACTTTGAATTTTCTTGCTATATGTTGAATACTCTGACCAGATGGCTTTTTGCAGGAGCTAATGCACAAAATAGTACGGCAATAACGCAAGCTTCTGTAACAGGGAAGCCTGTAGTCCCCACTCCAGCAACTAATTTGCACATCGGAATGGATTTGTGGAATGCATCCTCAGCTGGTGGAGCTACAAAGATCAGGCCAAATCCTGGGGCTGCTTCATCAACTCTTGTCCCAGCAGGAATGATGCCTGATCACTGGGTTCAAGTACGATACTGGAACTAGGATCATCTTAAATGTGCTGACATTGTCCCATCAGTGATAAATAATGGAGAGCAAACCGATAATAAAGCAAGAAAAGTCTTCTTCTCCTTCTATTCATATAGTAGGAAAAGTAGTATGTGTGAGTCACTTGGCTGACTTGGTGTGACTGACCAATCATATTGCTCACATTATATGCTTGTGATTGTACATGGTTCTTAAATTTTGAAATCACCCATTTGTGATTGGCTGTTATGCCATCTTTTACTGCCACGTCGTGTAATCTTCACGTGAAGTACCTTCTCCCACGTTAGACCCTTTTACATACATGTGCTGTGATGAGCCAATTTGATGTTCATGTGCTCAAAGCTCTTAATATTAGAGATTCCACTGATAGTGTGTCCTTAGGAAGAAAATTCTTCTTACCAACCTTCTTCTCTCCTAAGTAAATAATACCCCAGAATACAGAGAAAGTAGTTTCATGAAGTAGTGGACATGAGATGGTGTTGGCTTTCCCTTGGGTTGGTTATTCCCAATCTGGAGGTAATGAGGATTGGATTGGGCTCAATAGATGTTTGATCTTCTCATGCGGCATCTGCCTGGCTAGTGATTTGTTCATTGATATGTTTTTACAAGATTTTGCTATCCTACTGATACTGATAAACTTTCCTTAATTTTGATTTAACTTGACAGGATGAACGTGAATTAAAAAGGCAGAGGAGGAAGCAATCTAACAGGGAGTCAGCTAGAAGGTCAAGACTACGAAAGCAGGTATAATACACATTTGAGTCCTTGCGTATTTGCTATGCTCTTGCGTGTTTCTCAGTTAAACTTCTTCAAGGGTTGTATTTCAATAGACACACTTGCCGTCCTTTCACATCCAGTTCGCACTTTATTTAGTTATATTGTGCTTGCATTTGGATATTATCTGAATTATCACATGGATCAACTGGCCTTTTCCAATACTTACTATGATAAAATCAAAGTACACCTCTTTTCTAGTTTTTCTTTCTAACAAATGTCGACCGAGATTTACCCAAAAAAAAAAATGTCGACCGTGGTCTGAGGTCATTGATTTCGGTGCACTTAATTTTTATCATTATGTTGATGCATGAGTCCAGTGATTATGTTTCATCATCATATTTAGCTGCTTGTCTGATTCATACATAACTTTATCTTTCTTTGGTAAGGCGGAGTGTGAAGAACTACAAGCACGGGTGGAGACACTAAGCAGTGAGAATCGCAATCTGAGAGATGAGCTTCATAGGCTTTCAGAGGAATGCGAGAAACTTACAACCGAGAATAGTGCTATCAAGGTTTTGGAAAGAACAGACTGTTGCAATCAGAACTCTCGTTCTCTTTTTCCGTTTTACCCGTGCTCTTGAATTACCCGGACTATCTTAGTGCTAGCAGATAGTGCAGAGCTGGCAAATGAATGCATTTCACTGTCCACATCTGTTTCTGTACATCTTTTTTTATTTCTGTTCTGATGCTTGCTTGACAGGAGGAATTAACCCGACTCTGCGGACCAGATGCAGTTGCCAACCTTGAACACAACTCCAGTTCGGTCCTTCAATCGCACGGAAATGAGGAGAGCAGTTGAAGGAGAAAGTTCCTCTTGAGAATAATGAAACACAGTATGCTGCAGAAATAACATCGACCTTGTCAAACTATTCTATTGACGGTGACTCGACACGGATCTCCTCTGTCTCACTAATCATATACCCTTGACCCTTTTCTTTTTTCGTTACTGTAATTCTAGTATACATAGTTTCTTCTTCTTAAGTTTGAGCCATATTAGACACCATGCACATTGCTTGTAAACACTAATTGTCCAGAGCAGATGAGGACGGGTCTGAAGGTTTCTTCTTCTTGCACTTTTATTTTTTTTTCTTGCGAAGTGCTGTGATCCATAATTCTTTGTATAACGAGGCAGTGTGATCTCTCGCCCAATTCTTTGTATTTCGATGGATACTTGTCGTTCTTTATCAATTGGAGTTTTGTTTGGTCGTGCTGTGGTCGTTCGGAGAGGGATGACGAACCTAAAGAAAGATGGCTAGATTATGTGCAGCCGAATCGTCGGAGTGACCAGCGTGGGCATAGGAATTTGCCGCTTCTCGAGGTTGCGTCGAGTTTTGATCAGTTGCCCTTGTTTTCTTTCCGAATTCGCAATGTCTGGCACGAGGAGATGAAGCGTCCTTAGCATCCGACAGCTCCGGAACTCCTGGGAAGAAAACAGTGCTCGTGAACCGTCGGTCGATTTTGCCGTGGCGATGCAAAATCCTTTCGACACCCGAGCCCGGTCAACGGCTCAGAGTCCCGCCCCGCCTTCGTCCTCTTGTTGGAAACTCCCGTGTCTCTTCAATGATTCGAGTCTCCGTCAAGTTCGACGAGTGCGGACTCCGATATATCCATGTCAAACGACGGCGACGGGTCGACGGAAATTGGCACGGAATACTCATCGGCAGCCGACCGGAGCTCAAATTCAGTAGCATGATGGAGCTCAAATTGGACGACGGGTCGCCCGATGCTCTCAAGGTTTGTCGAATTCATCCTCGGAGATCGTCAACTAGAAGCGAAAAAGCCTGGCCAACGGAGAGAAAGGACGAAAATCTATGATGTATATAAGCTAATAGGTAGGTTGTACTCGCCAAACATGTTTGTGTTTGGATTTATAATATATGCAGCTAGAGGAGCTTTTAACTAAGACAAGAGAAAGAGACGCCCAAATCACACCCCAATAGAAGACACCAGCAGCACCAAAAAATTCAAAAGAGAGAAGAAAGAAAAACACAACAAAAAAAAAAGTAGCTGAAAAAAAAGGGGGTCAACGGGGACTATTCTGCAATTTAACGGAACCCTCGAGGACCCGCACATAATCTAAGCTAAAGCGAGGCTAGAACCTCCAGGCTGACGTGGCAACGAGGGCCCTCTCGTGCCAGCACAGCACCAGCTCGGCCTGCCGCTTCGCCACGTGGAACCCCCTCACCGACGTCGACACCCTCCCCAGCAGGCCCTCCGCCTGGTAGTCCGCGAACTGGCTCAGCCTCACCGGCCTCATGCCCGCCCCGTGGAACGCCTCCCTCCACGGCGGAGCCGCCCTCCTCGCCGCCGACTCCGCCGCCGCCGCTATCCTCGGCCGCAGCAGGTACCCTTCGATCTTCCTCGCCCAGTCCCCGCCGCCGGTCGCCGCTTCCACCGACTCGAACACCGTAGCGTAGTGCTCGAAGCAGCCGAGGAAGCTCTTCTTGAACGACGCCGGGGCGGCGGCGGCGGCGGCGTCCGCCCACGGCTCGGAGTCGACGAACACGACGATGCTGGGGTTCAGCCGCCGGACGTCGCTGAGGAACCTCGCGACGTTGTTCTCCGACCCGAAGCGGTGGAGGATCGCAGGCGACAGGTAGACCGCGAGGCTCTCCCCATCGACGAACCTGATCGACTTGAAGGAGAACATCTCGAAGGCGCGGGTGAGGACGAACTCGACGTCCAACCGGAGCTTCAGCTCGTTCGCGAACTGCAAGAGGCTGTCCCTGATGAGCTTCGTCTCGATCGCGAACTCCTCCGGCACCACGGCGGTGATCCTCACGATGGGTCGCTGGAGCTTGCAGGAGTCGGCTCGCTCCGCGATCTCCTTCAGGAACGAGGAGTACTGGCCACCAAAGCCGATGTCGAAGTCGACGACGTGGAAGAGCATCGAGCCGTCTAGCGACTCGAGGAGGGCCTGGTTCGCCGTGAAGTGCGTGAACATGGAGATCGGAGAGCTGCCGGAGAAGGCCTTGTAGGCTCGGATCGTCTGGACGATCTCCGGCCAAGCGGAGAGCCGAGCCGGAGGTCGGTTCGAGCCAGATTGGAGGAGCAGCAGCGACTGGAACGCTTCCTTGAAGTAGAAGGCGGCTCGCTGGAGGGGCTTGCCAGCCGGAGATCGGAGCCGTTGATTGAGCCGCGCCAATATCACCTGCGCCAGCTGGAGCTCGCCCGAGTCGAAGCAATCGGCGACTTGGATCAGCTCCTCCAGATAATCGGGCCCGAGGCCGTTCCATCCGGCGGGGGAGTCGGCGCAGGAGTCGAGCGGGTTCGGGTAGGCGTCGGAGAGGGCGAAGTCGTGGGAGAGGAAGTGAGCCGGCGCCTCAAGGTGGTGGTGGTGGTGGGGTTGGGGCGGAGGCGGGAAGGAGTCGGAGGAGCAGACGTGGGGATTATTGGACTTGAAGGGAGGGGCGGAATCGTCATGGAGGCCCAAGTCCCTCATGATGGAGTCCCAGTCCAGGGTCTGCAGCACGTGCTCGTCCCACTGGAGGGCGGCGGCGGAGGACCCATCGTCGGCATCACCGCCGCCCCCTCCCCCGCCCCCGCCGGGCAGGGAGGAGACCTCGGGGGGCTTGTCAGACGCGGGGCTGCGGAGGTCGAGGACAGAGGTGGGCTCGTAGCAGAGGGGCGGAGGAGCGGCGGCGGAGATGGGCTTGAGGGATTGGGCGGCGGTGGTTTGCGGTTGGGAAGTGACAGGAACTCTCATAGCTCGGCGAGACCACACCCTCTCTGCCCCCCCTTTGTCTCCCTTTTCGATTGTTTCTGGTTCTTGATTTTCCGGCGACGGAGGAGGAGATGGAGGGTAGGAGGCCTGTCGGGAACGCCCGGGAACAGTGGCGGAGGAGGGGAGGGGAGGAGAGGAGAGCGGGGAGTTTGGTGGGAAAGGAGAGGGTGGGGTTTTATCGTGGCGTGCGGGGGCCGTCGGAATGTGGAGGCGATGGATGGATGACGAGAGCGAGGATGACATGGTCGACAGGTGTCGGAGTCGATGGACATATCTCTTTGCGGCTTCACCCTCAAGCCTCTCCTCCGCTCCCCCACCCCCTTTTCCTCGTCTCGATTTTACCATTTGGACCTCCGCCCTCTTTCTTTTCTCCGGCGCGTATATGGAAAGAGGGGCGAGGCCGCCGCCCGGCCGGTGTTATCGGATCCCTCCCGACATCCACGGCTCGGGGAACATGGCGCAAGCCATTGGAAGAGTGGTCAATGATGAGAATCGAACTCGTTATTGTTTAATTTCATGCAGAGATAGATATCTTCGTAAATTGATTTCACGAATTGTAATTTCTCTTCTTGTTATGTATAGCCTCCTTTGTTTATATACATAAGCACAAAGGATCGTGAATTATTGTGATGTCTTAGACCTCCTCATCTTTTGCAAAGTGGAACATTTGCATTTGAAGTCGAGAATGACTATCGGGCTTCCAACTATCGTACTGAAGATCACAAGCTTAAGTCCAGAGCATACATCACATGCCTAAAAAGTAATTTTATGTAAGTAATCTATACTGGGTTTCAACACCTCTCCCCATATATATATACACACACAACCAATTAAGGGTAAATAAGATTGCTCGTAAAAATCGAATAGAAAAAATTAGGTTGACTTGTACATTACACTCACTCAAAAGAATCAACTAATTTACTATCTGTGTTTATGACAAGAAAAGGTTTCATTCTTTTGTTGTTAGCATAAATATGTTAACAAAGAGAATTCTCCTCCTCTTCTTCTTTTTTTCCCAAGTTGATGAGATAACTCCATGGCAATCCTTTCGAATTAACATATACGTGTTTAACATAGTAAAACAAACATGTACTAATCTTTATGTATTTCGCGAATAATGAATAATTTGAAAAAAAATTCTTAAAAATAATCGTTCGTATATCTTAAAATAATTTATCTTAAAAAAATTTTCCGTTATCAACCATAGAAGCATTTTTTTTGGTCCACTCTTTTTCGCAAGCGATACGAGGGATCATTTTTAGCAAAATAGACATCTATCTTTTCAAAAAAAAAATCATAGATTCTTGATGAAACAAATAATCTAGGACGTAATTCGAGCGCTTAGAAGTGATCGATACACGATAGCCAGCCGTACATCGTAATGGAACGAGTCTTGACAACATTTGGCGAGCACATCACAATCTCTCCATGATGGGGGACTAAATCTCATGGTTATGGGCAAAGATCTGCTTCTTTTGCTTAGCTTCCCGACTCGCTTTTGACCGCAGCAAGCGAGGAAGTGGGGAGACTCTCTCTCTCTCTCTCTCTCTCTCTCTCTCGACCTTATCATGATGAGAGTCCAAAAAGGTAGAAACACCATTATAACTCGAGAAAGCAAAGTCTCCCGAAGCACCAGAGCCTTTCGCCAACCGAAAAACGACAGAGGGGGTCAAATTGCGGGCGTTAAAGCTCCAAAAGCGGGGAGTTCGCAAGCAGCATCCCCCCCGAACCTCCCCAAGTTCAAAACGAGGAGGGAGGAACGAGGCAACGAGAAAAGAAAGGAGAGAAAAAGGAAAGGCGAAATCCCCACTCCCCCCCCGGCACCCAAAAAGACGCAGAGAGAAGAAGCAAAAGAGGGGAAAAGGTCGTGAAACAGAGGCCAACACAAAGCCCGCCTCCCACTCAAAGTCGCACTTGCGAAAGGAAGGCGGAGGGGTGAACAAAAAAAAAAAAGGATGGAGAAAGCGGCCTTCCACCCTCCCCACTCCAAAAGTTTTATGCAAAGTCGTAGTCTTCACGACTTGGCCCACAGGGAGAGCATGGTTCGGCATGACTTGCGTGGGGGAGCGCCAGTTAAATGCTCTGGGACTCCAGCCGAGCATTCGATCGTTGTTGAGATACACGTGCGAATCGCATCGGGAGAAGCCTCACGCCCCGGATGATTAGTGCGGTGTCGAGAGTAATTAGTATGTTTTAGTTGGCCAATAATTCATTGATTTAAACTTTTGAGTAGAACTGGATTCGAGACCTGGGCTCTCCTTCGATGACCCTTTTTCGAGTAAAGGTATCAGACTTCAGAGCCAACAGTTGATTGGTGTGCCGCCCTCAATATGTTGACGGGTTCAAGCTCGGGATCCCTATTGACGATTTCCTCGTGTGAAGGCATCGGGTTTCCATCACGCATTCCCAATGCATCACATGACCTACTTAATCAAATATCAACCCATGACGATCACGTTACCATATCCGACACCAATTCGCGCACAAAACCCGTATTGCAATAGCCAGACGGCAATGCACACATCGGAGAAGCGCGAAAGACAAGCCGACCGGCCGCTCTCGCGATGTGAATGGAACTCGTGAAAAGGGTTTGCGCTAATTCCACCGGTGCTTCAAAGACGGATGAAAATTGTCGTCGACAAGAGAACCTTGCCGTCTTCCTTTGACTAGGCGACGGCCGCTTTTCTCTTTGCTTTCTTTCAGTGCTTTGCGACTTTAATCTTCAATATAGAAACCCATAGAAAGAACAAGCGTGTCTTCACATCACAAAGAGGTAATTTCGACCGTTAATGAGGGCCACAGGGACTTTTCCTTTCTCTTTCTAGCTAGCTTAGTTTTAAAAAAAAATCTTTCTCAGATATTTTAACTTTCAAGGTGGGGCATTACAGTGATTTCTAAACTATCCTTACTTGGACACTAGTGCCTTGAACTTTTTACTGGTTTTCAAAACCTCCAAAACTTATATCAATGTGATAAAAAAAATCCTAAAAAAAAATTAGTCACGCGAAAATTAAGCATGAGATATCAATATCATGATCGACAAATTTTATTTTTTTTCAAGTTGATAAGCTTGCATTATGATTCGTATTGTTGATTCTCCTTTTTGTGGCAGATAGTTAATATTCTTTTTATCATACTAGTATAAGTTGATGATTTTTTACGATACTAAAAAAAGATTGGGTTATCTGTGTTATAGCGGGCATAATGTAAAAAAAAAATTGTGGCATTTTTCTTGACCGATGCTCTTGAAGAACGCAAAAGGGTTTCATGTGAGTGCTAACATAAAAATACCAAATTACAAGTATTGAATTTCAAATCTTGAAAATAGATATAAGAAATCGTTCAACAATGATCGAGAATTGATTACTGAACATAACCAATTTCCTGCCATACACATAATCTTAACAATTGAGGACGGGTAGATTTTAAGCAAATATATCTCCTTCATTGCTTCCTTCATCAAATGAATTTTAGTCGTAATTAAATCTTTTCATGTCCATATTGGTTATAGTCGGCAAATAAGTTAATTCTCATTAATTGTGGACATCTTTTTTAAAAAAATTTTGAACACTTGATAACGCACATCAGTAATCACGCCTGGATTGATCAAAAGAGAAAGAAAGATAAAATAAAAATGAAATAAAAAGAAGGCCAAAAGCACCATTAGATTTATTTCCTTTTTAGCTCAAGGTAAGGGGGGGCCCAACTGTAGACGTGCTCCTTAAGAATGTGCCATGCAACGCTTTCACACTATAGAAAAAAAAAGGTAAAAAGTAACGTTGAGGATACCAAAGAAACCGAATTACCAAAAATGATTTACTAAAATTACGATAACAATTTATTAAAAAATGACAACACAAATAACTCTTTAGGCATTCAAGTTTGTAGCCCATGTTTTAATCATCAACAACCAAACGAGAAGAAAAGGAAGAAGGGTGTTGGCAATGGCCACCGTCTTCTTCTAATTGTTAATGAATTTGTGCTTGTGTTTTGTCGATGTAATCCTTAAATTTGTATTTCATGCAAATAAGTCTTCGTGCATAATAAAATTTTTCAAATCAAGCCTCTCCTTCGAATGACTCGACAAATAAAAGTTGCGATAAAAAGTTTCATGTTGAATCAATAATAGCCACCAAGAATTGAACACACATATGTATATATAGAGTTAGCAATAATATAAATACGCACTTCATCTATAATTACCTGAAATATGAGGCATCGTGCACTTTAAAAATCCATACGAATTCAAGAATTCGGCCGCCTAGAGATACAATTTAATAGAGTACAAAACATCAGCTAAAAATTGCAAATTCCGGACCGCTATATATTTTCCCCCCTGTTTTTCCACATTATTTAATTTAAATTGAGCATTAGTTGGGTAAATAAAGAAAAGGCATGCACCCATCCCCGCCACGTCACTAGACGAAAATCTATTTCGTAAATGGCGCGTCCCTCTCATTTATTCTATTGGGGGGGGGAAAGAAAAAAGAGAAATTCCCGTTGACGTGACTAGACGAGAGAGACCCACTTCCGAGCGGGACCCACGACTTGACAGGAGAGCGCCGCCCGATTGGCCCGCCGGTGCAGGCGGGCCCCGCCTGCGGGGCCCCCCTGGGCGGTTTCTTGTCGGCTATGCATGCATGCATCCGTAGCCGATCCGGTCCGCCAACCCACAGGGCCCCCACCCCCCTTTTGCGCACACATCCAAGTCAGCGCGTAGAAATCACGCACACGTGGGAAAGAGGAGGAGGCAGGCGAGCGCAGAGAATATATTCGGGTGTGCCTGCGTTATCATTGATCGGATCAAATCCGTCCGTCCATTCCTTTCGTACCAAAAGAACGAGAAACATTATCGGCACGACCCCCTTTTTAAATTATTGTTATCTTTTTGCCGTTACGACTTTATGATAAAGCGCGCGCCACCTACGGAAGGAGAAGGGGGAGGAGGAGAATACGTTTTTAAGGCCCTTTTGCATGTATATGCAAATGATATGAGTTTGCATGGAGCACTCCTGTCTTAATCAAGCTTTGCTTTGTCTGATTAAGATATAAACCAAGGTCATTAAGAAAGCGATCCCAGAGTGTGAACGCCCGGACTAGCCGGATCCGATGTTGGTTTGTTTGATGTTGGTTTGTTTAAGTAAAGAGAGTTTAGCATCGCCGTCGGAATCGTGACCAAATTCTGATCGTCCAATAAGATCTCGGAAGAATCGACCTCGAATTCAATACTGCAGTAAGTTTTCTAGAGAATGCTCAATAGAGCTTTGTTTTATTTTACGGAAAATAACTGTTTGCAATAGGTTTTTTTTTAAGTGATCACAAGTATCCATTGAAATGATTAGCTAATGCAAAATGCTCTCATCGTTGATAATATTTTATGTCTAAACATTTTGGCAGATGATGAAGTATCTTTTTTTATTTATTCATTTTTTAGCAATTATTTTAGGGTTATTATATTTCTAATAATTTATTTTCTGCAAAACAAACTATTTCAAAGTCTCACATCAATTATGGGAGGTCTTATTGAGCAATTTTTAAGTATCCACTCCCAATCTGGAACAACTTGTGTCATTGCAAAACAATACCAAAGTATGATCCGACGACATAACATGTCCACGCTCAATGTGACGAGGATGATGGAGCAAAGATTGGACTGGACCATACATTTACGAGCAGTATCCTTTGTGCGGTCCCAAAGTTCCACATCGAACTGGAGTAGTCAGTCGCCTGATTGATCAATCGTCACGTGTAATTATTACTTAAAATATCTCTTTTGAGAGTTGACCCACGTGATGGAAATTTTTAGAATACTTGTCAAGAAAATAGACTTCTTAAGGTCCAAAACACATTAATTATGGAAGATTAAAAAGAGATTGGTGCAAATGAAAGATCTAGAGATTTAAACACAAAGTCTCTCCATTTGCTATAAAGTTGAATCCTGTCCAAATTGAAATATTAGTTCAGTAAGGTCACTCTAGCAAAAATTTTATCTTTTATATAGGAAACAGCAAAAAGCATATTCTTTTTTTTTTTTAATTTTTCCCTAGGCTTTCCTTTGGGCAGGATTTTCTTGAGCATTTAAGCATAGAGTTATACTACTACATGGTGAGGTATCTCATTTCCAATTAGTCTAAATAAATATAAGGATGGTCGGGATCTCGTTTCAATTTAGTTAAATGAATCTAGGGACGTAATATTCACATGGCTCAAAAATAATATTATGGTACATCAAAACTTATATTATAAGACATGAATTAAATGAATGATTGATGTGGACCATCACTTGCTCGAATAGATAAATCAAGAAACAGGAAGGAGAATAACGGGCAGAAAAAGTAACAAGACGATCTCGAGTTTACGTATGTGTGAGTTTACTCGTCCATATTAACCGTCGATTTCAAAACATAATCCGCAGAAGAAGAGAAGAAGATTTCATCCGTATAAAATCATCGTCCTTTCTTCGCTCCATCAAGGGTGGAGCTATGGATAGATCAATTAAAATCAAATAATATAGTGAACGATAATCTCAAGCTCCCCGCGACATTTCTCCATCTCTCATTGATGCGACCCCTTCGAATATATATTGATTTATCGTCTCCTCGTGATTCTCCTCATGCAAGAAAGCGTTTCCAGAAAAAAATAATAATAGTTAATAAAAAAGGAGGGGGTTAATAAAATATGGAAAGGAAATATCGATGTGACGTCACGGTTGTGCAGATAATATTCTCTGCAATTGCATGCATTGAAAAGAGGATCTCATCGCAATGTATGAAAAAGTATTTCAAATCGAACCCCAACACTATTATTTGACAATTTGACATCCACACATCTTTCAACGGGCAGGTATTATTCCCTTCTAATTTCCATTTTCCCATTTCTCTTCCCTTTTTCCCGTTGAAAAGACAATTCTCCTTTCGCATGTTAAACTTGAAAAGACTATATATGTATACTCACAAATTATATATTTACTTGCATTTAATTGTCGACATATATATGTTTGGCATGATTAAAGCGCAAGTCCGTTTCCCAAGCACATAGAGTCGACATTGCAATTTTAATGAATGGAGTTGCGGTTTGGGGTCGGCCTTTGCCTTTGGAAGTGTTGGAATCGCGAATCAAACATGATTAAAGAACAACTAAGACGGGTCGATTTTGTCTCCACTCGGGCTAAGAGAGTGTTTCGTGGGAATATTGTGACGTCACAATACTTAGGTACTAAGGTTCTATCGAGTTTAAGTACACGGGACGCACGCGGGAGAAGAGATAGAGAGAGGAGGAAGCTTGTAGAGCACAAAAGATTTGAAGATTGAGAGGGGGATTTGAGATTCTACTTAAGAAAAAAAAGATTTTTATAATTAATTTGATTAAAAAAATATTTGTTTCTCTTTTATTTTTTGAATGAGAAAAAAAAAAGAGGTTTTATGGCATGAGGCAATTGGTGGTGGAGGATCTTCTATCTTCAATGTTACAAGCAACCTAAGGATATGTTGGGTTTGGGATTTTGGGGAGTAAGGCAGGAAAATGCTCAATTGATTTTAAAATTGTTTTCTTTTTATGGCCACATGTATTCATCAATTTTTGTGGAGATTGATTCCTTCACATTTTTCTACGTGGCTCTCTCTCCCTCTCTCGCTCGAATTGAAACGATGTGGAACTACTCGTTTATTCGAACTCAACTAGAGTTTTTTGTAGATCTGAATCACTCAAGATACTTGATCAAGTCAAGCTCGAGCTTGAATTATATACTCGATTGGTTAGTGCACGAGCATAACTGAGTAGTTTATTCTCGTATACTTTACTCATATGAAATGGATAGTATCATTTTTGAAAAAATTTTGGGTTAATTTCAAAGTATGAGTTTGACCTTGAGCTAAGGATTGGTTTGAGCTTGAACTTAAATTCGTTGATTGATCGATCGAGTCGAGTCAAGCTCAAGCCGTAGCGTTGGGGCAAAACAATGTTGCTTCAGCTTGAACATATAAAGACGGCACAAGATTGCATTTATATTTAGCTTCGACACGCGATAAATTTAGGAAATATAATTTGGAGATTTGAATCTCAAAATCAAGAAAGCTTTAAGTATCGCGTAAATAATTGAAAAACAGCGAATGAAGATGCCGGTGATTTATTCTCTTAACACGCGATTCAGACACGGAGTTAAAAAAAAAACAAAAGAAAAAGCTCCTGTCTAATCGATGCAATTACCGCATGTATTATTCGAGAAGTTGATATAGGCTTTGTTTAAGCAAGTAAAATCTCGGCTTCTCGAAGATTTAGATTTGAGTACAAGCCTTTTGACCTAAATCATTAACTTAAAAAGCTGCTTCCACACACCTTTTCGAATCGTGGGGCTTACGAACAAGAAGCGATGCAACAAATGACAAAAATTTATTAGGAAGGACCACCTCCCTCTTAGCTTTTTTATTCTTGGACCATATTGTTAAATCAGATGTTATATGGTTTTGCAGTCACATGAAATCTCTTTGTTTGATTTTTTTTTCCAGCCCACTTGTGCTGTTGACACTGACCAGATCATGGTGTCCACTTGATTGAGGAATTTTCTTTTGGGGTCACAATCAGGGAAAAAAAAAATACAAACCGCAAGTTGGGAAATAATGGTGATGAAGCCAAGACAACAGATAAAGCCACAGCCTCCCCACCAAAGTCAATTTGTCTAAGCCGGGAAAAGAAAAGAAGGCAAAAATAGAGTAAGTTTCACTAATTAAATCAAATTAAACTATAATCACAAGCTTAACCCAATAAACATACACGCGTTCTCTAAAATAATCCTCTTCCAAGGTAATCTCGTGCCAACATAAATCTATTATCTACAGAAAGCACAGGGGTTTGCTATGAGTGCCTGTTAGCTTCCATATGAGAATTTAAGGATGATCTGATGAGATTTTCAAAGGTTCATAGTCACATCGCGCTCCTAATACAGAGAGGATCCATCGAGACGAGACAAAAATTAGGTGCATGCACATTCTCGAAATTTGGTCAAGGAAAACGGGCGGCGGCGGCGGATCGCTTCCTGTCGCGATTGGCTTCACATTAGGTTTAGCAAACTGATGGCACGAGACAAACCTAACGCGTTAGTCAATAATTCATGATGAAGAATGGCATTATGGACCCTAAGAAAGACATGAGAGGCCGGAAAAATGTGGGGACGAAAGGAACAAAGCGTGGACGAATGAATGTTTGGAGGCTTGTGATTTGGACATTGATGGCATCCGAAGGGAATCTTTGGGGTTTAAGTCAAACCTAAGATAGATTCTGGCAGAACTCTCCACGCAATATTCACCTGGGACAATTCTTTATTGGGCCCGAAACTCAATTTAACTAAAATAAAAGGAAAAACATGTCTAAAAATAACGTGGTTAAACGCGATTTATGAACTTAATATTTGTCCAATACACTTTGTACTTATTTGATTTTTGGTGCATTGGGTTCGGCTTTTCAAACGGGTTTTGAATGGGCTTTAAGTTTTCAAAGACCATTTGGAATAATATGATGTGTTTGACAATTACTTTGAAATGGTTTTGAGGTGGAAAACTAATCTTGGAAATGCTGAAAGCAGAAAGTAAATTTTACGAACTTTCAGTATTTCCTAAAAGTCCGTTTTCAAAGTCGAACCAAACACAATCTTTGAGGCCGATCATTAGAAACGAGTCGAACGAGGTGCAATCGGGTTGTGCCGGGTCTGAGATGAGTCGAGTTTCGAGTTGGCGCCGCATTCGAGGTTCGTGTTCAGGTCACGCACGCGAGCCTTAACGGATTTGGTGGGGGCTCATGATCGGTCCGAGGGTCTTTGGGCCCCTCACCAACAAAGGAGCACGAAGCCCGGCCCACGAGAAGAAACCTCCGCCTCTGGCGGTCCCCGTCTTCTTCCTCGGCCCAAATTCATCGCAGGATTCGGCTTCGACAACATCGAAGCGCTCCCTCCCTCCCTCACTCCCTCCCTCTATCTCTGTGTGCAACTCCCCCGCCATGCACGGGTTGGATCAACGATATTATCAACAGCTTCGTCGTGTACCGAGCTTCAAGCGCCCACTACGTGTCGTGCTCTAACGCACGTGTCCCTCATGCACGCCCACGTAAGCCCCCTATATCTCACCAATCTCCTCTTCGTCTCCCGTTCTCCGAACTCAGTCTCTCACTTGCGTGAAGTTTCGCAGAAATGGGGAACAAGCCTCCGGTTGTGCCCTTCTCTGTGCTCTTGCTTATCATCGTCGCCGTCTCTGCTCTGCACGTGGAGGTTGGCGGAGCGAGGGATCGCGATGGCGATGTTCAGGGCGTTCGTAACCCTGATGGGGGAGGAGAGGACGTTGGCATGGTGGTGAGGAGGGAGGAGAGGACGCCGGTCGCGGCGACGGAGTATGGGGAGATCTCGGCGGCCCAAGTGTCCGACGGAGCCGGGGGGGTTTACCACGTACATTTCATCACGCTCGAGCCCAACGCTCTGTTCCTCCCCGTGCTCCTCCACTCGGACATGGTCCTCTACGTCGGCACTGGTAATATAGCGTTACCTCATTAATGGTGGAAATTAATAGCTTCATGTGATTTATATGCCGTTGTCGAGTGGTTCCTGGGGTGTCAGGTAAAACCACAGAGCAAAAAGGGAACAGATGAAGATCCTTTATCTGGCACCCGACGCTCCTGTTGGTATCTCCGACCCACTGCGTGTGGTGGGATAAAGGATTAGGTTCATGGGGGCCGCCGGGTCCACGGGTCGCCTAACCTTGGCGCATCAGATGAGATCAGAGGGACGCTGTTTCCCCGCACGAACCGGCCTTAGCGAAATGGTTGTTAGAGGCCGTGGCGGCCAATGTCCCGTGCCCACATGTTGTAAACACTCGGAGAAAGTCTTGGCTTTAAGAGGAGACAAGTTGTCCATTTTCGCCAGTCATGTGGGTGGTATCAAGAAACTCTTGCTGTTTCCCTTGTAGTGTATGTTTTGATGTTTTCAGTTAGGATTGATCTCTACGCACTCAAGCTCCCCATGATCACTGTGGTGATAATTTCGATACTTTCAAGAAGATTAGATGTTGAGAGTTTCAACAAAATCAAATGAGCAAAACCAATTTGATCAATTTGAAGTAAAGGAAAATTCTTAGGGCATTTCCATCTGCGGTGAAACAGGGAGCGGGAGGCTGAACTGGGCTGATGAGAATGACGTGAAGAGGATCGATTTGAGGAGGGGGGACATCTATAGGCTCCCGCCGGGCACCATTTTCTATTTCCAGAGCAGCTTAGAGCCTGAGCGCCAGAAGCTCCGGATCCGTGCCATTTTCGCAAAGACTGAAGAAGACATATACGTATACACTGTCCTCTTCTTAGTAAATTTAACTTTGATGTGCAAATGACCTCACTATCAACCGTGCCCACGCATGTGAACAACATCTGCATTTGTAGGAACCATCGATCGGGGCATACTCTAGCATTGGCGATCTGCTTCGCGGGTTTGACAGCAAAGTCCTCCAAGAGGCTTTCAAGGTACGTTTAGTTTGTGCTGTCCTAATTGTCGTGGATCCTTATTAGTGTTATGAGTGGTTATTTGAAATGAAACTTTTGCCTGTGGCAATGAATGTTTGCCGCATTGAAGTTATGAAGTTCAATTTTGAAGACGTCCACTGAAATGGGGTGATGCGATCATATTATGTCAGAATTCCTTGGTGAATGAATAACGTAAATAGAACTCCTGGGAGGTTTAAATTTCATGCTAGATTTGCATGGTGTTTTAAGGATAATTTATTGCTAGAACAACTTTGATTGATTGGGTTAATCATGCTCCAGGAAAAGTAAAATTCACGCGGAATCGCATAAGAAACCATGGTTTTGGTAATAATCTAGTTTACCCTAGTGAGTAGACATGTCAACTATCCCAGCAAAAAATGTGGCTATGCTCTAATGTTTTGATTCAGGACAGGACTACCTGACACGACCATGCGACCAGAAAATTGTCTTATTTTTTGGCAAATTGAAAGCCGGGGAGTTGAGTTGCCCAGAGTTGATTGTTGTCTTGATGCATGCCTCGAGTGAATATGTCGGCTGAAGCTTCGGCAACGATGATTTGTCATAAAATTTCCATTTTAATGTCCAACGCGACAACTCTTATATGACTTACAGTATTTATGGTGATTAATCTTTCTAGGTTCCTGAGGAAGTGGTCGAAGAAATAACAAGTGCAACAAGGCCACCACCTATAGTCCACGGCACAGCTTCAGAGAGAAGGACGAAGTACTGGGAACAGGAAGCGCGATTCTTGAAGACCTACCTCAGAAGCAATGGTTACCTCGCGGGGGGTCCCAACAGTAACAAGAAGATAAAGACATTTAACCTATTCGATGCAGACCCAGATTTCGAGAATTGTAACGGATGGAGCCTGACGGTGACCGGGAAAGACATGCATGCATTGAAGCAATCGAATATTGGGGTTTTTATGGTCAATCTCACAAAGGTCAGTTCAAGACTGGTTTAAATTATGGCAGCCGATAAACAAGTATACTCGTGTTGGGACATACATAAGTCGCCAGAGGGTTGTTTGGCCCAAGGATTAGGCATTCCACTGGGATGCATGGTGCTCAAGTGTTGCCACGTTTTTCGTTTGAGTCATCCGCAAATTCTAACTTCTATATTGAAATTTATCGAAGGAAAGTGATAATTATAGACAAGGGATAGGGACATGAAATTTACAATCACTCTGGCAAAACAAATTGGTCTTTCTTGTGTTCTTGTCCTTGTTTTATTTCCTGAACTCATGCTTTGCTTATATACACTAAGCACTTAATGATGATAAGCAGGTCCAGAGGTCATCCCTAAGCACTTAATGCTTGCTATAGGACTAAAACTAAGAATTCCGGTGGTTTTATGGAAAATGTTCTGAAATTTGACTGCACTTCATGATATTGGACGAATTTCTACCCGTTTAGAACATGGGCGTTCTCGTCTTCTAACCTAATCAATTCCGTTCTTTCTCGCTTTCTTGCTTCTTGGTCTTAAGGGATCGATGATGGGGCCGCATTGGAATCCGAGAGCAACGGAAATAGCCGTAGTTTTACAAGGGCAAGGGATGATCCGAGTGGTGTGCTCGAGCACTGCCAATGAATCAGAATGCAAGAGCACAAGGTTCAAGGTGAGTGAAGGGGACGTGTTCGCTGTACCGAGGTTCCATCCCATGGCTCAAATGTCCTTCAACAATGAGTCCTTAGTCTTCATGGGCTTCAGCAGTTCAACAAAGAGAAACTACCCTCAGTTCCTCGCAGGGAGGAGCTCGATCCTCCGAGCATTGGACAGAGACATCCTGGCGGCGGCGTTTAACGTCACCAACACCACCATCGGGCAGATCCTGGCGCCGCAGACGGATTCCATCATATTGGATTGCACTTCATGCGCCGAAGAGGAGGAGAGGATAATGCAGGAGGAGATTGAGAAGGAAAGAAGAGAGGAGGAAGAGGAGGCTAAAAGAAGAGAAGAGGAGGAAGAGGCCAAAAGAAGAGAAGAGAAGGAGGAGAGAGAGAGGCAGGAGGAGGAAGAAAGGGAAAGAGAGAGAAAGGAGGAGGAGGAAGCAAGGGAAAGAGAGAGACAGGAAGAAGAGGAAAGGGAGAGGGAGAGACAAGAAGAACAGGAACAGGAGAAGGAAGAGGAAGAGACAAGAAGAAGGGAAGAGGAGGAGAGAGAAAGAGAAGAAGAGCAGAGGAGGAGGGAAGAAGGAGGAGGGGGAGAGGGAGAGCAAGAAGAGGCGAGAGAGAGATGGGAGAGACAGAGACAAGAAGAAAGGCAGCGTCGGGAGGAGGCGGCAGAGAGAGAGCAAGAGGAGGCAAGAAGGCAAGAAGAGGAGATGCAGAGGCGGCACGAGGAAGAGTGGGGTGGATATGAGGGAAGCAGAGCTGTGGAGGAGCAAGAAGAGACAAGAGAGAGATGGGAGAGACAGGGACAACAAGAAAGGCGGCGTCAGGAGGAAGCGGCGGAGAGAGAGCAAGAGGAGGCAAGAAGGCTAGAAGAGGAGATGCAGAGGCAACACGAGGAAGAGTGGGGTGGATATCAGGGAAGGAGAGCTGTGGAGGAACTGTGGATCGAAGCCTGAACGTTGGAGAAATTTGGCACGGCAAATCAGTAGATGAAACTGACTAAGAACCCTGTCTCTGAGTTTGTTTGGTCTTGTTAACGAACGTTTTCTGTTTACCCTGCTTTATTTAGAATGTTTTGAGGTAAATGAACCTTGGTAAGGATCAGTGTAAATGTTGCTGAGCGCATCTAATCAAGCTTTCTGGCAAAGTGAAGATTTGTGCTGCAGAAATACCCATTTTGAAGTTGACAGTGTCAAAATTGGATAACCAGTTCATTAAGCATCACGAATTCATGTGGACTGATGATCAATGTCAATGGTTGTTTCCCATAATTAACACAAACGGCGTACTAGGGAACTACGATACTGGTCATTTCACAGGTGGACAGAGTACCGTGATAATGTAAGTCTTTGAGCATGCATGCACAGCTTCATTCTTTACTTTCTATCTCGGTGCAGGAGGCGAGAACACAGCGGCATGTCCAGTGGCGAGCAACTTATGAAGGATATTGGCACAGCAGGCAAGTCAAAATCAACTGAAGAAGCTAGAGACACAAGCCTATGCTGATGACAGCTAAGGCTTTATCGATCTATCATCAAAACAGCTTGAGATGTTCGTCTAATAAGTCATGTCATCACTGCAACCATGCATTAAGCTGTCGCAAATGGCCAAAATAGACCCGAAAGTCTGAGAAGGATGAGTTTGTTCGACAACGAAAATGTGGTGCAAAGAGTAACAGCAATAAATGAAAAAAAAAAAAAAACTCACTGGAATTGGATTGATCCAATGAAACAAAGTATTTGTATAGGGAAAAGGGCTCGCGCAACAAAAAGGACTCGCTTACAAGATGCCGGATCTAGTTACATAAGACACGACGACAGTAATGTCATCTAATTTGCCTCCATAATACCGGAATCCAGCTTCTTGAGCAGAATCGGCAAATGGGGTCTGTCGGTATCGATCCACTGCCCGTTGACGTGCGGCAGCAGCTATTTTTCGAGCTGTCGCTTGTGGGTCCAAGCCAGATTTCACTCCCTCAAAAACAAGGGCACTAATTTCGTCATCATACAAGTTGTCGAACAATCCGTCTGTTCCAGCAACAATTGCATCTCCATCAGAAACAGGAATTCTGAAAACCTGCATGTATTTATTCGAGGTCAGAAAAATTAACCATCCCAGGATGCTACTGGACTATACAAATACAAAACGCCCAGAACACTACTGGAAAGTTCAAGCTGCTTTCTTTATATAACTGATGAAGCACATAATGAGCACGAATGACCTCAAGCGCTAAGAACAAAAGATTTTGAGCCCGTTTTCTTGCAGCAATGGAACATGAGTGCATGTAATGACTATTATGCTATAATATACTATAGATGTAATAATTATCACACAGTTTGGTTTCATGAATAGGAGAAAAGCATCACATTTTCTAAAAGTATCTCTTAATACAGATTTAGGGGTAACTATCACTTAGAGAGTCAACCACCATTATTAATGAGTTTAACACTCCATACATATTATAGGATATATAATTTAATTTATTATAAATTACAATTTATGTAAATTTCAATACTAATTAATAATTTGATGTTGATAGAGTGAGTGAGCAAAAGAGACAGGTATTTTGGGATTATCTGTAGCTGTAATAGCTATCGCAGCTTTTCATGATAGGGATTAGTCTTAATAATTATTACTATAAGCAAACATTGCCATAGCCAGTTAACCGATGATACACCTGTGATGTGATAGCTAGTCTTGCAAAAAGGTGCTGTTAGGGGTAAGGATTTGAAATAAAAATAAAATATTAAAGAGCTTCTATAGTAAAGCACGTGGTATCACTTTCCCAGTCGTCCTTTATCACAAAAGTTGAATTCATCAGAGATCACCTTAAAACTGTAATCTGGTTAGCACTTAATTCAGATAAATGAGATCATCCCCGAACAAAGCAGAGTCAAAAGCAGAGCTAGCAACAGAAGCTAGGAGAAGCTTTCTTGCAAATGTCAGAATAGTAGAACAGTAATAGAACCGCAATTCCACTGTTATAAATGCAAACTGTTCTGCTTATGGTTATCATGACTATACAGACCTGACCAGAACTGGGTAGGTCACCGTTCCTTCCATTTTCCAGTTGATATGTAAAGTTGAAACCGTGCTGCTGCACCGGGGATCTGAAGATAGCGCACCCATCTCTAACCACTATGAATCCACTGTCGCCCAAATTGATAGCATGTATTCCCTGACAGATGATAAGAACTACATGAGATTAGTTCTCTCTTGTTGCTGTTTTGGAGGCCATACAAGGAAAAAAAATTGAGCTGAAAGGAAGTTTTTTTCATCTATGGGCACATCTATACGGAAAAGGAGGACAGTAGGGATAAAAAAACCTTCGCCTACTTCCAGTTGAACTAGATGTAAAAATTTGCTTCAGTAGGCATGGATAATAACTGAACGAGGTAAAATATGATTGAATGCAATCGCTTTGATTTGACCTTCAGAAGTCCTCCTCACAGTTTTAATGCTTCATTATTTGAATCTGTCAGTCTCAGAGCTTATTGGCTAAGGGATTATTTCTAGCTCAAGACACAATTAAGCAAAGGTTCTGCAATATGGGTCCTAGAGCACTTAGAATCCTGACATGCACACATCTTCATAAAAATCTACGATTTTAAGATATCTTTGACAAAGAAATAAAAGGTTGAATTAAGTCTCGTTAAGCCAACATCAGGATTACAAGAAAAGAACCTAATCAGGAAACCACAGCAAAGAAAGTTTGGAATCTTGGCATCAGGCTCGTTTTTTGCTAGGAGTCCATATTAGTTAGTTCTCTAAGTGAGAGCTTTTGATGCTCACTAAATTGTGAGATCCCCATTGCTTGCGCATATGTGAAGATTAGACTGACGATAAACCAAAAAAACCTCCAGCAACCTCCGGCTCAGTCAAAGTAAGTTCCCAACTTCAATAACATAAACTAAACAAGCCATTTACTGATACTTTTCTCAGTCAAAGTTGAGAGCAGATTGTATAATACATTATTAACATTACATAAAGGAAATTCAACCAAATGGTGCAGCATATAAAAGAATAAATGAGAAAGAAACAAACCTCTTCTTTGAGGGCAATTATACAGGCAGTTGAGGAACCTTTGGCTTTGGTATTCGCATGAGCTTTCTCTAATATGATTGCCGGGTCAAGAAAACCCTCAGTCTCCTCTTTTATTGCATTAACTGAATTAAGCATAAGTTCCCGAGAATACAGCCCTGCATCAACACCAACATCTGCCCAACCACCTACACCATCTGCTACACCAATCACTTGTTCATCTTTACATATAAAGTGAGCATCCTCTCCACCTTTGTCTTCCTTATCCGGATGTGGCAGGCAACATGATCCAGATAGCAGCTTCACAGCTCTGTCACCTAGAAGAGCTCTGAAAATCAACACAAACCAAAGCATGTCATTTAGACAAACCTATAAGCCCCTCTTCCACAGGAAGTACTAAAAATGGAAAATTACCACTATCGGATCAATACCCTACCATGTACGCTCGCATTTTTCTCTCAAACATATCATATTGATCTTTCTCTTGCGAAAGAGCAATTAAAGATGTTAGTTTGTCCAGTAAATAAGCAAAGTTCTGAAGACCCATCAATTAATCACTTAAAAATTATTTAGTATGAAATATTCCTCATGAAGGAGGATACAACGCTAAAAGAAAGTATAAAATTTGGGAAATAAAGAATGGGAGAGAACCTACTGGCCAACTGAAGTTGTGGAAGTTGCAAGATCACTGCTTGGATTGCCCTCGAACGAGATATCGTGAGCTGCTCCATCAGAGTAACATGTAAACGGAGAAGTTCGGAAAGCTCTATATTGGGGACCACCAGATGGGGTGGAGAGGCAAGCTGTCCATGCTTCATGATATCTTGAATATCCACATACCAAGTGACCACTACAGGGCTGTTGCCTTCTCAAGCTCACACTAGCTCTCCGGCAACTCCTATGGCTTCCATCAAAGAAAAAGACACCAGAAGGTTTAGTAAAGTCAACTGTGTTCCCACCACTGGAAAGTAAGCCATCCATGTAAACATCTCCAGAGACAGCTTTGGAACCAGAAGCGGCCATAAAAATTCTCCTCTGCACACGGCTTGGAGAATGAACCAATTCAGTCGACAAAACAGAAGGATGTGGACACTGGAATAGCAGATTTGCAGAATTTTGCAACTGCCCCTGTGCTAATGCTCTTCGGAAACCACAAAATACAGTAGTATTGAGCCTTGACAGAGCTGTGGATGGCATCCTAGCCCCTTCTACAGGACACCCTTTGATTAATTTTCCTCCAAGACAGAACCATCCTCGGATTCTGAACCTGAAGATCAGATATCATCACTGCCGCCGCATGAATCCCAACCCGAGCCTCCCGGCAGCATCAAGAGCCCCCAGCCTCTGATATTCATTGAGAAAAGCAAACGCACTTCAAATTGCAATTCAAACAATACGGTTCACTCTGGATTCCTCCATTCGTCCACACGGGCAGACCCAACACACAGAATTCACCCTCCAATTTTCAATCGAAACCAAATGAATTATATGGAATCATGCAGCAGAACCTATCGGGCTACCTAGAACTAGGAAATTTGCCAAAACTTGTCGAGCAACAATCTTTCTCTCTATCCATATTGTCCCGAAAGGGTCCTCTCGAACTTAAATCAAATCCTAAACGAACACCGTAAGCTAAGACCATCCAAAGAATGCGCAGCAATTGCGGAAGCAAAACCAGGACACAAGAAAGCCAATGAAGCTTTCTCCATGAAATCACCTGAAAAAAAAAAAAGAAAAAAAAGAAACACGGCGGCGAAACTGAAGATGGGTTACCTCCTCAACTTCAATCAGAAGCTCCGAATCTCTCTCTCTCTCTCTCTCTCCCTCGGACACTACCAGTGTGTTGGCGTTGAACTTATCTCCGCCCGCTTCAGGAAGAGGAGAGAGAAACCACAGCGCTCCAGCACGTGAGATCCAAAGCAAAAGGCCAAAATCCGCAGTTCAAACTTCCAAATCCTCCCTTTCAATCGGGGACCGTCGATCCGCTTCAGACCAAAATGCCCCTGTCTCCCAACACTCCCGCGCGCGGCTGATCTCCGGCGTCGTTCGTCGCCCCGGTCGAGGGCAGTGTCGGGATTTGGTCACCCACCATTTGGAATTAGGTGGGAAATGCGGATTGATTGTGTAAGGCACGTAGTTTCTGGTGCATAGCCCTGTCTCGTGTTCCTCTAAAATTTAAAATAAAATCTCTTCTTTTTTTAAAAAAAAATTATTTATTTATTTATTTTCAGATTCATGTAGTTTTGGTGGGGGGCCCGCAATTCAATTTAGGGTTTTGAATTGCGAACCACATTTAGGTCGATGTGGGCATAACTAGGATGTCGAAATAGTCAACAACTCTTGTTAGTTGTCTTTAACAGGAAACCCTTTCCTCCCCCTTCTATAGGAGCTAATTCCATAATAAGTCCCAAACCGTAGGTCCAATATCAATTCTGCCACAAAAGTTTTATGACTTTATGACTAGAAGAATATCGAACTTTCTCTCTAATTTCAAATCTATCCGCAGGTCAAATGTATTGCTAACGACTTCTTTAGGAATATCAACATTAGGAGGCTGCTAGCGAAGGTAGCGATGAATATGTCAATCCTAATAATGTACTTTTGGTTGGCCCTTATATTAATAATTTGAAGAAATCAGTGGTGATTCTTGGATGCGTGGGTGGATTTCGAGCTAAAGTAAAAGTTGGACATTTTCTTAGATAAAAAAAAGTTTAGGACAGAATTGGGATTAGCGCTAAAGTTGGGGATTATAATTTTAAAGAAATTAGGCCCTTTCGCAGGGTATATGGGCCAATTTCAATCGTTGTTGGGCTCTGAAACGGGCTTTCCAGGCCCATCCATGCACGCGCAAGTTTTGGAATAGTAGAGAGACTATCTAACAGAACACCCAAAAAACCCAGTTAAACCCTCCCTTCCTTCCTCTCTCCCCCACACAGAGAATCACCACCGACCCTTGCTCGGCGCGGGCGGGAGGGAGATGGACCTGGACGACCTGGACGACCTCGGAGACCATGTCCCTGCCCCGACTCGAGCGACCAAGTTCGCTCCCAAGTCGTCCAAAGCGTCGCTCAAGCCGAAGCCGGAGCCGTCTCTGAGGCCGAAACTCGAAGAGCCGGCGCCGGAGCCGCAGCGGCTCGATACTCCGATTCCGACTAAAAAGGAGGAAGGGGGAGGAGGAGGAGAAGGAGGAGATGAAGAAGGAAAGGATATGAAGCCGCCGATCGCGATCTCGACGGCGCCGGAGGCGGAGCCGTCGACGTCGAATGGGACTGCGCAGATGGAAGTGGACAGCAAGCCGGAGGAAGAAGCGGCGCCGATGGACGAGGACGGCATCGTGGACGAGGTCGTGCGCGAGATCGATGTCTACTTCAATCCATCCGTCGGCAACAAAGCTCAGGTTGTTCTTCGTTTTCTTGGGACGGTTCGAGGTTTTTCTTGGAATTTGTTTCCCATGGATTAGAATAACTTCTTACTTTATTCTGTGAGGCTTGCGGGGAAGATCTGAGAAGTGATTCTTGTTTTGTTCCAGTTATACGTGATGCAGTATCCGCTGAGACCGTCGTGGCGACCGTACGAGATGGACGAGCGTTGTGAGGAGGTAAGTGACCTTCAATTGTGATCGACCAGCTTTTTTTTTTTTTGCTATAACCTTTGGGAAGAAGGAATGTTTTTGTGTATAGAATCCGTCTTTTTGTTACATAGGTCAGGGTGAAATCGGGCGGTTCCGAAATTGAAGTCGATTTGTCCATTGACGTGGACTCCAAGAATTTCGACAGCGAATGCAATAGCAGATTAATGATGACAAAGCAGGTTTGATTCTTCTTTCAGGTTCCGCTGTCTCAATGGGGAATCTTAGTGTTTTTTTCTGCCTCATCCAGGTTTTGAATTTTGGCATTTGGACGTATAATTTTGGCTCCATGTTATTTAGTTTGCGAGGAAATATCAGTATGGCCACTTAAAAGGCTGGTAGATGCAGAACATAGGTTTCTTAGGAGGGTTTTCAAATGATGTTATACCAAAATATTTGGCGGGGAGAAATTTTCCCTCACAAGCTTTCACGAACCTTAGTAATTTGCTTGATCACTGTCAATTTCTCTTTCCCTGCAGCTATACTCTAATTTTTTGGCCTTCTTGTTTGGTATATGTGCACAAAGTTTTTGCTCCACCTTTTCCTTTTCCTTTTTGCTCACATCGTTTTCCTTCATTTATGCGCTGTTTCTGCCTTTCAAATGATATGTGTTTTAGATGTTCCCTTCCATGTGTCTGATTTTGTATCTATTTGGAATTGCTTCAATGACACTCTAATGATTCTGTATCTAATGGCTCTCTTTAGACTTTGTCATCTTCATGGAGGCCGCCTCGTGCAACCGGCTATGCTGTTGGTGTATTGATGGACAACAAGGTATTCACGTATCCTGACTTCCATTCTGGTTCTTTTTGAACATTTATTGAGCTGCTTTAGCAGAGTGGTATGTAACTACAAATGCTTGCTGGAGAGAAACTTTGTGTCATGACATGGTTTAGTCTGAGATGGATGTTCAGCCTTAAGCTCTAGTCCTATTGTGGAGCTTTCATATGGCTATAGATATATGAAGATGAAGTCAATTAGAATCATTGGCTGATTGATTTGGTTTATTGAAAAGCTAAAATGCTTCACTGGACTTTTGGAAGAGAATATGTGTTACTGGTTTCTCAATTAGACAGATTACTGGTTTCTCAATTAGACAGATTGCACAGAAGCTGTGTTATTGGTTTCTCAATTAGACAGATTCCAGTTAATATATAGCAGTAATGCGGGAGGCTTAAACATTGAAATATCTCTTTCCGCAAAAGTGAGATTGGCAAAGTGTTGATTGTATTATTGACTTAGATTGGAGGAATCGGTGTTTAAGGTTCCAGTTCTAACATCATTTAAGCTGCCCGTTCTTCGAACTTAATCTCCGGTGCTTTGAAATATTAAGTAAATGGGTAATTTGGTGCTTTTCATTTTTTGTACGATCTAAGAGTAATCTCATGACATATTCTTGAACTTTGTTGAACGTTTAACCTTGAATTACTTGACATATTCTTGAACCTTGTTGAATGTTTAACCTTGAATTACTTGAAGTGTTGAAGGATACAGTATGTCACTCATCTCTTCTATCTAAGATGGAGATATGAGAAGATTTTAAGATGCGTTTTCCCCATGAACTGGAGTTATTATTTGTTTCCTCGCTGATCACTAAAGCAAAGCCATGTTTTGATTGTAAAAGGGCCATTTCTTTGTATGTGCCATGAATGCAGGCACTTCAAATTTCCCACCTTTTAGGTGAAAATGCTCTCAATTTTGTGGTTGAATTAGCAAGAACTGACATAACAGCCAACAATGCTTTTGTGACAGCTTGGTTATTTGCTTTCTAGTAGTAATTTTAGGCCATGTCTTCCTTTTTATCTTGCAGCTTTACTTGAACCCTGTACATGCAGTGGTCCAGCTTCGACCGTCAATGGAACATCTTACTTCTGGTGCGTCAAAGAAGAACTATGTCAAGGGCGAAAATGAAGTCAGTGTGAAAGTTGAAGAATCGAGCGAAGAAAAATCTGCCGGTTCTTCTAAGAAGCAGGTTACATTTCCATTTGATCATCTTTCTTTTTTACTTTTAGTGTCTGGACTAGGCATTTTAACCTTATTATATGCCGAAGCTGGTGCAACTTTTCAATATATTCTATGCAGTGCAAAAACCTGCACTAAAGACCAGGAGGACTCAAAATGTTTCCTTACTATGGTGGTAATAATATTATAGAAAATCAGTGATCAGCCATAATAAATGAACAAGAGTTTTGCACTTTTCTGTTGATTAATATGCACGTCACAGTGAAGTTCCATTCTGATGTGATGGATCGCTGTGCTGAAATGTGTGCTTATGTGCATGTACTAAATCATAGATGTAGATATACATACATATGTTTTTGATTTTTTTTTTTGTGATGTGCTCATTATTCTTTGTCCCTTTTTTGTGATTTCATTTATTTTACAGTTCATTGTGTATCAGTCTACCTGTTTGTGGTTGCTGATTGTGTAGCTCTAGGACCAGGAGCAGTAATCAGGTTATAATTCTCCATTGTGTAAATCTCTTTGGCAGGTAAAAAAAATGGCATCTTCTGCTGAACAAGAGACAGATAATGATGAGGTATGAGACGTACATGCCAGAATGCTGATTATGCAGTATTTATCGGTTTGAAGCCAATAATCACAATTCCGTTGATATATCACCTTTTGTCATGAAGATAAATTCTGAAGGTTGTCTTGTTTCCCTTTATGACATGGCCTCTGATGCCTCATCTCTTTACTTTATTTTTTGTTTCCTTTAAACTTATGTGAATACTACATGCGGTACCAAGTGAACTGGCATCGGCCATACAGATAAACTTTACAATCCTCTTGATAGTAAAGTTAGGTCTGAATCCAGGACTATGTCTGTGCTCGGCATTCTGTTCATTTATATTCAATAAAGAAGTTTTTCTGTAGATTCAAGCTGTATTCACTTACAATTGCATAAGTTCTTACTGAATAGGTTAATTACTGACAGACAGATGTTCCTTTAGAATAATCAAATGTAAAACCACTGTACATGACTTTTGATGTTCTCATCATGGATTTGGTTTTGAACATAAGGAACTGTTAGTTGCTTATTTGATTATGATGTGTCAATGGGAGTTGACTGTTATTCTTCTGAATGTTGGATCTTTTCAGCACTGGATTCAATTGGAGTACCATAGCTCAAAGAGTGATCTATCAACCCATTATCTACAAGGAATGACGACAGAAGAAAATTCTCCTATTCTTTTCTCGATGAATCCGTGTGTACCGTACTCTGAAACCGGAATCTGCTTTCTCTCACTACTTAAATGTAGTATGGAATCACAAAGTGTCTGATTATATTTTAGCTCATGTCCTCCTAATTCCTGAATTATTGTATTCCTTTGCAGTTGTGATTATGTTGATTTATTATGTCCAGGAGTGCACAAGCAGAACCTCAAAACAAATGGTGCTTCAAGAAGGTAGGGTTGTTATCTAATACTACAAGGTTGTCATGATTGGGGCTCTATGTAGGATCTTCTTTTTGGGATTTTTATGGATTGTTTTGTAAGATCGGATTGAGAATTGTATAATCCCACAATTTTTGTCAAATTGATACCTAAAATATGCAATTGAGACATTGTTTTATGCTATCACATACTTGCTAATACTTAATAAGAGGGAGTAAAGCAAAAATATTAGACCTCTAATTTGTGAGGAGGTGAAAGTGCAAAGTTTTGCATCATCATTTCTGTCATTATTATCACGCAAGAAATAGCATTCTGCCCTATTTTTTTAAAAGGAGCATATCATTTAGAAATTTAAGTGACTATTCTTCCTCATTTTCTTCAAAATTTGTAAAGCTCCAAAGTATTAACCTGCCAAAGCTTCTGGTTCTGTTACTAGAAGTGCTCTTCCTTTCTTGCTAATTTGCTATCCTAACTAGCCATTTTACATTATTATTTGCATTATTAATTTTCAACTTAAGCAAAATATAGCATCCTGGCATATTCATTGATAAACAAGCATGTCATTTAGAAATTTAAATGACTATTCTTCCTTAATTTCTTTAAAAATAATAAACTCCAATATATTAACCTGCCGAAGCTTCTGGTTCTTTTACTAGAGGTGTTCTTCCTTTCCTTGGTAAGTCGCTATTCTGACTAGTTGTTTCGGGCCTGTCTTCATGGGCTTTTACTTTTTGCTTAATCTTAATCTTGTGGTGGACGCCCTATGACTTTTTCTTAAATTCTAAAGTTAATCAATACACAAAATTTGGCACTTATCTTTTTTTTTAATGCCCATAGAATTTATTTAATGGATTAAACTATTCCCTTTCCTTGTTTGAATTTCTTTTTGTACAGGGTGGCAATATAAAGGTGATATTCATATTTTTGGCTGTCTCTCAAGTTTAAATATTGGATTCAACTATTTTGTTTTTGAACTTTTTTCTTTGAAAGTTGATAAGACTTGTAACATTATAGCTGATTGTTTTGGGAGCCAAGGTCTTGTGTCTGTCTTAATTGTTGTTGGACATCCCATGAACTTGTCTATGAGCTTTCAATGGATGTTACATTCAGATGGTCTTCCTCTAATAATTGGCTTTAAGATTTTTGGTTGGACTTTCTAACACTGTATCCAAGAGCCAAGCTCCAACCTAGTTTATTTTCATTTGAGCTCACAATTCATCAATTCCACAAGCCTCTTTGTTTGGTTTGCATGTGAGAGGGGCTGTTGTGTATCCCATATTGTGGGGTTTCACTTGACCTTGTATTCACAAAGTCTTCCTCCACCTATTGGCTTGTACTTTTTTGAGTTGAACTTTCTTAGAATCGTGTGCAATTCTTCTACTTTATCTACATAGCTTGAGAAGATTGCAACTGTTCGATCCAGGATTGGCTTCCCTTAAATTCATAATTATCCTTTTCAGGATCCTATTGTCAGCTCCACCAGATGAGAGAATTAAGATGATGCTTTGTAAGGTGCGTTGCCCCTTCACTTTTTGGTGCTATACATGCTTCAGAAAATTGTTGTGACAGTGGCAGTAGGTAGTCAAATGTCTTAGAACGGTGAATTCTGTTTTATGTTTGTATATATGGCTATATTTTCCTTGGAGGAAGTTTTCTCCAGTTAGGTCTTTGATTGGTGATTTATAAGTGATGGACATTCTCCTAATGCAAGCTTGACTGTATATAAATATAGGTGTTAGCCCTGTTTGTTTCACCAATCAAATGATTGTTTGGATCAGGAATTAAGGAATAGTGGCCCTCCTCTCCTCTAAATGCTTTCTATTTGTTATGGGGTTTCTTGGGCTGAGGAATAAAGGGATGTCGTTTCATATGATGTATCTGGATCTTTCTTTCACATGTCGAATTGAAATCTGCTTTTCCTCTAGGGACCTGAAGTGCATCGTTACGGTGCTTTAAGGTACAACGTTCCTGATGTTTCCGATGATGTCTTCCTGAGCGAATTACAGCGTAATGCTCTGTTGGTGCAAGGATGTTGGGTTCCCAAGACTGCATTGATATTGCAAAAACCTTCTACTGAATCTTTGGTTAAAGGTTATCGCCTTGATGTGTGGGCTAGAGATTATACCCTTCTTATGTTCAGCAAGAAGCCTGTGGTTCACATCTCAGAGCTACCTGTTAAGAAAATACTTGCCGATGCCATTAAAAAGTTCCTGATTGTCTTCGCCACTGAAAGGTCTTCCTTAGGTGATTGGAAGTTTAAGCAGGAAACTGATGTTTCATTTATGAAAAAGTATCCAGATATTGTAAGCAAGCAAAAGCGAATCTGGGAGGGAATTGAGACAGAAATAATGAAATCCTTGATGAAACTTGAGCAAGGCGATAAAATTGGAAGAGGTCAGGATGATTTAAAGAGTGCTCAAGCCAAAGTTGCCATGGCCAGTAGGGCAGACAAACCTCCAAGTTCAGATAAAACATCTGTAAAAGCTACAGGCAGGGTTGCCTCTGGCAGGAGAACTATGTCAAATGAAACTCTTGAAGCTTTGCCAAAGGCTTTGCTGAAAATCTTTCAGAGTCACAAGGTTTGCGAGTATGGATGAATGATTTCCCTTCTTTTTCCCCATTTTCTTTTCTGCACTAGCTATCATATATTACCTATACTGAATGAGATGAGGAAAATTGAAAAGAAAGTTAGGTGCTTTTACTGCTCAGCAATTTTGAATTCCTCCATATTCCGTGTGCCCACATTTGCTTTTTTTTTTTTTATGACTTTGTTTTTGTGGTGTTACCTTGTAAAGGCATTAATTCTTTCTGTTCTTCGTTTCTTTTGCTTTCTGTTTGGGAGGACTGTGGATAAAGGTGGTGTACCGGTTTGGATAGAAATGAAATACAAGAGATACTTTTTCTTGAAATATGGAGAAATGGAAGTTTAGCTCCTAAAGAAGCACTTCATGAAGCCTCTTGGAATTTAATTAATTAATTTATTCCTTTTTTACATGCAGAAGAAGAAAACTTACATTTAGAGAGCAATCAGTACAAGGTTATGTTATGTGAAAATTCACGTAACGTAACAGCTCAATTTGGTCATTGTTTTAATGACCAAGGGCAATGCATTAAGCAACAAATACCAATATGAAGTCCAAATGCATCTGTCCCCGCCAGCCATTCTTCTGTCTTTGGTCCTTTTCCTTCTATTTTTTCCCCTGGCTCATGATAACATCATGACTTTTGGATTTAAGTTCTTCTGGAGAAATGTTTGAACTTACTTGATTGGTTGCCTTCAGTAGTTTCTGTTTTGATTCTGTCACCTGTGGTAGGATCTGACAAGGTTGAGTCAGGCCTTTTAGTAGATGTTAAGTTTTGCTGTGCCTATATCGTTTAAAGCCATCTGGCTAACCTAGTTCGGCCAAGCCTTTGTTTTAAAGATATATCCATGCGATTTAGAAATTATGCTCCCTTTCTTAACATTGTTGGACTTGTCACTTCTGAGAAGAGATGTTTAGATGAATTTTACATGGCAATGTATCTGCATTTCTTAGAAGTTTCCCCTGGAGACTCATTGACCATGGTGGGATAATCTTATTTGCAGCTTTCAGTTTATTTGTCAACGTTTGCGGGGTTTGGCACTTTCTCAGGCCACTCTTCCCAAAGCAGATCCTAGAATGGAAAAAGCTGCAGCACTTGGGGTCGATGCCCCTCCAGATGAACTTAAGAAAGTTATCGCACAAGTTGCAGTAAACATTCACGAACTTTATGTTTTGAAGTCATCCCCAGAGCACCCAGAACTTGATCCATTAAGGTAATAGAGGCAATAGCCATATTTTTGATGTTGTTCTTCTGCGATAAAATGTATGCAATGTCACTTTTGAGGTATGATTTATTGGGGAAATCTACTTTTATCTATGTCATTGGCCTGATTTTCCAACAGTCTAGCCTTTTTTGGACCAAGGACTGCCTACGACCTCTTTTAAGCTGTTGTTTGTCGTCTTGTTTCTGAAATTTGATAGTCATACTTGCAGGGAAGTTGTTATTAACCTTCTGATAGGTAAAGGGCCCAATGCAACACTTAAGAGGGCCGAAATATTTCAGGCTGCCAAGATGGCTCTGAAGAGAGACATTTCAAATGCTGAATATACAAAGGTCAGCTTTATTAATATAGCTCAAGAGACTTCACTTTTTCTGGAAAATTTCTATTTACTTTGAAAATGAGACTTCCTTTTGATGAGAAGTTCCAAGGTCCTTGGTTATTATAGACTTAAGATATAGTTCTTTATTGGGCATAGACACAACCACAGCGTTGAAAAGAACTTACAATTGAACAAATGCAAATTCAATTGTGCTCGATTTTTTCCTTATAAAAGGAAGAATTCCTATTATATCATTTGGAAGCATTTTTCGTTGATGTGTATATCTGTATATATCTGTGGCTTGAGCATCTGTAAAAGCGTACAACTGTAGTACTTGTCATAGAAGCCTCTGGGCTCATTATACAGAGGAAACTGGTGGATGAAGATGCAGATGGGTTGCATGTTTTGTTTGGGTTATGTTTTGTGATTTTTCTTTGTTTGAACTATACCTTTTGAGTCATTGTCCCTACCATAAGTGCATTAATAAGGCAAACCCTTTGTTTATTATTGCTTCAATATGCAGTATTGGCTAATCATGATTGGCACAGAAGAGGCGAGAAAGCAGATTGATTTCAGTGAACTGTATTTCTTTCTTTGATTAACAGAAACTAAACCTTTTACAGGTAATGAACGATCTGTGTGAATCCAAGGGTTCTTTCTGGTTTCTGAAAAGCAGCAATGTATGATTCACATGATCAGGACAATCAAGTGACGCAAGACATAGACATGCTCCTGTGCCTCGCGGAGAGACCACATGGCATATTGTAAGTTACTGACAAGAGAAGGTGAATTTACTTTGGGCTGAACCATTTAATATCGAGAGTGAAGTATTGTGATATTGACATAGTATTTTGAGGAGGCAAAAAGACACGGGAATTAAATCTTACTAATGAAAAAAAGACAAATCTCTGATGCATACAGGGTAAAATCGGCATTTGTCGTAGCACTATATTGATGTCCCATTGATTTGGGCTTCTGTCTACTGTCCTGCTCGCACAGCATTATAAAGCTCTGATGAGGTCCCATTTCCGTGCACCACTGGAATTGCTTGCTATCAACCTTGAGGCGGTTATGGGCTGCACTGAGAACAGAAGAACAAGCGAAGATGAGGGGAAAGGCCTGGTTCGTCTCGCTAGCTTGGAGTAGTTCTATTCACATGGACCGTCTTGCTTGAAGCCGATGCTCTTTCTTCTCATCACAGATATATTTGGAAGCATCACGGTGAGACTCACATGAGGTCATTCTCTTTATTCGCAACTTTTTCACTGTAATTGTAGAACATTGATAATGGCCGGTGTAAATCATTTGAAAATTGCATGTGAATGAGAAGATGGAGTATGGATCCAGGATGGAACTTCCGGTTAACCATGCATTACTAGCTAATCTGAGCTGGTCAAGGATGTCTGTACGACTTCAATTGGCCTCTTGTCATCACATGTTCCATGGTGGATTAGCCACTGTGAAGTTAAAACTCCCGAAAAGATTGTATTCAAATATTAAACTTCGGCGTCGTCGATCTTGCTATGCTTCGAAAGAGCGGGAGTTAATTTTTCATAAGCCAACCATGAGGGAGATATGTTAGAGTTTGAGCTCAAGCAGCGGACTGATGTTCTGGTAATACCAATGAGGGAGGACATGAAACAAGAACCGCGTCGATGAGTTTAAGAATTTCTCGATCTGTTGTTGCGGTTACGAGGTTTTGAGGAGCAAAGCGTTAGTCGGAACGTGGAAACAAGTTAAAATTTAGGGCTGTTAATTGAACGCGGAAACAAGTCGAATGTCTAACGTCCATGACCGTTGAAATGGAGGAATGTCGATTGAACTCTCCAAGTTTATGGATGTTGAATCGTTGGACATGCCCGATTGCAGGATTTTGTAAATTGTTGTTTTACGACCTACGTTATACATGCATGAATTTAGTAAAAAAACTAAATTGAATTGAGAACTTTCTTTTTGTCTTTGGTCGAAAGATAAATATATTTTTTATTTGGAGTACTTCTGCTCATTGATAATTATGGCATATTGTTGCTCGTAGCAAGTGTTGCATTTTAATGTAATGACAAACAATAAACAAGCAATTTCAATTACAATAAGTTGCAAATGACAAAGCTTAGTGTATATCGTGAGATGTGACCAAGACCGCTTCATTTGACACATAAAATACGACGAATTATGCGCCAATACTATCATGATGGATATATCTCGAGTTTGATCTTAATCAAATCTCGAGATACGAATCATAATCCAAAAATATACAAATAAGATGGAGCTAATTTTCATGAGGAGTTGCTCTAGAGCAACATGTGGATTACTACGAGAACATTCACAGTTCACGTATCGACATATGACCAAACGCATGTTTTAGTAACTTGAAAGATGAAGATAATTTTCTTTTGTAAGGAGAAAAAACGAAAAATAAGAAGGCAAAAAACCGGACATGTCTGCACTGAAATCTAAGAGAGTGGCATATGGCCATACTTCAACAAATAAAGGAGTAGTCCTAAAGCCGTGCAAATTTATTGCATCAAAATGGCAATCGAATATCTCTCAATTGCAAAATAATAGTCACCCGAAATACCGGATTATTAAAAGGCGGAAGTTTCAACCGAAAATAACCTCCGTGTTTCACACATTGCTCTAAATAAACTACCAAGGATCATATACCCTGAAACTAACCCCGCTTACTTTTGTTCGCGATGTCACAAGCACTAGTCCGTAGCAAAACCACGTCTTTTTTTCCTTTCCTTTTCTTTTTTTTTTTTGGTTTGAAAATAGATATCATATTTATATATCAAGATGATGCATAAAATATTTAAAACAAAGCAAAGCAAAACAACAAAGAACAAATTGCTGTGATAATTACACGGATTCGTGTTAAAGTCAAAATAGAATGCATGACGGAGGATCATCAAATCTCTCGTCTTTATCGATGATTAACACATAATCCCATTTTTCAATTATTACAACTTGGCAAGTGGGTATTGCATGCTTATCGTGCAGAGACAAACAAGCTCTTATATCTAGATCTAGATCGAGAGCAGTTAGACAAGCACGAGAACACTTGTAATAAACTCCCAAATCTAGATCTAGATTGGGAGAGAAAAGTTCTCGATCCATATTTAGATCGCGGGATCTTCCAAAACTCGGATAAATTGTATAATCATCTTCAATGCAGTAGGAACTCATTTGATTCCTCCTCGATTTTGCAAGACTTCTTAGTCCGGAGAATCCCCAGCAGCGAGTTGATTCATAACTATGAAAGTGGAAATTACGTCCAGCGAGTCAAGAAGAGCACCAACTGCAAGCAAAGACAAAAACAAAACAGAAATCATATAAAAATAACAAAATGCACCCAAATCAGGTCGAAAGAGATAACTCATCTCGAGTTGAGAGGATGGTGCCTTCCTCTAGAGACTGAGTCGAGAAAGCTTGGAGCAGAAGAGAACAAAGGAATAGGAGAGGAGGATTAGGAGAGAAAGCAATACCATCTAGTGAGTGGCTAATAACAGTTCCATGGGTTCAAGCTATGATCAATGCAGGTTTAAGAAAGAAATGAAATCGAGTCAAACAAGTAGTCCTATCCTCGTGTTAGATTATAAATAGTAGCCGACATGACCTAAGGCTCTGTTCGTTTAACAGAAAATATAGCATTTCTAGAAAATATTTTCTAAGAAATCATTTTCTTGAAAAATAATAAAATTATCGGACGTTCTTTTGAAATTTATGAAGAATTATAAAATAATCGGTTTTTTAATTTTTTTTCTTTTCCCTCATTTAAAGGTGAAAAAAGAAAATGTTTTCCATTATTTAAAAAGTGGAAAACATTTTTTCTACTTTTGAATGTGTTCGTTTTTTCTATTAGTGGAAAATATTTTTCTTAATTATCTTGTTTTTCATTAAATAGATGCCGGAAAATCTAGAAAATATTTTCTTAAAAGTTATTTTCCGTGAAACGAATAAAGTCTAAAACTTTATTGCTCATGTTGAGAACCTAAAGACCATATTTCATCAAGTGTCGAAATTCAATAACCACATCAATCCATATTTGTTATGGCTATGTCTTAAATACCTCGAAGGCACGTTGGCTGATAACTTGCACAAATCAAATATAGCACAACTCCTGATATTGCGGCCATATAGATATCATCATGATGAAGTATTTCATCTAGGGTTTTCTTCCCATTTTCTCGAGAGAGAAAAAGAAAAACCCTTATTTTGTCTGTCGTTGATTTGCTTTGTGTGGGTATGTCAATATTGTACGACTTGAAAAGCCGGCAACGAAGGGATAAGAATCTAGCCAAACTAGTCAACTGCAAAGATCTTCACTTGTCCTTTTCCAGTCAATGACATTTGGAGACTTATTTATTTTTAGGTTTGGAGTTATTGCGATAAAATAATCTTATCTAACTGGGAACCAATAAAGAGGTTGACTTTCTTCTTGTCCTGGGCTGGAACAAGAGGGAGGATCGAAGTGCTGACTTTCTACCTAAAACTCCAAAAGGAGAGAAATGCTTTTTGAATATCATAATACGAGAAGATGGAAGAATCAACACTCGACTTCTCTTCTGACTCGTGGGTCGTCCTCGGTCGCATCACAGACGCCAACTTCGTTTTGGTAAAAAGAGACGGAAAGTTGTGACATTGCACATGTTAAACATCTGTTCAGTGGATTCACACACGAATTCTCCAATCTGATCATGAGTGTAGAATCAAGAACTCATGTCAACACGAATTTAAAGAAAGAACTAAAGTAAAGCATCACGAATTTGAACGAGGGGGGATAGACATCCTCTCACTTGACCAACCATTTACAGTTGATCTTTGTAGAAAATATCAGTGTGGAAAGAAATAACTAAAGTAAAGCATGGTATGTGCAAACCCCACTTTATCCTTGGATTTTCCCACTATACTTTTCTTTCCTGCAATCAATCTCGATAGGGTAGATTCCGCAGGCATCACCACCACCACCACCAACCATGCACTAGGACTCCCAGGCCTGCATTTTGTAAGACAAGATATCACGAAGTCCATATCATCGAGGCAGGCCACTTATAGCTTTCGTTTTCAATATAATTGATCTAAGCTTTATCATTAGTAGACAGGAAAATCAATTTGTTAATATGAGCCCCAGCTATACCCATCAACAAAAGATTCGCTGTTCGTTCACAATCGCAACCAGCACCCGGCACTATGATCCTGGGACCTGGCTTTCGAAACCAGAAGGTCACGATTCTGCATCGTCAAGCAGGCCCCTTATCCTTCATTCTCCATATTGTTCAGCCAGACTAGTCATCTGGCGTGGGATTTGTGGTCAACGACGGAGACATTTGGACCACTCACGGGTCCTGAAATTGGCCATGCTCTTACGGGTCCTTCATTTGATGGTGCCTACCATCTTCTCTTGCTGAGCCATCACAATGCCCACTTGAAGCACGGGTTGTTGTATCATTAGGCGACCTTTTGACTTTTCTCCAGTGCATTGAACTGGACTAACTACAGCAGGAGCGACGGGTTTTCCCGCATTACCTTCCAATACACATACAAGAATATTTCTCCGGAATCGAATCGACGATGAAATGCCTTAGGAATACAGATGGATCGATGTGTGAATTAATAAATGATATGAAGGGTTATTTGTTCACTTTGGACATGAAAATAAATGATAGGGAATTCAAAGCTACGAAGATTAGAGGCAATCATGACCAAGCCATTTAAATTGCAAAAAAAAAAAGTAGAGATAAAGATAAATTTGCAAAGATTCCGTGTTTGATTTGCAAAGAGTGTGTAAGTGCTGGCTATAGTTGATAATTACCAATGGTTATTGAATTCAAAAAAGACAACTACTTAATGCTATTTTCAAAACAAGTAATTAATTGATCCTATTTGTGATTAAAATAGATTACTCCAACGCCTATCCACCAGGGGTCACAAAATTCCCAAAATAGCGACACTAAATATAACCGCCTTATACTTACCTATTTTCTAGTGTCGCTTATCTAAAAGAAGTTACGTATTCCAAAAATAGTGCTACTCGGGAGTTACATATGGATGTTAATGACTTCATTGCAGTGATGATTATCTGCTACTATTGATTAAGTTTGTCACCTTTCGATTATTATCAAAAGTTGGTCCTTTTTGAACGTCAACATATGCCCCTTATAAAAAATCTGAATAATTCATCCATCATTCGATTATTTTAAATTAGTCAATCAAGAGTCACTGTGTACCCCTTGTTATTGAGATTCTTCCGCAGTGAATTGGTACTTGAATTGTTTTCTTGAAAACGACACAATTGATTGTGTTATGGCTCTATGAATAGTGCCACTTGCAATATTTTCTATCTACTAGTTCTTTTCCTCTCGAGATAATTTGGCCTATCGTTAATTTTCTTAGACCATCTTTGAAGAGTAAAGTGGAGATTTCGTACAACTTATTAATGTTGAACAAGTAAATTTGGGTGTTCTTAGCCCTGACCAATCTTTTCTCTTATATTTTGGCAGGCTTTAAGAATCAAAGTAAGGTTGGTCGAGCATCATATTTGCCACATTCATTTTAATGTTTTCATTGGGGTCGAATTCATAATTTTGATTTATAATTCTTTATTAAAGCCACATTTTATACAAAGTTTTTAGTCGGCCAGTTATTTGTGTGTGAGAAGTCGCTCAAACTTACACACATAATTCCCCAATTGAAATAAATTGGCAAAATTTTGCCTTTCGAATTTTTCTCTTCGATTGAACATCAATCCATCAAAAGCTGAACTCGTCGATGCTTTCACTTTTTTAGAGAGTGAAATAAAGCCTCTATTCCTAGTCTTTTCAAATCAAGCAACAGATTGAGCAATCGACTCATTATTACATCGATAGAGTCCAGCAAATCAACAATTGATTCCTCAGGTATCGTTCTATACAATTAAAAATTAATTGCCTTTCCATCTCTACTCAATTACAATCGAATTAGGTGGTGAATTACCTTACTAAGTAAAAGCAGTTTTCAACGAAGTCAAAGGAAATAATCTAAGTTTCAAAAACTCACTTGTCGTTGTTTTTCTACACTGGACTATAAGTTGAATAACGTGGCAATGGTTGATTAGTCAACGGCAGAGTCAGGCATTTTGAATTTTCATAGAAAATGTTGATTATTGCACTACTAAGGATATGGTTTTCTATGACTAGGTATGATATCATCTTTGTTTAACCCCAAATTCTTGTCAAATTATGCTGGGTTCAATTGTGGATTTAGTCGACCATTTTGCCCCTAAATGGTGACGCTAGTCTTGCCGGATTATCTACGTTAATTGGAATATTATACATGATAGGATATTCGCATGGGTCGGTACTATTCAAGCCATTGTCTTACAGTTTCCACATTTGGCAAGGTGTGCCCACGCTTTGCTGAGACAATCATGCATGTACTCAGAGATTGTGAGCAAGCAAAGGCAGTTTGGCAAAAGATTCTACCTGCAAGTCTTCGGGGGCAAGTTCTTTACCCATGATCTTCACCCATTGTCGATGTCAAACCTAAATGATTCATCAACTACGGTTCAAGATGACTATTCACTTCTTTTTGCTGTTGCTTGTTGACAATTTTTGGAACTGGAGGAACAAACGATTGTTTGAGAAGGATTTTTGCCTTACCAGAGAACCCCTGTGCCTTATTCTAGATCACGTTAAGAACATTGTATTGGCTTGACTGGAAAAATATAGACTGTCTTCTTAGAAGGAGAGAAAAGATGAGTTTGTGGGTCGGATTGCCTCTCCAACTAGTAGGGTCAACGCTCAATTCTGATGGGGTCTCTAAAGGCAACCTTGGGCCCTGCTTCAGTAGTTGAGCTTCTACATAATGAATCGGGCGATTGGCTCACCGGATTTGCTCAGATTGCGGGAGCATACGCTTTGACCAAAGCAGAATCATGGGGATATCATCTTCGGGCCTTGAACTGGCAATTTCGTGGGGCACCCCTAAACTTATTGTAGAAGTGGACTGGCAAGCCGCTGTTTCCTAGATCTAGAAATCAACTCCCTCTCTCAAGACTTTGATGACATGCTCATTTATCATATCATAAACTTTTGGGAGAGTTTCAAATAGGGACCCAGAGTGGTATCTTTTTTTCAAATAAGGATATGAAGTAAACACTGTTTCAAATAAGGGCATGAGTGCCCTCATCGTTTTAAATAAGAACCTAAAGTAGATTTTGTTTCAAGTAAGGGGTCTGAAGTGATTAATCAGTCTCAAAAATAAGGCTTGACTACACCTGCTGATGATGGCATTTTTTTCTTTTGATTTTTTTAGTATAATTATAACCACTTCATGTTCTTATTTGAGATAAAGGTGACACTTCAAACCCTTATTTAACATAATGTCCACTTCACATCCTTATTTGAGAAAACGATAGAACTCCGGGTCATTATTTGGAATTTTCCCTAAACATTTAATGCGTTTCTAGCATGGTGCAAGGCTCTACATAAATTTAGGGAAGGAAACTCACGTGCTGATTAGTTAGCTAATCGGGCCATTCACTCTCGCGATGGTAATGACACCTCAATTTTAGGTAGGCCGCCAGAGAGAGATTGGATTCCTTTATTGATATCAGATTAGGTCGGATCGAGTATCGTTGGTCGAGCTATTGGGTAACATTTGAGGTTCGCCAATTTCAATACCAGAAAACCGTTTTTTTAAAATCATTTTGTGGTCGGCATGAAATCTGGCCCCGCAAGTTGCCTTCAAGCAGAATTTTCTAGCCGACAGAGAGTCATTATACAATTGGCATCTACTCGAGGTTGGTAGGGCAATGTTAATCCTCAAGCCCTTAATGATCCATCCTCCCCGTCGGGTAATTAATGGCAGCTTCACACGGTTGGCAGACCCTTTTCTCCACCAATCATTTGGGATTAGGACGAGATCCTCCCACTCCCAGAGAGTCAGAAGGGTATTCTAGTAATAAACGACAGAGGCAAAAGGTTCCACGTCAGCGAGAGGCAGGTCGCTGTCCTCATGGAAGTGCGGAAAAAGATGTTCACTGACCGTGACGTGGCGAATCAACCCGAGGGCCGAGGAGATAAAGACTTCCTTCAGATTCGCTTATCGACTTATCTTGTTAGGACGGGAAAATAATAAAAGAGATTTCGAAAGAAGGAAAAAAAGATTATGAATTGCTTGGCGGGGTTGTCCTCAAGCTGGTTTCTTGCGAATTTGAATGAGCTCTTCGTATTTGTTTTCTCCACCAATTCTGCGAGTGGGAATTTTCTAGCGTCGCGTTGAAAGCGACCACTGTTCAGTGTGCGGCCGTGGTGTTGTGCTATAAAAGAGGGTCAGCTGGGACTGCGATTGTCTAAGGAGCTTTCTTTTATCTCAGAGAGAGAGAGAGAGAGAGAGAGAGAGAGAGAGAGAGAGAGAGAGAGAGAGAGAGAGAGAGAGAGAGGATTGTGATGAGCATGGAGAAGTTGGGAGATGGTGGTCGTGAGGCCGAGAAGCTTTCTGGGTTCAACAGATATGCCAGCGCTTGTGCCATCGTTGCCTCCATGATCTCCATCATCTTTGGCTATGGTAATCTCTCTCTCTCTCTCTCTCTCTCTCTCTCTCTCTCTCTCTGGCCATCTTTTGAATTCTCTTGTAACATATCTGATTTGCTTCTCGAGATCTTCACTCGACCGAATATATGAACCTTCGTTTGGCTGCTCGCACTTTGAGAAAGATGAACCTATTTCTCTCTTCCTTTTATATGAATGAAAATTTTTTATGCTCTCTTTACTTTCATGTATTAATAAGATCCTATGAAGCCGAACCTCGAATCGTCGAATGTTTCCTTTTGATCGGAAATTATGCGATTGAAATAGGTCTGTTATGCCGACTAACATGTGAATTGATTTACCTTTACATAGGTATATTGTGATTGTACAAAAACCTCTCGTAATCTCTGAAACATACACATTTTTTATTGAACGAGGACTTCTCAATTAATCTTTAGGAAATTTGTGATGGGCAATCACATCTGAAAATTCAAAGATGTAGCGTGAAAGACCAATCTGTTTTGATTATTGTTCCCAAGTGTGTGCGCGCCCGTTGACTAGAATTTTGTGACTCTATGTTTTAGAGGTATATCATAAAGAATTAATAATCGATTTCGCTTGGGAATTTTACTATAGGCTTCACAGGATTTCTAGTCTCAATTGATCTGGAGTGATTCCATGAAAAGGATCTGTTTTTTGGTGATCAAGAGACACTATTCTTGATTGTGTATGAGCATGGCATTCTTGGAATGAATTCTTGTTATCCTTTCTTGTACTGATTTCACTTTCGATTCTGCAATTTCACTCCAGACACTGGCGTCATGAGTGGGGCCATGATTTTCATAAAAGAGGATCTCAAGATAAACGACACACAGGTTGAAATCCTCGCGGGAATCCTCAACATTTGTGCCCTGGTGGGCTCTCTCATCGCCGGAAGAACGTCCGACTACATCGGCCGCCGTTACACCATCGTTCTCGCCTCCATCATCTTCTTACTCGGTTCTGTCCTGATGGGCTATGGGCCGTCCTACGCAATCTTGATGTTGGGGCGGTGCATCGCTGGCATTGGGGTCGGCTTCGCCCTAATGATCGCGCCCGTGTACTCCGCTGAAATCTCCTCCGCCACGCACCGAGGATTCCTAACCTCTTTGCCAGAGCTATGCATAAGCATAGGCATCTTGATCGGCTATGTATCGAATTACTTCTTCGCAAAATTGACCCTAAAGCTAGGGTGGAGGATGATGCTAGGAGTCGCGGCAATCCCTTCTCTTGCTTTGGTATTCGGGATCCTTAAGATGCCTGAATCGCCAAGGTGGTTGGTACTGCAAGGTCGGCTGGCCGAGGCGAACAAGGTCTTGCTTCTCGTTTCTAATTCAGAGCAGGAAGCGGAAACCCGATTCCGAGACATAAAAATAGCGGCTGGGATCGATGAGAATTGCAAGGAGGATGTTGTCGAGGTCCCGAGGAAGAATCGTGGCGAAGGTGTGTGGAAAGAGCTCTTGCTAAGGCCGTCGCCCTCAGTACGGTGGATCTTGCTGGCTGCGGTCGGGATCCACTTCTTCGAGCACGCAACTGGGATCGAAGCAGTCATCCTCTACAGCCCACGGATATTCAAGAAAGCTGGAGTGACCAGCAAGAAAAAGCTCTTGCTTGCCACAGTTGGGGTTGGCCTCACAAAGACCACATTCATAGTCATGGCCACATTTTTGCTTGACAAAGTTGGTAGGAGGAGATTGCTCCTAGTGAGCTCAGGAGGGATCATCATCGCCCTAACCGCATTAGGGTTTTGCTTGACAATGGTGGAGAATGCCAAGGAACAGCTCTTGTGGGCTCTAGTCTCGAGCATCGTGGCCACGTACACATACGTGGCCTTCTTCAATATCGGAATGGCCCCGGTCACGTGGGTCTATAGCTCGGAGATATTCCCATTGAAGCTGAGGGCTCAGGGGGCGAGCATTGGCGTCGCGGTGAACCGGCTCATGAACGCGGTGGTGTCGATGACCTTCCTCTCGATATCCAACAGCATAACCATCGGCGGGAGCTTCTTCATGTTCGCTTGCATATCCTTGCTGGCTCTGGGATTCTTCTATTTCTTGTTGCCTGAGACGAAAGGGAAGTCCTTGGAAGAGATCGAGATGCTCTTCACGAGGAGGAACAGCAACGCCATGAATAATGGCATAGAGGTCCGGCCAAACAGCGTCTAGTGTTGCTGGCTGGAAATATTGAAGTAGTGGAAGTTGTACGCACATCTTTGACGTGCTCAAAAGTGGGAATATATATGACAGATAAGGCTTTCAGTGATTTCTGGAACGTGGTAATGTAGTTCAGATCATATGGATGATTAATCTCCGACTCTGATCAATATCGATGCGAGTGCCTCTGAACTCTAGAACTTTCAAATCACTATTCCATTTCAATGCGGACTTAGCATTGATGGTTTAAAGTCCAGCCGAATCAGTCATAAATCAAAAATAGCGTTGTGTGATTTTTCGGCTAAAATTTTTTCAGACCGCATACTGTTATGCGACGGTGCGGAGATGTCTAATCCAAATATAATCTGGTCGAATCTCGAGAATCCTTATTAACGTTGCGGCGCACAATTGATGAACCAATCTGATATCATGGGCTTGCCCTGCTCTTATCTTCCTAATATTGTGGAGCTGGTGATCCGCCGGTGCTGGATCTGTTCAAGCCACTACCACCAGTGGATCACGGGGACCCAACATGCGTGATTTTGTTACTATGACATGAGGTCATTTTGACTCCACACCAGTTAACAAAGACGAATTTGTGGCTGAATTTTTTTAAAGGGTATTTCAATAGGGAAATTTATCCAAAAAGTCCTACATTTGTTGCATTTTGGTCAATTCGATCCCATAACTTTTAATCATATCAACTAAATCCCAAACATTTGCATGTTTTGCGAATTGAGTTTATCTACTCAGACTTAAGCCATCCTATGTGCTATAGCCGATCTTGAGTAGACCATTTTTAATAATACTTAATATTTTGTGAATTTTTCTTTTTCTTTTTTCCTTTTCTCTTCTTTTATTTTTCTCTTTTTATTTTCCCCTTTTTCTCTTTCTCAGCTATTGCTAGGCTTCATTGATGGTTGGAGGAGGTTATTGACCTCAAACAAGGGTTGCCTTCACCAGCCTTAGGTGAGGGATAGTGAGGGTTACCCATGCCCAAGGTAAGGAGGGCCGCCCTCATCTGATCTAAGGAAGGGTTGCTATCACCAGTCTAGGCTAGGGCGTTCCTCACTCGAGAACGGCAAGTTGCTGGCCATTGACAAGGCTTGACGATAGTCAACAGAGGGTAAAAAGGAAAAAAAAAAGAAACAAGAAAAAAAGTAAGGAAGGAAAAGAGAAAAGGAAAAATAACAAATTTTCAAAAAAAAAATTATCCATATTAGCATTGGTCATGCCACGTAGAACGACTAACGTTTACTTTAATAATTTTCGGCCACAATTGATCGGATATATTTAAATAGCTAAATTTGACAAGATTTAAAATTCAATTGATACACTTAAAAAGTTTACATATGAATTAACTAAAAAATAATAGGTTCATAAAATTTTGAATAATTTTGTCGATTTCAATATCTGACTTTTTGGCCCGTGAGGATGACATGCTTCGGAACTTGGATCATTTGATCATGCATGTTACCGAAACAAAGAAGTGGAACCGCGATTCCAAGACACAAGAACAGCAGCCGGCATCGTCGAGAACTGCAAGCAGGATGCTGTCGAGCTCCCAAGGAAGACTCGCGACAGAGGTGTGTGGAAAGAGCTCCTGCTAAGGCCCTCGCCCTCAATGCAGTGGATCTTGTTGGCCGCGGTTCGGGATCCGTTTCTTCGTGCACGCAACGGGGCTCGAAGCAGCCGTCCTCTACAGCCCACGGATTTTCCAGGAAGCCGGAGTGGCCAGCATGGCCAGCAAGAAAATGCTCTTGCTTGCCGCAGTTAGGGTTGGCCTTACAAAGGCCACGCTCGCAATCATAGCCACATCTTTGCTCGACAAAGTTGGCAGGAGGAGGTTGCTCCTGGCGAGCTCAGGAGGGATAATCAGCATCGCCCTAACCGTGTTAGGGTTTTGCTTGACGACGGTGGAGCATGCGAAGGGAGAACTCTTGCGGGCTCTCTCGGCTCGAGCATCGTTGCCACATAGACAGACGTGGCCGCCTTCTCAATCGGAATCGGCCCGGTTACATGGGCCTATAGCTCGGAGATATCCCTGTTGAAGGGCTCAGGGAGTGAGCATCGGCATCCTGGTGAACCGGCTCAAGAACGCGGCCGTGTCAATTAGGGCCCGTTTACCAAATTTTGTTTTTATTATCTGCAACAAAAATTTCTGTTATTTTGTATCGATGAACAAAAAAAAAACATAAACGCATTTATTTACACTTTCGTTCTCGAGTCAGGAATAGATTTGGAATAGAAACAATAAGTAGAAAATACTTGTTTCTTGCTCTTGGAACATTTTTCAAGAAACACTTTTTCATTTTTTTTCTTTTATTCCTTTCTCTTATAGCGGCTACCTTTGGCCGCTCGGAGCCACTGCCAATCGTCGACCACTCACTGCTGTGGCCTCCCTCTGCTTGCAGAGAATGGTCGGTGGGCAATGGCCGCCATCTCCATCGGTTGGCCGGCTGGCAAATAGTGGGTGGACGGTGGTGGGCGCTAGAGACAAGTGGCAATTGGCAACAATCGGTCATCTGTGAGTAAGAAAAAAGAACAAAAAGAAAACAAAATTTGTGAATTGTACCAAATGCATTTATATTTTTTTATTTCAAGAATAGAAATTACCAAACACCTATTTTACTCAGAAATTGTTTCGGTAAGTAGAAATATAAAAGAAATTTTTCTTAAAAGAAATTATTCCTCGAAACGAAAATGTTATTAAACGCATCCTAAATTTTTGTACTTGAAACTGGGAACCCTAGCACTAGTATTTGGGTTCTCGGTGTTCAATACCAAGACTCTAGTGCGCCGATTGGGTTCATTGAGGTCGAGCTTGGGACCCGATGCTCAGGGTTGGGCGCCCATACTTGGTTCATCATGGCCGGGCCGAAAACCCTGCTTCTTGTACCTGATGGCCCAATAATTGTGCCCATATCCATAAAGGCCATGTTCGAGTCTTTGACGACACTCAAACTCTGTGCCCGGCACACTCGCGCTGAGGTCAACAAAGGCCAAGCACAGGTTCTTGGTGCTCAAACATGTTCCCTAGTTATTGAAATGTTTATTCTTATAAAAGTATTTTTAAAAATTTTAAAATTTAAATCCTTTTTTTTCCTCTTTTTGCTTCTTCCTTGGCCAATCGTTGGCAAGTGATGAGCTCATCCTAGGCTAGTGAGACTTTGCCTTCCCTAATTCGGTGAGCTCAAATCTCGCCTAGCTCTGTGGCGAGGCTGAGCCTTGCCAAATCCAAAAAGCTAGGCGAGGCTCAAGTTCGCCAACATCAAGCGAGATTGACCTCGTTGGATATGGCAAGGCTTGAGCTTGTAAAAGTTAGGCGAGCTTGTCCCCACACCCCTATGGCAAGCAACAAGCAAAATTAAGAAAAGAAAAAAATAAATACAAATTTGAATATTTTGATAATTTTCTCCATAAAATCAAGTTAGATTTTCCATATCAAATAGCAAAAAATACTTTGTGGTTCTTTTTTCAAGTTTCAGCCAAATATCGAATTAAGTTATTATCATTTCCTGAAATAAATCCTTGAGAAATGTTTTTAAAAATGCTACTTTTTTTTTTGGCAAACAAACGGGTCCATAACATTGATGGTTTAAAATGAAATTGAGTTGATCATATAAAAAAGGGAAACGATCTTGTCTGGTTTAGGATGTCATTCTCGGGTTCGTTTGATCTATCGGCTGAACTTTTCTCCACCAAGATATTGTGTTGCGGTCTAAATATATGGCTAAATACTTCCAAGAACCCAAAACTGGTGTACTCATACATCATTTAGCCACAAAGTAATTTACGTGCCACAAAAATATATTTCAAATTTGGTGTGTTTGTGTCACATTTATTTCCAAATTAATTTTCGCACCATAAAAAAAAACCGGTATGCTAGTACCGCATTTACCTTCAAAACTAATTCCGTGTTGCAAAAAGTTCGAAATTGATACACCGATGCCCCTTTTTCATAGTGTGAAAATGAGTTTGGAGAAATGTGGCACGGATGCACTAATTTAGGGTTTTTTGTGGCACGACTAACAGTTCAAAAGGAAAATGCGACACGAGTGTATCGATTTGGGACTTCCGGTGGTACCTATCAGTAAGTATGTAGTCCAAGTTGAATAGAACCTCCCTATTAACGTTGTGGCACGCCTTTGATTGACCCGATCTGATATCACATGCTTGCCCATCTCCATTATCTTCCTCGTTTTGTGGAGCAAGTGATCAACTGGTGTTTGATCGGGAAGACACCACCGGCCCGCCGCCGCCGCGCTGATCGCTATGACCCGCTAAGCGTGGCTTTGTTACTATGACCAGCGGCCATCTTAGCTGGGTTTCGGACCACGTCACGTGTTTGACATGCGTGATCTTGCAACTGAATCATGTGCAAGGTTTGCGACAATTAATTCATGAAGACGAGGTTCAGACATCGAGCAGAATAAAAAAAAAGTCGAAAGTGTAAGGACTAAGACTCCAGCGCGAAATTCACCGGGCTCCGAGAGTCCAGAATGCAATTGGATCGGTCCGCATTTTTAATTACTTTTCGGAACAGAGGAGATGCAGAAGAGCGCAATGGTAATTCCACGATTTATCTTTTAATTCAGATTGTGTTGACATCAGTGATGTTTCTCGTTTATCAACTTTCTATTCATCCTTCAAACATGCAAGAATTACGTGCTGTTTCTAGACCCCAAAAAGCACAATTTGTACAACTGGTTTCGCCAGACATTTGATTCAAGTGTCACGCACAGTCGCGTCACTCCGTAGCCTCGATAGCTGATACAAGATCGCCTTGATGGCTGATACAAGATCACAACGCGAACCCAAGATCGAGCTCAGAGTTCGGTCGTTCTTAAATTTCCAGTCGGATCTGCAATGCCAGATCGATTCGATCTTTTCTATTTCTCTTTGTCGGTCAGCTTCTTGCATTTGATTGTCTTGAGGTGCACCTAAGCTCTGCATATTCCAGTTACTTTGTTCATCTCTAACATATACTAGTTATTTTCTCTCAAGCCTCAGCTGCGAAAATTGAAACCAACATGCAAGGAAGAAGATTTAGCATTAACCTAGGCGCAAACGGCACCTTACAAAGTAAATTTTGTCGACATATATGCATGTATTACAAATCCATGTGCAACATCATATATAAGAGGCCAATCCTAAGCTTTCGAGCAAATAAATTCCCCGGGAGAAAAGCAGAGTTCTTGTTTCTCTTTGTAGGTAAGGGGATCAACTCCAGAAGAGTTTAGGTAATCTCAGCGAAAGAAAAACCATGCGATGAATTTTCTTGATGTATCGGTCGTTCCAATTTACAACCATAAAAAAATTGCCGACATCATATTGAAAGAAAACAAAATCCTCCTCTAAGTACATACGAACTTGTCTCTGCCACAGAAATCTAGTGCTTAATGGCCACCATGAAACTTCTAGCAGCGCACGATGAATCATCATTGGAGAGGACATCGATTTAAAATCTCAAATCTCCATATTTATGGATTTTAGTGTAATCAGCGAGCCATCACTGCCTCTCCTCTCTCTGTTATCTTGAACCTCTTAGTGAATTCTCGGGCATTCTACAAAAATGGAAGGGACAGTTCTGTTAGATTTTATGAGCTACAAAAGGCTTCCAGCAAGCGCAGTTTGTATAAATGCCCAATCAAGAGTACAACTAAAAGATCCATGTGATTTAAGAAACAAAAGTCACATGCCATAGGATCAATCAGGCCATCAGTTATGTACCTTCTGTTATAATTCATCACTCATGAAACCCTATCAGGTTCTAATTACTCAGATTCCAGAATTTACGAGAACAAAATTCAGTTCCCACTTTCCCAATACACCAGCGTGCAAAATGCCTTCAGAAAGTTCTGTTAATCACTGGTCACAAGCCAACATCATTGAAAACAAATGAACAAGCATATTTGCAAGTTCATGAGCACCACCTGCCAAAACTTACTAACTGTAAACTGGAATAGCTTAAGCTTATGGCACAAAAAAACAGGAAATAATCCGACTCACAACAAAAGTTCAAGGACAATCTAACATTCCCCTATGTTGGATATAAAGTTAGAAAAGACAGAGGAGATAGGGGGAAGCCCTGAAATCCAGCTGGTTCAAAAGAAATAGCAGTATTTCTGTTTTTAGTTTTCTTTTCAGTGGCATATGTGCAACAATTGCATAAAATTATCCCCTAAATTGTGACCCAAGCCTGAAAATTTACATTTTGTTTTAAGTCAGTCTGTAACTCTCTACCAATCTCAGAGCTCCAACACTGATTATCTGAGCATACTGTAAGAGGATCTGCAATCATCAATCAATCCTCAAGTCCTTCTCATTTAATAGTAAAGTGACTTCAAGGGAAAGAAAGTAGATTCGCAGATAAGAATTGCAGACATCAATTGCCAAGATCACTCTTGAGAACCTACTTGCCAAAACTTTTGATGGAGCAACTATTATTTTTAAATGGGAGCTTCGACCCCAGCAGGCTTCTCAAAGGAGTTCAGAGCAGAAGTTTCTGAAAACCAAAGCACAAGTTCCTAAAGAAGCTTCTCTAGCTTAGCTTTTGAAAATTCAAATGTCAATTTATCCTCAAACTGTGGAAATTTCAATAGTAACTTCTAAAGCTTGGATAACATGAAGAAACCAACGTAACAGAGAAAAAATATATAGCCATCGATACTCAAATGTTTCCAAAAACTCCTTCCATTTTTATCATCTTATAACATAGTAAAGTTGCCATCGATACTCAAAAGTTTCCAAAGACTCCTTCCATGAATAAAACTCTTTATTATGCCTTTAATTATCTGGTACTTTGTAGCTTTACTGCCTTAGACTAAAGCCCCCAAGGCCACAGCTGCATTAGCATGAAACAATTGCAAATGCACCTTTGCAACAATAAGCATAACTAGCTCAGGACATGTATCTTCCTGATAGTTTTTAAGTTCTAGCACAGAAAATTGCTGGGGACAGTCCTTAAGGTAGACAAAGGTTCATGTTACATCTACCTCCAAGCTACCGATAAGATATTTGCTAAATCTGAATTAGATCATTCAATAAAAACACCCTACGTGCTACAGCGGAAAACAGGTCTATAGACAACTGTTTCAGCACGTGTACACGCACATGCACGCATGAGAGAGAGAGAGAGAGAGAGAGAGAGAGAGAGAGAGAGAGAGAGAGATATGCTCCATCCTACTGACCTGCTATAAACCTTATACATTGGCTAATAAATTTCTGTTAGTGTATCAAGATAGACACCTTATGCTAGTAATCAATAAGAGAAGTGGATTTATACAAAAATTTCTAGTTTGACAGATTAAAGTCTAGTACCAGCTAACTGGGTTAAAATTCCTGGAGATATCATTCATGAGGCTAAATAAAAAAAAGCACCCTCCCTTTTGTCCACTTTCTTTCATACCTCCAAATTTGCTACCCTCCTAACTGAACACAAAAATTTCAAAGAGGCCTATACTACTGGTTCCACATACTGATGAATTGGCATTTGAGACATATCGAATGCAGATCTGTTCATTACCAAAAAAAAAATGCAGATCTGTTTCAAATGGTCTGGTTTTAGATATGGATGAATTTGACATGTGATGTGAAACTCTAGCTCTGTTGCATGAGTTAGTAGAAAACTTCCAGTGGACAGTTTGAGCCCACAGCTCAGCTAGAAAACAAACTTAGAAGCAGCTCTATGTCACATACTCGAATATCTAAACTTCCTCCATGTACAGTTGTTTATCCCCCAAATGCATCAGTTTATTGGAGACAACCGCATGATTACACCAAGGATATTAACACAATGCCGAGGGAAATAGAAATCCAAGAGGCCACCCTCCCATTCTACCCTTGACAAATGTCGCTTTCTAAAAGTAGTTTTCATCTAAACCACCTATTTCATATATTAAAATGGGTACTGATCGGACGGGTCACACCTCTAAATTGGAGGATCCATATCCTACGAAGCTATGTCAGGCAAAACTGCAAGTCTTTTCAAGCACACTCTTAGCAAAGCATCATTAAACTAACAACTCAATGAATGAACAAGATTCGGATCCTACCATTGTAGAATGGCATAAATGCAAACCCAAGATCTAAAAGACCAACAACGAAAGAAGATCCTTGATCGTTCACACTAACCGTGGATTGAGCTGGAGGGGGATCGATGAACCGTATGGACATCTTAGCGATCTCTGCGATCGCATCCTCTCTAACACCAGGAACGTCACTGCTCAAGTCCTCGAACGCGGCCTCGAACGCCTCCTGCCAAAACTTGTGCATCCTCATCCGCCTGCTATTCGTGTACACGTCCCACATGTGCTTCACCAGCTTCTCCCTCTCCTCCATCTCCTGCACAAGCATCACACAATATTCCAACCAAAATCAACCGACGAGATCCAATCCAAACCCTAGCGACGGCCCGGGCACAGCCTCAGAAACGCACAAACTACTCGACACGGAAGCCCAAGGACAGAGGCACTGACGAGGACGTCGAGATCGTCGCGGATGGGGGCGTCGAGGTCGTCGGAGAGCGGGTTGAGGTTGCCGGCGGACCACCGGAGGGTGACGGTGCCGGTGAACATGGACCAGAAGGCGAGCAGAAGGATGGCGGCCAGCGCCCAAATCTTGTACCGGCCACGGCCGAACAGGCCCGGATCGAAGCTCTCTCTCTTCGCATTGGCCGCCGCCGACGTCGATAGGGGAAGAGGATCGTCGTCCTTCATGTCGTTCGAAGGGGGGACGGGCCGACGCTCTGGTGGGGTGCGCGCGGTGGACTGTCGACGCTACTCGCGCGGTGAGCTACAGAGGGAAGAGACGGATTTTGGGGAAGAGACGATCTGACGAGAGAGAGAGAGAGAGAGGCTGTGACTTGCCGGGGGACAATTGAAACATTTTTCTTTTTCCCTTTCTGCGGGCCCCCACATTATAATAATTTTTACTTTTTTCTGAGATTTCCGTTGACGTCGACTCTGATTCTGCGTCCGGATTCTGTCGAGAGTCAACACGGGCCGTGGTGACTGGTGGAATTACTACGCGAGCGAGGGAGGTCGCATCCGGGAAGCTAGGGGTTTGCAAGTTATACCGCTCGATTCAAGAACCGCCCGGATTGATTGGATTAGTTTAGTTCCCAAACATGTCGGTCCGATTCTCGGTTTTCAAAAGTGAAATCGATGTCCGGACGATCCAATTCTCAATTCCTTAGAGGAACGGACCGATTAAATATAAATATATAAAAAAAGTAAAACCTTGACTGCTTCCTCTGCAGCTTACATCGACTTCATAATCCCTAGGATCCACGAAGAAGAAGACCTATGTTTGGGCCAGCTCTCCATGTTCCGAGTCCCTCTCTCTTTTCGAAGAGCTTTGCATGCTCGCCATCAAGGCTAGCGCTATGCATGTTTGGATCCCCTGCCCCGATCTAATTATGGATAGGGGATTTTAAGGGAAAGGGGATGTACCCACATTGTTTGTTCTTTTTTTGTTTTTTGAAAGTGCCTGAGGCAAGGGATCCAAATCCAACACTATGGTCAAGAGCAGCTCGAGTTCGAGGAGAAGGGAGGATGTAGTTACATCAAGGGCTAATAATCGAAAACGGTGTCGATCTTCACTCGGGTTCCACGCCACGAGATTGGAGTTGGGTGAGGGCAACTGAAAGATTTTGTGATCATTTTCTGGTCCCGTTGGATCGCTTGGGAACTAGCCCAAATTGACGGGTTTGGTTTGGTCCGATTCCAAGACTAGTCAGTCTAGTTTCCAGTCCTATAGATTGGGGAATCGGTCCCACTGGTCTAGTTCCTGGTTTCAGGGGGGTATCGAATTACTCGAGGAACCGATCACTCCTACAAGAAGCCCTCTAACGACCTAATCCCACTCAGTCCGTGCGCCAACCACTCGGATTCATCCCTTAGGTCTGGGTTTGAGTCAACATGAAAGTCTCGATTTCAAATCTAATCAAATATGATCAATGGACGAGTAGCGCACCTAGCCCACCTAGAAAGCAATTTGGAGAATCCACTTTTCTTTCGTAGAATCACCCAATTTTGATGAAAACCTAAGCTTGGATCTTTTAACGTATGTTATAAATTTCGAATAAAAACATTTTTAATCTTATATTGTAGTCGGATCGTTGGATCCCTCGATAGTATTCCATTCTCTTTGGGATTTGATTGGGTCTCGAGTTTGCACTCTCAAATATGGAACCTAAGATCAATCCAAGCAACAAAAAGGTGAGTTTTGAACATGAGTTTTGAGTATTTGAAATTTGGAGTTATCGTTGTCGGTTCTCTAGAAATTATTTTATGTATTGAAATTTGGAGTTATTGCTTTTCTGTTCTACTATGTATTGATTTTGCTGAAAACAAGAGGCACCTCATTTGTTGAACACGAAATTGTCCGATTGAGTCGAATTGTTGGTCAAGTTACATAGCAAGGATGAAATTGAGTCAAATTAAAGGTGAAAGAATGAATTCGGCACGCCTAGGACAGAAATAGTTCGGGGACATTGTCCCAAAATCGGAAACGGAAAGCAGTAATCCGCGAGAGAGACGGAGAGACAGACGGCACAGAGTGGGGAGCTGGAAATGAAGTGCCCATACTGCTCGGCGTCGCAGGGGCGGTGCGCCATCACTAACGGCGGCCGCTCGATCACCGAGTGCACCTCCTGCGGCCGCGTGGTGGAGGAACGCCACCACTTCCCCCACCACCTCTTCCGCCTCCGCTCCCAAGACAACCCCCTATGCCTCGTCACCTCCGACCTCCCCTCCCTCCCTCCCAAAGCCCTAACCTCCTCCGACGCCGATGACGATCCCTTCGAGACCACCGGCTTCATCACCGCCTTCTCCACCTGGTCCCTCGAGAACTCCCCCCTCTCTCTCCGCTCCTGCCTCTCCTTCTCCGGCCACCTGGCCGAGCTCGAGCGAACTCTTGAATCCACCAATCCCTCTTCGTCGTCGTCGGCGAATTCCAGCTCGACGCCCTCGTCGTCGACGGTCGTTGTGGACAATCTGAGGGCGTACATGCAGATCATAGACGTGGCCTCGATTTTGGGGTTGGATTGCGACATTTCGGACCACGCGTTTCAGTTGTTCAGGGATTGTTGCTCGGCGACTTGCTTGAGGAACCGGAGCGTGGAGGCTCTTGCCACTGCTGCTCTGGTTCAAGCCATCAGGGAGGCGCAAGAGCCCAGAACTCTACAGGTGATGCCTCAGGAGTTGTTAATGTCGTCTCTCTATCTGTTACTCCTAGATAATCTGATGCGATGCTTTTGCAGTCCAATCAATGGCATTTCATATGAAAAGAGTATCTGGATGATGCTATGCATTACACTTAAAGTGTTCGCCTGAGTTTGATGATCATCCCTGCATCACATGCTTTGTTTATAGATGCTATAATGCTGGATGTAAGAAATGTGTATTTGCAGGGTAATCCCTATTCTGCTTCTGATAGGGTTGGCTTAGTTGGAACTATGCTGCCACGTATGAGATTGACAGTGGCGACCTTCATCACTTACTGTCTTGGTGAGATGTCTGGTGATTTGACGTGATACTTGTGTGGCATTTAATATATTTGTATCTTTATAACTGAACTTTATAAAACTATCAAAACTTACATGTATTTTGAGCTGCATCAATGACAAGGCGACTGCTCTTTCCATTGCCTATGTTGTCAAAACATTGGAGGTGAGTGGCAGTTTCACACCTTTTCTGTGCTACGTTAGGATGACCCACATATCTCCTAGGTTGAAAATTCTTCATCCATGTTGATCTACTTCCTGGCAGTCATAAGAGTGAATCCTGGGACTAATTAGACAAAGATGGTAGGTTGAAAGTCTGTTGTGCTAAAGGATAGACTGATGAGTAAAACCTTAAGAAGCCTTGACATCAAGTGCATGAAGTGGTCTATGTTTAATGGTTACACATCCACTCAAAGTCGGCTGTCACTGTCTAGCTTTACTGTCTCCGACTGTTCCCTGAATCCTTCCATTGCAAACTGGTATATGGGAATATTATCTCACAGATACATGTTGATCCAAGCACTAATTCCAGGTGTCAGCTCGAAGAATAACCTCCTTGTGTCTTCTGATTTTGTATTTCCACTATTATTATCCACTAGGGGTATGTTTTAGATATGCAGCATATGAGCTTCTTTTATATGCTATATACATAAAGTTAAACTCAAAGTTAATCCTAGCTTGTGAAAGAACTTTGGCTGATCTTGCATAATCATGGCGATCCACTTTGCAAGAAAAATTTTGGGGAACAGTTGTGCATTTTAAACCTTTTGGCAAGACTTAGTCATGTCCACACTCTCACGGAGAATTTCACATTCTGATAAATGAACATAGAAACCAGTGAATTCTTGAATTCTTGCTTAACTGTTTGGACCAGCTGACATAGTGATTCAGTAAAACATGCATTGCTAGAGATACACCTCAACCAAAATATAAATGGTACATTTTTTCATTGGCCAATTGACTTTCAGAAAGTCATCTTTTGGATAATTATTTTTGTGGCTTTAACAGTCTTAAGACCCCAATATCCATCTTCATAAATAACAAAACACATGTGTGCTTTGCTGGCCTTGCGGTACTTAGTGAGTTTTCTCTTGCTGGCATCAGAAAACATGTTCTGGTATGCTCAATGATTTGCTTTTTCTGTTTGAGCAAAATTCTGTTTTTAGATTACCTTCTCGCAGTTCTTCACTGTTTGTAAGTTTCTGGTATTTGCGAATAGAGTGCCCCTTAGAGGGATTTGCTACAGGTAACTCGTGTTCTGTGTTCTGTCGGCATTATTTTCTTTTCTCTTTAGTTACAATCTTAGAGGCTCTCGAACGCTTTTCCTTTCCTTCTGGGAATCTAACTTGAAATTTAATATTCAGGAAATTTCAATTGCAGCCAGTGTGCCTCAGAAAGAAATTGGGAAATATATCAAGATACTTGGGGAGGCTCTCCAGTTAAGTCAGCCCATCAACAGCAATTCAATATCTGTCCATATGCCAAGGTTTTGTACACTCCTCCAATTGAACAAATCTGCTCAGGTATTGTTGTGATGATAAATTTTACCATAATACCTAGTGTTTGATTCGAGTTTGGCAACATAAAAAAGTCAACTTATGTTAGATGATATAAGGGCTGTTGGCCACAATGTTAAAGAAAAAGGAGCGGCCTGGGGATCAAAGAATTGGATGCAATCAATCAGCCATGTCTGCACATGGGTGAATTCAAGTGGTTCAAAGAACTTCCCCAAACAACTGTTCATAAGCTTCCAAATTTACGTTTGACTGCTTTATATCAGAGTTTATGATAAGAAAATGAAAGCAGGATATTGAGGAAAACTTTTACTTGACACACTGTAAACTAAGTTCCATTACATGGAAATAGATTTCGGTTGATTTAATTTTTTTCTGTCCTATTGAAACCATTTTATTCCTCTAAAAGAGAGAAAATACATCTTTGGTTTGGTTGCATCTCTCTCTCTCTCTCTCCCCCTCTCGGATTCAATGACCTCTCTAGAAATTCAATTGACGTTAGAATGTGTCATCCCCCTAAGGTTACTTTTTACTAAACTATGCTATAACTAGCTTCTTAATTCAGGAATTGGCTACTCATATTGGAGAAGTTGTGATCAACAAATGCTTCTGCACTCGAAGAAACCCGATAAGCATCTCTGCTGCTGCTATATATCTTGCGTGTCAACTAGAAGACAAGCGGAAAACTCAGGCTGAAATTTGCAAAGTGACTGGTCTGACTGAAGTCACCCTCCGAAAGGTTTACAAGGAGCTCCTGGAGAATTGGGATGATCTGCTGCCTTCTAATTATACTCCAGCTGTCCCGCCAGAGAAGGCATTTCCAACAACTGCAATTACCTCTGGCCGAACTTCAACCAAAGCTGAGACAGCTGAAGTGATTATACTGGACAAAGACAGCCAGGCAGAGACTAAACCAAGCAAAGATAAAAAGGTGGACAATAAATCGAATAAGTTCAATGAAGTCCCTGACATGAACCAATGGGCAAGGTCCAAGGAGGAATCTGAATGTAAAGGTAACTCTACAGGTGCAGATACACACTTGTCAAATTTCATTCAGCCTTGGCTTTCTTTTGGGTCTTCTGGTGCCGGAGAGAAAAGTCAGAGTGGTGGTTCAGCAGTGGACATAAAGGAGGTGCTGTCTAAACATCAAAGGCCCGAGAGCAAGGATGATAAGGAGAAAAAGGTCACTTTTGGCTCTAGCAGGCCAACTTCTGCACCAAGTTCTGCTGCTACTGCAAGCTCAGTTAATTGGCCATTCTTTGCCTCTTCAATGAAGTCATCTTTAAGTTCACAGTTTGTGGAATCGCTGAGAGGCCTGCCTGACGATGTTGAAATGAAAGAAGTTGAGATCCAAAATAAAAATAGAAATGCCTAGTTCGGAGATATTGAAGTGTCTAAGGTAAGAACTGAGAAGCAACCGTGCTGTGTTCTTTTCTTTTCATGATGTATATAGTGACAAGTTTACAGTGTATTTTGCTAATATGGATTAGTGACCACCTTCTGCTTAAAAACTTCGGGAAAAAATGTTGAGTACTTTCAATTTATGAGTCAAATCTCTATTGCATGATGCATTTGTGATTGTACGTTAACTGAATCATTTTGAGATATGCAAGCGCTGCATTGTCCTGATGAAAGTTGAGATTGCTTATTGATAACTTAATATAAGACTGGCTACTTTCTGAGGTTTCTGATGGCTCTTGAGTTCTGAAGACAAGTGGAATGGGGTCCGTATTTGTTTTTTACGGACTGATTGTATTAAAGGAATAATAGGTACACCCTTTTGTCGTAGGTTGTTTTACCAAATTCTGCTGAAAAGAATTCGGTAGTGTCTTGGGGATGAGGTTCGTGCTGCTAAATGTTGGGGAGGAGAAAGAGAGCCCGAAAACGGATTGAATGGTGAAGTCGGGATATGAATCACTTCCCTCTAACGAATACCGATGTTTGCTTTCGTGGTATGGTAATGACGAGAATCCTTTGCACGCTCTATCCTTGTTTCATTCCCTTCCATCTTATGTCTAACCGTGAGAGCTTCCATATAATGATTAGTCTCGCTTCGTTGGAAGGACTTGGAATCGTTATTGTGTTGCTACTTTAGGATAAAAACTGGCTAACCTGCGTGGTAAGTTAGATATCGTCCCAACTTTGAGCTGATCGTACCTACAATAGCCAAATTCGTCTAATGTCTAGCTGGCCTTCCGATTGGTTAACACATCAAACTAGCCATCCTTTCATTGTTGGAGTAGCCAAAATTGGGGCCTCAAGTTGAATCCGTTTGCCGGTTATTTCTAAGCAATGCCATGTTGCTAATTACGGGTCATGGACGTAGCTATCTGCAAAGAGATGAAATTGTCCGTGCTTGACTTATTCTAATGAATCGATTCGGGTTTCATGATATGTCTAGCCTATTGTCTAATCGATGTCGGGTTTGCTAGAGCTATGGCCATAGCATCGGGCATGCGAATCCATGAGACATCAGGCCCCCTGTGATGCCATATCATATGATTTTCAGTACTGTACCCATTCATTTTCTATTAAAGAGAGTATATAAATGTAACGTAGGTAGATTTTTTATCTCACGCCTGACTTGAAACTAAGAACCTGAGAGCGGGATTCAATTCTCCGAGGGTAATTGCTTGTTATCCTGCTTAAATACGCTCCCCCACGAAAACCTCAATCAAGTCAAGAATTTCCCCACTATTTGCCAACGTGGGTGTCCAAAGAAGGCAAAACGAAACCTCAGCCAGAAAACGGTAACAGAAATAACAGACAAGGCACCAAAACTAGAGGTGGCAAAAGACAAGGGTTGGGGAGAGGGAGCAGAGAGAGAGAGAGGCCCTCCTTTGTAGGAAGGAAGAGGAGATGATGGTGATGGGGGTTTCCTCTATCTAAGATGCGACCATCACTATGCTTCACCTTTTCCTCCCCGTTCCTCTGAGTCACAACTCTCCCATTACGTTCTGTCCAGGTACGCCGCTCTTTCTCGTCATTCATTACCTTTTTGATTGATTGATGACCCTCTTCCCATCTCCATGGAAGATACAAGAGTATGTCCACCCCCGCCTCTTTAAGTTATCTAACCTAGACGATTGCAGGAAAAGTAAAAGGTGCATCTTATGATCCGTGTCTTGAAATGTCATTGGGCGATGATCGCGTGTTTTAGCCCTCGTTGTTTTCCTGATGGTGTCGAATGGGAGAAAATCAGGATCTTTCTCATGCAATGTGCATCGCGCATTTGCTAAAGAAATCAGAAACTTTATGCGTTCCAAACCATTTTCCCAATCTGATTGTAATGCGATACCCTGGCGAAATTATCGTCTTCTTTTCTTTTCTTTTTAGGGGGGTGGATTTGATCTCGAAATTTCTTGAGGACTCCCAACCTTTTCTTTTCCTACAGTATTGATTCATAGGACACGCACGCATGATCATCGGATAATTTAGCTTCGAAAGCCTTGTTAAGTGCGCTTGAGCATCGTGCTTTTCCTTCTCTTTTACCATTTAACTTTCTTGGGGACTGAGCATGTTGGCAACTGTTCCCTTGACGACAATGTTTCTGTTGCATGGAAAGAGACTTTCGTACCTTTTGCGCTTAACATTCATGTCATGCCCTGCAATCTTCCTCTCAGGGGTCGTTCATCACAGAGGCGAGCAGCCGCGGGAGTAGTGGAGGTTTCCGCTCAGCAAGCCCAGCGGGAAGTTGATGATCGGCCACTGACAATAAAAAATGTCGTCATCAAACGGGACTGCTTCATCGCCGGCTTCCCCATCTTCTCCACCTGCTCCACCGCCTGCCAAATCCTCGAATGGCAGCAGTTCTGACTCGTCCTCTCCGCCGGCTCCAGTGGCATCCTCGCCCCCGGAATCATCACCATCCCCACCGCCCCCTGCCTCATCCCCGCCGCCATCTCCCTCTGATGAATCGTCACCGCCACCTTCCTCAGATGATTCTTCCGGCAACAATCCTCCTCCACCGCCGCCTCCCAGTAATAGCTCCAGCAGCAGCCCACCGAGCTCTGTTTCACCCCCTCCCCCACCGCATTCCTCATCCTTAGCTCCACCACCACCGCCGAGTACAAAGGCATTGTCCCCTCCACCTCCGCCCGCACACCATACACCTCCAACATCATCGTCATCTTCTTCTTCATCATCTTTATCGTCGAGCAACTTGCGACTAATAGTTGGAGTCTCGGTCGGATTAGGGTTGGCTTTCTTTGTTTTTATAGCTATCTGCATCGCGTGTTCCGTGAGGAAGAAGAAGAAGAAGCGCGACGAGATGCATTATTACATGGATCATTCTCCTGCTCACAAAGGTCAGTTATAAAGCTAAACCTTTGTGCTTTCTTCCCGTGTTGCAAAAAATTGTGTGATCCTCCATGCAAATCTTCTTCAGGGCCTCTTTTCCGAAAAAACGAAGAGCGTCTTCCATGCTAATAACATATTGACCAAAACATGCGCATTGCATGTATCTCAATTTTATTAAGTTTACTCGCACAAGAACTTCTGACTTCCTATCGCATTGGATTCCAAAATCTCCTAAGTAAAGCATTTTCTTGTTAGGTCCCTAGCTGTAAAAAAAAGAAAATTATGTTCATTTGTGTGGTCCAATTAAAAAATTATAATATAAAGTTGGGCAATTTATCAATGGCGGACCTTGAATATTTAACAATTCTTCTTCCATTTCTTCAATTAGCATGCGTCGATGTTCTTCCAAATAATTTAATAGCCATCAATAGGTAAAGAAGTTACTATTCAACCCTCAAGAAGTATATCATCCATCAAATTGTTGAAGATTTCTCTGTAATCGTTAGAAGATTCCAATTCCTGTTTCTCTTATCTTTGATCATGCAGTGGGTCATGATTACTACCACAGCTCACAACACCCGAACTGGCACAGCGGGAACCCCACATCCGACCAAGTCGTCAAGCTCAACCCACAGTCTGGCATCATGGGTTCCCCTGGCGGAGGCGGCTGGCCAGTGCCACCGCCCCCTCCGCCAATGATGAGCAGCGGCGACATGAGCTCAGGCTACTCGGGCCCGCGCCACCACCCACCACTGCCCCCTCCGTCACCAAACCTTTCCCTCGGCTTCAACAGCAGCACATTCACATATGATGAGCTAGCCGTTGCGACCGGCGGGTTCGCGCAGTCCAACATGTTGGGTCAGGGCGGGTTTGGCTATGTGCACAAGGGGGTGCTGCCCAACGGGAAGGAGGTGGCCGTGAAGAGCCTCAAATCAGGCAGTGGCCAAGGAGAGAGAGAGTTTCAGGCTGAAGTGGAGATCATTAGTAGGGTCCATCATCGCCATCTCGTGTCGCTCGTTGGGTATTGCATTGCCGGTGGACAGAGGATGCTGGTCTATGAGTTTGTTCCAAACAAGACGTTGGAGTTCCATCTTTATCGTGAGTTTCATCAAATCACAGTGCACGAGATCTAAACAATTCATCGGAAAAACCTGCCTTCAATCAATTATAACATGGGAAATCATCGTCAATCGAGGAGTGATTGGAAAAAAAGTACATTTTTCTAAGTTGTTTATTCAATTCAGTGGAAGGTGAACGATGTACCGAAAAATAAAGATCTATGAAATCAATTATCTTAAAAAAAGTATAAAATTATCATATCGTCTCAAAGAAATATGGGTCACTTTTCCATCCTCATGTTAATCTATGTATCTATGGTCATCGCAGGGGATGATCCGGTGATGGACTGGACAACTAGGCTTCGAATTGCACTAGGATCTGCTAAAGGACTTGCTTACCTTCATGAAGACTGTTAGTCTCTCTCTCTCTCTCTCTCTCTCTCTCTCTCTCTCTCTCTCTCTCTCTCTCTCTCTCTCTCTAGCATGCGCTCGGATGTGTCCTTTTAAACAAATATTTGTGCAGGCCATCCTCGCATTATTCACCGGGACATCAAAGCGGCTAATATCCTCCTGGACAACAATTTTGAAGCTATGGTAATGTTGTTAACTACAATCATGCATGGTGAACATCATACTTTTTGCATCTGTAAGTGAACCATCTTGTGCAACTGATAATCTCATATAACTGTGGTGTTTGATGTTTTCTTCCAGGTGGCTGATTTCGGGTTAGCAAAATTGTCTTCCGACAATTACACGCACGTCTCTACACGTGTCATGGGAACCTTTGGGTGAGAGACTATCGTTCGCCTTGTTAAATGAATTGCTGTGTCAAGTCTACTATGAAGGAATTGTCGTGCATGATCGACTTTGACCAGATCGGCTATTGATCTTACGATTCATGGTGAGTCTTCTTACAACGTTTAACTCTCACTAATGCAGGTATCTGGCGCCAGAATACGCGTCGAGTGGCAAGTTGACGGAGAAGTCTGATGTTTTCTCTTTCGGGGTTATGCTCTTGGAAATAATTACGGGACGACGACCCGTGGATATTCATAATGTTATGGAGGATAGCTTAGTGGACTGGGTACGCTGCTTCTGAATCATTCCTCAGTATTATTTCCACTGTGTCATTCTTATTCTCAAATCATCGGTGGACATGCAACATGCTAGTGAATTAGGGCAAGAACAATGACAAATTCTAAAAAGCGATAATGTGCCTCGGCGAAACTCTACTGGTTTCGTTCATAGAAGCAAAAGGCAATCTGTTTTAGCGACTTTCCAGCGACAGACTTGTTGGTGATACTCAACATTTATGAGGAAAGCTTTAGCTGGTTGCTTTCTCACTGGACTTGAGGAGATGCTCAACTCTTGAAATTGCTTGTGCTTTAGGCTCGACCGCTGCTAACACAAGCGTTGGACGACGGGAACTACGATGAACTGGTGGACCCAAGGTTGGGTAACAATTTCAACCCCCATGAGATGGCTCGCATGGTCGCTTGCGCCAGTGCTAGCATTCGTCATTCTGCAAAAAAGCGCCCAAAGATGAGCCAGGTTCAAAATTTCTTTCTCTGGAAATGGAATCTCCTTCTCTGTGATTACGTACTTCATACTAGGAAGAATTTATGCAGTCTCTTCTCAATTTCACCTGCATTTCCAAGTGATTTTTCACTTCAAAGAGCTTCGATCTATATTTTACTTACTGTCCCGTAGTTATGTCCTTTCCTAGATAATCACTTATCGGTGGATCAATAATTTCAACTTAAGCTTTCTAGAGCTGTCAATTTAATCCATTTGGCCGTTCACGTCGTCCATGTACTGTATCACCTGAAATTTCCTGCTAAAGTTCTCTGTCCTGCACCCTTTTGTTTAAGATCTTGCAAAGATAGACCTACCAAAGTCCCGCAATAAGAACTTCTTATTTCGTCCATTGCTTCTCATGAGATTGCCTAAAGTCAATCTATCTTGGATTGATGGCGAAAGAACGATTCTACACATGTGAATAACCATCATGTGCTCTGCAGATCGTGAGAGCGCTAGACGGAGACGCCTCCTTGGACGACCTGAATGTGGGAGTGAAGGCCGGCCACAGCTCGGTGTTCGGCACAAGCAGCAGCTCCGACTACGATGCCAGCTCCTACAATGCCGACATGAAGAGGTTCAGGAAGGTCGCTTTGTCTAGCCAAGACTTCGGAAGCAGCGAGTTCGGGGCCTCGAGCAGCGAGTATAGGGAGACGGGTCGCTCGCCGAACCAAGCCTAGAGCATGGAAAATTCCCAGAAAAACGTAAAAGACCAAAGAACATATGAAGAAAGACGCCGCAAAACACTGCGGGGCGGGTTGAAAAATGAAAGCATTTCTAATATCGATTTCGATTTGTTATCGCGTACTAACTGCGAGGTCAAGTTAAGCATTCCCATGATCTTTTCCCCATGTTGGAATTCCTCCTATTCTTTCGGGTGTAATACTCGTTTCATTACAGGAATATATGGGCATGTGAGTGTTTAGAATACTTCAAGAATTGGGCATAAATCAGCTCAGCTCATCTGTCAACTTATATGATGTAATAATTTGTGATAATATGTGTGTCTTCTTATGAAACCGAGCTGGCCTTTACCAGCATTTGGACTGCTTTTGTCATGCAGCAAAATGGCATTCGGAGCGGAGATGCAAGCAAGATTTGGCTCCTATAAAGGGAAATGGGAAATAGAGGAGTACAATCACAATTAAATCAAATCTTACTGTTAATGACACAAAAAGATGTAATTTAGCTAAGCTTGAGAACAAAATTAGCGAACTCTGTCATGGTCATTAGTTAAGAGAAGTGGAACTCTTTAGTCCAATGGCAAAAAGCGAGATTAGGCATAAAGGGAGGCTAAATGTCAGAATCCATTAGTCAAAAGGAGAATATAGTCGGTTAATTGAAATTATATGTTCGTTTTTTTTTTCTGGTAAATTGAAATTATATGTTCGTTCAATTTTAGAAATTCGAATAAGATTATAAAGTTTGGTGGAAAGCTAAAAAAAAAAAAGTTGATTTAGTAATTTTCTTTTGGTTTAGAAAGGAAAGGGAGAGTGCCAAATTTTAGCTCAAACCGAACAAAGGTTGCCAATTTAACTAGATGAAAATCATCTATATTATATTTCGATAATCATTTTCATTCTTTTTTTCCACCTCATAACATTTCCTTTGATTCTGTCTTATCAAATGCAAAATTAATCATATTATGTCACATTCACTCGGTGAAAATTATCGGTATATTCTTTTTTATGGATCCCTTCAAACAAAGAAGTCATAAGCAGTGGGTTCAATTCAAATAGGAAAATTCAAGTTTAGCCTCTAATTTTATTTAGCTACTACGACTCAAGATGCGGTACATGCAATTCTCGACATTAACATTCGAAAGTTGGTTATTGAGACCATCCCGTAAATGTTTGATCGCTAGAATACCTTTTATACAAAATATGGCTAAATCGGATCATTTCTTTTCATTTCTTTATGGGTCCGTTCGTTTGGCGGAAAATATTCTTTCGAAAAATATTTTTTGGAAACTGGGCTGTTCGGGGACAGAAAATATTTTCCTAAAAAAATGTTTTCCAATCAATCAAAGATTTCCTTCTAAAACTAAGGAAAATGTTTTCCGTTTTTAAAAAGCGGAAAACATTTTTCGTATCACCTCTCTTTCTCTTTTATCATGAGTTTATGAACAATTTAATAGTCGACTATCGCCGTTGCCGCCGCCCGCCGCCCACAGCCCGCCGCTGGTTGGCCGCCACCCTCGTCGGCCGCCGCTGCCCCCCTGCCCCTGGCCCGCCCCACTGTTGCCACCCGCCGCTGGCCGCCGCCCCCCTCAACCGCTGCCGCCACCCACCCGCCGCCGACCACCACCCCCATCGGTCGTCGCTGGCGCCGCCCGCCTGTCGCCGGCGGCCGCCTTGTCGACTGCCACTGCCCGCCCGTCAGCCGCGGCCACCACCTGCCTGTTGCTTGCTCGCCCGCTGCCCACCGCCTTGCCACCCCCCGTCGACCACCCCTGCTCGCCCGCTGCTGTCGGCTGCCACCCCCCGTCGCCCGACGCCACCCGCTGCCCCGCCCGCCCACCACGGCCGCCACCGCAGCCGGTCGCCGAATAATTTCTCAAAAAAAATTTTTTTAAAGAAAAATTTTCGGAAAATTTTTAAGTTTCAAACGAATATCGAAAAATGCGCCACTTTCCAGGAAAATAATTTATTGGAAAATATTTTTTGGAAGTGCTTTATTTTCCGCCAAACGAATGAACCCTACTTTATAGATTGATCTGGCTTAATTTATGTAATTGAATATATATGTATATATATATATATATATGTATATATACACAGTAATTTCTGGAACCTTTTATTTTCTGCACATCTCCTCCTCTCGCTCGCAGCCTATAAAATCCGCTTTACCATAGCTTGGGTCTCGCATTTTCAGCCGAGAGAGTAGAGGGAGAGCTCCGCAGAGCGAGCCATCAGCCGCAGCCAAGCGTCGCAGCACCTTGCCGCACCACATAGCCAATCGTTGCGTATTCTCTCTCGAAGCCGATCCGCCTGAGGCTTTTGTATCGTCTTCTCCTTCTCCTTCTCCCTCGCATAAACCCTAGCTCACGGCGATCCCGAGGTCAAACTCGCCATGGGAGACTATAACGACGCGTTGATGCGCAACCAGAACGCCGCCGTTCAGGCTCGCACCAAGGCCCAGAGTCGCGCCAATGTTCTCCAGCTCAAGCTGGTTGGTCCCCTGACCCTCCCCGGGTCGCTCTTGCTTGTTGCGATTTCCTGTCGGTTTGTGCGATTTGCCTTCTCTTGTGCTGCTTTGCCTACCTGCTATTTTTAATTATTGGGGCGTTGCCTTCTTGGCGATGTTGGTTGTGGTTGTAGTCGCTTGATCTGGAGCTTTGGCTGTATTGAGATGGCATGTTGTGTTAGAGGTTGTCGGCATGAATTTACTCTCGGAGCGGGAATGGTTTGTTCTGGATCTTTACAATATCATGATTTGTGGGGCTTGTGGGTGTTGTGTCTTCGATGAGGCAGTCGCTTTTCTCTGTGCCTATTTAGTTCTGTTTGCCCTGTCAATAGAGGGATGGACCTTGAAGTTGCTCGATCAAATTTGTGAAGTGACGCTGAGGACAGCTTTTTAGAGTTTCTGGATTCTCTTCCTCATTCTCACTTCGAGATCCTTTTTAGACATTCGAAATGAAAGACCTAGCGGAACTGTTTCGCCTACCTAGGAACATCTGTCCTTTCCACTTCGTGAGTGTATCTCATTAAAATCTCTTGAAAGGATTTGTTCTATTCCTGAAAAATTCTCAGCATTATGCATCGAATTGGGTTTTACGTGTTGGCAACTCCTATTTTGCTTATTCTTCCTACTTAGTTAATCTTTTGTGCATGTTAATGCCCATGCTTATGGAATTTGTTGAGTGGTTGTTGATGATGTTCAATTGATTTGCAGATTGGGCAAAGCCATCCCACTGGTTTGACAGCTAATCTGTTGAAGCTTTTTGAGCCTCGACCTCCACTCGAATACAAGCCCCCTCCCGAGAAAAGAAAATGCCCACCATACGCAGGTACTGATAATATCGATTGGTATTGAATAAATGTTGGCATGTAGCTTTTAAAAAAATAAAATTTTATGCTGCTCTTGTGTTTCGATAGGGATTGGGCAATTTGTCAGTCATTTTGCTGAACCTGGTGATCCTGAGTATGCTCCGCCTGTCCAGAAGGCTGAGACCCCTGTAAGATTGTTAATATTATTTAAGATATCTTCAAATCCATTTGCAAAATAACTGGAGCTCATGACGATTTCTGTTCTTGTTTAATGCATTCTTCTGACTCTGCTTTGCTTAACTTTGATGGCTTTCCTTTGTTTTCTATCATGTGTTGTATCTTTCTTTTGTCACCTCAGTAACTGGATTCTTGAATATCTGCTTATTCTGAGACTATGGTGTTTTACAAGATTGGGTTTGTTAATGCAGAATATAGGAGTTTTATTTTGAACCCTCCATTTATGGGGCGATCTTACGCCGCGTCTTTCACTTCACTGTATAAATGGACTTCCTCTAATTTGATGGAAACGTGTCACTTTACATTGATCAATTGCTTTCAACCAACTGCTTGAATAAGGCTATAGTTTACGTGGCCATCCCCAGTACTAAAAGCATATAATTGCCCTTTATAACCTCTGATATGTCTTGCTCGTTATTTTGGCGTAAATAACTCATTTGCTTTTGTCTCTTTATTCACTCCTCTCTTTACGTACTTGCTCTCCCTTCAATGACTCTACCGTCTAGTATTGACTAACTATAATTCTATTCTTATGCATGCTGAACTATTTCGTTCTTTTAGCAATAAAAAACTAAAAGTAGGCACTCATCCTTCTTATCATCCAATTCCGTCGTGTTTTAAGGTGAAAAATATGTGAATTAACTTCCAGTAGAAAAGTGTGAGAAGTGAATCAATCGTGAAATTTGAGTAAATGCACTTGTGATGGATGAAAGGGCCTAATAATGTTAAGTGGATGACGGAAAGTGATATTTTAAAATTAGGGCATCTGATGAAGTTAAACCCACCCCAAAAGTTTGTTCTCAGTCACTTTTTTGTTGGTGGCTGTAGGATAAGCCTCCGACTTCTTCCCTTTGCTTCTATTAATACCTGAGAAACTTAGTGTGTTGCGGTTTTTATTTTGTGACGGACTAGATAATCGTGTTCTTACACACTTTTTCATTAGAGGAAGAAGAGCTTGATTGTTTGCTCCGAATAATTGGCACTTTCTGTTTTACCCCTTATATGTCATGTATTGTCTGCTTGTCATGCTTTATTGATTTAGGCTCAGAGAAGGGCTCGAATCCACAATTTGCGTCTGGAGAAGGGTGCAGAACAGGCTGCTGAGGAGCTTAAGCAATGTACCTTTTTCACATTTGTCTTGTAAAGTGGTTGATTGCTTTTGTGGATTTTAATGATTTTAATGCTGTATGGTTTTGTGGTGCAGATGATCCAAACAGTGATCCAAATATCTCAGGAGATCCTTATAAGACACTTTTTGTTGCTAAGCTTGTGAGTAGTGTTTGGTAATGATATCAAGGTTTGCGCTTTCATTAATTATTGGGCTGATGGGAATAATTTGACTTTGTTTTCTGTTTGTTGCAGAGCTATGAGACTTCTGAAAGTAAGCTTAAAAGGGAGTTTGAATCATATGGGCCGATAAAACGGGTAGGTACTTCTGAGAATCCCTGTGTGGGATTGGTAAGAACAATATTTGTATTGCTGCTTTTGATCAACCATTTTGAATTTGAAATTTCATCAAAACTCTTTAAGTTTGAGAAGTTTATTGTTTCAGTTCATCTGAAAGCTCTCTCTCTCTCTCTCTCTCTCTCTCTCTCTCTCTCTCTCTCTCTCTCTCTCTCTCTATAGGAATAAATTAAGCCAATGTTGATGCATTTGCTGTTCTTATTTTTTATTCAATTATGTTAACTTATGCAAGTCTGAGGGTAAGTGGCTGTATTCATTCTTTGTGAAATTTGAACATGAGAGCTCCACTTTTTTGCAAGACCTCAATACAGTTCCATTCAACTATGATCTGTGAATCGCGGTAATCTGTTTCCTCACTATATTGGTTTTCTTGAACTTTGTAAAGAATTTTGCTTCGTCCAATTTCACGACCCTATTTGGACTAAGGGGGAGGATATTAGCCTGCATAGTCTCTCACATCTACATCCTCAACAGTGTGTGAATTCATCGAGAAATGGGGCTGCTTCTTTATCCAGGGTCTTCCTGCCTACGAAGTGATCTTTTTTTTTTTTTGGAAATGGGTATTGCTTTTAGGAATTTCTCTAGTTTAGATTGCCTGATCCAACAATTATCGTGGCTTGAGAAATCTCTGGTAAGGCCTGCCTATCTTTACCTGTCTAAATCTCCGTGTCTTTGGACGCTGGTAAGGTGGTTTTCTCTTCACTTGTCAAAGAAAAAAAGGAAAGAAAAATGAGCTAAGGAGGGTCTTTCTTCTTGCCCCCCCTTCCTTTACGTGGGATGTGCTGGTGGCTCATGAATTTGATTGCACACTTGCTTCATCGTGTATGGCATGCACTGTGCCTTTTTGGCCTTTTTTCCTCGAGCAATCAGAGGGGTTGAACTTCTCTTTCTGCAATAGGTAAAGCATATAGGGAGTATCACCTTCTATTCCTCATTTACTCGGATTACCAGTAACTGATTTTTTATGCTAATTGGGATTTTGCTTTTGGCTTTAAAGGCTCAAAAATCTATCGGCAGTTGGAAACAAGTCCTGGTATTTCCTGCGTTTAAATTCCTTGTTAATTGTTATTAGAAAAAAAAATTGTCCCCTGGTAAGGGAAGGTTAGTCCAAGTTGAATTCAGTTTTCCTGCGATTCTGGTGGTGATGCACTTTGCAATGGGAGGCCCTATTGATTAAAGGTGAGCACGGCTAATGAGGCATAGTGCCTGTTTGCCGTGCCATTTAGGATTTACTGTTTGTAGGCTTATATTTTAAATTGTCATGTAGTCAATCGAGGTTCTGCAACTTTTTCACGGTCATGGGATCTTTTAAGTTATCGTTTGACTTTCACTTTTCTAGGTTCGGTTGGTCCAAGATACAGTGTCTCAAAAACCAAAAGGCTATGCTTTCATCGAGTATCTGCACACTCGGGATATGAAAGGTTGCTTCAGCTTGGCCTTGTGAAATTCCTTTTAATTTTTTTCTTTGGCATCCTGGTTGACCCAGCTTTTCATGTCCTTCTTTGATCATTGCTGGAACATGTCTGCAGCTGCCTATAAACAAGCAGATGGAAGGAAGATTGATGGTAGGAGAGTACTTGTAGATGTTGAGCGTGGTAGAACAGTTCCAAATTGGCGACCTCGCAGACTAGGAGGTGGACTGGGGACAAGTCGTGTTGCAGTTGGAGGTGAAGATGCTGGTCAGAGGCATGCTGGGAGGTAAACTAGCCTGATGACTTTGAACATATCTTCTGATGAAATACTGTTTTATAGTTGCATAACTTGCGTAACAACTTGGATTATGGAACAGCTGGGAAACAAAGTATAGACTAAATGGTGGAATTGCAGAAGTAGTATATCATCTATATCATGTAAATTAGGTTGTAGTTTAGTGGACAATTGGCTGGATATCATGTATGATCCTGATGTTGCCTCTGAAAGGAGTGGACATGTTTTCTTGTTGGTATTGGACTACCTATGATATAGGTAGGCTGGTTATAGAGCTTCTCAAATTTCAAGAGGAATATGAGAAAATATTGGCCATTGTCTCTTCTGTCGGTTCTTATCTTTAATATTGTCTTATTTTCTTTATACTGATTGAAAGCATATCTGATCTTATATATTTGTGACAAATCTTTAAGGGAGCAACCACCATCTGGAGGACCATCTAGATCAGAAGAACCAAGGGCGCGAGAGGATCGTTATGAGAGGTTAGAATCGTTGTTCATTTTTTAATCCCATTATTGTTCAGTTCTCATGGTGGTGTATATTTACTACTGGCAATTGAAATAGTTAAACTTGCTTTGGTATATGAGATTTATAAGACTCCCCATAAACTTGTATTGTAAGATAGAATTGTAAAATAACAAAGTTTTACTCTTTATAAGCTTATATTTTTAGCAAGACTGTCCATTTCGAGTTCCTAAGTTCTTCTGGCACACACAAATAGTCAGGCGTCCTTGATCAGGCCAATCCAATTGAGCTTGAAGTAACGTCCTTCTGTTTATCTCCATAACAGCCAGTCTACTTCTCATCCCTTTGCGAAAGAACAAGGAGCCTCTCTTGATTAACAAAGTATTGCATTGTTTATGTAGGAAAAGAACTATGCTGAAAGAGCTCACTAATGAGTAAACTAAAGCAAACACTTGACAGAGAACCTGCTTACATATAGAGATTTACCATGAAAGCCAATACTATTCCGGCTAAGTATACCCATTATTGTACAGAATAAATGAAAATTTGCTGAAAAATTAAAATTTTTCCAAAATCCTGATTATGATGAAAGAATTTGCGAGAAACAATTTCGTTAATTATTGAGAGGAGAAGAAACTATTGCTCATAATTGACAACTGTTAATCTAGAACTCCATAAGAAACAACGATTAGGGGGTTTGTTGTAGGCATGGCCTCATGAGTTGAAGGTGCTTGTCACCACAGGAGTCATGTTACAGTCAGTGCTTGTTTCTTTGGATGGAGTCAAGTTGGGGCGCACCCCGGTCCTCCTGGCTGGACTGCTGATTTCACTAGGGAAATAGTGCATTTCTCAAAAGGACCATATCATGGTCTTCCATATGGTATGGGCCTTAACAAGCCCGAAAGAAGGACAAGAAGGATTCAGTATATGATGAAATGGTCTTACACCCAAAACATGAATTTATTGTTAATAATTAAATTTCAATTCTAGGACAAGTTCTCCTATCTCATGTTTTTCATCAGGCTCATGAGGTTTCTTAGAACTATCATGTGCTAAGTGGTTTTGACCATGTCGGTAGCTTGTTGCAGGTGGAAGAGTTAACTATCATGTGTTAACTCTTCTTTCGTAAATTATCTAACAGTTATCAGAGGACATAAAAACCGTCTCATCTATATGAGCTCAAACTGCTTATATTTTCGTCTATATATCTTGATGTGTTGCTGACGTAGAACATATTCTTTGTAGGGAGAAGTCTCGGGAAAGGGTAAGAGACAAAGAGGGAGAACGTGAAAAGTCTCGTGAGCATTCTCACGATCGGCCAAGAGATCGTGATCGCAGAGAAGATAGGCACCATAGGGACCGTGGCCGTGACCGGGATAGGGATGGAGAGAGAGATCGCGGCCGTGACCGTGACCGTGACCGTGGTCGTGATCACCGTGATCGAGACCGTGAACGTGATCGTGACCGTGACCGTCGGGATCGCCCTCGTGAGAGGGACAGAGAGAGGGATAAGGAAAGGGAGTATGAAGTTGACCGTGATCGGGACCGTGGCCGTTCTCATGATAAGGAAGCAGACTATGAACGTGTCGAATCAAAGCATGATCGGGACAGGCACGCAGGGCGGGAGCGAGACTATGATCGTGCCGAAGCGGAGGATGATCAAGGATATTACAGACATTCGGAGCATGGGCATGGGCAGGTGGATGCTGACCGTGACTATGAGCACTACGATAACTATGAGCACCATGGAGATCGAGGTCGCTATGATCACTCTAGTGACCGTGGTCGTTACATCCATTATCCTGAGGATGCTCATCACTATGATCAGATAGATGAGGACAACTATCATTACGGTCGCAGTGCCAGTAGAGACCGTGATAGGGAGTGAAGTTGCAAAGATCACATATTTGCGGGATTAACGGAATGTTGTGCTCTTGTCCCCTTTCTTACTTAGAAATCCGGTGGATTGTTTTGTGGGTGGTGCAGTTTGTTTATTAGAAAGACTCGTAGACTGCGTGGCTATTTTGAAGCAAAACGAAATGGTTTTTGGGGGACTTCTAATTTGAATTTTCTTGTTTTTGTTTTGTGAAAGATTGGATGTCTTGGCACATGCTGTGCTTTTTTCTATGCTTTTTTACGTGGTGGTTTTTAGAATGGTATAAGATTTGCATAGACTTGCTTACTACCATTAGCAGTTGACCATGCTCAAGCTGCAGCGAGACGAAAAGTAAGAATTGAAGTAAGTGATTTACGCCGGGAATCTTGAGGCACTTGATAGTCCATACAACCGTGAAGCATGTCGTACGAAATATATGGTGGGAACTATGTAGTGTAGGGCTTGAGGTGTGTGTCTTGGATAGTTTGTTCTGCTGATGAAACGGCAGCGGATATCTGTTTCCAGTTGAATAGCTTGGTTTCCTAGCAGTTCTTCTTACAGGACGTGTTCGCAGACTACTGTCTCGTTGTTTACGGTTTAGAGTACAACGTTCGAGTTTCCAAAATGAGAAAATGGGCTTCAAAATAGTACAAGATGAGGCTAAATTGCTGGACCGCTCGGTACGCGCCCCGGACGCTCTCAACCATGCGCCCTTTCTACAACTTGCTTTGTCATCACGAGTCCATATTTGAGATTGTAATTGTGAGGCTTTAGTTTAACTCGTTCACCCCTGATTAGAGTTTGTCTAAGCTCAGCTTTCTTGTGAATTTAATATAATACCACTTGACTCGGAACCCGTAGAACTAGCATGTGTTTTGCTCATTATTAATAATAAACAATTTTGTAATAAAGTTGACATAGTTATGTAAATGAGTAATTGACATGAACATGAAATATAAACACGAATCATAAGCGGCAACTATCAACTTAGCGTATCAAAAGTGCATCTCACACGCAAGGACACATCATCGATCATCATCATCTGCTGCTTGGAATAATGTAGTGACGTTCGATTGGTTTAGTCATATAACGTGTAGTAATGTTGGGTTGGTACCAATGCAAGAAGAAGATGTTACATCGGAATATAATTTGAGCAGAGAGTATAACCATAGGTGACTAGACGGATGGTACAATGTTCTCAATTTAATCCGCAAGTATATATGAGTTTATTAAAGCGAAACTTGATGACCATAAGACTTAGCTAAAATGCCGTCGATAGTAAATTGACAGGCGAATTTTAAGATGGTACATTCATTTTCGGCGTCCCTTGCATCATTCGCTTTTAGAGAAGGGCCCTACTTTTTCCCTTATCAGGCCTCCCCTGCTTGTCATTTTCAATCGATTCGTTCCTTCGATCCAAACAATTAGAGTCCCAGCAGTCGATCTTCAGGTCAGCAGCTTAGGTTCCGCACCTTAACGCGACACGCACGGCAATATGGGTTCACGCCAGATCATGTTTGTTGCGGTAATAGCCCCTAAGGAAATACTACATCGATCGTTAGACGGCACGTTGCTGTTCTCATCTGAGCTTTTAGCAGCGGAGAAAGAAGCAGACGAAGGTGGTACTCCTCGAAAGGGGCGATGGACGAACCTTCTTCATGGGCTTTTATTGCTTTTGGCCGTATGCAATCTTCCCGTTTCAGTACTACCATCGCCAGAGACACGATCATCCCATGGCCGTGCAAACAAACATGCAGGGAGACTTGCTTGCGATGCTTCCTGGAAATTTCCTGGAAATTCTGATACGATTTTGTTATGTTCTCGAGGAGCATTGTCTAGATGTTTACCATTGGAAGTGATCGGACGGGTGAAGAAACAGAACATTGACGGTAACTGGGGAGCTTAGTTTTCATGTGAGATGGATTTGCTTAATCGTAGGCCGAATTACAGAAAAAAGTCGTAAATTAATTGCGCCTATATCAATTTGGTCATATGCCTTTCAATCATGCCAGCTTAATCTCAATTTGATCATAGACGAAGCTCTCGAGTCTAGTAGCACGGTGTCACGTTGTGCGAGTTAAGGTGACGCTCGAGGATCGAATGGGATCAACTTCATTCGACTCCATTACGCTCTGCGGTAGTCGGGGTTCGGGACTCCGATGGTCTCCATTCCAAGGTTCCCAAAACCTGCAGATACGCCGAAAATGTATGGACGGACAAGGTTTTAAAAATCCCGTGTCATCGGAAGAGAAAAGTAAGGGAAGTGAAATGCACAGAATATTCTGTGTCCCCTTTTTCATCTCGGATCCTAGGAATAAATTTGTTGCACCAGAATTTGTGCGAGAAAGTAATGGTGTTGACAGATATTCAATCTGGTAGCGACGGATGCTGTGAAACTTCGTTGTCATGCTACGCTGCTGTTTTGCTGGGGAGTGATCAAACTTGGAGACCCTGCGTACTTTCGCAGGAACGTGATAGCATCAGCATCAGCCAATTCCTTTCCCAATCCGACGTCTTCGACCCTCAATTTCGGTGGCTCTCAAAAGGGGTCGCGAGTAGCAGGGAGAACGAGACACAGGAACTTTTGTCGTTGCTGCGAGTTGTTTTGTCGCAGCGGACCTCAGCTTCCGGGAAGTTTCAAGAACAGTACCGGGACTGAAAGAAGACAACATCCTACGATCTCCCTTCACTTCGCTTCCCGCTTCTCTCCTTCAAATCCCATCATTCGAAAAGCATCGTGAACTTGGGATTCCGCTGAATAGCGTGGAGTAATACCTAATCACTATTTTGTAAACTCGCTGCGGTTAAGAAAGTAAGGATTAGATAGCAGTGACTGTCTATATTGAGGCACTTGCAAAAGATCAATGAGCTTAGCGTTCAATCTCCAACTTTTATCTTTCTAAAGCCTAGTGCTTCAGGTCACTGTGAAATAAGACACCAAATTATTACTGAGCATTCTCCAAGTTATTAATGAAAGTTGATAACCCCGACCATTTGCACTCTTATGTTGTGCATTGTATCTTACGACGACGAACAGTTCCAGAGCATGCTCGCTGCATATATGATTTGGTTAGCTTCTGTAATACGAGACAAACGAAAAAATTGCCTACAACCCCTTATGAAGCAAATTTTATTAGCTGAATGGACTTTTCTTTTCTTCAATTGATGGAATAATCAGATCCGTATAGGACAGAAACAAAACTTGGACATACAAGGACAAAAACGCCCGAACGACGCCCTTTAGCCGAACGTAAAATGGAAATATAAACTCGGTATAAACAAAACCCTTAAAGAGGAGCAAATGATTGGACCACAAGCTGAGAGAGAGAGAGAGAGAGAGAGAGAGAGAGAGAGAGAGAGAGAGAGAGAGAGAGAGAGAGAGAGAGTTTATATAAATGCAGTAGAGAGGTACTGAGGAGCGCACCTTCCTAAAAATCCATGCATCAGCTTCCCACAACCAACTCCCGCAAAAACGAAAGTCCTAAGAGGAGCAATTAACAATATCAAAGCTCCCCGAGAAGTCGAACAATAAGCAATACTTCTCAACATCTTTGCTTCCGTGGCAGATCAAACCATGGTGAAACCGAGAGCGGTAGTAGTGTCAGCAGCAGTGTTAGCATGGTTTCTGTTGTTCACGAATCTCATCATCTCTGGCCATGCTGTGCGTGGTGAAAGAACATTACTACATGATAAAGCACCAGAGGTCTCTGTGGAGGACAACCCAAGACCGGGTTTCTTGGTTAGAGCTGTGAATTTCTTGTGGCAGAGCGGGAAGTCCTCCTATGAGCCAGTCTGGCCAGTGAGTTCTCGTTCTCTTCTCTGCTCTGTGAAACTAATCTTTGTCGTGTCCTGATTTTAGAATGTAACGTAACATGAGACGAAACATATTGATAGGAAATGGAGTTTGGATGGAAACTGGTGGTGGGATCGATAGTCGGCTTCTTTGGTGCAGCACTGGGTAGTGTTGGAGGGGTTGGTGGCGGTGGAATATTCGTGCCAATGCTCACTTTGATCATCGGCTTCGACCCTAAGTCCTCTACTGCCATCTCCAAATGTCAGTATCTATAAGTATTCGCTTTCTCCTACTTCTGATCTTCAACAAGACAATCCAAAAAGTAAATTAAATTCACTAATGTGCAATTTCCCAGAATCATGTTATGAATGTCCTGCATATTCTGATTTGCCCAAAAGAAGCTTCACCTTGGCATGGCTCAGGTGAATTGAACATTTCTAGAAATAAACAGGTGCAACAATTGGATGCGCATATATGTATCTGCATGAGTAGTTCAATAAGGATGCAAAAGCGAGCTGGTGTCTTGATACATAGTATCTAACTAGTGCACTTTTTTGTTGCTATAAACCTACATAAGTTCAGACGTAGATTGCGGACCTCACTTATGAAAAGAACTTTTGTGAGCTGTTGTCTTGATACATAATATCCGACTAGTGCACATCTTGTTGCTATAAACCTACATAAGTTTAGACATATATTGTGTAGCTCACGCTTGAAAAGAACTTCTCCTGTGAAAGGTATGATAATGGGGGCAGCAGGATCGACAGTCTATTACAACCTGAGATTGAGGCATCCAACACTGGATATACCCCTCATCGATTACGATCTCGCTTTGCTCTTCCAGCCCATGCTTATGCTAGGAATCAGCATTGGAGTGGCCTTTAACGTCATGTTTGCAGATTGGATGGTCACTGTGCTGTTGATCATTCTCTTCATCGGTAAAGATAGATTTTATGACATATTTTAATGCTTCTATTTGATCTTATGACAAATGCAAATACATCTAGCTTCGTGTGCATGCATGTCCTCAGGAGTTACTCCTGAGCTTCACTAATAATATAATAGCATGTGCCCGAGGTCCTGGGAGAACCGGCGTACGGCTTCACTTATCCTGTTTATATTCTAGGATATCCTAAAGCATCGCATCATTCTGGAAGCACCTGATGATATGTACACATTCATTTTAGAAATATATTCATGGTAATTTAAATCGCAGGTACTTCAACTAAGGCATTATTTAAAGGCATAGAGACATGGAAGAAGGAGACACTGATGAGAAAGGCAAGTTTCTGTCCGTACTTTAGTGTAAAAATGTCCCCAGTCATCTCCATCGGACAAAGAATTTGAGCTTCTTCGCAATTTTCAGGAAGCAGCCAAGTTGATGGAAGCAGAATCAAAGCAAGATGGTAAGTTAATGTGATCTGTTGACATAAGTCACTTCTGTTCCAAAAATAAAACACAAACACCAAAACTTGGCTTCATTTGGGACGTACAAGATCATTATAAATAATATTTGTTCCAGAAACAAAAGTTAGACCCTCACTTTAAGGAAACATGAAGGCCATTAAGGGGTTAACTAGCCAATGTACTGTGCTACCTCTTAAATTGCAGAAGGTTCCAAGGAAGACTACAAGCCACTGCCCAGCGGTCCAGCTGCCTCACATGATGAAAAGGTGACTCAAGTTTTTCTGTCTGTCCATAGCTTTACAAAATCTCAGTTTATTCAAAGTCCTACAATGCTTCTTGTAACTGCTGTAACATCCTTCTCTATCTTTGATAGATTTCCCTCAGAATGAACATCTACTGGAAAGAGTTGTCGATACTTCTTTTCATATGGGTAGCTTTCCTAGCTGTGCAAATCATTAAGGTAATCAACTTCTCCATGAAATACTTTCAGATTAAATAATCTAAAATTCTTCAGAATTTCCACCTATTCAACTGGACTTTTTCTTTTTTCTTTAAAAGAAATAGCATCTCTTGATTAACTATTCACCAATTCCAAGAGAAATGTCTTGACATGTGGTTGTAAGATTGACTTCCTCAAACTTCTTTTAAAAATCTACCTGCTCTGGCTTTTCCCCTTCTTACTTGCATATTACCATGAAATTCACTCTCCTGTGTTGAATACGATATCCTCCAATGTTCCTTGCAGACATTCACAAAGACCTGCTCAGTCAAGTATTGGATTCTGAACTCTTTACAGGTAAAGGGGACAATTATGCACTGACCTCCATCAGTTGATGCTATTTTCATCCAAGGAAGCTTAACTGCACATTATAGACTCACATATATGAACTCTATCTATGTCAAGGGATATTATGGAATAAGATCAACAAACTAAATGAGAGGAAGGTATAGAAATTTCGTGCAAAAATCAGCTGTAGCAATCCAAAAGCAAACAATTTCAGCAACTTGGAATCTGAGTTGTGTGCTGATGTGCCCAAAGGCATAAAGAAACGACCCTCCACTAGTCGGGCATTTGAAAAAAAAAAAAAAAGATACAACAGGTTATGATTTTGTAAGGGCTTTGACATGCATTTTCTCGGATATCGGTTCTTTCTGCTGACCTATGCCGTATGCACCCATAAATAGATCAGAAAAAACCCCCTTGTAAATATATAAAAAAAAAAAGAATTTTGTCAAACATGGCTCATACATGATACAAAAATACCCATTGCTGTCTGTCTATGTTCATCTAGGATAAGATAACATCAATCTTAGCAAACAAAAATCGATCACTAGTAGTCTGGCAGACTTAACCATAAAGACCATGGTGAATCTTGATGGTCTGAAAATAAGTAGGACTTCATGAATTATCCAAATCGTCATTAATTTCCCAAATAAATCCTCGAAGCAAGTGAGAAAATCTCAACAGGAGGTTTGGCCAAACATCAAGCATATTTTAGGATACCCATTTGTCCTCACCTTAAATTTCAAGAACAGAGAAACTGTGCATAAGTTAATACCTTATCCTCAAAGTTCAGTTTAGACATTATAGTCATTGTTGTACAGGTACCAATTGCATGCTCGGTTACCCTCTTTGAAGCAATATCCTTATACAAAGGAAAAAGAGTGATTGCATCCAAAGGGAAGGAAATTACCAATTGGAAACTTCACTTGATACTTCTTTACTGTTCCTGTGGTATTATTGCCGGTATGGTGGGTGGTCTACTAGGCCTTGGAGGGGGCTTCATCCTGGGACCCCTTTTCCTCGAATTGGGAATCCCTCCGCAGGTAATCAATATTCCCGGGCTAATTTTTGCTCAAGATAAAAGCAAAAGGGAAAATAAAAAATGTAATGTTTCCAACAGGTAGAAAGGAACAAAAAGCAGGCTGCCCTTGTCCAGTATTACTTCACTAAAATTTGATTCATGCATAAGAACCAGACTGAGCCTTGTTTTCTGAACTGTTATTATAATGCAACGGCACCAGAATTGATAGCTAACACCCTTTTTCAGGTAGCAAGTGCAACATCAACCTTTGCAATGGCATTCTCGTCTTCGATGTCAGTTGTTCAATATTATCTACTCAAGAGGTTTCCAGTTCCATATGGTAAGTGATAGTAATTTAATAGCATAGTTTGGGGTACCTCAGTTGTAATCTGTGGTTGGAATGTTTCATGGCAATGAAGACTGAGACATGATAGATGCGTTCCAACAAAGGCGAATACTAAATCTAGCCCTTCGGTGCTATTTTGCTTGATTGGAAGTCAACCTTAGCTCATTTAGCTTTTTCTACTGCAGCTGCATATTTTGTTTTAATTGCAACTATCGCAGCCATTGTTGGGCAGCATGTGGTGAGAAGGATCATTGCAATCCTTGGCAGGACATCAATAATCATCTTCATTCTGGCTTTGACCATCTTTGTGAGCGCAATTAGTTTAGGTATGAGGCTAACTCTCAATGTATTTGTGCACACTGAGCATGACTTGCAAAAGAAGATGAAAACTCATATCTAGTTATTACTGCAGGTGGAGTAGGTATCTCCAACATGGTTGAGAAGCTGGAGAATCAAGAATATATGGGTTTCGAAAGCCTCTGCTATGAATCTTAAGTGCTCTGCGGATGGTGATTTGGGCTAGCTGCGAAACACGTTCGCTGACAACTCTGAATGTTTGTCAAATTTGTTTTCAACTTATAGGTAATGTCTATATTAGTGGATCCACAGTCCACTACATGATGTCTCCTGAAAACTATATAGTTGGAGCTTCGTCATGTTTTTTGAACCTTCTGTTTGTTCAGTTTGCCTCGGTTATAATTGCCAGATGAGCTTCAATTCAACATTCTTGTAATAGCTGCTATATGGAATAAGTTAAAAACTTTTGGCTCTTCACATATCGCGAGCTCTTCATACTTTCAGTTCTTTATATTAAAAAGAGAGTGTCTATCTCCACGCCCTTCTTAAGTCGTTGTCTTCCAATGACAAAATTTGAATCGATATTTACGTGCTTGTCTTTTCGTCAACGAAAGTGAAATGGACAGGTGAATCTACAACACGTACATGGTAAACAGGCATGTTAAAGAGCATAACGTCGACTTATTTCCAGTCATTTCTTTCTTGGACGTGATCAAAACTAAACTAAACTAAACAGATATCCTTTCTGCGTAATCAATCATCTGTTTTTATTTCCTCTTTGGTACAAAAGGCATTGCAATGAAGAAATAGTATCAACTGCCCTTCTGTCATTCATATATATGCGCATGTTGCGGAGGAAGACTGAAAAATCATTCAGTTCCGGAAGGCAATACGGCCGGGTTCTCGTGGAACTGCTTGACTCTATGAGCTTGCTTAACCATTAACTGTGATGCAACGGTTCATGGCTGCTCTCGCTTTGGATCCAGAAACGGCCGAAGCAGAAGCTTTTGGCGGCAAGAAGTCATTTGTTCCGAGTCTTGACTGTCTAAAAGAGAGGATATTAGGATTGTGATTATTCCTTGTTCTGATCCGAGGGATGCGGAGGGGAGCGAGAGTGAGTAATATGTTAGGTCCGTTTTCCACATTGAGTTTGATTTTGTTGGGTAGGTTACTTGTCTTACTAAAGGGAGAATCTACCAAGTTAGAGTTGGTTTCAACTGGCCATCTCTATATGGTCCTAGGATTGAAAAGTATCATGAAAATAATTTGTGCCATAGTGTTTAAGGGAATAATGAATCCTGAATTCGATACCCATCTTAAATATATATATATATATCCTTTTTTTTCTTAACCAAAGCCAAAAGAAAAAAACCTAAAAACCGGTCTTACCCAAAAGCGAGCCACTGGCCTTGTATTGTTTGCTATAATTAATCATAAATCGAATCGGTCAAAGTCAGTTCCCCAATCTTTTACTTAGGAACCTACCGGCCCTTGCATGGATGGCTTGGCACCAAGCATGTAAGAACCAATTTGGTTTGATTTTCAGGTAGTATCAACCCCATTGCTCGCCCCTAATTTAAAGGCCACATTATAAATGTCCCCTTTTGTTTGTGGACCTGTCTTGACTAAAAAGGGTATTGCACACACAAATTAACTGCGAGATGAAAGTTTGTGTTACTATATAATGAAAAGCAATCACATTTAGAGTTCTGAATTGCATCTCAATCTATTATTTTTATGTATCTGCATAAAATGAAGTTTCAGTAATCAAATTAAGGGGGGAAATATTAGCTTGAAGGTGGTACGAGTCCTGGCAAATCAAGATGTTTCCAATAGTCTTGTTCTTTGAAAAAAGTATTCCCTCAACTATGAAGCATGTAGATCTAAGTCCATCTCTAACCATTGGTTTTGTATTAGCCATAATGCGGCTCATATGATTGATGAGTCGGCTGATACGTTGGCCGTTACTCTGTGGACTATTGCAACAGGAACCGGCAAAATTGCCACGTGGTCGACACGAAGAGGGCCACTAAAACTCCATGCAAGCTCCCCCGCACAAACACCAACCTCCACGGAACACGCCTGTTCCCTCCAACCTCCGACACGTCAAACCCAAGAGCCACGTGGCGAGACGCTGATCCGAGCATTTCCGACGAGAACACCACCCCCGGCCGGTCATGTAAACATAGATTCTCTTAAACCTCGTGCCTCATCCTCTTTCAATCTCTTGCGGAATATAAATATAGGGTCTCTCGGAGACGCTAGTGTGGAAGATGAACATAGCCATAGCTGTTAGGTCAGCGAGAAATTACCGCCACAACCACCCTCTGAGCTTGTTCTCTCCGCCTGTGAAACCGCCGCATCTTGGCCGGAGAACCCCCGGAGCTATCTCGTTCAGAAACTTGGCGGCGCAGGCCAGCAGGCAGCAGGAGAGTGCAGACGACGACGACAATAACAACAACAACAACAACAACAGCATGGACAAAAGGAAGGAAGAAGATGGCAACCCCGCGGCGATCAAAACAGGGTAAAAATGCTTATATCGACATAAATTCGGTTTATCTTTCCTTCTAAAGAGGTCAAATAGTGAGTGTGCTAAAGAACAATATTTGGCTGTCGTCAGAGTTCTCTTCCCAATACATGATAGGCGTACTGTAGTTGAAATATGGAATGAATTAGCACGATTTTAATCTACCGGAGCAGACACCGAAAGTTCCGAGAATTGGCCGAATCAACACAGGTCAAACGGATTAACATCCTAGTATGCTCGATAGGAAATTTTTCGCAAGGGTTTTAATTAACATGGTATCATCTGAACTCGGTACTCGAATGTTCTGTCATCAAGGGACGTGATGGCACATTCGTTTGGGGAAGGGTACGCTACGAGGAGCGATGAGGAAGGGTTCGGAGGGATATATGGAGGCAACGACTCTTGCAAGGTCATGAAGGCCAAAGACATCGACGAAGATCACCCTGGTGAGTCCACTGGCTCTTACGCATATATCTCAAAAGTCAAATCCATTTGCCAAACAAATTCTAACTCGGGCAAATCTTCTCTCTTTGCTTGAGAGTCGGGCGTACTTATCCTTGCACTGAGTAACGATTATGATGATATTTCCTTTTTGGTCATGCTTCTGTATTGGCTGGGGAAGAATACGACAAGTCCCAAGGAAGTGAAGTGAAAGAGAAGGAGAAGGCGCGACATCAGACCACCGCGGCCTCGTGAATCTCGCGAGCAGAAGATGCGAACTTTAGCTTTTAGCTTTCTCATAATGAACATGGGAACATGTCAAACCAAATGTTGTTTTGTTGCCAATAAGTCTTAGTGTTTTGTTGCCGAGGATCTCTTCAGGGTCTCCGGACACTGATCGTTCTGGTATATCTGTCTATGCGTTATTTTTAAAAGCAGCTTCTGATTTAGGCAGTGACTTGTGCTGAGGCTAAGAGGCTCTATTGTGGTCAATGGATGGGGACAAAGCGACTAGTCCAGATGGGTTCTCAGCCATCTCTTTTAACTTTTCAACTCTTCCAAAATCTTGAAGAGAATGAATAGCACGGTTCAGGCCCACTGGCTGTTGCAACATTACGTACAAATGAATTGCAGTGTTAGCCGAGTGCTGCCTTCTTTTATAAACGAATCGGTGTTCACTGAACGTGGCCAAATTGGAGAAAACGTGTTGGTAGCTCATTAATTGGTGAAGAACTACCATAGGCAAGGAGATTCTCCTGGATGTATGATCAGGGCTGCCGTAACTCTTGGCCCCCTCTTGGCGCAGCGAGACCTGTCCTACCCTGTGATGCCCGCTGTTTCCACCTGGTCCTCCAAATTCTGGGCTCCTTGTCCGGCAAGGGTTCCTTCTGGCTTGCCACCATAGGTTCACTGCGAAGACATCTCTTGCTTCTCCGATCACGCCCAGCTTCACTCCATGGAGCAAACCTTGAGGTTCATGTTAAAAAATATTAAAAGAATCGGTCGGGAGTTGATCATGAGATCGGTCGGTTATCACGCATAAGTATTTCAACAATATCTTATCTGTTCGGACGCCTCTATTCTCAATCGCGATGTTCGTTTGGATCGAGTTTCCTCCACGTATTCAAACTTGCGACTTACTCTCAATATTCTCTACCTTGTTTTTAGTTGTCATGATGCCACATCATCCACGCCAATTCTTCCGACAAATCGACAGGCGCTCAATCGTTACAAATGTCTGTATGCTCCTGGTCTTGTTTGGAATCAGAGATGTCGAGGTATGTTTTGGAGGATGCAATCTGAATTGTGGGGAAGTTACTGGTTTTGTGAGTTCAGGTTAAGCAAGGAACTGGAAGAATGGCTGTTTTTTTTAGCAGTTCGCCAGTTGTGCTGTGAGTTAGAAGGAGTTATCAAAAGATGTTGACTATTGAGGTTGGAATTATGGAAGGGGCTGAAGATGTAGTGTGGTCTAATGGCTTGGTTAGTGGTAAAGGCGTGGCTTATCAGGTGGATACGGTGTTTAGTGGAAGCCAGAGACTAGGAGAGAATAGAATGTATTTTGGTCTTTTGTAACTAAAAGATGATAGGCGTGAGCATTATAAACTATATATCAAGAACCGTCCGCACCGGTCAGTTTTGAGGGGTTCTAAAAAGAAATGGCCTAGATTCCGATTCCGCGATTGGAACCGCCCACTCGGATCGGATTAGATCGAATTAATTTTTATTTATTAAAAAATAAGGACCAAAAGAAAATAAAATTACTTTTATTTCTTTCACTGCAAGCACGAGCAAAGTGCCCATTGACCAATAGCCTGTTGCTTTGAAGTGGCAAGAGGAGCTCATTTGTGAAGAAGAAGCTGCATGGTTCGGTTCCCGATTCCAAATGACAGGGAATATGTTTCACTAGTTCGATTCCTGGTTTTTAGGGGAACGGAAAATCGCCCGAGAGGAAACAGGAACCCCGAGAACCGATCATTCCTAAAAATATAGCATATCAAGAGAAGATATGATCGTGAAGAAACGTCCTGCATTAGAGAATTCCCCTAACATATGGACGCAATGTATTCATTCAAATAAATTCAGCAATACACACATGAAAGATCAAGCCCAACATTATTCAAGCCATAACAGTCACAACCAACAAAACTAAATATTTGAAGTATGGGTCAAGTACTTCACCTCCATCCAATTTCACAGTCTAGAACAAGCGTGAACACTTACAAAATTTCTCAATTGCGTATCGAATTACATTGGCACTTTATTAACGTAACCATTTCGAGTTGCTAGATTCGGGGCATAAGAGTTTATTGGAAATTTTTTCCCACTTCTTTTCTCTTAATAAACGTGTTGGATCATATTCGAGTCACATGAAAAATGATCCGATTCATATTAACCAGTTTAAACTATCTTGATTTATATACATACAACAAAATTTTAACGACCCATTTCCAACTCATTTCCAATCCTAGAATTATTCCATATCTAACCAAATTGACGAAAACTTATTTCTTATGGTTTTTTTAAAATTATAATGCTAAAAACAATTTCACACAATGCAATGAATTTGATAATTTTGTAATTTTTATTTTCTTTTTTGCTTATTAAAATTTTAATTTTTTTCTTTTTGTTTTTCCTTGACTAGTAACTGGCCACGAGCAACTTTGCCAACCTTGGGGAAGGCTTGAGACTCGCTTGGGAAAGGCCGAGCTCACTAGAATCTATGAGTCTTGAGCTCGTCGAGCTTGCCTCAATTGAAGCTCGACTTGACCTCACACCTTGATCAAAGTTCATTTCAAGCTCGCACCTTGCAACTTGGTGGCGGCGAGCTTGAGCTCTCCGACCTCTAGTGAGGCTAAGATAGTTGAGACCTCTGCTCTTGGTAGATCGCCGGTCATCACCATAGCTTGCGACCAACGACCAGTCGACGAAGAAGGGAAAAGAAAAAAAAAAGGCAAATAAAAATCTAAATGAAATCTATTTATAGCCTAAAAATGATCTGTTCGTTATGCGCTTAAAGCTAGTTAGTTGATTAATTTATGATCCATTCTATTACATTATTGGAGAATCTATTTATAATCTATTTATAATCCATTTAATCTTATCAATCTAATATGATGGGTTATATTATATATATGAACTCTCGACCCACTTCCCCTTCTCTGTGTCCGTCCCATCATCGTCATCACCCCGCTCCTTGGCAGCTCACTTTGCTCCGATCTTTCCGTTTGTCCCCGTCATTCCATCACCTTCGCCCCCATTCTCGTCGCCGCCGACGATCCCATCGCCATTCTCATGGATTCCTGAAAGAGACGGAGACGATCTCAGGCGCATTCCTGCCGCCATGGTTCACAGCGCCTACGACTCCTTCGAGCTCCTCGCCGACTGCTCCGCCAGAATCGAGGTCGTCGAGTCCTACGCCTCCAACATCCTCCTCGGCTGCTCCGATGGATCCCTCCGCATCTACGGCCCCGATCAATCCTCCTCCTCCTCCCCCGCCCCTTCCCCGCCTTCCGACCGGTCTCCTCCGCCCGACTCCCGCGCGGGGCTCCGGAAGGAGCCTTACGTGCTGCTGCGGAACGTTGCGGGCTTCACGAAGCGGCCCTTCCTGTCCATGGAGGTGCTCGCCTCGAGGGAGCTGCTCCTGACGCTGTCCGAGTCGATCGCGTTTCACAGGCTGCCCACTTTGGAGACCGTGGCCGTCCTCCCGAAGGCGAGAGGTGCCAATGTGTGCTCGTGGGACGAGAGGAGGGGGTTCCTATGCTTCGCCAGGCAAAAGAGGGTCTGTATTTTTCGGCATGATGGTAATTCCAATCTGTTTTCCACTTGTTATTATTATTTGCGGACCCGATTTCAAGTGTCCGTCTAGTTGATTACCTTTGATTCATTGATAATTTGGAATTGCCATTGTAGAATGAGAATTTCAGTATTTATGATCTTCATATGGTTAACATACTTGAAGCTCCAGTAGTGGAGAAAGTGATGCCGAGTTTCATTCAATATTTCGGTGACTAAATTGCCTCGTTAGGAAAAGTTTGCCTCTTTACTCGAAGAAATCGATAAGTGGCTGGAAGACTTTTGCTTGATCAATTCAGAGAGAGAATTCTGAAGCTTTATGGAATTGTAGCTGTGTCTTGCTCCATTTTGTTGATGATTGTGCTTTAATTATGATGTAGGGGGAAGGGGCTTTGTGGAGGTGAAAGAGTTTGGGGTGCCTGATACTGTGAAGTCAATGTCTTGGTGCGGTGAGAACATATGTCTGGGAATCAGGAGGGAGTACATGATCATGAATGCTACAAGTGGTGCATTGTCCGAGGTATTTCCTTGTGGGAGGCTTGCGCCACCTCTGGTGGTGCCCCTTCCTTCTGGCGAACTTATCCTTGGCAAGGTATTTTGTTCCTTAGACCCTTAAGATTCACTGTTTCTCATCTCCTATTCTGAAGACTTTGTTGCATTTGGACCTAGAATGCTTCTGAAGATGGACTCACAATGTGTAATGATTAAGAATGAGGACGATTGTAGGCTAGTCTTTTGATGGTTTAATGTGCAATCCTTGTTCTTCCAAGTAGGAACTGCTCTTGGTTATTTTGCTTAGCTTGCCATCTATTCCACCAACAGAGTTTGACTTGAGTGGCCCTATGGCCATATGTCCACTGTAGTGTTTGACACAAGTGGCAATTTTTAATGGCTAGGTCATGGTTATTGCATTTAACCTCAATGCTTGGGTGTGGAAATATTTCAGGAAATGTGGACACTATGTACTGTGTGGCCAGTACAAATCAGTATGCTTCATGTGGTCTGAATGCATTGTGTTGCTGAAAACTGACTTCCTGAGACTATTAAGTCGTAGTTCTTGATGCGAAGATGTTCTATTGAGGCGTCATCCAAGTTTGCTAGGCCCTCAATATCGACAATAACAGTAACAACTATTCACTATTCAAGTCTTATTGCTGTAACTGGGTTGGTTTAATGAATTTTTTTATACCATTATGCTCTATTACATATCAGGTCCTCTATGAAATCAAATAGTCAAGATATTTCTTTTCAATTTTTATTGTTTCCTCTAGGTCCTTTAAGTTTTCCCCTACCCCTTCCATCCCATAATCAAATGTTCCCACCGAAGCAATTTGTGGCCATCATATCTGTGCTACTTGTCCCAAAAAAACCACCTCAAAAGCAAGGGCCCTCGAGTATAATTATTTCCTTAAGTGGTTGAGCCCTGATAAAACCCTTTTTCAGATTCCATCCATTGCTTTTATATGAATACATTAAGCAGTCTATGATATCCTAAGAGCATTTAATCCCTATGCATCAATTGTTACAGCGGAACTGAAGGCAGATATTGTAAGTGCTTACCCTGTATCTGGACATGAGTGGATATATTATCCTGCGGAGGCAATGATTCAGACATTTGCTTACTGCCATACAGAATCTAGTATCAACAGAGAACATTTTTGCATTAAAAGACTCGTTGCAACTGGGCTTAGCTGCAAGATTTAGCTTGAAGAACAAACATGAATATTGTCATGTATCTGCCTATTTTCTCCATTGTCGAGGACCTTGGAACTTGACAGAAGCTGCATAAAGAAAAATGAGGAATATGTAAATCGCGGTGGTGAACTAAATTGTCAAGTCTAAGTGCTTTTTGTGTCCTGAAGATGAAGTCCAATTCAAATTTTCTTCGAGTGCCTGCAGAATATCCTTGAACTTGTTTGGCATTTCATGTGAAGCATTTAACTCAAGATATCCCAATGAACCTTGTGGCCAAGTTGGTTTGAGTAATCAAGACTAATCCTTCTCTGGGTTATAATTTTGATATGCTTCAATAAGTTTCTGCCATGCTTAGGATAATATTGGAGTTTTTGTGGACCAAACTGGGAAGCTGCTACCAGAAGGTAGGATATGTTGGTCAGAGGCTCCTCAAGAAGTTGTCATTCAGAAGCCATATGCGATCGGTTTATTACCAAGATATATTGAGGTAAGATGATAATTGTCTTACCAGTTAATTTCTCGGTTCTTTTTTTTTTTTTTTGCATGCTAAGCTTCTTACTGTCACATTCTTCATGTTGATGTACTTCAGATTCGCTCTCTTCGAGTTCCATATCCATTGATTCAGACTGTTGTTCTCCGCAATCTTCGTCATCTTGCCCACAGTAGCACTGCGATAGTTGTTGCCCGAGATAATTCCGTCTATGGATTCTTTCCTGTTCCTATTGGTGCCCAGGTACTCATGGGACATGATAATCTATTATTTATATTATGAATTTTCGTCATGTTATGCTTTTTTCTTTGGATTCTTTGTATTTTCCTTTTGTTATGCCTTTTTCTTAATATACGTGCTTAATGCAGATCGTGCAGTTAACAGCGTCTGGCAATTTTGAGGAAGCCTTGGCCTTGTGCAAGATGCTTCCACCAGAAGATTCAAATCTTCGAGCTGCAAAAGAGGGGTCAATTCATATAAGGTAGATTTCCTTGACAATGTGTGCCTAGATAATAATAAAGTAACTTATTGCCCTTACTAACAAATTTCCATGTAAGGAGAGACAGATCGGTAATTAAGCTCTGTGCATGAGGTTTTATGTTACTGGATTAAGTAGATTACCTCACTGTGTGTCCATATATCTCGGAGACATTATTGCTTCAAAACATTGTCCAAAAGTGAAAGCCTCTTGTGGAAGTGATTTGCGTCCCTGCATTGACTATCTTTTTACATTAAATTGCTCATTACATTGCTGATCTTCTGGAATTTGTTACAGATATGCACACTATCTTTTTGAAAATGGAAGCTATGAGGAGGCAATGGACCATTTCTTGGCTTCTCAAGTGGATATAACTTATGTGCTTTCTCTATATCCATCAATAATTCTTCCAAAAACGACTTTAGTTCCTGAGCCAGAGAAATTGATGGACACTTGGGACAATTCACACCTATCTAGAGTTTCCTCTGGTGTGTCAGATGATATGGAATCGTCATCCCCACCACATTCACAGGAACTCGATGAGCATTCAGCACTTGAGTCCAAAAAAATGAGCCATAATACTCTCATGGCTCTTATCAAATTTTTGCAGAAGAAGAGACACAGTATAATAGAGAAGGCCACAACTGAGGGCACAGAAGAGGTGGTTTTAGATGCTGTTGGTGATGGTATCCCCTCATATGATATCAATCGGTTTAAAAGGTCTCACAAGGTGCTTGCATTACCTGAAAGTCCTCATATATTGGCTAAAATCTGATGATACATGGATTAGCTAAATTTTGATGTCAGCCATGACTATGGCCAAATGAATTTAATTTGACATAAAACCTATGCCTATATTATGCTTTCAGAAATATTTGAGAATCGGTACGTATGTTGAACTCAATAAAGGGGGAAAAATGGGATTACTCATGTTTATGGTTGTTGTAAGCAAGGGCATGACTTAGGTTCTGGTTACAAGTAACTTCATCATCCAGTGTATAATTTTCTTCAAATCAGATACCTCTAGAAACAAACTGGCCAAAAGATCTGATATTTGAAATGATTGACCATGTGAGACAATTTCTTTAGATAAATTGCGTCGTTCTACTCTTCACATTATTTTCTAGTTGATCCAGTGCAGTCCAATGTATCGCATAGATGCTTGAAGTGGAGTGCACTAATAGTTCTGAAGAGTGCACTAATATTACTGAATGCATGCTTCTGCACTTTTTCTGTGATAAAGTTGGGTGGCTGATTATGAATTTAATGCTTTTCGTTGGGTCTGTAATTTGTCAAGTTAGATATCTTGGTTTAATCATTGAAGGTGTACTGGGTACCTACTGTCGTTCTCTGTAATGTAATGCATGTCAAAGTGCAATGACAGAGAGTTTACAGTTTAGACATTCTTGCTCATGTGTCAACATCAATGCGCTTGACCAGACACATTGCAATATACAGGCGATGGCATGGATGATTTTCCATGGGGACATGACCAACTAATTGAATTAAAGCTGTCAGTGAATTTTTTGTCATTATAGTTTCATGTCTAGTTTTGCTTTTGTTCCTCAGGGACGCACCGCCATCGCCATTAGTTCAGTTGCAAGGGACATGGCAACTATACTGGATACAGCACTACTCCAAGCTTTGCTTCTCACTGGACAGTCTTCAGCTGCTGTTGAATTACTGAAGGGCATTAACTATTGTGATGTGAAAATATGTGAGGAGATTCTTCAGAACAGTAGTCATTATACGGCTTTGCTAGAGCTTTACAAAAGCAATTCAATGCATCAGGAAGCTCTAAAGCTTCTCCATCACTTAGTTGAGGAGTCAAAATCAAATGAATCAAAAGCTGTACCAACTCAAAAGTTCAAACCAGAGATGATAATTGAATATCTCAAGGTAAGTAATTTGGTGCTCATTATGTGGTTGTGGCATTCAGTGAACTTGAGGTCTCTGGCGAGTTAGCTATGATCACCAGAAGCCGTGATTTTACCATAAGAAAGCGAGTCATAGTCTTGTGAGTTTGACCATTGATTGGTTATCTTGCAGCCTCTCTGTGGAACTGACCCTATGCTCGTTTTGGAGTTTGCAATGCTTGTTCTCGAAAGCTGTCCGACACAAACAATTGAGCTCTTTTTGTCTGGGAATATTCCGGCAGATTTGGTCAACTCTTATCTGAAGCAGCATGCACCAAACATGCAGGCCACATACTTGGAACTTATGCTTGCCATGAATGAGAACGGAATCTCAGGAAATTTGCAAAATGAAATGGTGAAAAACTTATGCATTTTTTAGTTATTGCGGGTAAACTATAAATATGCCTTAGATGCCGTTGTTAGCATTTATATGACACAGTGGTTGTTAAGTTAACATGGTATTTTTTTCCTTGGAGACCCACTGTTTTCATTTAAAAATGAAGACTGCAGTTTCTATTGTCAGCATATGTTGCCGATCAGTAAATATTTTAGAACAATTCATTGCATTTTAACCTACCTTAACTAAAATGTCTTTTTGCATTGATGCAGGTGCAAATCTATCTGGGTGAGGTCCTTGAATGGTATGGAGATCTTAGTGCTCAACAGAAATGGGATGAGAAAGTCTATACTCCAACAAGGAAGAAGTTGTTGTCTGCATTAGAAAGTATCTCGGGTTACAGTCCAGAGGCTCTGTTGAATCGTCTTCCAACAGATGCCTTGTATGAAGAGCGCGCTATTTTATTGGGGAAAATGAACCAACATGAGCTCGCCTTGTCTCTCTATGTTCATAAGGTACTACTTTACAATGGAGATTGTATGTTTAACCTCTTACATTGTTATGAAGAGTATTCGAAAGGTGCCACATAAATTGACTCGATTATTAATTTAATGTGTTACGTAGTTGCTTTCCTCGACTGAGAATTATCATTTTCACTTCATTCACAAAACATGGAACCTACAGATTTGCTTGAAGACTAATGTGATATTTAACCTCTGGAATTGTTGTAATTCGTCCATATCTTTATAAGTTTTACAATCAAACCAAGGCCATTGTTATTGCTCCAAATTCAATCCAATATTAGTTGTCTCTTCGATATCAACATCTTTGGTTACCTGCACCATTTAAACAGTAAGTGCGCAGTTTCCCATGGGAATTTATCCAGTAGTCCATCATCTTGAGAGGATCTACACAGCCCCCAGACTCATTAACCTTATTTAAGATGACTTTTTTAGCATTCACTTGCATCCACATTGAGCTACAAAAACCTATCTGAGTTCTCCAAAAGTTCCATTACTTATACAAAGGAGATGTGACCATGGAGGAGTGAAAGCACTAAATATGTAGTAGATTGCATAACAGTGAGAGCAAGTTAATTTACTTACAATTGATGCAAGACTAGATTGCTCTCTTGGCCAAAAAAAGATAGGCAACTCATTAAATCATTTTAACAAACTTCAACAATAATCTTTGTTCTTCATGACAATTCTCTGCCATAAAATGTTACTAAATATAGCTTTAGCATTTGTTGGAAGGTTGGATGACAGTGCAACTAACTCATGGTTGGGTGTTATTTGAAGTTAACTGCACATGAATATCAAGAAAAAATATGGTTGAGAAAAATGGTGTTCAGCCAAGATCAAGGCTGAGGCTGAACTTAAATTGGTGTCATTTGGTGTTACTGGGATTGCTATCCCCGTTTCCAGACCAAAATCATGGCCCATCTTCTGATCGTCTAGAGGCCCTAAATTTTTGGTCTTGTTGTTGTTCTCATTGTTTCTACCTGTCATCTCCCACAGTTGGTTTTTCTCATCCTAATCTCATGGGCTAGTTAGTAAAGGGTGGCAGTAGCTCTCCACCAGTTCCAGACTTTTATCTTCCTCTGGAACCGAGGAGTGTGGTTTCCTGATCTTTACCATGAAGCTTACAATGGCCAGCATTTGTTTACAAAATATATATTTCATGAATGTCATGTTCTTTGATTAATCATTTCATACCCTTTAGATATTTGAAGTGCTAATTATTTCTCTGCCCTTTTCATGTAGCTTCATGTGGCTGATCTGGCACTGTCTTATTGTGATCGTGTATATGAAAGTATGGTTCATCAGCCACCTGCAAAATCTCCGGGCAATATATATCTTACCCTTCTGCAAATATACCTCAATCCTCGAAGAACAACAAGAAATTTCGAAAAGAGAATCAACAATTTAGTATCATCTCAAAGCCCCAGCGTTCCGAAGCTTAGTTCTGTTAGGTCGAAGATAAGTCGGTCCTCTAAGAAAATTGCTGCAATAGAGGGTGCGGAAGATACAAGATTAAGTCCCAGCAATACTGACAGTGGCAGGAGTGATGGTGATGCAGATGAGTCTAGTGAAGAAGGAGCTTCCACTATAATGCTTGATGAAGTCCTTGATCTGTTGAGCCGAAGGTGGGATAGAATCAATGGAGCACAGGCCCTTAGACTCTTACCAAGAGAAACTAAGCTGCAGGTATATGGTTGGCTGAGGAAGGAATCACATCAGTAGTTTTTATGCTTGAACATTCCTTCTCTAGAATTATCTTGCATATGTTTCTTGGGGTCACCATGATATTTACTTCAAGCTCTCATAGCAGATGTATTCTTTCTTGTGCAGAATTTGCTTCCATTTCTCGGTCCCCTTGTTAGGAAGTCCAGTGAAGCATACAGGAATTACTCGGTGATCAGGAGTTTGAGGCAGAGTGAAAACCTTCAGGTACATTTTGTCCAACCTTGAATTGCTGGATTTTTTTTTTTGACATTTATCATTTGATTTTACCTTTTAAGAATAACCTATCGTCATTCTCTATGAAAAAAGTTCCCGCTCCATATTCTTACATGGATTCTCGCCTTGCATTTTTTTTTTTCACATCGTCCTTTTCTATATCTCCTCATTAGCACGTCTCTGCTAACATGTTCGCAAGGAAAACAACAAAGTACTTGCTTAATGCACCATGTCCCTTTGGAATGTGATAAACTTGTCTATGGATAACAGGTGAAAGACGAACTTTACACCCAAAGGAAAGCGGTCGTGAAGATAACCAGTGAAAGCATGTGCTCCCTCTGCAACAAAAAGATAGGGACGAGCGTATTTGCAGTGTATCCAAATGGAAAGACACTCGTCCATTTTGTTTGCTTTAGGGACTCTCAGAACATGAAAGCTGTGGCTAAGGGCTCACCCTTAAGGAAGCGATAACTTTCTTGTTCTGCACACGACGTCGGCAGTTCTGTTGTTGTCGGATAGCTGCATCGCTGAGGATTAAAAGAAGCATCACTTTTTATGTATTTGTCATCGATTTTGCTGCAGAATGAGATGGTATTCCGACGAGCTGTGTCCTCGAGGGACCTTTTTGTAAATGGGATTGTATATTTCTTCCTTGTGATGTCTCTTTTCCTTTTGGCCCCCTCTTTGCTGGTGGGTGTTTTTGTCATAGTGCCTGTGCAGGTGTGGAAATTTTGGAGGGTTGGAGGTTCTATGTTTTGATTTTGATTGATACTTGTAAGTAAAGGAACTTGTCATCAAGAGCAAGAAACATCTGTTGATTGTATGACATTTGACTTCTCTTGGAGAGATCCAATGTGATTAATTTCAGTCAGGGAGGGAGCTCTCAAATGTTCTAACACTAGGAAACCGATCGATAGCAATACCCAATCGAAAATTGGTCAGGGCTGCATTCGTGCCTTCATCGATGTAAAATCGAAAACGTGAGGTCAAGCACATGCTGTTGAGAAACTTGATAGTGTTAATAGACAAGCGACATTTCTCTTGCGATGCTGTTCTCCAGTATCAATTCTCAGTTCGAACAATCAAATCTCATGTCTTGGAACAATCAGGGCATTTCGCAGTGCTCTTCCTCTTCCAATTGAAACGGTAGACGACGACTCCGACCCTCGACCCCTCGCGCGGCTCGTCCACGTGGATCACCTCCGCATCGAACGCCTTCCTCGCCTTCCTGAAGAAGGCCGAGTCCTTCTTCCACCTCCTCAGGTGAGCCATCACGAACACCATCTCCTCCCTCCCCTCGCTCCCTTCGAACAGCCATCGCAGGGTCTCCAACAGCGGCTCGTACAGGTGGTCGTAGTACACCACGTCCGAGGCCAGGATCACGTCGTACTCCTCCCCAAGAGCCCTGACGTCCTCCGCCTCCCCCCACCTGAGCGGCACCACGCGGACCGCCCCTCCTCCTCCTCCTCCTCCGGCGCCCGCGGCCAGGGCCGCCGCGTTCGCGTCGACGTTGAAATGGAGGTTGGGGACCACGTGCGGGAGGTCGGTGACGGTGACGTCGGCGCCGAGCGCGACAGCGGCGGCGATCCCGACGAGGCCGGTGCCGGAGCCGAGCTCGAGGACTCTGAGCCGCCGCTGGCTGGGGCCGCGGCGGCCGGCGAGGATCGGGGAGAGGGGGCTCCCGGCGGGGTCGGAAATGTGGGAGTCGAGGAGGTTGAGGAGAGTGGTGGCGGCCGGCCAGAGCTGGAAGGAGAGCCCCTGGGAAGGAAGCTGGCGGATGGCGACGGTGGCGTTGACTGACCGGAGGTGGTGATGTTCCAGCTGGTTGGGCTTGGGGGCATCGTCTTCTTCGTCGTCGTCGTCGTCCTGTCGAGGTAAGAGGATTGCGAAAGGGTCGATAATGTCGTCGTCGTCGTCGTCGTCGCGAGTACCCACTTCGTCGCTGTCCATTGGTGCCGGCGGCGCGAGAGCTGGGCGTGCTCACCGCTTGGCTTGAGCTTTTTGTTGAACGTTGGGCGTCGCTAAAGTAGAATGCTAGGGCTTCTCCAAGTACGGGCCCCCAGTTTTCCTTCCTTAGCAATTTGTCTTTTTTTATAAATTATCTCCGAAACATCTATCTATCTATCTATAAATATAAATACATCATTACAAAATTCTTCTAGAAGATCTTTAAGTTGTTGCCAGTACAGTTTTTCTATCTTGCAAAGTACTACAAAGGGCTCGGCCAATGCGAGAGGATTTGCTAACGCGAAAAAATCCACGTCAGCAGATTTGCTCCATCCAATTTCCCCCTAGTACACGGGAGAGGGGATTGGATGGTCTGGATCCCCAGACGTGGAGGAGCCCATGTTAGGGGATCCGGGTCCTTGGCAGATACCCCTAATTTTGGCTCTAATTTTTCAGGCTTCTTTTTTATTTTAATCATTGAAAACTAATTTGAATCGGCCGCCATCTTCGATCGGCTATCCTCGAAGCTCTATATATCAATTCAATGCCCCGGCAATGGACGGCACTAATAGTTTCCTCCGCTCTTATGCTCTATGATCAAAGTGAGGATTGCCGTTCTCTATCTATCGAAATGAACCTTCGTAAGTTATGTCATGAAAGTTTCACATTGTGAGAGTTTGTACGGCATAAAGTAATTAATGCATCTCAATTGGCCCATAAGTGAATATTAACTTAATTATATATATTGATAGGTCGGACTTATGCTCTCGGTTGGTAATTTTCACAAATGAAAGTATCCGACTTTTTGTGGTTGTCCGGCTTGAATATGAGGTCGTCCAACTGAGACTTGAGCTCAAGCACCTACATCAATGGGGACAGCAAGGAACCAAGAAGAAGAAAAGGAAAATAAGAAAATCAAAAAAGGGGATTTTAAAAGAAATATTTAATTGAACTGAAATTCCACATAATCTAATGGCGTGCGGACACAGAGAGGCGAGGGGGAGGATGAAAGTGAACGGTGCAGATTTTCTTAAGGCGAAAAAGAAAAACAAAACTGTTCCCATCATAATTAGGAACCGAACTAAAGTTTGTGTCTTTTTTAAGGGAATTGGGCCGTTTTTCCTACTATTGTTCTGCAATTTCAGTCGAGAAGATTAAATACAAGAAGAGAGTAAATTCTTCGAATGGGCCTTTTTAATCACTAAAAATTAAAAGTCGTATATTTCCTTTTACTTCACCCGCGTATTCCCGGCTATGGCGTTTAGTTTGTGAAGGTGCGAATTAAATCTTGCACGAAAATGCGATATGCTAAGAATTACAAATTTTTTTTACATGTTTGGATAAATTCCTACATTTTTAATTTACTCTGAATCCAGAGGAGTCAAACATTCCAACACACGAAAGCGTCCTCTCGACGTCGCGTTGAGTGCTGGTACCGTACTTCCATTGTTTCTTGCTAGTCAAGAAACCCGACGCTATCTCTTAAACTCCCGTTGCTTCTGGTAATCGATGATCTTTGCGTTCAGTCGTCGTCTCCCTTTCATCTTTTGCTCCCCTTCAGAGAGAGCAGCAGGAAACCATGGGAGATGGTCTGTGACTACCTACGGTCCGATCTCGAAAAGTACCACTTACATTCTTCACCTGTGTCGAAGAGTCTTCCTCTCGGCCCCGTTCGGACGTAAAACGTACAGGTTCAGAGCAGTAGATGGAAACCTGTCGTCATCTCTAAATATGTCTGTGTTCTAACAAAAGTTTGAGCTAGAGTTGACCAGAATCGACCGGGTCAGATACAATGCGTTTCGGACATGAAAAGAATGAGTTCAACACATAAGTAATTGAAATCTGATTTTCCAACTGAGGGGATGATACTGAATATGACACCGTGGTGAGAAGCACGTACAGTTCGGCGTGGACATTTTAACACGGATTTCTCGATTTTATAACACGCGCAAATTTCTTTTCGAAAGAAGAACAGGTTGTCGAGAGAATTTTTTTGGGCAAATTCTTGAGAATGGAGGGCCTTCCGGTCTTATTGACAAGGAGGACCTCTCGTGATCATGGGCGTCGGCAATACTTGTGAAGGATCTCTATCTCCGCTCGGCAAATGCACTGCTCGCATTCAATATCGTCGTAATGGTCGATGTCGCTCACCCACCCTCTCCTCTTGCGGTGCTCACTTTGCATCCGGCAGTCGTAGCGGGGGAGCTCTCCTCCGAAGATCGCTGTGTTGTTCCACCACATATTGCACACGACGTTGAGGTACTTCTTGCGGCATTCCACTACTAGCCCGCTCGCGTACACTTCTCTCAACAGCCGGACTCCTTCGTCCCTTAACTCGTCCTCAGCGCAGACGAGGAGGAGCCCCACAACGTAGGAAGCTCCGATGTGCCCAATCTGCGCCGCCCTCTTCAATAGCTCCATCCCAAGCTCAAGCTTCACGAGACTTATACACTCGTACTGCAACACACACATATTCGCATATGGTTAAAATCTAGCAAAGAACGAAACAATATCAAGTAAATCAGAGAGATAGATTGTGTAAATAAGCACGTACTAGTCCTTGCATGTACAAGGCTTCCAGATTATCGCATTGGATGCACCTCTGAATGAAGGCATTGCCTTCTCTGGGATGCCGCCATAGTATTCTTGAAATTTTGTCTAGTGATATTTGTCGATATATGCAGTCTTCTTCAGCTAATTTATTAAAGACTTTACAGCTGCAGGAACGCGAATGATATATCAGCATATCATCATAAATTCCCATGTCGATGTAACTATTGTAATGGTGCTTTGTACTTGACAATCGACACTATTTTACGTCTTCTTCTGACGTCGGATTTAGCCGGGTCTTGATAATTTTAAAAGCATAATCAAGTTTTTACTGCTAATGTTGGGTTTCAATATCTTCATTACGATGAAAGTCATCTGACCTCACAAGAACACTAAATAAAGCTGCCACATTCAACTAAATCAGAAGTACTTGGTTGCGAAGCTTTCAGGATCAGTAAAGCAGGAAAAGGTGAAGCATTAGAACCAGATTGTTAATTCCTCTACGATTATCAGTTCTTTAATCAATCAATCCCTGTTCGAGAGGAACTTCTTGAAGGCGAAGATGGTACCTTATTTTCGCGTTGAAGATGTCGTCCATGGAGTTGGCGGCGATTGAGGCGAGAATTTCTACCACCACATCATGAGGAAGGACGTCGAAGGATGCAGTCGCCATAGCGCTCGGCCGACTTCGATGCGACCTAACTTTGGTTGCAAGAAGATTTGTGTTTCTTTGCTTTTCTGGTCTTCAATCGAACGAGGCGCAACTGGAGGAGATACACTAATATCGACTGAGTGGTAGAAGGAGAGGAAAATCACCTGGCACTTGATGGATACGTGAACTGAACTGTGTGTTCTTGAATCCTGGTACGATGAATATATACAAGGCAATTAGAATCGACGCAGTCTGGAGTTTCGTGTCTTTTAACTTGTCTATTTCCTAATTTGACTAGGATACACATCTATTGGCCAATCGCTAAAGTAGAGTCTAAATAAGGAAAGTACACGAAATATTTGGAGTTAGATTAACTCATTCTTAATTAACCTTCACGATATCGAGCCCCGAGAAAACATTGAATAGGCTTCTCTCTTCTCTTGTACGTCTAACCAGTTTCAAATTAAAAAATACATATTGAATTACATAGGATTATAAAAATTCACACGTATGTGATTCTACGTGTACATATTTGAATAATTTTTACAGGTTCCTTATGTTTTCGAGTCAAATAAAATTTCAAATACAAGAGCGCAAGATTTGCAAAAAGTCAAAGGTTAACGATAGAAGTCAAACCGAATGGGTCAACCACACCAATCATACCCAATCGACCAAGAAGCCGAGTAATACTTGCTATTTCAAAATCGAAACTATTGCCATTAGTAAGTGAAAAGTTCATCATGTACACCATACGTGATTCTTAATCTTGAGGAATGGTTAACTCTACCCGAGCTATGATAGATGTGGAATCAAGATTGCTCAAACAATTTTTACAAACAACTTCGACTTTCATCCAATTCCAAACGGCTTAAATTATTTGATTGGTATATATACTGTGCCCTAAACCGAAAGGGTGGAAACAGTTCTTGGGTTTCTTTTCTCATGGATATTTTTCCCTCAGTCCTTGCTTCTTCTTTTTTTTTTTAATGTTCATAAATGTTTGTAATTTCGTGTAATATTGGAAATTTTGATTAGGTACTTGTGAAAAATTGTAAATATTTTTTTTTCTAAGATAAGAAAAGTAATCTGTCGGAATCGAGAAGTTTAATAATTTAAAAGACCATATACACGTGCATATCTAATCCAAATTAGAGTTGGTAATGCTACATTGGTTGTTCGCTTGATTTGGCAAAAGTTGATAATCACTGTAATTAAGGTTTGCTATTTCTAAAGGGAGTTTTTTTTTATTAACGAGTTGGTAAGAAAGACAAATTAAAGTTGATAAATACTGAACGGAAAGTAAAAATTGCCGGTAAGTAACTCAAATGAAAGTTATAAAATTAAAATCACTCGATCATCTAGTGGGAGAAAAGCTAGTGTAATTCAAACAAAAATTTGGAAAATTTCTGTAATAAATGATAAAATTAAGGTACTTGTAAGAAAGACAAATATAACAAAGGTTGATAAATTTAAAAAAAAAAACGAAATAAGCTTTTGTAAGTAACTAGATAAAAGTGGGTAATTCTAGAACATTTTATGTTATAAAAATAAAAAAAATTGGTAAATCACTTGAATATATATATATATATATATGTATATCGATAAATTCATGTATGGATTTGTAAATTCAAATCATTAGCAAAAACATTCAATTAAAAATTAGTAATATTAAAAACGAAAAAAGTTCCGAAGTTGCAAACTATCATTAAGGGTTGGACCAGTATGTTGGTAACAACTGACCGACAAATCTTGCCACCTACAATTGTTGGTACTAACAATTCTTTTTTTTTGTTTTTTCGCTTGCTTACTAAACTCTTTCAGGAATATACTAGGATAGAACAAAATCTGCTTTTCGCCGGCACGTACGATCGCCCTCAGGTAATGGGTAGAGTGCGAATGACAGCAGCACGTCCTTATTGCAGTGCTTATACAAACGGGCCACAGCAAAATCTTTCCTTTGGATATCCGGGGCATAAATAGTACAAAATCAACTCTAACGCGACAAGTTGTTGATGATGAGACCATCGAGATAGTGATGGTTGAACATTACATGGATCAAGTACAAGGTGTATACGTGAGTGCTAAGGGATAGTGGTTCGTGTTCATGAACCGGAAAGCATTTTCTTGGATCGGGAGTGAGAATAGGACAACATATGATCAAGCAAGACTGGAGATTGTATGAAGTCACTATATTCTTTTTTGAATACAACGGCTGCAAAGATTTCTTCATGGGGGTTCATCTTGTTTCGCTTTATTCTTTCAGTGGGGAATAAACGGGAAAAAGAATTGAAATTTCATCCGTCAAACATAGGAGAAGCACAGAGTGAGAGAAAAGAACGTGAGAAGGTCTCCGATGAAAAAATGGTTAGTGTTGCAACTTGAAGTCCTTGCGGATTAATTCACATTCACTTCTGGGCCGCGGCCACGCCGGGTTGAACCATCTCTTTGTCACTGGCGTGGCCGACAGGAGGAGCCACCGCAGGGCGGCCTGCGAAGTTCCTGGTCTGCGTGCAAGGTGCCCCTCCTTTGCTGGGAGTGTAGGCGCACCCATTCCCAGGAGGACGGACGCGGCCCTTCTGCAATATGTTGAACAAGGGATGAGGCTTCTGATCTTGGTTTTCATCCCTCGGAAGGAGCGATCTGCATGCTTCATTGGGTTCGAATCTTAGCAGCAAAAGCACAAGAATGGCCAGCAGAATTGCTCTTAGGAACTTCATTATTTCTTGGTGCGTCGATTGATGTTGCTGTTGAGGACGTTGGAAGTTGATTAGAATGCTTGTCCCCCGTCCTGGCATTTGTAGACATACAAAGCCTTGGCTGACTTCAAATTCTCTCGAGACGTGTTTTGAATGTTTGACTTTTTCCGCTCGAGAGAATTAGAAAATTTCGAAAGGCCGAACGGGTCAAATGCAAGAACTGGATACTCGGATTCATACACAAGAGCGTCAGAAGGACAGCGGTTCTTGATTCTTTGTTGGTTTGAGCATTTGGCCTGCAGAGGTCGAGTCAAGGAACGTGGCGCAAGGAAACGCCGTTATCTGCTAACTGGGAATAATAGTTTTGATAGTTCCGTCATTGTTTTTGCGCCTAGGAGAGGCCTGTGCTTGGAGGATTGGTCACTCCATGTAGTTCAGAAGCGCGATGCAACTGGACCGATTTTTTTTTTTTCACGCCGGTAAATTTCCATAAATATTTATAGAAAAATTACTGATTGTCTAACTCATTGATAATTTACTGATAACTTATTAACATTTTTCGTGAATTTTACCGACTTTTTTTCGACAGCGTGTTGACCAGAGACAAATCAGCAGTCGACCCTTAGTTTCTGTTTACTTAGTCGAACCTGTGAGGACGGATCGAGCACTTTTAAGTTTGAATTGAACTGCAGATGACTTTTAAAACCCACGCATTTTGCGACGAGTGACCAAAGAAGAAGACGACAGGAAGTTGAAGAACCAACAGACACATCGGTGAAGCATAAGTCAACGCCGACCACTGGCCTAAAAAGCTTGCTTCTTGCACGGGACAGGATCGCCCACGTTGTCCGCGGCCAGCACTGCATGCCGGGTCGATACGTGTGCTCTTTGTTTCCACCATGAGCAAACATTGTGGACTTGTCGTTCCGGTTCTTTTATACTGAAAGTTAGGCATGTTCCTGTTTATGGTTATATAAATGGTACTATGTTTTGGAAAAATTATCCGCACCGTCTTAACTCTGTTGTACAGATGTTTATCTAATCATATACCTTTTTTAATTATATCAAATTAGTCCTAAATATTTTCGTGAAACTCACCATAATGGCGATTTCCGACCAAAATGGGTCGGAGGAACCACACTAGAATTTCGCTGAAAGGTTTAGGATTAAATCGGTAGAATAAAAAAGTTTAGAACTAAATTGACATTTGTATAATACAATAGGTTTAGGATTGATTCGATAACTATCCTTCCTTTGTTTCTATCCCGCGTCATTCGCGCTTTTGTTTTTCAACGAGACTTTCGGAATTGAAATTGAATTCCCCACTTTCTGCAATGGCCCTTTGCTGAGGTGTAATGGTAAGACCATGTGTTTTGGGAAGGTCCGATGTGGTCGGCCTGCGGCTTCCTTCTTTCGGACTAGCAACCTTTTGTTGAACGAGAGAGTCTTGACTTGAATTGGAATTCCAGACCGTAGCTACCTCCATCTTTGAGAAGCTCAACGTCTGTTTTTTCCTTAGTATACGGCACACAACTTCTGCATTGCTGTAAAAGAAACGGAAGATTCGCAGCAAGGAAAAGAGGAACAGCGGCATCGCAGCATACGAGCACCCGTTCTCCCCGAAGGATCCCTTCTGGGAATTGCTTTTCTCCGTTCCCCGTTGCCCAGGTCATGATATGAACTTTCGCAAGCGGTGTCATTCAAGCTGTACATGCGAGCTCATGTCCGTTCGTGGCCAGAAAACCACTTCGGCCGCCCAAAAAGAAACCCTCGCCTTGGCCGGCGGGTGTCGAGAAAGAGCCATTGTTTTTCTCCATCCCGATTGGAGGGATTGGTCTTTTCTCCGAGTTGCCTAACCGTGACATATCTTGTGTGAATATATTCTCATGTTTGTTAACAATTCGGTTGGACAACCATGATGGGCTTATCAATCTGAAATATTTCTATCATCGTCGGTGTGAAAAGTTATAATTTAAATCAAACAATTTGCAAAGAAATGTCACACTTTTAGGATAACATTCAGAAGGATAGTTGGCACTAACAATTGCAAACGATGTGGGGTGAGGTCGCAACCCCGCCTCATCAACAAAGTCGCCCCTTTTGTAGGCAATACGGGTCACAACGTGGCATTCATTGCATGGTGTGATGGTGGCTTGGTCGTGACCTTCTTAGGAAGGCCAACACGCCTAGACAGACCTGCCGAGGTTGGAAATAATTCTATCTCTTTCCCCTTGTTTACATGTTTTTACAAGCTTCTGATAGACTCATCATCTCTATTTAAAATAACAAAGTCCACGGGAGAATTTTCAGAATAGGAAAGTTGCCACCTCATTTTAGCATCGCCGTGTTAGAATTGCCATGTCAAACATTTTCAACAGTTACTCTCGACAACGATCAATAGGACTCGGTTATATAAATAAAGATAGCTCGAGGACCAAATTCCAAGATTAATATGAGACTTTACTAAAAATCCTAGGTTTGAATTTGCTGTTGACACTATATAGGCATACAGGATGGGTGGACGAGAATGTACCTCCAAATGCGATCAAGACACGGCTTTTAACTCGGTTGGTCACCCTAGTTTTGCCTAATCCCACTTTATTCAATCAAGCTCATCCTCTTTGTCTTAACTTTGAATTTACAAAATTACTTCTCGTTTGACCACCGTCGATCGTGACGAAATGTGTTTCGACACCCACATTTCCCAATTCTAAGTTTGACGTATCACTTATTTCGTCTTACCTTTATTTTACGCATTCTCGTCTCATATAGTCATTCGAGCCTCACAAGTATTTTCTTAACATTTTTCGCGTTCGTCTTGTGAGACAAAGAGATGTATCTTGATTAGTTGTCCAACATGGACGCTTCACGTGTCATAGCCGCGTCGCACTTTGAGTTCGCCCGGTAGACATTCCGATCCAAATACCCGAGTCTTTTGTTTCTAAATTTGCAAATGGATGCATAAGAATATCTGTCCCAATAACACAAGGCGGTTTAAGTTATTTTTCACGGTACATATGGTGATGTTGCAAATTTTGCATATCCGATTTATTAGATCTTATGTTTTGACGAAAAGAAAAGATTAGATGATTGAATTGATACAATGCAAAGGAGTTGGAGAAAGGGGCAGAAAATGCGGAAGATTAAGTTAGAGAATTCACTTCATGTGTAGATATATGTGGCAATCCTACACAATTTGGATTGGATTATGTGGCCTGATATAACGGTAAAGCCAGAATTGTACTCATGTAATGAAAAATAGCCCAAAATTTTAAAGTATTAAGGAAATGCCGGAACTTATGAAGATTTTTCTACTTCTTTTTCTCCTGAAGGATGTCAACGTAAGAACGATTATAGTAAAAAAGAAAAGGAAAAAGTTGGCCTCCCTGACGACCAATTCAAATTCTCCTTCATCTTCTTCCCTCTCTATAAGCGCTGAAGTCAAATTGCAATCTGGTTCCCCATTACTGTGGCAGTCAAAAATTCAACAATCCCAGGCCCGTTCAACAATCCCGACCAAGATCAGAAGAGTCGAAGCAGGTGCTGGCAGTTTGGCAATGGCTTGGTATAAATACGAGACATCCTCGGACGCATTCTCTTCATCGTACCCACAAAGTGACTCACATCTTGCGATCACCAAAGCAGGATAAAAGCTAAGAGATCCTTGGGAAAAATCAGACTAGGATGAAGAAGATCCTGACTTCAGAAGCAGCAGTAGTCGTGATGATTTTGCTGTTTCTGATGGGAGCATCAATGCGGCCGAGCGAGGCGTGCCGGGTTCTGATTAGCGGTGACCACGGAGGAGCGCGGGCTAATGGTGACGAGCCTAGTGGAATCGTTCTCCAGACCCTGAAGAAGGGTCCGGCTCCGTGCACTGGGAACTGCGGCGGCTACACTCCAGGAAGCAGAAACACCGCCGGCACTACCGCCGGCACCACCACCACCAAGGCCTTTGCAGGCCAATCAGCCGTGGGCGTGCCTCCGCGTGATTCTGATCGCGTCCCTCGATCTGGCGTCGCTGCCAATCGTAGATAGTCCATGCAAAGGAGGCTTGTGAAGGGAATTGAGAAGTTGCAAATAAATAGATTGAAAAGGAGCCAATACACAGTTTACCAACACAAGAATTGTTATTTTTTCCCTTCCTTTTCTTTCTATGTTTCTGATGGATATTTTCATCAGTTATAGAGTGTTAAACCTGGGATGCTTGTTTAATTTTTACATTTAATATTTAAGACTGATACATTTTTAGCAATTTTTTTAGTGCAAAAGGCAAGAAGCAATTTTCCGATTTTCGCTAGCAAATTTTACTATTCATTATTTTGTCAATCTCATATCGATGAAGAACAAGAGTATTATTGAAACGGTACCAAAGCGAATGTGGTGTCAAGTGAATTTCTACCACGGACTAAGCTAGAGAAATTCAATGGGTAAACAACTTTTGTCCACGATAAATTAAGATATGCACTTCCTAAGTGAATCAATCATTTGGCATGAAGATTTAGTTGGTGTTTGCATGTCATAAGCGGATGTTATACTCATGCCTTCGAGAAAAATTAAATTTTCATTAATTATGCTAAACATATATGTATTAAACTTCATCTTATCTACGCCGATTGGCAGTGTAATCGTGCACTAGATGTAACGACCCGCTCCCGATTCTACTTTCGAAGTCTAATTTGGCGAATTTATGGAATTAATTAAGGGTTTGGCGACCCTAGGAGTGCCCTAGATCAAATCGTGAAAATTCGTCTCGGGCGATCCGGACTTCCGTAAATCACATTTTGGTCCCCCGACTTTTGGATAATTGCATTTTGACCCCAAAAGAAGTGAATTTTGGGCCTAGGGGCAATTTTGGAAGAAATCGGAAAAAGTTGACTTTTGGTCAACGGACTAGTCAGCGCTCGCGTGGACCGGCCCAACCGAGGGTCAAACCGGTCTGACCGCGAGCCGACCGGTCCGACCGCGAGCCGACCGGTCCGACCGCCGTCCCATCTCCTTTTCTCTCTCTCCTTGTGGTCGCGAGGACTTCTTCTCGCTCGTCCCTCCGGCACCTCAGACCAGGAGAGAGCGCGTCGTCTCCTCCCTCAGCTTCCCCGACTCTTTTACTTCCAGATCCGGCCAGCTGCCACCTCCGCCCCCGCCGCCGTCGCCGCCGGGAGCCGCGCGAAGAAGCCCCCGCAGCCAGCTCGCCCCCTATGCACGCCGGAGCTGGGCTGGACTTCCCGAGGACGCTACTCCCTCGCCGGCGACGCCCAAGCCCAGCCGCCGGCCCCAACTCGTCCCCGAGCCTCCCCTCTACCTCCCCATGGCCGCTGTTGCCGTCGACTTGCTCCGAAGCCGCCGGATTTTTGGCCCGACCCACGGCTGCTCTATTTTCTCGCCGTGGAGCTGTTGGTGACCACCGCCGGCGCTCCGGCAAGACCTAGCCGCCGCCGCCGCCCCCAATCGAAAGCTGGGAGCCTCACGAGCACAATGGTACCGGCCTCGCTCATTTTCACCGCACCATTTGGGAGAAACGGCCCCCGAAGCTCAGCCCCTCCTCTCGGATACCTAAATGGCGACCGCCGCTTTCATGCCGTCGTCTCTCGCCGCTCCGACCACCTCAGGCCACCCCACCGGTGCCAATCGACTCGTAGGAGAGTCAGCTTCCAGATCCCACCGGTTTCAGCCGTCGGTTTGGCCGGAGGAGGGAGAACCAAGTCTCGACCCGACTGCTGCTCGCTCGACCCGGTTCCAGACCCTGTTGGAGGAAACCGGGTCTGCCCGTCGGTTATTGGCCGGAACGGAGCCGTTCCGCCGCCGGCGAGCGCCGGCCACCTACCCCGCTGGACTCCCACGGCCGAGAGCCACCTGCCGGGAGCCTCGCCGGCCGGTCGCCGACGCCGTTGCCGGAGCTTCGCCGAGGATCGTCGGAGCTGCCCGAGAGGTCCCGGAGCTGTCCCGGACCTCGTTCGTCCCATTCGTGGCGTCAAATCGAAGATTGGAAAGCTGCATTGAGCTCAAACATGATCAGAAGTGCCAGAATCGCATCGCCGCTGGCCGTCGGCCCGCAAGAAAATCAAGTGAGTGGACTTTAACCCTCTATTAGGCGTGTTATTGCTTTAGTAGATTTGTAGGAATGAATGGATGAGCTCGATGAAATAGTTGGGTGGCTAGATGGTGTGTTTGGATGATTTAGCTCAATTGTGACTAGTATTTAAGGACCCGTCGATTGACGTTTGGACCGATTAGGTGTCCATAGTGCCCTAAGTGTTATCATTTGACCGATTAGGTGGCCATAGTGCCCTAAGTGTTATCATTGGACCGATTAGGTGGCCGTGGAGCCCTAGTCGCTGTGTCTGAGGTTAATAGAATTGATTGGGACAAATTGGACGTGGATGGAATCTGATGGATACTTTGATGGTATAAACGGACAATAAGGCCAATTATGGCCGGGTACACGGTATTGGCGAAATGGAATGGCTCGATTAGAATGAGTCGATTATATGGATAATTTAGACCAATTGTTGTTAATATGCCCTGGATTGGACATAGGTTTGATTGGAGGAGTGACTGAATAAATGGGAGACCTGATTGTAACTCGGATTAGAATGCTGAGGGTTAGGCATTACGATGGGTCGATTACGTGCCCAAGGGGTCCAATCAAAGGTCATTGGTCAATGAGACCGTTATTGGTGGCAACTGAGCAGCGAAAGCGACGATGAGAAATTACTGAGGATTTATGGATATTATTATATTTATTTTGATATTATTAGGCCGATTACGAGACAAATATGCCCTAATTTAAATTGGAAGTCGATGAGATTAAATTGGGTGTCGACAGGACTGCGTTGAGTCGATTCGACTTCGCAAGTTGACTGAGGAGGTCATGGACCCCGATTCGCTTTGATTTTGGCTTTAAGCCGAGAAAATAGGGCCACGGGCCCCAGTGATTGCTTGATGGAATGACTTGAGCCGACTATGGTTCGATATGTTGTGCCTTGGAATTTGGCGATCGAACGGTGCCATGGATTTGACGACTTAACAGATTGATAGACGGGATGACAATGTGCCATGGATTTGGCGATTGACGATTTAGGTCAATTGTGGCTGGATTTAGGACGCCATGGATTTGGCATTGATGGATTGGAGGGTCGACTAAGTCGATGGGAAACCTAATTATGGCTTGAATAGTGCCGGGGATTTGGCGGATGGAACGAACGATAATGATGCGCCATGGATTTGGCAACGGCCAATAAGCCGATTTAATGGCAAAAGATCAATTGGGGCAATTGAACATGGAAATTGACCATGAGTCGGGAAGGCTTGATCAGGGTCACAGATCGGTTACGAACGGTCTTAATTATTTAATTATCACACAATTTATTTATTTGTTATTTATTTTATAATCGTTCTTTAATCATTTAAATCGCAATTTATTTATTTATTTATGTTTGTTAATTATTTTAATTGTAATTTATTTCTTTGTGAATGAATCAAGTGGTCGACTAAATTGTGCGAATGGGGAATCGGAATGGCGTGCCATGAACTTGGCATTGGTTTGATTTGAGAATCGAATGGATAAGGTTGATGTTCTATTAGCCAGTTATGCCATGGATTTGGCGTTGGAATGGATTAATGGGTGGCCGAGGAGCCAATTAATGGTCAAGTGACGTTGAGGGAAACGATTGAATTTGAAATGGGCAATGAGCCGGAAGGGTTGAGTTAGGGTATAGACCGGTTGTGAACGGTCTTATTACTTATTTAATTATGTAAATTACTCAATCAGAGGAATTGTTATTCATTTGTGGGTTTATTTGATTGATTAATGTATGAGGATTTTGACTGACTGGGTTGTTGGGCTTAGTGCCAAGTCCCGGCCACGAGCCGGTTGACTCATAGATATAAAATAGATTGTGAAAACTAGAGAGTTTCAGGCTTAGTAAAAAGGGGTAGAAATGGTTAAGCTCTAGACGAGAGTAGAACAATGGAAGGGAAATTGAGATGATCATTAATGGTGGGAACGGACGATAGGAACCCTAGGGTAGTGGTATGCCTAGTTTTGGGTTAGGGATTACTCACTGAGATATCCCCATATCTCACCCCACCACAGGTTCATTGCAGGAGCCAAGCCTGGAGCCAAAGGAGGAACCGATCTAGCAAGAGTGGATCGAGACGGGATTGATGGAGGAAGAAGTGATGCGAGTCGTGAACCCTCCCTAGACATTGACCATGATTGTTTATATTTGTACATGAACTAGTGTCTGTACAGATTGGTAAAGGCACGTGATATTTTATGGTTTTATTCTGAAGGATTGTGAGGATTAATTAACTATCTCGCTTCCGCTAGAATTATGGTTACGATGTTTGGGAAAGGCCTGCGACTTGCCTGGGATGTCGCGAGAACCGATTGGCCATAAGAGAAAGAAATCGGGAACCGTCACGTGCCCAAGGGCGTGGCGGGGCGTGGCGGGGCCTGACACTAGAAGTTAACACCCGTATGGCCGCAGTCAAATATGCCCTTGACCCAATAGACACGATTGGTTGGAAGTTTTATGCCGGGGAACTTTGGCGTTGCTCTCGGCTTCTTGAGTCACAGATGATCGCTTCTTCTCCTCTCTTTTGCAGCGCGCATGCCCCCACTTCATTTTGGGCGTAAAAAAGAGGTGTCCTTTGCCTCTTTGTACCGGTTCCCTCCAGGGACCATTCAAATGGAATCGGGTTGGGCTTGGGTCAAGCCTACTGCGGACGGCCCGACCTCGAAACTCAACGATGGCTGATAGCGATTGAGCAGATGCGATGGCAGATCATGCGATGTGAAACCTAGCTGTGATTCCAAGGAAGCGCGCCACAGACCCATTTGTCTTCCTCTTCACAGTGCATGTCAGCAAAGAATCTTTTGCTTTTTTGAGTTCGTAGGAGCTAACATCTTCCTCTACATAAGGGAAGCTCTTGTAACGGGAGGAGCAACAGTTCTCCCCTGGGTTTTCTTGAACTTAGCAGAGGTCTAGCGTTCAGACATCCTTGGAATGAAAAGACGGGTACAGTATTTCGGATGTATATGGTGAACTTGTCCGATACATATGCTCGATCCAACATACGAATGAACCCAGGATCGCGCTTCGTCTGTTAATTCGCATTGGAGAAGTTTGACTGCATAAAGATGGCATAAGCTCTGAAGATGTGGTCCTAGGTATTTGGATAAACCTTAGAATGAATCACTGCTGAGTTGTGCACCGTTCATAATCACAGTAGTCCAAAAATTACTTATAATGCGTGCATGCGCATGGATCATATCACGTGTAGAACTTGGGCTTTGCATAGAATTTCTGAGCTTGGTTACGCACGATACCTTTAGTTATGAAAGTTTCACGCATTTGTAAGTACGTGATATATTCTACCAGCTTGACAGAGTTCCTTTTTCTTTTCTAATTTGAAATAGTTTCAAACATGTACTTTGGTCAAGTCTATTTTACATTTGATTGCCGAAAGAGTTAACAGTGTTTAACACATATACTCTACAGAGTCATTATGTCCTAGATATGATTTTTAAGTGGTAAGCAGAAGTATCAAATTTTTATTACTAGATACCAATATTTTTCCCTTGGATTATTATAAGTCAAATATACTTGTGTAACCGAACCATCTGTGGATATCACCCTTTCAACGGAGAAATAATGCAAAAAATTCTCTACACTGATGGTGAACTCGATAATAGATCCTTTTTTATTGGACTCATTTGCTAATTCAGCCTATACATTCACAATCTTGTGAGTGGTTCGACAAATGCTTTAGTACGGTCGTAGCATTTCGCAAGAACTTTCGAAAAGTCATTTCATCCGACTTCAGTGTGTGGCAACTTCCAATATGCAACTAGAGAAATGCTTTGCCAAAATTAAAAAATAAAACAAAGCATGACACACCCCACCACAATTACAAATTTACCAAACTACATATGAACCTCTCCATCTATAATCTAGAGGACAAGAAGCAGGTTCCAAGATTATCTCTTCTCGCCTTTTCCTTTTATCATTATTTTCTTCTCTCTTAAGCAAGCCATGGAAAAGAAAGAAAAACGGTACAATCGGACCATAAAGTATAATTGTCTCCATATGTTTCTCCCCAAAATTATCAGTCTATAAACCCTACCCTCAAAAGGGTCAGGACACAGAGTTAAAGGAGACCTAATATGGACAAAACCCATTTGCATGCTCTGATCGCTGCACAGAAACCCTTTTTCTTTTTTTCCCCACTACTGGATCGATCAGAAGAACAACATCATGATAATTGGCCGATCCACCTGCACGTAAAATCTTATCAGAACTTTCATTGATCTCTCAACATCACCTTTTGTTTATGAAATTCAGCAACGAGCGCCACGAGGAATGGTCAAGAGCAGCTCCAGCTTCGCTCCGACACGAGCGCAGGTGCGGCACATGAAACTTCAGTTCTTGTAATGATAAGAGTGAGCAGTGTTCGTGTTGGTTTGGTAACGCTCAACAGATCAACCACGTCAAAGCTTATACTTTTATCATCAGAGAGTGAAAACTAAGGAAAGCGAAGTTGCAGAAACTTGGGTTGTACATATTTAGCTCAAAAGAGAGAGGGGGGAGAAAAAAACAAATAAGAACCAGAAAATAGGAATTTATCCCATTTGGGAACTCCATCTGGGCAAGAGAAGAAAAAGAAACAGCTGGAAAAGTAAAAAAGAAAATATAATATCGAAAAACAGAGGAAAGGAACCCAAAAAAAAAAAAAAGAATTTGACCACGACCATAACTATCGCCATCATCAACAAGCTTCAAAACATCAACGTCGTGATACATATGTTAATATTTTATATAGAAAAGGACTGGGGGCGAGATGATCTTCACTCTTTATCCATCTTTCTTCCTTCTCCATCGTCTTCGCCTTTCGGTTGCTCGCGTCATGCGTTTCTTCATCTCGTGAAGTCATGGACGAGACTGGGCCTGTCCGTGACGTTGAGGCGCCACGAGAGGAAGGAGATTCCGCCGTCGGAGGAGTCCCGCGCAGCCGCAACGACGTCGTCTTCCATGAAGCGGAACTCGTGGTTGTGGTGGTGGTGGTGGCCCGCCATCGCCGCCGGCGAGAAGCAAGAGGGCACCTTCTGCGACGCCGGCTGCGCGTGGTGGACCCATTGGTGGCCGTACATGTGCTGCGCTTCCGCGGCTCCTCCGCCGCCGGAGGCCGCAGCGGCCGTCGCTCTCCTCTCCTCCTTCTTGAACCGGATTCCGCAGGCATTGCATAGTGACTGTACATTCAGAAAACGGTCATATTATGTACCGTTAAAGGTGGAGATGCAACATATTAACATATAGAGAGAGGCATCAACAGATAATCAACGAACTATGATATATGCTGAGCGGCAAAGATTACGACATTGCTTGAATGGGAGAGAAAGAAGAGCTTCAATATTCCACAAACTCGTACACGAACGCTGCACTGGAGCAATCATTGTGGATGTCTACTAAACAGTGGACGATAGGGATCATCGTCACTCTATATGCAAATGCTAAGTTATCGCTATCATCTCCGGAGAATTCGAAGGTCGCACTCTTGATGAACACATGAACCGAACAACCCCCCAACAAAAATAAAAAAAGGAACTCCATCAAACAAATTGCAGAACCAGAACGGTTTTCGAAACAACACACGTGAAACATTCTCGATTATGTACAATGCACGAAAAGGACAAAAACTAAAATGCAAGAGCTTATGCAACAGTTGGATGTACACGCGTACCGACGTCGCGATGCATAATTAATCCGCAACGCACCTTTGGGCCACGCGGACCGTTGCGCCAAAGCGGAGTGGAGGTGGTGTCGCAGTTGGCGCAGCGGCGAGCAAGAAGGGGATCGCTCGCCACGGCCGCGGATTGATTACCGCTGCCATTGCAACCGCGGCTGGGCTTGCCGTGAGAGGCGTGCTTGGGCTGGAACACGTCCCAGCAGAAGTTGGAGACGGACGAGCGCCGGTGCTGCTCGGGGCGGCTAGCGGTGGCGCTGCTCCTCCTGTAGTGATCGTCCGGGCCGTCGTCGCCAACGACGAGGCGGGTGGAGGGAGTGCCGAGGGATAGAGTGCAGTCCACGGAGGAGGAAGGGGAGGACGAATAGTAGAGGTCGCTCTCGTCGAAGGGCTTGGGGAAGAGCATGGAGAAGGAGGAAGCGCTCTGGCTGCCAAACGGGCCACACGGGCACGGCTCTCTGCTACACCTATGCATCATATCAGCCCCTCTCTCTATCTCTACGAGTCGTGTCTGGCTCTTCTCGTTCGGGCTTCGAGGGAGAAACGAGAGATCACGTAAATAATGGGGAGAGAGACAGAGAGAGAGAGAGAGATAGAGGGGGGAGTGAATGATGAGAAGGATTGAATGGGTGGTGAGGGAGAGAGTATATAAGGCCGGGGGGGGCGAGAAGGAAAGGGCCGAAATAGGAGTCAGCAGGTTGGGGCAGTGACCTGTGGTGGTGGGGGTGGGATTGTCGTGGAACGGCCAGGAGGAAGAGGAGGAGGAGGAGGGATGTGCATACGAAATTATGGGAAAAGAGAAAAAGGACAGGCTCAGAAGAGGGTCCCAGGTTCAGATTGCCATGTTGTAGAGAGAGAGAGAGTAGTACTACTACTACTATTTCCGTTACCAGGGACTGCTGGTGTTTGCGCTTAGTGATTAAGTCGTGAGGGTTTTGCAGATAAGCAAGATGCAGAGGCTGCTCTTGGGATCGTATTTATAGCCACCACTTGGGGAGAGAGGGAGAGAGAGAGATCAAGGAGGGGGAGAGGCTACGTTATACTTTAAATAAACTCGGAAGTCATTAAACTGATAATTCTGCAGCTTAAAGTCTTAAGTTCGAATTAATCATTATACTCGCGCATTCCTTTTAAGATCGTGTCAAAAAGATAACCAGCCCCTCCAGTATATGGAACCGAGCCGACGACGCGTGAGCCGAGAAAGCCGCCATGCACGAGGAGGCTCAATCGAGTCCTCGAATGGTCCTCGGCTCCCCACTACTCCTCGTTAGCAAGAGAAGAAAGGGTTAGTGTCCAAATTCCGCCCACCAAAGTTAGGCTCAACGACCAATTTCATCACGACCGTCGGAAAGATCGAATGCGATCTTTCTGTGGGGAGAATTTTTCGTAGGAGACGAGGCCGATACGAATGCGATCCGGTCACATACGATGATCGTGCGGTTTCCAGGGGCCGCGGGTCCAGAGAGAGGAGGTGGGGGGGAGCGCAGGGAACAAGGGTGAGGGATGGTCAGAGGGGGGAGGATCGGGGCGGTCAAAAGAGGGGCCACGTGAATACGGGGGAGAGAGAGGAACAGTCTTTCCATGGATCTATCTGCCCCGCCTCCCCCCACACCCTAACTCTTCTCCGATCACGAGGCTCTGTCTTCGTGACCTTATTCTCCTCATTTCTGCCCCGAAATAAACATAAACTAATAAATTAATAAATGTTTGTGTATATATATATAAATGGGAATTCACCCCCCAGTCCCAGTCCTACTCCTAGTAATCACCTTTTCCCCTACCCCTCTGTCACTTTGCCTGACTCCCAAGGAAAATGGGGAAACTTTAAAAAAAAAAAAAAAAACACCCCTCACGCGCCGCCCCCCCCTCCCACGCGCCGCCCCCCTCCACCGCCTCCGCCTCCCCCTCCCCCTCCCCCCAATTCACGGCTATTTGCATTCAACATCGTAGGTTTTACTATCGATGGACATCATTCTTAACGACGATCCGATTACCTCACAACCGATCTCGATGGCTCATGAAATAGGATCATGTGTGTGCAAACGACATTTGACGTGTCAACACGCCGTCGATCGGATCTTCCCAACACCCCCCCAAAACGTTAGTCCGCCTGGCGATCATGCGACGATAGCGAAGAATCTCGACATCGATTGTCCCCTTGAAAAACCGAATGTGGGAAGACGCCCCCCACGCTTCCCTCAGTCGGGGGCGCTGCGATGTGTGTCCAATCGGTCAATTTCGTGACTCCTCCCCAAATTTTTATTTTTATCTGTCCATTTTATCAACATGCGAGCGCGAAATTCACAAACAATCAAAACGACCAGTGATCGTACCGTGGAATCACGTGAACTGCACACCAATGTTCCCTCCTTCTCTCTCTCTCTCTCTCTCTCTCTCTCTCTCTCTCGTCATCCTCATAATAATCACCTCAACATCCCCGATTCTTCACACGAAATCAGTCCCCACATCAGTCACCGCCCAGACCATATCGAAAAATAGGAAAAATAAAATAAAAAGAGCATTGCATATTTCTAAAAAATAATAATAATAATAGTGGGGGGTGGGATGGGAAAGAATAAAAGGCAAAAGACGGAGAGAGACGTGAGGGAGGGGAAAGATCTCCCATGCAATCATCAAAGCAGCATCGGTTCCCCTTCTTGGCTTGCTGGGAGAGAAATCTCCCCCGGGTCAAAGTTGGGCAAAACTCGAAAAAGGGAAAGCTCCCCATCAAAAGGCCAAATACCAAAACCAAAAAAAAAACACTCAACAACAACAACAACAATAACAAGCCCAATAAAACCCCCCAAGAAAATCCTAACCATACCCAAAAACATCGTAGGAAAATGCTATAAAAACAAAAGGACGTCATCCATGGCACGACCCCGACCGGACCAGTCTCCTCTGGAACATCGACCCCTATTCAATCAAAAGATTCAAATAATTAAAAGGAAAAACATCGGAGGGAGGGAGAGAATCAGATCTTCTTGAGATTGGTGAGTTTTAAGAGTTCGACAAGCGCGACGACCACCACTTTCCAAAAGATGCTCTCCCTCAAATTTTCCCTTGTTTGCATGCACCCCAACCCACAAAAAAAAAAAAAAAACAAAGAGAGAGACCAGAGCTCGCGATTAGCCCGAGGCCCGAAGAACGCACATCACGTTGGTCCGCTTACACGTGCAATTCCTCATTTATTATTGACCCACCCACCCCCCAAGAAATGAAAATTTAAAAAAATGCCCCGGAAATGTTACTATGATTACGACCACGTCGGAAAATTCAATAATCGAAATCCCCCCCAGAAAACCCGTCCCTCTTCCCAAAGGGACATCCGGCTCTCCGGCAATATGTAGTTTCAAAAAGATCGGCAGAGGATGTTTGTTTTTCCTCTCGTTGGTTTCGACGGACGAGGCGCTATTGTGTATTCTTTCTAAACAATAATTATAATGATTAATAAAATTGGGAAAACAAGTGACCACCCATGAAGAATCTAGGCCGATGCTAAGGTGTTTAATTTGATTTTTTGATCGTGTCATGTTTGTCGACCGCCGCTGGAGATGTGATCGTTGAGATGGGTCGATGAAATTGAGTAAAGAGCGGTGGTGATTACCTTATTTAGGATTTGAATGTTTGTATTTGCGAACGACGGATATATGCTGGGATGCTAAATAGTGCGTCTTAATAGGAATCGCGTACTCGTCTTAATAGGGCTGTTGGGACATAGGTAAAAGATTTCAAAATTAAACTCGTGCTTTTTTTTGGGGGGGCTAATGTCGAGCTAACCGAGGTGCAAAAGAGCAATAGAATCGAATGTCAAGAATCTATTCCGGGAAAATTATGAAAAAAAATGTTATCACCTTAATATATTTGATCCAATTCATTCATCAATATATTTATAATCATCAAGAATTTTATCTCAAAGATGAATGGAAATGCAGGGTTTGCTTGATTATCCATCAAGCAACATCATGTCCCCCAGGCTTTTCCCGACCCAGGAAGTTTCATTCCGTTCGATCATCATCATCCCTTTGGCCAGCCAAACCCACAGCCAAAGAAATTAGAAAAGAGGAAAAAGGAAGGGTGGCGAAATCAATCATGATGTAATGTGGCTCGTTGGATTCGGTGGGGCCCCCACCCCGCCCACCGGTCGCGCTTTTCCCAGATCTCCGATCGTATCTCTGCTCGCCCCCTGAGCCCGACGATGAATAAATAAATAACCACCACCATCATCATCATCATCACCATCCATCCATCTATCCATCCATCATCCACCCGCCCGATCAAGGCCCCACGCCACGTCAGCGCCCTCCACCCTCGCCCGATCCGCACTGCGTCCATGCACGAGCGCCATGTCGTTACCTCGATCTATTTCCGATTTAAGCATAGATTAATGTCGCGAAAAATCCTAAATTTTTTTCAATGTCCTTTTTTTTTGTTATCGCGAAAGATCCGAATTTATTTTTTTTAGTATAACATTCGCTCGAAATGTAAATAAAGCTGTCGGGCGGGGGGGAAAGAAATTTTAAAGAAAGTGGGGGGGCATATATATAAATATAAATAAATACGAGATCGGGACTGCGGAGGAGAGAACCGCACAGTATCGAGCGCATAAACAAACGGGCACATTCCTCAAAAGCCACGAGATACAACTGGAATGAATCTCCGACATCTCTCAAAAAGCGGATGCATGGGAATCTCTCTCCTCCCTCCCCCCGCAAAAACGCAAGCCCGTTCAACGTGAGACCGAGACCAGATCGCAAGGGGATGACGATGTGTTGGGGTGGGGGTCAAAGTGGGGCCCTCCCCTCTACTACCCGACAAAACGGGAGTCCAAACTGAATCCTCCCGGCAAAGGGAAAAAAGGGAGGGAGGGAGAAGGGGGAAGCCGGGGAGGGGAGGCTTGGGTTGATCAAAGGCCCACCCCCCCACCCTCGCCTGTCATGCTGCAATCTTAGATATACTCTCTTTTTATGGGCTAAAGTGCGATTAATCATTATTATAGTATGAGAAGATCCGACTCGGAAAGTAGACCGGCCAGCCTCCGCCCGCTTTTTGTCTCCTTCGAATTCTTCTTTCCCCCCCCCCCCCCCCCCCGGGGGCGGCCTCTCCGGATCCGATCGAACCGAGCAGATCGGATGTTTCCTAGCGCGTTTCGGGGCCGCCGCGGCTGGCGCGTCGCCCCCGCGTTCGGATGGATAAGTTTAAGGGTGGTCGTGATGTGGTAGCGGTCGTGTCGACGACGCCCGGATGGATCGGCCGGGGTGCTTGATCCATCCGCCACCGGACGCAGCTGAATAGGGTTCGCACATGGCGTGGGCAACGGACAAATCTTCTTGAAGAAAAGAAAGTGGAAAAACCAACCCGTTTTCCTCCGACAGTGCAACCTTAAAAGGGTGTAAAGATATGCCTTCCCTACACATCAAGCAATTACACCGTCATCTTTCTCCCTCGCGTAGCGACCGGTGCTGATCAAGAACACGTTTTTGTGCACTGACCCAATTCTTCAAAGCTAAGTTTAATCCGCCTAATCTTTATGACGGTTCAATCCATATTTGTTGTCGACACATTCTTATCATACCACCCTTTGAGCTAGAACTAGTTTACACACCCTGCGATCCCCATTGGTCAGTCAAGTTCTTCCTTGGCGAGGCCATTGGTCAAGCTCAAGATTCGATCTTTGAACATGTGTTCTTTGTTGTCTCTAGGTCGAAGGCAAACTTCTTTTTTTTTTTTTTTTTGGGAATTGGTCTTAGTGTGTGCATCAAGAAGACAAGAACTTTTTCAGGTACCACTAAAGTTAAAAAGAAATGCAATTGAAGCAGTTCGAGGAAGTAAAGCAAAAGCAGGAGAGGAGAGATGCAGAGAGAGAGAGAGAGAGACCCGGATGGACCAGCAATGGCATTCGGAAAGAAGGGAGATTGCGTAGGAGGAAAACCCTCCCTGATAAGCCGTCCTACGAAAAGATAAAGGTCAAAAAAGTGGACTGTAACCCTCTGATTGTCCCCCTCTATGGAGATCTGTCCCAAGAGGTACAGGGAACCACAGGCTTTCAATAATTTAGAACAGTTAGTGAGCACCTCAACACTAATCATAAGTTTACATCGAGAAAAATGCTAATCGATGTACACCATCTCATGGAAAAGAATGAAAGGGGTAGACATATGCATGATAAGAGAATAGTCTTTCAAGAGAGAATGCATATAAAAAAAAATGGAGAACGTACCAATATAGAAGTCTATTTAAAAACATCTCATACTCTAATTAATGTGATTTTGATGAAATTAGATAGGTTGAATTTAGTCAGGTACTTGGGAAGAAAATCGAGTGTAAGTATGGCGTTAAGGAATACATGTATCAAGGCGTCAAAAGCAGAGCATGCCTTCAATAATGTACCAAAAAACAAAATGTTATTCCTATGATACATAACAAAATACAATTGCCTCGACGATAATCTCAACCTCTTTAACATAGCTAATTAGACTCTCGATGCCTTTTCTGTGCTTTGCATGACTTGGAATCGAAAATTCAATGCCCCGATCTCCTCTTGTCAGCCTAGCGATGAAACTGGACGTATAGCTTCACATTGCAATTTTCCTGACGTTTGAAATCATTAGAGATAAAAGTCACAAAGAAGTGAACGTGCGAGAATTGAGAAAAACAAAACAGAGCAGATTACATCCGTGGATCTGTCCTTGTTTTGCGATGATTAAACCTGGTCTTAAGATCGCCTTTAGGTCACTCAACCATTGCTGGCACTCGGGCATCAACTACTGTTCGTCACGGGCACGATCGTCACGGCGAGCCGATCGATGACGTGACGTCGAGGCGCGGAACGGGAAGAAGTGGGGAGGCTTGGAGCCTCGGAATGTCATCATCATGTCAATCTCGTTCGGGGCTGTTGGGGATCTTGTAGCAATTCTAGACGATCTTGCCACACATGGTCGCATCTTTCCCAGGTGTTATTATTCCGGGAGCGACCTTTTCATGAGGAGCAAATCGAGTCGTGGAATCATTCCTCTCTCTCTCCCTCTCTCTCTCTCTCTCTGTCTCTCTCTCTCTCTCTCTCTGTCTTCTCGTCAATCTTCACCATCGATGGATTGGACGACCGTCCGCGGATTGCCATTGATGCCTATGTTTTCCTAGGCACCATTATTCGTTTGTGTTCTTCAAGGACGGAAAGAAAATCTTTAGTTGATTTTAAGACGAGGTAAGTCATCATTGAGGGAACATTGAGCGAACTTGAATCGGGTTGGAACTCAATATCAAGCCCAACTTTGTATCTAGATTCGCCCATCACAACAAATTTATATAGTATGATCCTTTTGAGGCTAGCTATACCCCACAATTAAGGGTGCGAATGGTAAAGTTTCTGTTTAAAAAAACAATTTCTTTTGAGAAATACTTCTTTTTTATTTCTATTCTCCAAAACAATTTCTGAGTAAAATAAGTCGTTTAGTAATTATATGAAATTTTTATTTTTGTAATAAAAAAAAGAATAGGAATACGTTTGGTTTCGTTTTTTTTTTCTTCTTACTCATAGACGACTGAATGACATCGATTAGCGACGGTTGAACGACATTGATCGGGGTAGCAGTGGTCGACAACGATCAAGCGTCGAACAACATTGACAATCTGCGATGGTAGCGGTTGGCGATCGGTGGTGTCAGGCAATGGTGGTTGGCATAAGCAATCGGCTAACAGCAGCGATGGTTAACGTTGGAGGCAATCAGCAACTGGAGGAAGGTGGTAATTGGTCGGTGGTCAGCGATAGGCGGTCAACAGTGGCTCCGGGCGGCCACAGGTGGCCGTGGCAAGAGAAAAGAACAAAAGAAAAATAAAAAAGAAAATTAACTATATTTCTAGAAATTGTTCCCAAAAATAAGAAGCTAATTCTTTTTATTTATTGTTTCTCGGGTTAACTTTTTGTTCCAATGAACAAAAAAAATTAAATTGATATTACTAAATGGATTTCTGTTCTTTTTTTTTTGTTCCAAAGAACAAAAGAACAAAGAAACAAGAATGTTGCCATCCACACCCTAAATAACTTTTGCCAAGACCGTTCGAAAATCGCCTCTAGTCGATTGGTGGAGTGAGTGTGTTCGTGGCCCAATTAGCCTTTATTGACGCTTACTATGAAAAGAATTAGGGAAAAAAAATCTATAGTGAATTTCATTTCAATACCACTTTCCATTATTTTCAAAATTTTAAAACTTCACAAACTTGCCTTTTGGTTTGCACACCCTTAGAGGTGCGCAAAGGTATCAAACCAAACCGGCCGATTTTGGATAGTTCTAACGGTGAATGTCAATTCAGTTCCTGATTCTCGATTCCAAATATGGGCCTACCACCTAGATCAAACAGGTTTTCTTAGTTCTTAATATTTTAAATTTCCAAAACCCTAATTCCCATTCTTTTCTTGCTCAGATTCAATCACGCCACATAGTGCTCACGTCTCCCTCTCAGCTCTAGTTTGTGGAGATGATCATAACGTTTAACTTATCACAGGCTTATTCTATTAACATTACTCATATGGTAGTTGAGACTATGAACTAACACTTGTAGTTTTGCCCATAATAGTGGGGAAAAGAAGAAGAGAAGGAGACATGGCCGGTACCTGGGCCCATCCGAGGGTTGGACTGAACCGAGCAATTCAATCCCGGAGCGGGTCTAGGATCAGATGGCCCAATTCCACAAGCTAGGGATCGAAAACTTACCCACTCTAGAATCAATCACCTGGAAACATCACATCCTTATCTTCCGTCGAATTTCTGTCTACCAAATTAAGCCGTGTCGTCTTTCCAAAGCCCGTCCTTTCATCAAGAAAACCTTGATCCACCTTCTGAACATTTTACACGACAACACTACCGCCACCCTTCGCAGATGCTCATCACTCTCCAGGCTTTGCTCCTCCCTCCCTTCGGTGCTATGCTTGTCTGTATTTGCGTGTCACAAGCCAACAAATCCTTGGTCGTGAAGTAACCCGTGAGGTGTCCGATGAGCCGAGAACGCCAAGTAAGTCTTCCTTCTATAATTTTTTCTAAAAGTAGTGTGGTGAATGACATCCTGACATCCTCGAGCGAGACACGTACGACACTTTTGGCACAAATAACTGGTTTTTGGCCTACCATGGCCTTATTAAGGGCGCAGCATCAGCTCTTGATAAAGTCGTGCATGGAAGGCCAACTCTGCCTTCATAGCTTTGTAGGGTCATTACCTCTCGTGTCTTGATCTCTCTCAAGCCCTCGCTGTCGTGTCGTGTTATCCATTTCTCACTCTCTTCTCGAGTCGCGGGTGTGGAAGAGCATGGCAACCTCGTATCGAGGTGGCCGCGGCATAAGCAAGCTGACGCCATGGTCGCCAAGCTCACTCGATAAGTCAAACGACTCCCAGGCAAGTGAAGTGGTGAGCTTGAAAGTGGAGGATGCAAAGCGGTACTTGGGCCCAATGGGAGAAGGGCCTTTGAACTATTGACTCACACACAATTCGCAAATGACTCCTGCGACTGCTCGTGCCTCGCTGCTTCCTTCTTGCCTAAAGTACCCTTCGCGTCATACTTTCAACAAATCTAATGACTTATCGCAAGTAAACAAAAGAAAATTCTCACGTTTATGCTCCGATAACTAGCGTATATATAATTGATACTTTTGTTGATCTGTCCTATAACGAGTTTTATGATTTTGTCATTCAACGTACAAATGGACACTTTCCCAAAAAATCTTCCATTCTTGCAATACCTCTATTTGAGCACTTTTAACTTTAGAGTTTCAAGGCTAAACAATCCCATTATGTCAAAAGACACCCTAGCGAGTTAATTTTAATTTTCATATACATACGGTTTGGTTCATTCTTGCCCCATTCACCATCTCAGAAGTCTGCCATGACCTGCTCTTTATCTAAGTCCTGTGGCCCGACAATGAAAGCACGTTCATATCTTCAAAACCTTAGCTTGCACGTAGCTCATATTCTTGCACGGCCGCATTGAAAATTTCTGAATTCCGATAAGCAGTTGCTGACTAAAGAACAATGCATCGGGTAGAAATACGTTCGGATGTGAGGGCGCGCGAAACCTAACTCGGGGCATTACGGTTTGAGAAGGTGAACAGAAACACAGCAACCCCAGTCAACGCCGATCGCCTACGTTGACCTGCCTTGGCGAGGTGAAGGTCCAACTCCTCATAGAAACGCGCCACGTGTCGCGATAGCTAACCGGCAATTATTGACGGCTTTCTCCATTCATGGGCTTGGACAATGACGGGTCCCTAAGCGATGCTCCCACGGGCTTCAATCTATAGATTATAATCACAAAAACCTAATCCCTAATTGGGGACTCCACCTAATCCCAATGACCCGGGGCATCCCCCTAAATCAACTAATTAACTAAACTTTCGACAAGGAGTAGATCTCGGTTCGTTCGGATTGTTTCAATTGCCCGAAATATTTGTCGATCCCTATGGAGGGTAAGCTGAGGATTAAGTAGGAAAGCATTCGATTTTATCGTTTCCAAAATGTGGATTTAAGATGTACGAGAATAAAGGACCCGGGCACGTTATGGGCCGACCGACATGTGCTTAGTAATGCCAGATTTATCAAGACTTCATATTGATTTGTTAAATCATGTGTCGGGTTATAAGTGTGCTGAAAACCGACAACAGTAATGCCATTTCACTTAGTAAACCGACGTTAGTAACTCTAGCATTTCCCAGAATTGTTCTAGCTACATATGAATGTTAAGCAAGTGGGCTAGCCCGCACTAAGGGTTGAGCTCATTGTCAAAGCGTTTGGATCCCCTGTCCTAGTTTTTTCTTTTATTAAAAAAAAACCTTCCCCTCATTTAATGGGGACCGTCCGATAAAAAATCAAACGGTCCTCTGTGCAAGAGAGATCTGGTCACCCAACATACTATCACGTGATCTAGATCCATTGTCAAATGGCTTGTCTGTTGCTCATTTGTGTGGTTTTGTTTTTCTGCAGGATTTTTTTTTCTTTTTTAATAACATCACATGACATAGAGTTCGTTGAGCCATTGTTACAATACTTAATCATTAAAGCTCTCATGCGACACTTCAGGTTTTTAAACTAGCGGAGAGTAATTTCGCGGCAATTTACGTGGTATATGAAAATGGAGGAGGAGGTTCGTGGAAATCTCTCAAGACTTCTCACTTGCCTCCATAATAGCGAGCTTTCTCATTGGAGTTAGTATCAACAACTTGAATCTTAGGCCAAATCTCAAAATAGCACGCAAGAAGAGTGTTACGATATATATATATATATATATCTCGTAAACTAGATCTTTTCATTTAAGTGTTTCTTAAAAGTCTCATGTGACAGCGGACCGCTCTCACTATATGCAAAGGGTGTGAGTATGAAATTTTGTTCAATATTATCCTCAATGCATTACCATAATCGCATCAACTCACTCTATCACTTGACATGATAAGCAAATAAACCCTATTTGAAATTTACCTAACTCGTGATTAGAATAGGGTAGACTATTGATTAATCAAGATCGATTCACCTTTCACTTTCAATGCCAAGACATAAAATAACCCACGATTTTTATTCATTGATTTGAAAATTTAAGCTTCCTAACTTATAACGTCGTGATCCGATCGATACCAATATGCCATTGCCTCTATGCAGTGCAAATCTTTCCATTTTGCAACTCGACTTTCGACATGATCAAAAGATAATCGAGTCATAACCACTTAATCTTATATGTATCATCGCTCGAGATGACATGAGCGCGACGTATGAACGCCAAGCTCTCGTCCGAGGGCTTGTGGGAGAGAGCAAAGATAAGGAGAACATCGCAAGCTAATCTCGTTCGGCCACCGGAACCGATAGTGGGGAATGAATGAGGGTCTAAAACGTGCAGTAATGGAGGTGACCTTCGAGCGAAGCAATCTAGGAAAGTGCCACAGACAGGACCCAACAGCATTAATGTCTGGGACTGCCAAGTCGCAGAGCAGGCATGCTTGTCCACCCAACCACCAACTTGCCATAAGACACGACGGGCAACTTTTAGTCATGACCCAATCGAGCGGGATTGGTATTATCAGAAACCCTAGACATCCACATTAATGTTGGCCGTGCATATACTTACTCTGACTTAGCATGTCGTGATACAATGCCGTGTGATAGAGTAAAAATGAATGACAACTCCGACAGGAGGCTAGCTGGTCGTTCACCGGCACTGTACTCCGAATGGTGTAAAAGACGGTCGAATGAACAAGTCAGATTTTGTTTTTATACGTCAGGGGAACTCTCGCTTGCATGGATTTACAGGATCTGAGCATGGGAAGTTATTGTCCAACAAATTGAACGAGAGCCGAATGGAAGTTCGAATGAGAAACTCAAACATCTACTGGGACGTCGGGAGCCGGGCGTGTCCTGTGCTCCTGACCACATGTATTAGTATGGTCTTAAACCTTTCGATCCACGGGGATTGTCAATTTGCAGTGAGCCGAACATTGGTAGTTTTCTGGATCCATTCATTCAATTGAGGGTTAGATCGGCCATTTTAACCGCTTGCATATCCCATCAGCGTCATGTTTCTGAATCGATGCTACAAGTGTCGCTAAAATTGTCGATTCTTTATTTCTCCTGCACAATTTTATCTTCCTAACTTATGTCAATTCATATCAAGCACATTGAAACACGTCTAACAACATGTTGGTATATTAAGCAAGTTTTTGCCAACGTTAGGACTCATCTTTAATGTTAATCTAGTGCCCTTGTGAATCTTTTTTTTGGCATTATAGCTTAAATCTTTGGATTGGTTGTTAATTGAATCATATATAATGTTGTGGAAAATGAGAAGATGGATCTCTGAACTTTTCTTTAATATTCAATGTGGTTCCCAAATTTTTTCTTTTTGTTCAATCCAAAATTGAACTTTAAAAATGTGCTCAATATAATCCCTCTATTAAGGGTATTGCCACATTATGCACACTTTTTTTTTTTGTCACGGACTGCCACAACGGTGTTTATTAGGTCAAAATAATGATGAAGATTGCCACATCTCTTTCCCAAGTTAGCCAATATTTTTTTGCCTTCCTTTGTTGTTCCACCTTTATTCTGGGGCCAACATATATATATATATATATATATATATATATGTATGTATGTATGTATGTATGACATGGAGGCTACATGTAGATCACGCGACAATCCGACATGGCAAATCTAACATCAAGTTAACAAAAATTATGGTCTCGTCAATTTATGGTATTATCAGACTTTTTGCCCATACATTAAGTAGATCTAGGAAAGTTCGAAACCAAGATCAATAAAAAAATATAATTCAACACCATATTGCACATTAAAAACAGAAGACGTTAAGGTCACCCATGTCATTATTTTCTATCCGTGTATATGCACACCACCATGACTTCTATTCATCAAGAATTCCTCTAACTCGAGTCGACGTCATTGAATCAGAGGCTTTGGTGTCGTGAGAGCCCCATGTGAGTTCTACGTATCGGTCTCGCATGATCATAAGCTGCAATACGAAGTACGAGGCAAGTGACACGGATTGGGTGATTGCCCGGCCATGGCCATCCTAACCGCTCAGACCCGCATTGATCCGGGGGACCGATACGCGCATGGATTAGGATCGATCTACGATGGATTTAGCGCTAGGCCCTTAGATCATCCAATCCCCGAACAAGGATGGATCATGAACGATCTGTGACCATGGTAGGATCAATTCACGCTGAATCAGCGCCCGATCCAAAGTGGCTTCTCGACTCGATCAGGGATCGATCCATGTTCGATCCCAAGTGATACTCCATGATCCATGGGATCGATCAAGGATTGATCCGCCACACGATGCTCGCTCAATCCATGGACAACCCTTGGGACCGATCTGGGATCGACCTCGAGGAACCATGACATGGTCCTCGTCCGATCCCCGAACGATCCCTTGGATCGATCCTGGACCCAATCTGCATGGGTCATGAACCGATCAACATGGGCCACAAACCGATCGTTGACTGATCCCTCGACTGATCCGCATGCGCCATGACTGATCCACGACCGGCCAGGGACCGATCCAACAATCCCCCAACGACTCCGGCAGACTAACGGGCAGATGATGGGACTGGCAACGGCTACTTTCTTGTGTCTAACAGCTACTTGGATATAAGGGACTCGATCCCTCTCATTATGAATTAGCTGATTAATACAATATCCCGATCATCTTTTCAATTCTCTCAATCCTTCTTGTTCTCCTTGTGATCACCCTCGATCCGTTCGGTTCAAGCTGACTTAGGAATCGGTTTTTTAAGGACGCACGGGCAAGGAACGCTGGAAAGCTCGCCCCGTGAGACAAGCATGTCTCCTATTTATCACGCGACTTCATCAAGAACCTGACAAAGCCACGTGGTCGGGAGGCAATTGTCCTGACCTTTGACTCGATCGGAGTCCTCGTCCTGCAGACATTCATCCCAGGAAGGAGTAGGCCGTGGCAGTTGATCCAAAACCAAACAACCTTTGGGCCCTGTCCATTCAAACAGCAACCTTGTTTTTGTCTTTTGTAAGTCTAAAATGAAAAATGGGAAAAAAAAACTTTCTGGTAAACCATTTCTGTTTCTTGTTATTGTTCACGATCACAGCCCGCAACCCACGACCCGAACGAGTCGATCCCGTGCAAGAAATCACGTCCACCACCATCATATCAGAGATCCCCCTGGCCCCAGATCAGATCTTCAGCTACCTGTCCCGTTCTGCTCCTGGTCCTCCTCCCTCTTTCGCCTACGGTGTTGAAGATTTCGGAAAAAGCCCCCGAATTGTGTGAATTTTGCATGCGACTTTCTTGATCCCATTTCAAGCTCGACCCTCCCAACAGTCGATTAAACATTGGACAGCAACCCAACACCAAATCCCACCTTCTCAGTTTAAAAATCCCTCGCTTCTCAACCCCTTTCATTATTAGTACTCTCCCTCTCTCGCAAGAACGAGGGACGCACACACATCCACATCTGAGAGAGAGAGAGAGAGAGAGAGAGAGAGAGAGAGAGAGAGAGAGAGAGAGAGAGAGAGAGAGAGATGGTGAACTTTGTGGCGATCCAGAAACCACTATTGCATGGCCTCATGAAGATGGCCGGAATCCGCCCCTACATGGTGGAGATCGAGCCTGGCACCGCCATGAACTTCTGGGTGCCGTGCGAGACGGTCAAGAAGCCCAACAAGAAGGCTAAGAGCAAGGGCGAAACCGTTCTTGTCAGCCCCATGAAGCCCGCCGTCGTCCTCATCCATGGCTTCGCGGCCGAGGGCATCGTGACGTGGCAGTTCCAGGTTGGCCCGTTGACGAAGAAGTATGCCGTATACATCCCTGACCTCCTATTCTTCGGCGATTCGGTCACCGACAAGAGTGACCGGTCACCGGCTTTCCAGGTAGGGTTGAACTAGCTCCGATGAGGAGCAAGAACATGCATAGCCATCTGCACTTCAAATTACACACAGCTAGGTGGACATAATTCAGTTCAGTGGGCTCAAGTGTGTGAAATTCCTACTGTATCCAACATTATAGTCTATGTTAGAAGATGAGTATTTTCCTACACACAATAACAAGGTATTTTACTTAAGACAGAGGAATTGGTCAGCTTCAGTGAATCCGGCCAAGGTGGACGGTCGTGGGGTTCAGTTTAAGAAGTCACTTTTCTTGTTGAAAAAAAAAAGAACTCTTTTTTCATGCACAATGTTTGTAATACAGGCATTATCAGCCTAGTAACTTTGGGATTCGAATCCGGGCTGACAGAAAATCTGACCTTAGTCTCCATATAATCCTTTTCTTTTCCTAAACCCAATTTTCAGGCCGAGTGTGTGGTGAAGGGGCTGAGGAAGCTCGGGGTTGAGACGTGCACGGTGGTGGGATTTAGTTACGGCGGGATGGTGGCGTTCAAGATGGCGGAGATGTACCCAGAGATGGTCCGGGCCATGGTGATATCAGGGTCGATACTGGCCATGACGGATTCGATCAGCGGCGAGACGATGCAGAGGCTTGGGTTCTCTTCCTCATCGGAGCTCCTGTTGCCGACGTCGGTGAAGGGACTGAAGGCACTTCAGTCAGTCGCAATGCACCGCAAGATTTGGTTCCCCGACCGGCTTCACAAAGACTACCTCGAGGTAATTGTGGTCATTATTCTTAGCCATTATCTGAAAACTTGCGTCGATAAACCTATATATAAAGTCTCAGATATGCTTTTCAAAGTAAAAGCTCTATATTTTATATCCACATATAGTCATATACACTTCTATATTAGTTTATTTTGCCTCTTCATTATTCAAAGACGATAGGAGTAGCTTCCTTTCTCCTCCTGTTTCTTTGACATGTTCAGGTGACCCCGATTGAGGTAGTTAACTAGTCCCATGAGTTGATGTCTCGACTTTTTATATCAGAAATGCAAGTATGAAATGACATCATAAGCGTCAAACGGATTTATCAAGAGTCAGTCTCGCCAACACTTGCCCGAAGGAGAGTTCAACAAATTTTTATTTGAAATAAATGTTTCATAGCATAGTTTTAGGCTATTCTTCAATCTCATGATGTCTCTTCTTACTCTTAGTTCATTAAAGCGGGGTCTTATGAGTACAAGTCCATTTATGGATCCACGTAATCTAGATGATTACGATCGTATCGTCTAAATTAAGATCCAACGTCCCAACAATATTGTGGATGATGATGTCAATTAAGATCCAACGTCCCAACAATATTGTGGATGATGATGTCGTGCACGCAGAACCTTTGGACCTGATCAAATGAAAAGGACTTCCAACCACAACACCTTTTTCGGCGATCACCAGCTGACTTAAAGTGTGCAAATGGGTATTTTGTCATTTAATGCATTACCATTTACACGGCCCTCTTCATCTTGACAAGCCTTGGACGAAAAATCAGTGATCGCGACAGCAATAATGTCCGAGATGTTAAGACTGCTTTAGAGAATCAACCTATTAAATAACACGAGAAAGAGATAATTTGGGTACTCCAATAACTATAATTTGCTTCACGGGCATCGTGTTCCTAGCTCGCGGCGAACTGCACTATCGGACTGGGTTGACGCTGAGGAAGTGATCCCAGGACATCAAAAAGCACTGGAGATTTCCTTGACTCTCTTAGAAAGGACTTTGAAATGACAGTTCATTCCTGGACAGGAACTAAGTAACATTGTTTTGACCCAGCTAGCTTTTTCCAATGTGCAAACAACAGGTGATGTTCACAAACAGGAAAGAGAGAGCTGAGCTGTTGGAAGCACTTGTCATCAGCAACAAGGACACCTCCATTCCTAACTACTCCCAGGTATTTATCATTTGATTATCATACCTCTGTTTCATTTGATGAATCCATGAATCTCATTCATCCATAGAACTGAAACACTGACCATGTCCAATTTGGTGTAAAATTTGCAGAGGATACACCTTCTCTGGGGTGAAAAAGATCAGATCTTCAAATTGGAGCTGGCTCAGAACATGAAAGAGTATGTACCCTTAAATAATACTTCCGCCGGGATTAAAGTAAACAAAAAAGCAGTTGTCCACAGCCAAGTTCAATATACTTGAGGACAACCGATTCTCAGCTCAAGAATCATGTGGCGCATGCGTTAAAAACCTAGAGAATGATGCACAATGAGTCAAAACATATCCAATGGTGTGACAAGCATTGTCTTATCACGTCGGTCATAGAATGATTCTGCCCAACTAACTTTAAGCATGAATCACCTTCAAATTGAACCGATTAAGTAATCCTATGAGTGAAAACATCATATGATCATTCCAATTCATTGTACTCTGTCCCCGTTGGGTCAGTTAAAGATGAATCTGCCTGACAGTTTGTATTGGACAAAATTGCAGACAGCTAGGAGAGAATGCAACGGTGGAGGGCATCAAGAAGGCAGGACACTTGACTCACCTTGAGAGGCCATGCGTGTACAATCGGTGCTTGAAGCAGTTCCTCACTTCAGTCCATCAAAGTGAAGTCAAGAAATGAGCTCAATTTTCCTTTTGTGCTTTCTTTGTTTTTCTTCTCTCTAGCCTCAGTCCAGTGTTTAAGAACATTTGAGTGACTGAACTTTTACTTGAACAAGATAATAAAATGGAAGAGGCGGCATGCAAATATGTTTGTTTTTCTCCAATCATTGCTAGTTTTCTTCCTCAACAACTCTGAAAGGAAAATTTGTACTACGACAAAGCATAGATGCCATGTGAAAGTGACAAAGCTTTTGCAAAATCGATTATCTGAATGAGGACTGAATCTCTTCCAGTGTTCTTCCCTTTGTCTCGGGAACAAAAAACATCACAAAAGCAACCATAAGAACAGTTGTCGCGGTGTAGATAGTGAAGGTCCCTGTTAAGAACGTGGGAAAACAACTCAGGAGTAAAATACACACAACTACCCATTCATGTACATATAATATGGAGCGATTGAATTATATCAGTTAAGATGTACCTCCTGTGCTCCAATCCAACAGCAAATTCTCACTCATCGTGATTGCCCAGGAAAAGAACCAATTTGCTAATGTTGCTACGCTCCCAGCAAGACCCTTAATGTCCACAGGAAGTATCTATAATATGCAATTTGGCCCAACAAAACAAAGTCTGATTAGATTAGATCAAATTGATATAAAGAATTAATATATCCATTTTTGACATCCCCCAAAAGCACGAAGAAGTTTGGTCATTTATTCTTTGTCAATGTTCTTTTGTCATTTCCTTCTATTTATTATTTTTTGTGCCCTCTCCCTGACATATTTACTATCAATTACCACAAAAACTTACGGGGATAGACCAACGAATTAGTGATAAGTTGAGAAGAGGATGGCACAACTATCCAATTAAAATGGCAAATAATAGCTTCTACCCCCGATACAGAAAGGAAAAACCTTCATTCAACATACCTCAGACATTATAAGCCAAGGAATTGCTCCCACCCCAAGAGAGTATGCAATTATAAGAACCTGGAAAAAATACAAGTTAATATCTTAAGACACGCCAATTGTACTGATAGAGCTGCAGAAAATCGCAAAAAGAGCGAAGTCTTACCACAAGCCCAACCACTGATATTATTCCCAATATGCTATACACATGAGAATCTTCTGATACAGTATCCTGCAGATAGCAAAGAACAGAGGGAGTCCATAGTGCATTTAGTTTCCCTGAACATGACATTGCATGAAAACTCTATTAGAAAGCACGACACGAGAGGACTGCAATTTTACAAACCTCCAGATAGAAGGCAACTGAAACGATAAGAAGGCTAATAGCCATCCCAGAAGACGAAATCTGCAAGAAATATACTTCAGATTAGGCTGCTTTGTAGCTAGAGAAAACTCAACAGGAAAAGATTATTCAACTAACAATAAGAAGCAGCCTGCGACCAGCTCTGTCCATTAGCCACACAGCTACCCCAGTGGCAACAACCTAACTCATTAAAAGAGAGATGTCAGAGAATGATACCACATCTTTGGCATGTCATGTGAAGCTTTGAATCACTTCGGTTCATATGATATACAATCTGCATGAAATGACTTAGAGATGCACTTCATATAATACCTGGATTGCCCCAAGGCAAACTGTTGCAGCATTGCTTGATGAAATTCCTACCAAATTCACCATGCGTCTTAGATTCTTGCAAAAAAGGATATTCTTTTTTCTTTCCTTTTTTGGGTGGTAATGAAACCATTAACCTAGACCAGCAAGTCGTATTCAAAATAAAATTGGAAGAATGATTTTGGATCTATGCATACACGAAGAAACAATTCAACCATTAACCTTTTTGCTCTCTCTGTGCTTCGGAAATGAGCTTTCACTGCGGATGAATGGGCCAGTCATTATGCAACGTATTACTTACAATTAAGCCTAGAGGTTTCTAATTATCCAACACACTCCTGTCAAGCTTCTGAGAAAGATCTCATAGAGATATTTTTTGGTGCATGCATCCAATTATCTAGCAAACATCTATTTTATGTCTGTGACTAGCAAATCGAGAAATGTAGAGAACAAGTTCCATACATTTGAACGAAACATCCCTTCTTCTTGGTCAAAGAAACTTTATTGATCGTAAGTGCTCATATCTATTGGGCAGCATGCTGCTTATTCTACATGACCTAAATTATGCGAAGCTAATCTATATTTTCTTTATTTTATAGTTACTTTGTGATTTATACGCATTAACCACTTAATTAACTGCATCAGAGGGCACTTAGCTGGGTCAAAGCTTTAAGTTATGCAACAGCGGTCTGTTGTATGTTTTCTACTTCCTTTCGAAAAAAAGTTAGGAAGTATAATATATCAACTATACGGAAATGGACATATTACGCCATTATTTTTTCTGAGAGGTCTAATAAGTTCTCTGTTTACTTAAAGGCAGTTTGATTCAAATCTTTAAGCCTAGACAGAAATGGTGAAATTTCAGAAGTTAAGAGTCAATGTCCTAACCAGCGCTCTCAAAAATCTTGGTGGAATAGAATAAGACACCATTGATGCCAGTGAGCTGCTGAAGCACAAGCAATCCAATTCCAACCTGGACCCCAAGGAACCGATACCTTATGAATAAAGCTTCAGTGAAAATGCACAAAATCAATAGAGTTCATCAGAATCAGAGAGTATTCTACCATTAGAGGAAACCAATATCTCTTCCTCTTGAGATTGGCAAACCTGATTGTGGTTCTTGTACTTGACGATGCAACAGATTTCTGAAGGAAAAATATCATCAGAAGTCCTAATGCTATAAGTGGAAATTACAAACCCAATAGACGAGGCTTCCGTCAAGAACATCTAATCCAATTGGCAGATGCAGTGGTATAATGGAATCGCTGATGACTATTTTAGGCAGAAGGAATTGACTATATTGATGCATTATACAGTACCTTAATTTCACTGACTTCGGAGGAAATATCTGCATCAAAACCCCGTAAAACTTGTAAAGAGGCCTCAAATTCATCTGTCAACCCCATTTTGGCCTGCAAGTTTTGCCACCATCAGCAGAGGCAGTGATTTAGAGACTTCCCAAGATATGATAGGAAACTTTATGTCAGCTGAAAGACAATTCTGAACTTTGAGCACATAAACAGATGTATAATTTGTACCAGCCACCTAGGAGACTCTGGTATGAAAAATAAGCCAGGTATCAATATCAAGCAAGGCAAAGCCCCTGCCAAAAACGAAAAAATTGCGCTGTTTTACATTGCTTGGAGCATAACAAATTATTAATTGACTTCTCAGGGAAGAAAATCGTTCAGTTATGCAAATAGTGACAGGCTGAGAGGATTCATCTCTCTCGAAAGCAGTTAAATAGACAGGCTCATTGGTGATGGTAACCATTCAGAAGGTATTCTTAGCGAACTTAAGTATCTTGAGATTTGCGGTTCTCATTCAAGTTGATCAGCATACAGTCTTGCCGCTTCTTAAGCCAGTCAAATATTGATGCTTGGTCTTTCCTTCCTTTATATATGCTTACCTAAAATTGCTAGCACTCTCCAGTTGAAAAACATTCCCAACACATAAGCCAGCAGAATTCCGATAGTGACCGAGAGCTGCACAACTCGAAAACTTAAAGAAATTAAAATACTCGTCATATTACCATTGGGATAATTTATGGATAACTGGCTGGATAAGAAATAGAGACGAGAGGGAAGGTCTGTCTAGTTTCTTCTCCTACATCCATGTACTGATCTGTGGCACTTGTACTGATGTCCACTTGTAGATCTAAAAGCAAATATTCTTGCGCATGTGAAAGAAGAAAAAGTGGACAATTGAGAAAGAAGAATTTGGCCAAGATAACTGAACGCACTGCCTTGCTAAAATCATAGAATTTATAGTATGACTTCTAACGAAGACATTCAAGAAACAGAGAAATAAGGTGACTATTAACCTGATTCACAGATCCAAGACTTCCTCTCATGTCTTGAGGTGATATCTCGGCAATATATACAGGCACCTAAAAGTGACAAATCTCGGTTCAGGCATAAAGTTCGCAGGAAAACCATTGGGATCATTAAGAGCCTTATCAAGGTTACCGTATAAGATATGACGCCCACGCCAAATCCCTCCAACAACCTTCCCAGGTATAAAAATGAAGCATCCTACAAATAGAAAACCTTAGAATGTGACAAATCTGTAGCTCTAAAGCACAATTCCAAGTGTTGGTGGGGCAGAAAGAGCTCACTTTGGAAAAAGAGATGATGAACCATCCAATTACATTGGGGATTGCAGCAATCATCAGCGACTGCAGTTCAACAAATGAAGCAGTCTTCAGGAACTAATATATTTAGCTACTAGCAGCCGATGATGCAATATATGCACTTTTACCTTTTTCCATTAGAGATTTTACCTGTAGCTAAGATAAGATCGATATCTAAAAGTAAATAGTCAAATCTTTCTCAACTTGATAATATACAAAAGCACTAACTCAAAGTCAATGATCACGTCTACAGCAGCTGCTCCTATGTCTAAACTATCAATTGAACTCTGCTTGCCGATGAATACAACCATATTAAACAGCCTTCTTTACCCCTTTTCGGCCAATATACTCTGCAATCTGGCCACTTGCAATCGCCCCAACCATTGCACCAACATTAGCCAAGGAACCAAATAAAGAGAACTGTTGCAGAGAAATATGCCCAATCAACATCGTCAAAGACCAAAAGTTACTGCAATTGCCAACACAAAATGGCCAGGAATTCAAAAGAAGATGAAGAACAAGTGACACCTCTGACTGCGTGAGACTTAGGTCGCTGATGATGTCTTCCTCTGTCGGGGACGAATACCCACACTGAGAATTAACAGAGAAACGAATATCACTCACAGTTGTTCGCGGTTATAACATCGGTACCTAGCTAATAATGTAGGTGACGACCTAGCTAATAATGTAGGTGACGTGCACGCACGCACACTCGCTTCGCCAACCTTCGAAAAGTTGCAACTTTTTTTCCTGTGATATCATCGCGTATACTTCTAAAAGCTGGCACGGTTAATAAACCGTTTAACACTATAATGAATGAGTTTGATTCGGCCATTAACGCTCGCCATTTCGCAAAGAGACGGCACTCACCGTGAACCCAAACTGAATAGGGCCCAAGGCGACAATGAGGACGCAGAGAATGACGGAGACGGAGCCATCGCGGATGATCTGCGCCGACGAGCCCAAGTTCGCCGTCGTGGACTGCCGCGAGCTCATCCTGTACCAGTTCCCAGAGTTGAGCAACGGCTTCCGAATGTCCCTCCCGCTTCCGCCATCCTCGCCATCTTCTCTGTAACTCATTATCTCTCTCTCCTCTCCTCCTCCTCCTCCTCCTCCTCCTCCTTTTCTTCTTTAACGACCGCAACCGAAACTCCCACGAAAAGAAGACGACTTCCTTTATGGGTTTGAAGCGAAGGTACCAACCTTGAGATGTAGGTGCAAAATTTTAGAGTCAAGGCTTCACTTCACGGGCTGTTCGCTGGTGGTGGCACCAAATCTTCTGGCGGTGAGGGAGAGGGATTTGAAGAGAAGGTAAAGAAGACGGAGGGTGAGGAGGAAGGAGGGGAATACAGTCAACGGGTGTGCTTCGTAGGAGAGATGAATTCCAGACAAGTTGGTTCAGACGGACGACAGCTGGATTCCCACTACGTCCACTTGTCATTTGCAGAGTCTTCTTCACTGCAAGCTTGCTGATTTTCCGTGGCTACTACTCATGGGGAGATGGTGGCCGTTTTCGGTTTGAAATGTCGGTCGGAAACGGGGAGGCTTCGTCCTCCTCGCCGTGACGATGACGGCGGACCGACGGACGGACAAGTCCCGCTCAAGATTATGCATTGAATGGTCCGGGCCTTTGCGCTAGGGCAACGTCACTTTCAGGATCTTGGAAATACAAGTTCATTGGAAAGTAGATTATAAGCTCCTTATCTTAACTCTAGACGATCATAAAGTGATCGAAATCTTTCGCTGGATTTTCCCTTCCGTAGCGGATTAGATTGAATGGCAAATAAAAAATAAGTAAACCGCCCTGAAAACGGAAGCGCAAAGGCCGAAAAATTATGGGATGTCGAAGTCGTGGGCGCGCGAGGAACAAGAGAGATTGAAACCGAACGTTGGGATCAGAAGATCTTTTGACATGGACATGACCGTTGCATTCACACAACACCTTAGGGATCGCCTCGCAAGGTGGTTGACTTTGAAAAGATGGGAAACAAATGTTGGAATCAAAAGATATTATGAGAGGAGTCGAAACTCGAACAAGGATTCGGTAGGGTTTATTGGCAAGAATCGAAGCCCTTTGGATCTCTACCTAACCATTTTCCAATTACCTTCTCCCTCGACACTCCACGGCTTCCTCCATTCCCGAGATCCCAAACGGTCAAAGCTCTCTCTTTAAGAACGTACGTACATTGTAATAGCGACGACCCTTCCTTAAAGAACTTGAATTATTAAGTTGGAACTATCTAAGAAGCCGTCAAAGTCGAGCCCTTTTTCATTTTTTATGCGCGCGACCCTTGTTCGTCCATTCCACTTGCGATGTTGTTTAAGTTCTGAAATGGGTATTCTGATATGATATTAAAATTGGGTTCTGCCCCCAAATTCATTCGAGGGGATGCGGCTCAGTCCGTTCGTGCCCAAGATGTTCGTGTTAATCACGTCCGACATTTTGGTGTTTGGACCTTAGTAAAACAAATTAACCACCACAAAAAAAAAAAGGATTATAGCCCACCAACGACGCTCCATTGGTACATTTCGATTGACTTACGATGTTGGCTTATTTAACAACGACGTGAATTGCAAACGGATGATTGAACGAGAATTGACACTGGGTAAAAAGATCGGAACTATGACCCGAAAGTTAATATACAAGTTTCGACAATCAAATTCGGTACAACTAATATTAATAAAAAAAAAGAAGAAATTACTATGTTGTGCACTTTTATAGAATCGGTAATTACCATTGTCCGACTACGACGCGATCGTAATTAAGAGGTGCCGAACTCATCGATGGGCTATAAAACTGTACGGAAGTTATTGTTGTGAAAACTTATTTGTACCATCTCTTTCTTAATTATGCGAAATAGTGTATTGAAAATATGAATATATATATTTTTTTATAATATGTTAGAATGTTGCCAATACCCTTTTAATATTTATGTGGAGCTACTTTGGATTTTTTTAATATACTTTTTATTTTTAAAGAAGCTTCCCTCCCTCCTTCCTCCTCTCCCTCCAATTCCTTTGGAGATCAAATCAAGAGGAGAGGCCATTGATATCGAGTCGGACCCACCCGTATTCGCTTTGACTTTCCATTCGCCGATCTCATGAGAAACTCCGTCAAAACCCCACCTCCACCCCGATCTCCCCCGCCCGCCGCCGCCGCCGCCGCCGCCGCCAAGATCCCATTCCGGCCCCGCAAGATCCGGAAGCTCACTGGCCACCCGCTAGACCCCGCAAAAGCACCGCCCCCTCCCCCTCCCCTTATCGCTCCCCAAATCCTCAAACCCCTGTCTTGCCACGGCGAGATCGAGGTCGCCCTCTGCCACCTCCGCCGCTCCGATCCTTTGCTCTCGGCCCTAATCGACTCCCTCCAGCCTCCCACCTTCGCCTCCTCCGCCCGTCCTTTTCTCGCCCTCGCCAAAAGCATCCTCTACCAGCAGCTAGCCACCAAGGCCGCCCAGACCATATACGCGCGCTTCCTCGCGCTCTTCGGTGGCGGTGAGGACGGTGTCTCGCCCGACTCGCTCCTCGCCCTCTCGCCCCAGAAGTTGCGGCAGGCTGGGGTCTCTGGCCGCAAAGCTGGGTATCTCCACGACCTCGCCGAGAATTACCGGGACGGCGCGTTGTCGGATGAATCGATTCTTGAAATGGAAGATGAGGGTCTCTTGAGTGCGCTGACAAGGGTCAAGGGAATTGGGGTCTGGTCGGTTCATATGTTCATGATGTTTTCGCTTCACAGGCCTGACGTTTTGCCTGTGGGTGATCTTGGAGTGAGGAAGGGTTTGCAGGCAATGCACGGGCTCAACGAGTTGCCCAAGCCATTGGAGATGGAGGAGCTTTGCGAGAAGTGGAGACCTTATAGGTCTGTTGGGTCTTGGTACATGTGGAGGCTCATGGAGTCTAAGGCCGCAGCCGCAAAGGCAATGCTGGCTTCGGCGCCTGCTTCGGTGCAGAATTGATGGAAATTGCTTGTAAACGTTGGTTAACGTTGGTCAGCGTTGGTACCCCCCCTCAGCATTCTTTGCAGTTTTCTGCTTCTTGCTGTCCTATGTTGTGCCTCTGTTTCAATTGGTTCTCGTGCATGTTTAAACACGATACGTTTGGAATTGGTCGATCATTTGTCAGCCTTCTTGTTAATCTTAATCATGAAGCTCCGTAGATGTGGAGTTTTACCTGGAAAAAAGTTGATACCTGTGTCGCCCGGGTTCTTGCTTTTGAGAAGTTTAGATGTTTCCTGGTTTAGGAATGTATAAGATAATTGATTTGGTTCACCAGTCATTGACATACCCTGTTGTAATCTGTATGCCACTCTGCGGTGATGCCAATCTGTTTTGCCGTCTAGTGGCCTTCAGTTAAGCAGACAGGAGCCATAATTATACTTAGCTGGGCTTCTTGTTAGTGTAGCAATTATTTCCATATTCAGATGCTTCTTTGGAGAGATGACACCAGAAGTGAGCTTCATTATATACTATGGCGATTTAATCAATATCCCAGATCCATTCTCGGGGTCAAATGTCTAATTTTACCGCTTGCATGTTTGGCTGAACTTTGAATGGACTCATCTCAATCCGTGCCCTGCTTATCGTCGAGGTGCGCGCGCTTATGTTCGGTGTTCTATCAAACTGAGTAGCTCGATCTTCTTGCCTGGAAGAGTTAATTGCTGACATTGTTGTCATTGGTTTACTATGTAACTACCGTTGTGCGCCTTCAAGCATTTAAATTTGTGATAACATGATGAGACTCTTGCCCAGCAAAATTATCCATTTCGACATATTCTGTTCAGGTTATGCCCAGTTACGTATTTTATTCCGGGCAAGGAATTGTACGTGCAAGTCTGGTACTAAACTTTCCCCGAGAGTTTTGAGACGTGAAGGATTAAACTGTGATGGTTCAGTTCAGCATGTTGTTGCATGCTCTTCTCAGCGAGCTTCCTGTCATCGACCCCTCAGCCCAACTCGGCTTTTAGTGCTACAAGAATGCTCGTCTCTTTTCTGCTAGTGTGACTGACCCGGGCTATTGTTTACTTCTGAATCTTCCTCATTATTGCCAGAACGAAAATATTTTACTCCAGTTGCTGCTCTCTGGAAATTTCTGATGCTTTTGTGCCAATGGGATCGGAATAGATTCATGCAACCTGTACTCACTTTAAGTATTTTCGAATTGACAAACGGATACTCGAATACAAAATATAGCTGAGGCGTGAGCACCTTGTTTTTCCAATTGGTTCGTCTTTTGGGCAATTTTTGCAGTTAGAATTCAAGTTGTAACGTAATGTCAAAACTGGCCTGGCTCTATCACACCCTTGTCCATAGGATCAATCACTCTGTTATATTTTACTTCATGACCGTCTTCCGAAGTTAGACTGCATATTGTTTGACCTACTGTACACATCTTTCCCTTGAAGTCCTTTCATTCAGTACTCCCTATGCGATGCGGGTCGAGCCCATCGATTCCCAAAGTCGTACAACGCTGATTGCCATCCATTAACCGCAGACTCATCAATCTTGGTTCCACACAAGTAAAGCTCGTGACGAGTTCCGATTTTGACGTGCGGGGCTCTACGTGCCTCTATAGCCGTTGCCCCTCATCCTTTGGGGGAACTTGTAGACATATAGATAGATGAATTTTAGGTTCTATTGGAGCATGTTTGACGGTCCATCCGACTTCCACAATAGATGATGAGATCTAGCCCACATGTGCTAATGAAATCTAATTATTTCATGATCAATACGCACGTGGCTAAGTCTTAATATCACTTGTGGAACACTGTTTATACAGAGAGTTGGAAGCAAAAAAGAAACCAATTCCCTCAAATGCTCTGCCAAAACTTAGCTTGCAAGGATTGATTAGGTGGGTGGGTGGGTACTGCGATCTTTTCCCGATCTCCCTTTGTCCTCTCCATCAAGTGGTGGTCTTGGACACCCTCAGGCGGCCTAATATCCCGATCTCCCTTTGTCCTCTCCATCAAGTGGTGGTCTTGGATACCCTCAGGCGGCCTAACAACTAAACAATCCCTAGTGGATGAGTCGATGGGCGAAGTCGTCAATCCATAGTGGATCGCTTGGCATTGTACAGGTAGGTTTTTGCGTGAAGTACAGAGAGATAAGCTGAATATCAACCTGATTCGCAGATCCAAGACTTCCTCTCTTGTCCAGAGGTAGATCTCGGCAATATATGCAGGCACCTAAAATTGACAAACCTCGGTTCAGGCATAAAGTTCACAGGAAATCCACTGGAATCATTAGGAGCCTTCTCAAGGTTACCGGATTAGATATGACGCCACGCCAAGTCCCTCCAAACAACCTTCCCAGGTATATAAATGAAGCATACTACAAAAAGAAAACCTTAGAATGTGACAAATCCGTAGTTCCAAAGCACAATTCCATGTGTCGGTGGGGCGGAAAAAGCTCACTTTGGCAAAAAGAGATGATGAACCACCAATTACATTGGGGATTGGAGCAAATCTCCAATGTGCTCCAATCCCCAATGTAAACATATATGGTACTTGTAGCGAGGTGGAGCTTATAAAGTCTGGTTGCTGTAATTGCTGATATTACACAGTACATATTCGATTTCCTGACATATATGGACGCAACAAAGGTTTTGCTTTAACTGTGATAGAGGAGATTGTGTCTAAAAGTTATTGTGGAGCAGTCAATGGTGTAGGAAGAGTTGGTCTTCTGATGAGGTCCACGGTTACGATAAAGTTCAAGCGCGACTTGGACTTAAAAAATGTATGTAGCAGTTGAGACCATGGGGCTTGAGAAAGTAGAAGTGAAGTTTTGATTTTATTAAAGCGACCGTGGCTTGCACAAATATTGAGCCAATGTGGACACTGTTAAAATTATGTCTCCAATTTGTGTAGAGTTGTGTAATTCAAGTAGGTTTTCTATTTTGAATAGTTTTTTTAATTAAATGCTTTTCTAGTTGAAGAAAATTTTCTAAAAAGATATTTCTTATTATGGATCAAATTCATGCATATATATATATATATATATAAGAAGTGAATGTTCTATTCAAGAAGTAGAAAAACTGAATTTTTGTTGATGCATTATACCTTGAAGTAATAAAGAAAATTTGAAACGCCGTTTTTCGAGTACTTGGCAATGACTTTTTATGGTGGGTTTGTTTGTGATATTACATATTCAAGTGTTAAGAATCAATATGAAGAATTATAAAGCTAAACACTTGTGAGTGACTCGAATATGATTGTAATCTTCGATCCATCGCTTGATTTGTGTGAGTCATTGCAAGATCTAATGTTTGATTTATTTTCTTATTCTGTCTGATTTTATTGTTCAATCCCTTATTTTGGCAAAATCATCGGCACCTAGCTAATAATGTAGGTGACACGTATGCATGTGCGCTCGCTTCACCAACTTTCGAAAAGTCACGACTTTTTCTCCCGTGATCTCATCGGATACACCGCAATGAATGAGATTGATTCGAATATTCACGCTCGCCATTTCGCAAAGAGAACGCACTACCCTAACTGGATAGGGCCCAAGGCGACGATGAGGACGCAGAGGATGACGGAGACGGAGCCATCGCGGATAATCTACCCCGACGAGCCCAAGTTCGTCGTCGGGGACTGCCGCGAACTCATCCCGTACTAGTTCCCAGTGTTGAGACTGTCTCTCCCGCTTCCGCCCTCCTCGCCGTCTTCTCTGTAACTCATATTCCCTCTCTTCTCTGCCCCTCCTCCGACCGAAACCGAAACTCCCACGAAAGGAAGACGACTTTCTTTATGGGTTTAGAGCGAAGGTAGCAAACGTGAGAAGTAGGTGCAAAATTCCAGAGCGAAGGCTTCACTTCACCGGCGGTTCGCGGGTGGTTGCACCAGATCTTCTGGTGGGGCGGGACAGGGATTTGCAGAGAAGGGTGCAGAAGACGGAGGATGAGCAGCAGGAGGAGAAAAGTCAAGGGGTGCTTCGTAGGGCAGATGGATGTCCGAAAAGTTAGCTCGCACGGACGACAGCTGGATACTGAAACCGGCAACGTGTCATTTGCATTCTCTTTCTTTACTGCGGTTTGCTGATTCTTGTGGCTATTCATGGGAGGATACTGCCGTTTTCCGTTTGAAAATGTCGGTCGAAAACAGGGGAGCTTTATCCTGCTCACCGTGACACCGACGGCGGACACGCACGTTCTGGTCAAGATCATGCATTAAATGGTGCGCCTTTGGGCTTGGTCAACGTCGCTTTCATGATTTTCGAAATACGAGTTCATTGGAAAATAGATCATAAGCTTGTAATCTGATTCTACACGATCGTAGAGTGATTAAAGCTTTTCACCTAAGTAATGTTCTTCGAAGCTGTTTTGACAGCAGGTGTCGGCGAGGTGCGACGGTTCCTTGGAGCAACACGCGAAGAGATCTGATGGAAATCAATGGCAAGTCGAAAAGTAAATTGCTCAGGAATCGAGGCTGAAGGATCGTAAATTACGGGATGTTAAAGGCACGGCTCGGGGAACAAAAGAAACTGAAGCGAGGGGCACGAAACTAGAAAGGGAGGAACTTGAAAGTGAAATCACTTGAATTACGGGTGCTCCACGCTAAAAATGGGAACTTTAACACGGACGTTGCACATCCATAACACATTACAGATCACGAAAATTGAAACCGTATATCAAAATCAATGAAAATTGTGATTGATGAGAAGTCAAACTCGAAAATAAGATTTTTGACAGAGCTTTGGTAGAATCTAAGGGCGTTTCCTCCTTCCCTCCGTGTTCTTTCTATAGAAAGAACAAGAAGAAGAAGAAAATTCCGGATCTTCTTTGATCGGTTGCTGGATTTTCATCTACCAGTTTCCAATCACCACTTCTGTCCCGATCCCTATAATTGGCGGCGGCCGCTGTCTGTCGATTCAAACAGGTGGCGCTTTTCTTTATCTTAAAAGAGTTTTGGTTGGTCGTGGGACTTTCTGCATGCACCAAGTTGAGCTCCAGCTTGACTAGTGTCGACCCTCCCCTCTACCTCAACTTGTCTCATTAGTTTCGGCCGCAATTTTATGCTTCTAACAGCCAGCCCCATTGATAAGAAATAAATACACACACACATCATTTCATAGGCAAATTATGAAAAAAGGGTATATTATAATAGTGTTAACTGTTTTAAAATAACTTAAATGTTTGGATCGAACTATCTAAGATATTATCAAAGTCAAGTTGCCCTTAAGTTTATTTCGCTTGTGTGGCCCTTGTTCGTCGATTCCCTGTGCAGTATTGAGCTTTGAGTTGGACATTCTTATATTATATCAACATTAGGTTTAGCCCCGAGTTTATTTCGGGCATACAGCTCTTGTCTACCAATGCTACACGTAGTAATCAGTGCGTTCGCACCCAAGAGAGGACCTCGCGTTATCTTTTTATGGCATCTTGTACACATGCAATATAAGAGCTCGAGTTGTTGAAATAACTATTATTTTTGTTTACGTGATATAAGAGTACAAGTGGCTTCTTCAGATCGAGGCACTTCCTTGAATTTTCTCTTGCCTCTCCCTCTCCACCGTGGCTTCCTCGCGGATCATCTTTAGCTCCGATCATCAGCACAATCAACAAGGATGCAGATGGGAATGGTTACGTACTATTCGATGGAGGTGATCACGGGTCTGGATCCCCGCGAGGCCGCTATAGCCCGGCCCAATCCATGTGGGCCCAAAGACTTTTTGGCTGGATCGGATTGAGGCATTTGGTGAGAAGACTTGGCACGACTAACCCCGAGCCAAATCACAACTTAGATCGAAGATTTGCATGTATGAATTTCATGGTGCGAGAGCAGTTCTCCCCCATTCCCCTTGCTAGATATGTTGCTGAAAGTCACTAGGTTGGATGATAAGCATATCGGATGATCTACTGTATTCATGTGGAAAGTGGTTTACAGATCAACACATGCACTAAAGCATACTCTACATGACATATAAAGGTGTAAGTGTAGGTTCCGAGTTTTCTCCTCGTTCAAGTAACATGCTTTCTGCCATTTGTGTGGGAGCGCTTCACGATCGTGGGCAATTTGTTTGTGTCGAACAAGTGTACATGTGAATACAATGAACGTGGTTCCTGGGAGAGTGCAAGTAGTGTAATGCCAGAGCATACAGCATGAGGATTTTCTCCCTTAGGAGTTCTTGGAAAGCTGGTATTTAGGAGAAGATGGAGTCGATACAATCTCTATTTCACGTTTTCCTCTTTCCTACACATGACTGAGGTCTCGGCTCAAGGGGATGTTCCATTGAATGGAGTAATTTTCCCACCATTTTCCTTCTTAGAAATGTTGTTGATCGTCACAAGGCTGGATGATAAGCAAATCAAATGATCTGCTGTATTCGTGTGGGGAGTAGTTTACAAATCAATATATGCACTAAAGCGTACTTTGCATGACATGTGGAGGTGTAGGTGAAGGTTCCAAGTTTCCTCCTCATTCAAGGAACACGCTTTTCTGACCTTAGTGAGGGAGAGCTTCAGGATTATGTGCTGTTTGGGTGTCGTGCAAGTGTACACTTGTGAGTATAGTGAACATGGTTCCTGGGAGAGCACAAGCAGTGTAATGCCGAAATAAATCACGTACTGGTATCTGAGATTGTGTTTCTTGTGAAATGAAGTCCATAATTTCCTTTTATTTTGTGCCCGCCAAACTCTATGAAAATGCCAGTTTGTCATCTTAGAAACTTTTTTACATTCCTGATGGTCAATTGCAAGAACATATGACCCCCGATCACATTGCCGAATCTGCTGCACGTCTTCCTATGTTCCCATCACAGGGTGAGTAAGCCTGTGTCTTGAATTTTTATCCTCCATTGATACGGTTAATCACGGATTGCATTGATACCAAAAACGTGCAGGCCATTCATGAACCAGTTCTTCTATTTTGTCTGGCTGAAGAATTCCTCGCCCACCATAGCGAGTGCACTGGGCAATATCCTCCCAGCCTTGACATTCCTATTTGCACTAATCTTTAGGTCCGTCTACTTGGTCCCTTACCTTTCTTGTTTGGTTTTTTCTGAACGTGATTGTTTGAATGCTACATTTGGAATGAAAAGAGTCTCTCAACGGCAAGTCCAATGCGGGGAAGGCCAAAGTGATCGGCACACTCATTTGCATGGGTGGAGCGACGGTACTTTCTTTTTACCGTGGACCTATCTTAGAGATAAATGACTCACGCATTCACTGGATGTGTACTGTGAAAATGGCGGACAAACATCCTGCCAACAAGATCAACTTCTTGCTGGGGACCGGTCCTCCTCTTTGCTGGCCGCGCTGCCCCGGCGTTGTGGTTCATTTTTCAGGTGAGTGAAGCATTCACTTCTATCACCAGTTCATCTTCTGAATTTGTTGTTTGCATCAGTTAGTGAAAGGAACTAATTCATGATGCGTGTTTCGTGGTGCACTCTGGCAAATCTCAGCACCAGATTTCCGGCTCCTATTACGGCCACGGCGTTGGTGTCTTTGATGGCTAGGGTCGAGTGCTTAAGTGCAGCCGTTGAGCACCGTGCAGTTTTTGGGATCCGGGATCCACTTTGCCTCCGCTCTTTACGCGGTAGGGCGTCGTGACCATCAACGGATTTCATTTATTAGGAAAGTTTTGTGCACAAAACTGATGCTAGTTGGAACTTAAATTCAGGATTACATACGTCCGTCCATTGAGGTTTGCATTACGTGGTGGTGCATCTCAGAGAAAGGTCCTCTCTACATGGTGGTCTTCACCCCCTTGCTGCTGTTCATCACGGCGATCACCAGCTAAAATTCTGCTCAGGATTGGCTGAGATTGAACAACAGACGAGATTTCACAAAGCTGTGCAATCAAAACATCTTTCCAAATGCAGAATCAAACTTAACTTCAGTTTTCGGCAATAGACAAGGCGATACCATTCATCCCCCAGGTGCCAAATTACGACTACTTGAATAGGGAAAGGTCTGATACAACTTGCAAAGCCCGTCATATAAAAAAACACAGGTAACGAATGAGAAGACTCTGCCCCATCTCAAAATAAAAGAGCAAAACGCTTCTGAATACTTTCTATAACCAGAAAGAGAAAGAAAGAAAGAAAGAAAAAAGGAATAACTTCGGAACATGACACCGGTTCGAAGGGAGATGTTACCATCGGCGACTGGTTTACTAATTTCCGATTGCTCCGCCGAGAAATCCTTTTCGTCGAACTTCAGAGTTTAAGGAAAAGGAAAACTGCGAGTCCAATTCGAGGGAGGGAGTCCTTCAAAGGATTGAGCTTGGTGTCAATGGAATCAATGGCGATCTTGAGTCCGATGGATTCACTGGTTAGCAATTTTTTTTTAATGACCGAGGAATCCATCACGAGCCCCTCATAAATGATCAGGACTCTATTAGCAAGAACTCCAACATTATGTCTTCTCATTTAAGACGCTAGCAATCTCGATAATAAGGGAGGAACTCTTAACCAACACAGCTATTCACTGTTGGGATTGATTAACATTGCCATTTAGCAAACTCAAATTTTGCTCATCTTGGCCCATCATGTTTGGGCCGTTAACAGTGATCCCACTCGCTAACCACTCGATTCTATCTAAATTTTGCCCAAAAAATTAGAGCAAAACGGGGCGAGTAATATCCATCCTTCGTGATGGGCGTGCGGTCCGACCCGGTCCCTTAAAGACTTCTCGGCTGAAATTCGGAAGCCGAACTAGACCGTTGCGAACCGCCGTTTCATTAGGTCTGGCCGCCGTCGCCGGTTTCGTCCCCCGCCAACATACCCTCTCCTCTGAACTACTCCGTTTTCCGCCCCCTCCCATGGCGCTCTCGAGCTCGGCACCTTCTTCAACCGCCCCAAACCCTAGGAAATCCCTGGGGCTCTTCGCCAACGCGCGGAAGCACAAGCACAGCTTCATACAGTTCGCCGCCATGAGCGGGATCCTCCTCCTGAGCCTCCGGTCGCTGGGCCAGAAGTACCGCATCCACGACCTCCTCGAGGACACCTCCGCCCTCAGAGAGGAGCGGGAGTCGCTTGCCGATCGCATGAGCAACATCAAGCGCGACCTCAGGCGCGAGGCGTCCCTGGACTCCACGGGGCTATTGGCCTCGCGGCTCCGGCTCCTCTTCGGAGACGAGGAATGAGACATTGAGTGAGTGACGCTAGTGCCGTTGGATGATTTGTTTCGCTTGCTTTCGTTGCTAGGGGTTGAATTGCTCTGTGACAAAAGTGGGGATGCGTTGGTCTGCTAATTTTTGGCTTTGAGATGGAGCTGCGATTGGAATTAGGAGTGTTTAGATGCTGTCTTCGGCTGAGTTGTGCATTGGTGGAAAATTGTTTGGGCCTGCTGGCTTTGCTTGGGTTGTTTTGACTCTTGGTTTTCAACATGCTTCAATTTGGTTTCCAGTTGATGTGCTCCGTGGTTGATTAATTGCAATTCCAATCTGATCTTCTTGTGAGAGATAGATGACAGTGTAGGATGCAGTCGGTAGTCGCGCCGTCGTTTTGTGAATGTTGATGTAACAAGAACTGACCAAAGATTTTAAGCCTTCCTCATGGGTCCTGATCCAGGGGGCATTTGTCAGTCTTCCAATCAAATGTTTTATCCACTATGTCATGGCAAAAAGGGATTTTTGGAAGTGCGTTTCTCCCGGTGATTAGTAGTACTCTTATGTTTTATATTAAGGCTTACTCGATGAAGTTGTCTTTCTTTGGCAAAAGGAAAATTTACTCCTGCCAGTGAAATTGCTCTTGGGTAAATTATGTTGGATGGTTCTGCCTTTGTATGAACTGTTCCAAATGTTGTGATGTTCATCATTTGCAATGTGTGGTTTTCCTGAAGGTTTAGTATTTGCAGTTGCTTTTCTGTTGTTCCCATAGAAGTTTGCTTGAATTGCTATGGCTGTCTCACATCTTCATCGAGTTTTTTCATTACTGTTTTGATTCCTGTCCTATCTCATGCAAATTGGACTGGTCTGTAGTTGGATATTATAAATCCCGACTTCTGAAAACTTAGGCATAAAAACATTATGAGTTAGGCTTGAAGCTTGTAATTTGGTTTTCCCGCAGGTCTCATTCAGCGTGCTTTGCATGTCATAGGAAGAGGTATCCGCGGCAGCTAGATTCTCGTGGTTCTTTTAGCTCACAAGCTGCAACAGTCGAGATGGTTTCTTTCTTATTTGCAGAGAGCTGGGAATGAGGTGTTTATTTTGAAAAATACATGTGGATCTGTCTTTGGAGATATGATAATGACTTTTGGAGATATTTGACACATGATACTTGTAACCTACCGGAGATTGGTAGTAAGGTCCCTTTGTTAATCATCAGTGAACTGTCGCCAGTGTTGATGATGGAACTGGGAGTTGGTACCTCAAATAACCGATATCGGTGTTTTAATTAGCCATTTCAACAAAGGAAATTCTAGAAAGCTGAGAAGAACATGTTTAGTGTGGACTTACTTGATTAGCATAATGTCATTGCTCTTGTCTATTCTTTCTGGCCGGTACTGCGTATGGTGCTGGTTATGCTGATGTAGTAGACGTTTTTGCGTGTCTATGATTGTGGGGGTCATCGGTGGACAGTTCACAAATGTTTTCCACGAAGGCTGGACATTGCATTCTGTTTGGTTTTAAGATTGGTTTGGTCTCAATCTCATGCTTATCCAGTAAATTAGCGAATCATCAGCTAGCCAGCATCCAAAGTCCCTTGGTTGGAAGAGCTAACAGGGGATTCCCTTGATTGTGTCTAAATGATCTTTGTAACACGGGTTTTCTGGCTCTACGAAGCTGCGCGGCCCATTCTTGGATTTCTTTAGAGGGTATTAAACCCATTTTGGTCTTTACTTCCTTTGAGGCATTAGTTCTCGATGAATCTCGGTTTCTAGACCTAAATAGATTAGAAAATTTGAAATGAATTCTTGAAATGATGAAGGGGAGCACGAGCTTCTTGTACAATCTTCTCAATCCACTTTAGATTCGACAGGCTACCCGCTTCCTTCTTTATAAGACTCGAGCATAACTTTGTTTTCCTCTGTTGGACGGCCAACAGCCTATGCACCCTATCATTCGGTACTCCCGCTGCGAAGCGGGTCGAGGCCATTCATTCTCGAAGTCGTACCATTGACGGTTGCCATCCATTCACCAGAAATATATATATGCACACATCATAGTTTTGGTTCGACATTCCGGCTTCGACATGCGGTGCTCTATGAACATCACTCAATGGTCATCGTCCAAGCGCATGCATCGGTACCTAAACAATCATCCTCTGGGAGAACTTGCAGACATGTATATAGATAAATTTTAGGTTCTATTGGAGCATATGTGACGGTCCGTCCAATTTCCACAAAAGAAGAGTGAGATATAGCTCACATGTGCTAATGAAATCTAATTATTTCATGATCATTCCACTGGTGGCTAGTCTTGACCCATGGAAAACTGTTTTTCAACAGAGTTGGAAGTGAAAAAGAAACTCATTTTCCCCTCAAATTCTCTGCCAAAACTTGGCTCGAAAGGATTGATTGGGTGGGTGGGTTGATAGCCAGTACGATCAAAAGATCTCCCTTTGTCTTCTCCATCGTGCTGTGGTCTCGGATTCTCAAGACAGCTCAGGGCCGGTTTATGTCGAATAAATACAAGAAAAATCTTTTTAGAAAAGTAAATATTTAGAAAATATGTTCTCCTTTATAGCTAGAGATTCATTCTCTTAACTTTAATAACACGCTCTTTTTAACCATCAATGATTATCCGTTGATTGATTATTTTCGATAAAACAAAGTCATGAAGGTTTAGAAAACTAATTTGCAGAAAAACATTTCACTCAAATAAAAACACTCTCAATTCAATTTTAATTTAACTTTCTCCAAACCAAGTTTGAATCATCAAATTAAGATATTTATAGAATCGCTGGTCTTGTTTTGGGTTGACGTATGATGATTGAGCTTAAAGAATGTTATATTTGATAAGATAAGTTCCTTTCTTTTAATAACTTGGAGGATTTCATCGAAATAGGATTTCGTGCCAACTAGTTGAAGACCCTATCGAGAAAATTAAGCCTAAGTATTCAGTTTGGGTAGTGGGTTTGGTTTTTTTCCATGCAATTTTATTTTGGAGATAGTAATTCAAGCATCGTTTACATTGCTACTGCGGGGAATTAGAACTGGGAATCCACTATTTGATGAGCGGATTGCGTGCCACTAGGAAACTCTCCGCAATCTGCTTAAAGACTCTAGAGTCTACACCAAGTTTTGATCTTGGTAAATACATATTCAAACCATCGAAAACTTGTTCGATGGTCCACTACTTTTAGCTTTAGGGAAGGCAAAATCTTCCATACACCGACGATGCATGAATTCATCAATAAGTCAAGCCTAATTAACGTCGCTTTCAATCCCTGACCAAATAAGATAGATAAATAAGAACACCCTTTTCATATGATCAACCGTGATCAATAATAGAATAGAAAAATGTGGGCAAGTTGGCCCGTTTGTAGATGAGTTACATCGACGGTGCGTGGAAGATTTCCCCCCAAAAGAATGAAATGCGAGAGTAACAATATTTTATTATAATCTCTATAGGCCCTTTTCCTATCTTTTTTTTTAGTATTTTCTTTAGTACACATCTCGGAATAATCCAACCTTCATAATGGAACCACTTGCATGTATTGAGCCCCATCTTCGAACGTAGTTGCTCTTTATTTAATCAAATGCTAATTAATCCAAGGCTAACACCGGCAATTCGTTGGTTTCACACACGAAAGTACCAAGGCAGAATCAAAAGGAAAACAAGATAACAACACAAAAGTGCATGAAGAACTTGGTTGGGCTTCGGCCACGTATTACCAAACCCCCCCAACAGTGCCATCGCTTTGCCAAGAGAAGTTCTCGTCCCTATCCATGTCTGATAATCAATCTCGATCCCCTTAATTAAGTCGGCTCGTGGCTCGGAAATTGTTCCCCTCCTGCCCAACATGACTCCCTTGGATAACCTATTATATATTCCACTTGGGGACGTGGAAGTTGCTCGAGCAGTCAGATAATCACAAAAATGCTTATCGAGATTCAAGAACCCCATGTTCTAAACTTGGTCATGCGTTTAAAAGAATTGGGTCATAAGAATTAGAACAGTGCACATATTTGGAAAAGTCGCCATCTCCCCTTTTTGGTAATGTGAAGGAGCGGATCTCTCGGAGGGGCAGAGAAGCCTTAAATGCACACGACACTACTATTGACCTAATCAGAATAAATGATCTTTTTTTTTTCGAAGACAAGCTAGCTAAGATCTTTTTCTTTAACAAGAATTGCAATTTAACATGAAGATTTAGTATTTCGAGAAACTAGGAGGTTGGTGTCAAGGGATAAAAACTTTTCGAGCGGCATGAGAATATGATATTTATTATTTACTCTAATCAATTATCTCATTTCATCGTTTCGAAAAGAAAGTGAACATATGATTTGTTGTGTGATAATTCTAAAAGATAATATCTCAAATTTGCTGTTGAAATTTTTCTTTTTTTACGAAAAAGGGGTTTGCTTAGAAATGTTTTATCTTAAAACAAATGGTCCTTCTCGAAAATAAGGTCTCTTGCCAAATACTTGTGAAAAGACGCACCTTTCTAACGATTGAAGTGCTGGAGAAGAAACTTGTGTCTGATAAACTCTACATACGAGTGTTTAGACTTAGAAAAAAGCATAAAATTTTGCAGAGAGAAGCGGCATGGTATGGTAGGGCACTTGGAACTACAGTAACTGGAGCACTGCTCCAGTTCAGAGAGCGAGAGAGAGAGAGAATCTGGCAAGAGGTAAAGGACGACTACTGTGTCCGCGGGACCCGCGCTCTTTTCACTTTAGTTTTTGTCGTTTTCTCTCTCTCTCTCTGACCCTGGAAAAGAAAAATCATGAACACAAAAGAAAAATCATGGCTTCATGGACACCAATTTTCAGTCTTAAACAAACCCTCACGCGAGGCCTTTCTAATCCAGTCTCTTCCTTCACATCTCTCTCCAAAACTCACAGAAAAAGGTGTTTAAGCACAGTGCTATGAAGGGGTTTGGAGCTACAGCAAGGCTAATTCTGGGCAAATAAACCGAACCTCAATCCAAACCAGACACTGCTTCTCTCTCTCTCTCTCTCTCTTTCTCTCTTCCCAGGTTTCGATTTTTATTTGGGTTTGCAGAGAAGACAAGATTCCCAAGAAAGAAGATGGGGCCAATCCTCTCGCAGGATTTGAAAGAGATGTGTTTGACATGACACGGGCATTACCCAGTTCTTGCAACGAGAAATTCTTCATCTTTTTCAGAAGTTGATGATGCTCTCTTCCCACGGACAAAGGATTTTTGTGTTTCTCTTTAGGGCGGTGTTTCTGGGGCCTGATGGTGTGTCGGCAGCAACGCGACGGTGTCCCTCTTTTCCCAGTTAATTTCTGATGGTTTTCGTAGTTCAAGACAAAGACCTCCAGTTAATCATTTTGCTTAAGGTGATAATTCTTGGGGCTTCGTCAGCAACTTCCCTTTGCTTCAAATCCGCAGGTAAGCCAAGTGTTTAGCTCCAATTTCAAGAAAGCCCTTTTCATTTTGTTAGAACCCAAAAGAAGGAAAAAAGAAAGAAAGAAAGATTGGTAAATTACCGCACTTGCTTTTAATCTGGTTTCATTATGCATGGCTAATCAAGGCTCAATCTCTTGCTTACGTATTGGTGAGATCCAACTTCAGTGAGAATGGCAAAATGGGTTAGTGCGCTGAGCACCCTGAGAAACGTCCAAATCAAGAAGGAAAAAAAGCACAGAGAAGGAAAATTTCAACTTCACTCGTGATTGTCCCTTTGGTTTAGGCCTCCTCTTTGATGGGATATTTAGATTAGGGTTGCGAAAATTAGGGTTACTGATGCGCTTCAGATATTGAAAGCGAAAAAAAAGCTATTGGGAGAGATTAAGAAAATCAGGTCCCAAAATGGAGTCAAGAAGCGAAGAAGATCAGGCAAAAATCCCCGATTCTTCGTTGTACGATGACCCAAATCCACCCAATGGAGAGAGAAAGAGAGACCGTGGGCAAAACTGTGACATCTCACCTCAAACCCTAGATCAACTAAAGCCCAGAATTGATCATCGACTTCAACCATCAATTCCCAATTCAAGTCTACCTTCAGCTGAATTCCCCAAAATCACGACTTCGGCCACAGTGACGCCTCCGCCGGCGACCAACTTCCGATACCGCGAGTGCCTCAAGAACCACGCGGTAAGCATCGGTGGCCATGTCGTCGACGGGTGTGGCGAGTTCATGCCGAGCAGGGACGAGGGCACGCCGGAGTTCTTCAGATGCGCCGCCTGCGGTTGCCACCGCAACTTCCACCGGAAGGAGATCATCGGCCGCCCAGGCAGCGAGCCGTGGTGCATGACCACTTTCCAGTATAACCATCAAAACGGAAACAGCCTCAATTTGGGTCAAATCAGGCACGCAGCCAATTCATTCCCCCAGCAAACCCTCCTCCACCAAAGCCGCCACCACCAGGGCTTCTCCCCGGGGCCTTCTCATCCAGTGATGGTGGCGTTCGGCGGGTGCGGCGAAGCGGAGAGCTCGAGCGAGGATCTTGGGGTGTTCCAGCGCGGCGACAGAGGAGAGTGGCGACAAGAGGACATGATGGTAGTGCAGTTGCGGGAATCATCAAAGAAGAGGTTCAGGACAAAATTCAGCGAGGAACAGAAGGAGAGGATGATGGCGTTTGCTGAGAAGTTGGGGTGGAAGATCCAGAAGCGGGATGAAGATGAGGTGGTGAGGTTCTGTGAAGAGGTAGGGGTGAAGAGACAGGTGTTCAGAGTGTGGATGCACAACAACAAGCAAGCCATGAAGAAGAAGCAACCGTGTTGATACGCGAGAAAGAGAGAGAGAGAGGAATGTTCTTCTCATGGGCATTTTGGTTTTAGTTCATCACGGAGGGTTCGGTTGCTATAATCATATGATGAAATAAGTTTGTCCAAAGTGTGTGATTTCCATTTCTATTCAAGCTTTTACGAGGGTTAATGATCAGAAGGTGATGGCATTATAGCGTTGCCTCCTTTTCTTTTTCTTTCTTGGATGAAGTTGAATTTGCAGGAACATCTGGATGGAAGGAGCCTTTTCTTTTCCAAATGGAAATTCAAGATCTTTTCAATTTTCAAAGAAGAAGCGAAAGTTTAGCAGAAGATCTCTGGGCAGTGATCTATTGAACGAGAAAATATTTTCATCAAGATAAGAAAGAATTTCCGAAGTATTAACAAGAGCGTATTGCGTATATTAAGCGTAACTAAAGTAATCATGTGCATAATTCAGAGTAGAATTGACTTTTTCATCTGTGATTGGGAAGATAAATATCGACCGAAAAGAGATTTACTCGTGTATCCACGAAGTAGTAATGAAGGGACAACTTGACTTTGTCTCTTGCCATATACGCTCTGGGGAGTAACGTACTTCGAATGTTACACGCCATGCACGTTAATTAGGCATTTCCAATGTCGTACTGAAATTGAGATGCGCGCGCATGCATCCTTGTTCTATTCGCACGCTTCAAGAAAATCGCGTGATGCAATGCGCGAGAATCTAACCAAGGAATTTCAGGTGTGGCCTGAGTGACCCGTACCCCCTTGGACCCGCCAAATTGGTAGCACCTCCTTCCCATGTGATTAGATACTTTCCGAAAGATCGAATTCGAAATCTTGATGAGCATCGTTCTGGAAAACCGTCCTAGAGTCTAGGGATGACTGTACGGAAATTCCTAAATCTATTGTGCGGCGGATAATTCACTACTTTTCTATCGAATTTCCAGCAAAAAATCATTGACGTGACGATTCCGTCGGAACAGTGTCGTTTTGTGTGGTATGGCTAAATTAGACGTGAAAGTTTTTTTTTTCTTTCTTTTTTCACGAATTTTTTATATTTATTTTTCTTTTCTTTTCTTGTTTCTTTGCTGGCGGTTGACCGTAGGTGAGGGTGGCGATGCCCTTATCCAATTTAGGCGAGGAGAGGGCGTGGCGGCTCTTGCCCCTCATTGGCGCTATCAATTGCAAATCCAATGAAAGGGGAAAAAGAAAGAAAGAGAGAAAAACTCATAAAAATTTATAAAAATTGTCCATATGAAAGCTGGCCATGTGACATTAAATGGCCAACCTTGATGGATGATCATGTTAGTAAATTTTTTTTTATTAAAATTGATTGGATGAATTGTTGAAAAATCGTTAAAAAGATTAGAACTAAATTAACAAATTAAAAAGTTTAGAACCAAATTGGCCACTAAATAATAAGTTCAAGATTTTTTTTTCCGATAATTTGCCCCTAACGTCTATGGCCTGAACTCTTCCCTTCCCTAGGTCGGGATGAGCTACATTAAGAAGAACTTGTAATTTAACCAATGTGCAAGTTTAAAATAATATAATTTTCTTTCAACAGGGGATTTCAATCTCTGTGCACATCTATAACGACATGCTGAATCAATCAATTATGTGATTCAATCAATGTGAAAGTTCACAGATAAGATGACATGCATGTTCATGCAATTTACATTCGACATGTAATTCCAATCATTTGGCAAATATTCTCATATAATATGCGATCCTGTTCCAAATTCATCTAGCTTATTCAAAATTCAATCTAATTCATAAGGACGGAAAATTCAGTTCAACGTGGGATTCCAGTTAAGTAACGTGATTTTGATGTCCTTTAAAAAAAAAGGAGTCAGTTTTGGTAAAATTAATTTTGGATCTTTTCCATAATTTCAAGATATATATATATTTAAAAAAAAATCACAAGCGATGGGACCCGATTCAGGGATCTATGAGGTTCAATATGAGCTTGAGCCTAGGATGAGTTTAGTGGTTGAAATCCTGCAGAAGGCAGACTAGATCCATAGGATCCTGATCCTGATCCTCTCCTTCCAGGCAATATCAGGATCTTTCACAGCCATAACTGGATGTAAGGTTCCCTACTGATGCTAGGCTCTTCAACTTAGAATACAGAGGCACTCGATGGTGTAAACTTGAGGGAAGATCTCATCGAGAAAGATTACACCAGCTGAATAGAATTGTCAACAGAAGCAGTTTGTTATGAGGTGCCACAGTACGTAAGATCGAAACACCGCTCCTATTCATCTCACTTTTGAACGAAAAGACTGGGGCTTGAACTTTACAGCTTCTTTTTGAACTATTTAATTATCAGGTTGCAAGTTGAATTTACTAAAGAATTTAGCTAAAGGAGTGGGTAAACCTGAAGCATTGCAAAAATTGAAGCTTCGATAAGTCCACAGCAGTATGATGCCATATATCTATATTGACCATCTTGAACCTTTTGCAACAAAGCTGCATCATTGATAAATGCCTTGACGGTTCCAGGCAAATTTGCAAAAGTTGCCGACGCATGTGGTCGGTGTCAAGTCTCTGCAATTACTCTTTGCAATTCTCTGACTGTTGTATCTTTTTTCTTCTGTCCACACTCTCTCTTTTTTTTTTTTTTACTTTATTTTGCTAGGCCTGTCTTTATTATCTAGGTCAGGCACATAGCCTGTAGCAATTCAAGAATTTCATGCACCTAGGAACCATTTTATATCCAGCAACAAGACTAAAAATCTGGTCTCCAACCTCAATCCAACTACTCTCAGTCTCTTTCTTGCAACCCACTCCCCTCGTGAACTTCCTAACTGGTGCAAACTCTCCCCATATACCTTCAGCTGTGTATATGTTTGACAGGGTCAGGTAGTTCCTGGCCAACCTTGATCTCGAATCTAGAACCCTCCGAGCTACCAATTTTCCCAAGTTCTTTTAGTTCATGTTCTCTCCAAGCTACAAGAAGGGCGTCCCACACAGTCTCATCAGGTCTAAATGGCATACTCTCTATCAGTTGGTAAGCCTCATCCACTGTCCCTGCATGGCCAAGCAAATCGACCACACACCATTAAACGCCTGACTTGGGTTAACATTATATTCACCCATTAATTCGAAGTGCCTCAACCCTTCATTTACAAGACCCGCATGGCTGCAAGTACTCAAAACTGCCTCAAGTACAATTTACTCCTGATCTGACCATGTCATTGAACAATTTAATGGCCTATCTTCAGTGTCCATGGGCCCCATATCCAACCATCATAGATGTCCAAGAGACCAAGTTCCTGTGAGGCACAGAATTGAACATTCTGTGCAAATCATTTATACTCCACACTTGGCATTCATATTATTAAGTGCATTAGCAACCCAATGCCCCTCAAGTCCTCTCTGAATGATTACTCCATGAATCTGTTGTCCACACTTGATAAGTGCTTAATTGCTGGAGGCCACTATAACACTCGTAAATCTGAAGCAGCTCGGTTGAAACCCTCATCCCATTATAGAGTACACAAGAAGGGCCTCAACAGAATCTGATCTTTCATGTCCAACAACCAAGGTGTTCCACGTGATTACATCTTTCTTGCACACTTCATGGAAACATTGACTTGCCTCAGATGAGCAACAATGCCTGCAGTACAAGTCTAATATGGATTCATGACAGGATGTTTGGAGTTAAAGCCTTGCTTGATAATCGATGCATGGAGTTGCAGGCCAAAATTCTGTGACCCAATTGAGGCACAAGCTCTAACTGCAATTGAGAAGCTAAATGGATTCAGTTCAGCTACTTCCTGATTTCACATTCAGTGCATAAATGATGTGAAAACCTACTTCATGTTGGGACCAATTGATAGGGAAATGAACTGTAGGCATCCTAATTGTCCACATTCTGCTTGAAATTATCAAACTAATCTAATTCAAAGTGAATGCAAGGTGGTAGTTAAATTCATGACAGGTACGTACCGATAACATTTGGCGAAACACGTTAAGCCCACTATAGCTGTCACCAAAGGGGGTGGCAAAAAACCATGCAGGCATTGTCCAAGCTAACACAGCACGTAGAGTACAAGTCGAAAAGTGCATTTTCAACATACATGACAAGCCAAGCTTGATTGCCCCGCCGTGAACTTGCATTCCACACGAAAGACTTTCATACCTTTACAAGCCTTCAAGACACTGGATAAAAGTAAACTCATTTGGCTCCTTGTCATTCCGAACCATCTCAGAGAACGCAGCCCATGCTTCGTTATGGTAATCCCAAGAAGTATAGCCAGCAATCATGGCCGTCCAAGCAACAAAATCTCTATGAGGCATTTCATCGAATAATACGCGAGCTTTATTCACTGATCCACTCTCGAAGTAAGTCTCGACCACATCCGGGGCTAAAATTGGTGGGGTCCTTCAGCAAGATCGGTGGGTTTGGTTGGGTAAAGCAGTTTCGGACCCGCCTCAGTGAGTTCAGCGATATCTTCGGAATTGGCCCGTAATAGTAGTTTCTTGGCACTCATGGATCGTGCCGTACCCGCCCATAGCCAAGCACAACCTCACTTCATCGGTTTGACCATCAAAACAGTCGCAGATCACAGATACATTCAAGGGTAACTCCACGCCCGGTGGCAGTTACTATGCACGGTCCAGAAGCAGCAAAAGTGGACGATGCCTTTAAAGAGTAGTTATTGCCTTTAAAGAACCAGACCATTGAGATGTTCGAATTAGGAAAGATCTAGCTTATGATCTTCTTTTATGTTGATGGATAAGCTCTAAATCCTTGTGACTAATCTTACCAACAAATTAACACATGATTGAGACATAATTGTTATATACGCAGTTAAACCTATCAAATTTCAAACAAAACAGCACAAGTCGACGATGAAGATAAATATATAGATTAGTAACATGGTAAGACCGTACTCGAAATTGCAATGTTCATATGAGCATGACGTCGTGTCATGATAAATTTGAGGTTAACAATGACTATCTTCTCTGTTCAAACAAATCATGGTCTTTAAAGGTTATTCTTTTAGAATAATGTTCGGTAGGACAAAGACATTAGCGTTCAAGGACAAAGGAATTTTTTTTATGAAGTTTTTACAATAGCAATACGAAGTGAATTAATAAAAAACGAAAAACAAGAAGAACGTAAAGAAGAAGAAGAAGAATGTGAGGCTGGGGAGGGTCATCGTCTTATCCCAACTGGATAGAAGCCGGAGAAAACCATTGCAGAGTAGAAGCAGAGGGAGGGGCAAAGCGAGAGGGAGTCATGGCAAAGTTGGCGGCAGTGCAGCATCAACACCACCCCTCTTCGTCTCTCTCTCTCCTCCCTTCTTCTTTTTCCGACTTCAATGGCACCGGTCTCCATGCTTGCATTCAGGTCCTCTCTCTCTCGCAGCGTAGTTCAATGAATAATTCTTGAAAAGTTGGCGTTTTTCTTTACTGGGTGTTTGATCAAATTTAGTTTGATCTTGGTTTTAGGCTGTGTTCGCTAATGAATTACTAGAATATGTTCTGTTGCGGACCAGAAGATAGCATGCCATTTTACTCTCTCTCTCTCTCTCTGTCAAGTAGAGTGTAGATTAACCTGCCAGGGATTGTGTCCTTTCCCATAATTCATAATCTTTTCCTATACAAAGACAGCGATAAACTCTACAAGAACAGAGTCATGCAGCCTTATACGCTTGTTTAAATTTGAAACTGAGGCTCAAACGTTTATCTGTTGTTCAAAAGAACTCTGTATGAGAAATGAATAATTCGTTTCATGAGCCATACATTCAGCTGATTATAGGTTGCTTATAGTATAAGACGAAGGTGTGGCAGCCGAAAGGAGCACTGTGTGTTACCGCATCGAGCACCAAGAAGATCCTAGTAATTGGAGGCACCCGTTTCATCAATTTGTTTTTGTCCAGAGCACTTGTCAAGGTTGGTCATCAGGTACTGATAACTTACTCCCCATCTTCGGATCTTTCCCTCATTTCCTGATGTCAATGTCCCATGGTGCCTCACCATTTTTATTACCAATACAGTGCAATTATGCCTACCTTTCTATTTTGGCAGGTTGCTTTGTGTACCAGAGTAGAAGCACCCATTATTCAACAATTGCCCGGTGAGTCGGACAAAGATCATACTGAATTATCTTCTAAGGTAACTGCATTGGGCGTAACTAAGTTACGCACATAATTTATTCGATAAAATTCTGTGACTGGATGATTTGGGCTGAGCCTTTTCTCATTTGATGGTTAACTTTGGAGAAGATCCTGCATTTGAAAGGAGACAGAAAGGACTTTGAATTTGTTAAATCAAGTCTTGATGCGGAAGGCTTTGATGTTGTTTATGACTTTATGTACAAGCTTTCATTCACATTTGTCACATGCCATACATCCTATTTGCAACTTGACTAAAACTTGAAGTATCTACTTTGATTTGAAAATCTTCTAACGTATAGTCAGACTAAAGCTTTTGCAGTTCCAAGGAGGAGTGTGATGGCCTTGATCTTATCAAGCTGTATCTTCTCACGAGTTGGTTCGGCCGACATTGCATATGCACAGCAGTCTGTCGGGTTCAGAGAGTACATTGATACCTTTGATGGTTACTCTTTCCAGTATCCTCAGAATTGGGTTCAAGTCCGAGGTGCTGGGGCTGACATATTCTTCAGAGACCCTTATGTTCTAGATGAAAATCTCTCGGTGGAGTTTTCGTCTCCTTCATCATCCAAATACAAGAGTGTTGAAGACTTGGGTCCACCAGAGGAAGCTGGAAAGAAAGTACTCAAGCAGTACTTGACAGAATTTATGTCAACCAGACTCGGAGTCAGGCGTGAGTCCAATATCATTTCCACTTCTTCAAGAATTGCAGATGATGGTAAAATGTACTATCAAGTAGAGGTAAGTCTATTTTGCTGTTATTCGATTCCCTTTGTTTCAAAATAGGAATACATCCACCTAGCGCAGTAGTCTATCCCTCTCTGTGCGCTGTTCTCTGGTTTCAAAGTAAATAGTTGAGAGAGTATCCTATTTGTTTCAGGTGAACATAAAGTCGTATGCCAACAATAATGAACTGGCAGTCATGCCTCGAGATCGAGTGGTTCGTTTGGAATGGGATCGAAGGTACCTTTCGGTTCTCGGAGTCGAAAACAATAGACTGTATGAGTTGAGACTACAAACACCAGAAAATGTCTTTCTGGAAGAAGAGAATGATCTTCGCCGGGTCATGGACTCTTTTAGAGTAAACGCGGTGGCCAGTTAATTTAATTCAGTTGAGTTCATTGTTGAAATGTAACATCCGGTGGTTTTTTTTTTAATTATGGTTTGAGCCTCCTTTTTCTCCTTCCACGTAACAATTTTGCATCTAGTTACAGTTTAAGCCCTCGATTTCTCTAGTCAACTTGCCGTAATATTGCAAAGTTTTGCCCTGAAGTTGGTCTTGGATGCTTAGTTTTGCTCTATTTTTTTGAAATGCATGAAATACCTACTTACAAAGAAACAGACCATATTCAGAGGGGACTTGACTAAAAGAATCTGCTATTTTCTACTATCCGATGTATTGATCTTGTAGAATTATATACTGAAGAAATAAAGACTCTCAAACCTGAATTGCTTGGCAGAATCAAGCACTTTATCATTAATCAGCAACAGCCTCACCCAGAATTTTTCAAGTAAAGTTGTGTCAGGATCATTGAAGACAAATAGGGGTTCTTCCACAATCCCCCGATTTCTCTGTGTAGGCCTACCTCCAAGAAAGACCCTCACAACGAATTGAAGAACATCATGCACACTCTTCCTAACTTGCTGCTTAGGTAAGAGCTCTGAAACCTTCATAAGGATGGTCATGGAAGACTGACATTCACGTCAATTAAGGGGCTTTATCTTTAGATATCCGTTCAATTGGCTAGGGGTTTTATCTTTAGATGTCCTTTCAATTGGCCAAGAGCATTATAAATGATCAAACAAACGAGAACTCTGAAATTACAGCAGCAAGTACCTCATTTCAAAGGAACGTTCAGTGTCACACAATTTGAGTCCAGATCAGCTGATGGAATACTAAAGGCAATTGAAATTGCATACTGATCTAGTCAATTGTCTTTATTGAATCATTCCATACTCCAACCAACAGGCTTAAATAGCGTGCCCCTGCGTCTGAAGCCACCTCTGGTTCAGCTTTTTAACACTGTAAAAGAGAAGTAGCTAAACTAACCAGAGGGATGGACAATCCAATGACAGAGCTCAAACTTTTTTCCAGTCTCCGTCCCAAACCACTGCCTCCTTTCTGAAGTCAAATCTACTAAAAAGACCCACTTCCTGGTATAACCGTTAGTAAATTTTATACTTGCGTGTACAAGCTAGGACACCACAAATATCAAACGAAATTGATGATACTTCCGGAAACGAACGCATGTTTTCACACCTGTAACTCATGAGCTGAAATTGTCCATCAGAAGGGACAAAAGAAAGAATGTGATGAGATTCCTACGTTCGATTAACTTACACATGGATGAAATCTGACATCATCCAGAATACAGGGATTTACTGATGAAAAGAACAAATCAGGAAGACCAGAGTGGTGAGTGTTTACTTGAATAACTACAAATCTCGCAGGAAACAAAGGTACCATCCGCAGGCAACGTATAAGAGAGTATTAGTTGATGTCAACCAGGAGAAGGCATGAAATATGCAGCTACACCAGAATATGCACTATCAAATCATCAAAGCAAGAAACAAAAGGAAAGAGCGTAGTAAAGTCAGCTTTAAGGAAAGAGATATGAATCCTTAACAACCTCATTAAACGGTTTTCAGCAGCATACTAATTTATGACTGCATCAATTTCTTCTAAGAGATCTACATAGATTGCGTTATTAGCTTACTGGGGGTCTGTTGTCCTCGATAAAACACACGAGGCTGTTGCACCAGGAAGCGCCTCGCTCGCATTGAAACAGTGCCATTCTCTCTCTCTCTCTCTCTCTCTCTCTCTCTCTCTCTCTCTCTCTCTCCAAATAACGAACAAAATTGGACAATATCTGAAGCTTTTCCTTATTCTCAGGTACATCTACTGCCCATTAACCCGAGTTTGACTCCAGGAAAAAGGAGGCATTCCCATTCGTGACCAGGAAAAGATGAGAGAAAACCATTAGCTTTTCTATTTTGCTTGATGCAAAAAATGGGATTGATAATTTCCTCCGTTTTTGACCAGCATCACAAGCGAACAAATATCTAGTTTATGGACGATGGCACTTCACTTGAAGTATATTTGCAGCCAAAGTCCCGTTGTCCTCCACAATATTGTATAATTCATGCAGAGAGATCTGAAGCCAAACCTCTTAAAAGAACAATTTGGACATTTCTAGGCGCGTTTGGTGATTCTTACATCACATCCGCAGCTGTCATAGACGTAGAGAGCATATGAAATTTCCATTAGTTCAACTTCTTTAGGTTGCAATTGATAGAAAATTTCCTAAGTTCCTTTAGAAGCCCTTCAACCTAGACTTTGGCCGAGGGACATAGAGAAAATGGGCAGATTCCACTACCGACGACATGATGCTGGGAAACAGTCTTGTTCTTCAGAGCTAGACAGATTTCTCTTTCTTTCCACTCTGCGCTATCCTTTTTTTAAAGGCCTCCTTAATTTCATGATAGTCAAACTGAAAAGTTTTTCTCCAGGCGAAGTCAAAAGAGAAGAAGAAAATTTGAATGTTGCAATTTCGTTGCAATCCGCGCGCTGAATCGGCGGTATTCTTTTGCTTTCACACATCTCAATTGGATTGACCGTAAAAGAGGCTGATACCATCAATTTCAGTTGCACTCAAATTTTACAACGGGACTTCTGATCCGTCGGAGAGAAAAGGCGCCAAAATCTGCATTGTTAAGTATGATTTGAACGAGTGTCATTGATTGTCGAAGCTTAGAGATTCCTAGGAAATAACATAGGCAACGCTTAAGGTCACAGATATGGACGTACAACACGCTTGATCCTAGCTTTGATGCCATGGCTGACGTGCCCGACTTCCTCAATACATTGACCAGAGCCCCTTATTGCGTGTATACTCATCGTGATTGGAATTGCCTTACTCAAGCCCAAGAAAGCACAATAAAGGATATAATGACGCCAACAATCAATTCGTTTTGGTCTTCCTTTGATCCTTCATATGCTTCTCTTTGCACAAAACATAGAGTTTAGGAGACAGCAAGTGGTACTGCCATGGCATGGACTCGTGTTTTATCTGCATGCAGTGCATAGAAGGTATGTAAATTTATTAGGCAGGCATATAGCGATGGTTGCAAAACTTTACACTGAAATGACGCATTGGAATCATTCTTCACAATTTTGATAGAAGCACTAGGATCACTTGATTACCATCGTCAGTTGTTCATTCTGATGCAAGCCTGAGTGGCATCATTTACATGCCAGATGAATTTGGATCTGCTTATTTGTAAGACACGGCAGGGAGCGATCCTCATTGATCATGAATAAAAAAGAGGGAGAGCTTTGAATGGTTTTAGAAGTGAAGAGCACATTGCAGCAACAAGAGTTGATTATTCCATAAATTTAGTCGGGGGCCATTTCATAATGCATGAAACAAAGATTAAGCTCCTTGTATTTGCATCAGAGCTAAGCATGAAAGAGACCTGAAACCTGAAAGATACATAATATACCTAAAAATAAACAAATGCCGGAGAACTAGGGAAATGTCATAAAAACTTCTTGATACCCAGTCAAGAAGTCAAGAAGTCGAATTATTTCATCTTCTTGGACGCGAAATACTCAATTTGATCATGTTGACTGTCCTTTAAACTGCAACTCCAAGTCTTCTTTCTCTCTATTATTCACTGTTGCTTCCACCTCCTCAGTGATGTTTGCTTGTTTTACCTCCTTGTCCTTTCCCCATAAAACAGAGTAGAGCCCGGCAATGATCAATAGAGACCCCACCAATCTGAAATCAAAATAAATGAAGTACTCCAAGTGAATGCTTTGTTGCAATTTGTAGACAGCTCTAAAATCGTAGAATTCTGTATACATGACACCATCAAATACATACGTTCCGACAAACAATTTCTCACGAAGAAGTGCCCAGCTGAGGATCGCCGTGATGACGAGCAACAAAGGGCTGAAGACCGAGGTATAGAGAGGACCCTTTTTTTGGACGCACCAGGTCATAACGCAGAATGCAAGCGCTGAACATACGAAACCCTGAATTTAAATTACAATCAGCATTACCTTTGTCCACAAAATTTCCAAATAAATCATTGTTGCACAAAAAGCTGACCAATAGCCTTCCATTATTTGCTAAAATTCGTTCAATGTTCACAACACTGTACCGCATAAATAGCTGAGATAAGCCGAATTCCAGATTTTAGTGACCATGCGGCGACGCGGTGTTCAACAGCTACACCAACGGCCGCACATTCAATGCTGGCCATGAGACACGTCAATGTCGTGGTAGTGTAAGGAGCTGGAAACTTAGTACTCAATTTGGCCTAAATGCACAGGAAACAAGCATAAGGAAAGTCAAGTAATGTCTTAAACTCTCTATTCGATGGCAATGCTCCATACTCGAATTGATTTCCAAAAGGTGAAGTGCAACACTGATTCTAGCAAATTAATTGGACTTGAATTAGTTTTCATATGAATTGATGCAAAGAACAATCCCAAAATAAAAATGTGATAGAAGCGAAATGAATGTTTGACTCACCTGGATGACAAACCACAGTGCCCAGGCAGCAGAACTAGCAAAGAGAAGGACAGGTCCCAAGAAGTTACTTTTGTTAGTAGGGTGTTCGTCTGTCAATTTCTCTGCATATTTCCAATGGATGGCCGAGTTACCGATTCCGATGGAGGGTCCATGGTAAAACGAGATTACCATTGCTCCGCCCACACAGACAAGTGTCCCAATCACTTTTGCCTGTCCCGCCTTCGACTTGATTCCAAGCGATTCTTGTCTATCCAAGACAAATCATGAAAACTGTGAACAAATTGTTTAAGGGCGATTGCATATTGACTAGTAGTTCCAAATGCAGCATTCAAACAACTAAGTTGAGGAACAAAATGACTATGGTCGTTGAAGTAAGCAAACGAGAATTTAGGGCACGAAGTAGCACTCTTAGACGCACCTGAAGATCAGCGCAAACAAGAACGTCATGGCCGGGAGAATATTGATCAGCGCGCATGCGATTGTGGGCGTGGAAGTGTTCAGGCCGACGAAATAGAAAACTTGGTTCATGAAAGCGCTGCACACTCATGGTGAAACCAGCGCATGAGCTATCGTATCATGATGATGACTATTGGAAGACAGTGAATCCTAGTGCGGTAATATAGCAACCGCATGATCAACTCAAGATATGTATCGATGCAAGACCAGTATTCAAGAGACGGCGTACTTACCCAGTGAGAGAACATGCAAAGATCTGGAGTAGAATTGGGATGGTGATTTTGGGTCTTGTCTTCCTGTGATGGACCATAAGGAACGTGAATATTCTTGAGCCAGTCATTCAATTTGCCAAGTCACAATTACTCTTCATTTCTTCAGTGATGTTGGAGAATTAAATTCGGACCAAATTCCAGGACATGAGACACTGCACCCGATTTCCAATTTTAAGGAGAACTCCTTTTGACCAAGGTAACAAATTCTTCACGAACGCGAATGGTTCCAATTGATACATTGATATTCAAATTACAGCGAAACTTGTAGTAATTTCAACTGGGCATCATTGGTCAAATCTTACAGATCCATCCGGGTTACGTGAGGGAACTCTTGTCAACAAGAGCACGCGGTTTTCCCCATTTTTCGCATCACAACTGATTTTGTCCTGTCATGCAATAATGCAAGTGTGTACAAAAATTTCCTCGTAAAGTGGGAGTGACGTGGCAGCCATGCAGGCCTACCTAATCAAGCCGTTTCAATGGGTTAGTAAGTAGGAGCTCGCAACGCCTCCTTAATGAGCTTTTGCCTTATCATGGATGACAGCCTCTAGTTTACTTAATTAGCTTTGCTTAGGGTTTCGATCTCACTTAAACTCTACAGCCCACCTAATTCAGTAAAAGAAGAAGAAAAACAAAGAGAGACGCGAGAAGTGTACTTAAACATATATCCAGATACATTAAATTATCCTAAATTTCCTCTCTACAGCTTCTACATCGCTACCATATTACAACTTATCATTCATCTATTTCTTTTCTTTGTTTTGCAAACCACCATCCCATCGTCAGCTCAAAAGAAGTCCAAAGAGACACTCCTCTTTTGCTAATATTCTCCAACAAGCTCCATCGTTAGGGTTTTTAAGGAGTCCTGTTTCCTTTCTTCATAAGCATCTTCGTTTGGAAAGACAGACGCTTTTGGTTTTTAATTATCTCAGCGCCTAGTCAATTACAAAAACCACAATCGACCTTTCTTAATTTTTTTGGGGGTTCATAGACTAAAACAGGGTCTGTATGCATCGATCAATTTGAGCAGAAGCAAGAAGCTCTCTCCCTAGTGATTTTGTGGCGTTTACGTTAGTCTTGGAGACCCAAAACAGAACACCTGCATGGCCAGATGAGCGCTCGAGAAACTATCATGGAAGTTAACTCCACCATCATCATTATCAACCTAGCTAACAATGCATGCATGCGTGTAAAAAAGATCAAGAAGAACATCATTTTCCACACAAGCCCAAGATGTAGTTATCCTCTATCACAGAAAACGTATGCATTGAAGATGAAAAATAGAGTCCTTTTGGTGAAGTTTATTTTAGATACCTCTCCAAGATAAGAGCAAATGGGATGGTGGCAACGGAGGCAAAGATTTGTCGATAGGTGACGAGAACGAAAGGATTCATCCCGCCGTCCATGGCCAGCTTCGATGTGATGTTCATTCCTGCGTACCCCACTTGAAGAAAGACCATGGCCAAGAATGGCATGAAATCTACATTTGCCATTTATTTTGTTTCTCTCTATCTCCTTTTCAGCTTGTATGTTGATCTTCTTTGGAGAGAGAGAGAGAGAGAGAGATCCAATATAAAGCAGAGAGAGGAGATACGAGTGCAACAGAAAGCTAGCTCTTTTCTGAGTTTTATGGGGAAAAAGGAGATGGGTCCATAATAAATGAAAATGAGAGAGAGAGAGAGAGAGAGAGAGAGAGAGAGAGAGAGAGAGAGAGAGAGAGAGAGAGAGGGTTCAAGAAAGGTGACTTAGCAACACCTGGGCGCTTGCATGGGACAAGGGCTGCCACTAAAACCTACTTAAAGTTATTGCGCCTTTCAGTTACAATTTTCTTGCAATCCTAACATCCTAAAGATTGAAAAAATTGGTATCAACGTCATATGAGCAATTGTGATTAGGCCTTCAAACAAGTCGACTCTAGTAACAGATCTTCACATCCTCAATCGGTCATATCACATTCTCCATCACACTCTTACCACATTAATAATACACATGTCGATTTCATCGGTCAATCTTAGCACCCTTACTACCTTTTATTTTAGATTTTGGCGTGTCTCTCTCTCTTTCTCTGTGGCATCTCGCATATACATGCCTTCAAGCAACCAAACAAGGAAGGCTTGAGTGCGCAGCAAAACATGGCAAAAACAAGGAGAGACAGAGAGTCCGCTTTCTCTCGTGTCATTGTCATGCATGCATTGTCATTGATGCAGCTAAGAAAGGCTGAAGATGGAAGTCTTTATCTCATGAAAGAAAAAAAAAATAGTGGGTTTATGTTGATCTCTCTCATGGCGAAATTCATGGGAATCGGGCACTCAACTGCGTTTTCTACTGGTGTTGGACTCGTGTCAGCATGTATAATAAGCTCATCATGTATATAAATGAACATAGATCAGTTCTTGACTTTCCATCTTCGACTTGTATTGATTATTTTTTTTCAATTATGGTAAAAATAATGGGGTTCCCAGGCATTAACTCGCATGATTGGTTGTTTGATTTAGCTCAATGTAAGGGTGCTCCACCTCCACGCAACTCTATTGGACAGACCCAAAAAGAAAATTATTAAAGCAATTGTAATGGGGGTGCATCTTAATGCGCTACAGCTCCTGTATAAAGACCAGATATTTGCCAATGAAAAATCGACAAAGTTCATTTTGTATACCAAAATTGATACTAAAATCCAAATCGATACTTCCATGACACGTTTATCTTAAATTATCGCCTCATAAAAAAAAATCAAACCATCATTCCATAACACATTCAATCCAAGATAATTTGCCTTTCCCAAAAAATTTCAAATTGATACCAACAAGCCCATGCACTTTGTAGGTTAGATCTCATATTGTTAATAGAGCGTAGATTGAAGTCAAGGTTACTGTTTTGAGATCTTTCGCGAGACAAAAAAAAATATTTAGTTGAGATAAACTTGCCGTGGTGTATTAGTTTATGATTCTTAATAACATTAACCTAATTTGTTATGTGGGCATGGCCCTCCCACAAAAAAAAAGTCGTATTTTCTAAATGTTTACTAAGCCAGAAATAGGGTGCACAAATTTGATTTTGAACTGATGCCTACTTAATTGGCCAAAGAAAAGAACTAACACCCTACACGGTTCGCTTTAATATCTGTCTGCTCTAGTTTTGGGGAAAATAAACACACTTAATTGATTTACTGAACCTTATAATTACTGCATTCTTGGGATTGTGGTGCTTCATTAATGAAACGTGCTCCACATCGAGTCTTAATATTGATTGACTGAACCTTATAATTACTGGATCTCTCTCTCTCGTTGGAGAGTTTCCTCTACCAAATGGTAGTCCCCTGAAGTTCTCATAATTTCTTAAACCCTAATCCAATCCCTCAACACATACTCATCTGATGACTATTACCGATTACAACTATCTCTACTAAATGGTAGGTTTCTTATTCGAGAATCCCTGAAACCCACAAACCCTAACCCTAACAAAATCACCCATTCCACTTCACAATATGATGCGCATTTACAAAACCCATACTATAATCACTGGTTCAATCGTGGCAAGTATCTCTTTCCCGAATGGGTAGCTCTCTCCTATTCCTGATTCATCCTACACACCCACTGATTTAGAGCTCCCTTCAACCGATTTGGGTTTCTTCTTCTTGTCCCAGCTGGCTTCCAAATGCATTCGGCCAGCTCGTGAGGAAGAAATCAGAGACCCACATCAGCACAGTTCGTGTCCTTAGTCTGCCAAGAAGAAAGAGAGATGGCAGGTCAGTACGAGGAAGAGAGGCGTCTGACGGCGCTTTGCAAGAGTCTGGGTAAGCTATGGTCGGAGGAAGATGTAGTTGAAGTTAAAGGCAGTATTTCTGAAGAAAAGTTGGTAGAAAGTCGGAAAACAATATTTGGGAAGTTTTATTCTAAACCAAATGTGAATCTGCCGGCATTTTTAAATACAATGAAAAGAGCCTGGAAGACAGAAAATGTTACATGTACTTTGATTGAGCCTGGCTATTTCTCCTTTTCATTCCAATCTGAAGCTGAAAAACAGAGGGTATTAGAATCTGGGCCTTGGTCCTTTGCTAGCAATTTACTGGTTTTGCAGCAATGTGACCCCGACACCCCTGAAATTTGTTATGAATTCAAGCATTGTGCATTCTGGGTGCAATTCCTAGGCCTCCCATTTGGGAGAATCACAAATGAAATAGTCAGGAATATTGCCTCGAAACTGGGCGAAGTATTAGAAGTGAAGTTAGAAGCAAAAGGGAGTAGTACCTATAAGATGGGAAGAGCAAAAGTAAAACTGAACCTGGAAAACCCTCTTAAAACTGGGGTCATTGTTAACCTAGACAATAAGAGGTTGTGGGTTGAGTTTAAATATGAGAGATTACCACATTACTGTTATTCATGTGGGAGAATTGGGCGTTATGCCACTTTTTGCAAAGAAATACCATATGAAACTTCAGGGTTGGCAGAGAACTTACCAGGGAGATTTGGGCAGTGGCTCAAAGCAGAGGTGCGAGAAATGAGTCCTTATGGGAAAATCTTCTATGGCAAACAGGAAATAGTAGTAGAAGAAGACGAGAGTGTGCCTGAAACCCCCACTTCATTAGTTCCAGATAAAGCAAAACAGCTGCAGGAGCATAATATGAACAAAACTTTGTCCATCAATGGGCAAAATAATGCAGATAATCCAACTCAACAGGAGCATAGACACTCCAGTTCCTCTCTAGCACTAGTAATCAGGGAAGAGAAAAGTCCCCAAAAGAGAGGAAGTAGTCGTATGGATGAAGTGTCTACTATGATGGTATATGAAGAAGAATTAGAGGCTGCGAAAGTGGACATGATGGTGACCACAGTAGGTGGAAAAGGAGAGGTAAGACAGAAATCTAAAAGCACAAAGAGTCTTATCTCAAAAAAAAGGGAAAAGATTCTGTCCCTATGGTGCTCAAACTTCAAAGGCAAGAGATTTTGATAAGACACAGTTGGTGGAGACACCTATTCAGGTGGCGGAAGAGTCAGATCGATGGGCTTTGGTGGCTAGCCCTAATAAGCCACCGAGTGATCCATGAAGATGTTGTGTTGGAATTGTCAGGGGTTGGGCACACCCCTGACAATTCAAGCCCTAAGAGTCCTAGTGACTCAGGAAAGGCCCAACATTATCTTTCTAATGGAAACTAAAAATCAAGAGCAGAAAGTGGAGCAGCTAAGGAGGAGATTGAAATTTCAGAATAGCTTCTTGGTGAATCCGGATGGTATTGCAGGGGGTTTGGCCATTTTTTGGGATGACCAGGTATTGATATCAATTGACTCTTTCTCGGCTCATTTTATCAATATTCAATGCCAGGTTAAAGAAACTAAACAGAGGATGCATATAACTTTTGTGCATGCACCTAATGAATTTCATGAAAGAATATTGTTATGGGAAGCTATACACAGAACAAGGGCAAATAATAGTCTACCTTGGCTTTGTTTGGGGGATTTTAACGAAATTCTGTATCATTGGGAAAAAATTGGCAAAAAAAGAGCTGAAAACTACAGACTTACAGCTTTCAGAGACTTCCTGCATCAATGTTCCTTAATGGATTTGGAATCAAAGGGATGCGCTTTTACCTGGTCCAACAAAAGAATAGGAGAACATTTGGTTAAAACGCGGCTAGATAGAGCTTTGTGTAATATGGAATGGAGGATTGAATTTTTAAATGCTGAATGTATAGCCTTGCCGGCCATTGGCTCTGATCACAGTCCTCTTATTATATCACTGTTTCCACGGAAGGAATGGAGGAGGAGAGGATTTAAATATGAAGCCTATTGGGCGGAGGACGAGGAATGTGCAAAGTTAGTAAAGAAAATATGGGCTGAAACTGAGTCCCAAAGTTTAAATATGGTGGAAAAACTGCAGGTAGTAGCGCAGCAACTGATGAAGTGGAGTAAAAACAGGTTTTCTAATGCCAATAAAAGAATAGACTGGCTGAAAACTGAACTCCAACGTTTGATGAATGGCACGGAAGTCTCTCATGAAAGTGAAGGAGTAAAGAGGATAAGCCAAGAACTTGAACAACTCTGGAGGCAAGAGGAAATGTATTGGGGAATGCGTTCCAGAATATCTTGGTTGAAATGGGGGGATAGAAACACAAAGTTTTTTCATGCTACGGCTATTCAGAGGAGATCTAGAAACAGAATTACCTTGCTAAAGAATGATAATGACAGTTGGGTGAGAGAGGAACATCTTCTGAAGCAGATGACTGAGAGATACTTCAAAAAGTTGTATGAGTCAGTAGGGGTTCGGGATTTTCAGCCTATTTTAAATCAAATTCCCATCTCTATTGATGATAATATGAACCAAAGGCTGGTAGATAAAGTCACTTGGGAGGAGATAACTACTGCCATGAAACAATTAGGGGCTACTAAAGCTCCAGGACCAGATGGGTTGAATGGACTCTTCTTCCAGAATCACTGGCTAGCTATAGGGGAGGATATTCTCAGGGAAGTACAGAGCTTTTTTGATTCGGGACACCTTAACCCCGAGATGAACAAAACTCTTATCACCTTAATCCCCAAAGTCCCAAACCCTGAAAAACTTGAACAATTTCGCCCAATCAGCCTGTGTAACTTTGTCTATAAAATCATCTCCAAAGTTTTATCTAATAGACTTAAACCTCTGCTCCCAAGCCTTATTGCTGAAGAACAATGTGCTTTTGTGGGGGGGGGGAGACAAATTCAAGATAATATCTTGATGGTGCAGGAGGTAATTCATAGGCTGAGAAATCGTGAGAGGAAAAGAAAATTTCAAGCAATCCTAAAGCTAGATATGCAGAAGGCGTATGATCGGATTGAATGGGATTTTCTTAGAGAATGTTTACTAAAGATGGGTTTCTGTGAGAAGTGGGTACAATGGGTGATGCAATGTGTCTCGACAGTCTCCTTTTGTGTCAATTTTAATGGAGACCCTCTACACTTCTTCAAGCCAACTAGAGGAATCCGACAAGGTGACCCGCTATCCCCTTACCTTTTTATCCTAGTGGCTAATGTCCTCTCTACTTTGATGAAACAAGTTGTTGCAGATGGTACTATTCGAGGAATCCAATTGAATAATAATTGCCCTACTCTGTCACATTTGCTATTTGTGGATGACTCTATTTTCTTTCTTCATGGAACTATATTGGAATGTCAAAATCTGGCTGCTATTCTAAACCAGTATTGTATGGCATCAGGACAGGCCATAAACCTTAACAAATCAGGGATATATTTCAGCAAAAATTGCCCAACGATCCTGAGAAGAAATATGGCTTCAGAGTTGAGAGTTCCAGAAATAGAAAAAACAGGAAAGTATTTAGGAATTCCCTCGGATTGGGGAGTCTTGAAGAAAGATATGTTTGCATGGATTCTAGCCAGAGTTAATATGAAGTTGGAAAGCTGGAAAGACAATCTATTGTCAAAAGCAGGAAAGGAAGTTTTGATTAAAGCTGTGGTGCAAGTTATTCCTCAATATGCAATGTCCATTTTCAAAATTCCTGTTTCAATATGCAGAGCTATTGAGAAGAAAATTGCCAACTTCTGGTGGAGAAATAGTAACAATAACTCGGGGATTCATTGGAAAAGATGGGAAGTTCTGAAACTTAAGAAAGACGAGGGTGGACTTGGATTTAAAGACCTACTATCCTTTAACAAAGCTATGTTAGGTAAACAAGCTTGGCGCATCTCTCAGCACCCTCAGTCCTTATTAAGTCAGGTTATGAAGGGTCTTTATTACCCGCATTGTGAGTTTTGGAAAGCTGAGAAAGGCTCCCGATCGTCGTGGGGATGGCAAAGTATTATCCTGGGGAGAGACTCTATCTCCACACATGTTATGCACTCAGTTGGGAATGGGCAGAATATATCAATTAGAGAGGACAAATGGCTGAAGAGTGGTCCTATTGGAGGTCCAGCAACAAGAGATGAGCCGGCTTATGTGGGTGCTCTAATTGAAGAAGAGACTGGACAATGGAATGAATCGATGATAAAATCTTTATTTGATGATCAACGTGTGAGAGAGATTCTTGCAACCCCTATTGGTCTACCTACTACAGAAGATAAGTTAGTCTGGATCAATAATAAATCAGGCTCTTATACTGTGAAAGGCGGATACACCGCTATTAGAGACAAAGCTGCCAGCATACTAGTAACTAATGCCAGTTCCTCTCACCAAACAAAACCGCAGCTTTGGAAGTATATCTGGAACTCTGAAACTCTGCCCAAAGTTAAAATATTTCTCTGGAACGCATGCCAGAATGCATTGCCAACACTGGACAACTTGCATAAGAGGAAAATTGTACCTGATCCATCATGCCCCATCTGTAAACAGGAAGCCGAAACCGTCGAACACACTTTGCTACTCTGCCCATGGACAACCAGAATATGGAGTGCTTCTCCCCTGCAAATCAAAATTTCAAGAGTTGGTTTAAGTCGACTTGATGAATGGCTTTATGATTTAATGGAAGACTCACGAGACTCCTTGAAGCTTGATCGAGTTGCAACAGTTTTGTGGAGCATTTGGAAGGATAGAAACCATTTTATTTTTGGACAACGTCCTCTGCACCCACATCACACGAAGGTAAAGGCCATGGCATTATATGATAATTTTGTCACTTGGAACAGGATGTCAAAAGGAGCTCATGATGGAGAGATCCACACTTACCGATGGTCACCCCCAAACACAAATGTGCTGAAAATCAACATAGATGCTTCCTTTGTCCGATTCGAAGAAACAGGGGCAAATCTGGAGGAGCAAAGCGGAAGGGACGAGCACATAGGATCAATTGCTTGCATCTGCAGAGATTCCAAAGGCCGACTCATTGATGGCTTCTCCAAGTTGGTAGAGGTATCCTCGGCGGAACAGGCAGAAGCAAGAGCTCTCCTTGAAACCCTAGATTTTCTTTCCTCTAGATCTCACCTGACTTTGATCGTACACTCTGACTGCCTCACACTCGTGCAAGCTGTTCAGGAAAAGTCAGAAACGTGTTGGGAGATAGAAGCATACGTGGACCGGATTAAGGCGAAACTTGAGGAGTTTCCGGCCCTATCTTTGGCCCATTGCAACAGGGAAGCAAATAGACCAGCAGATTGGCTTGCGAAAGCCCAAAGTTTCAATTATCTTCCCAGAAATTGGATAGCTAATCCCCCGCCCGCACTTTTTGATTTGTTATGTGCTGATGCTATTGATGTATTCCCTTCAAACTTGACTAAGTAATTCAATAGCATTCATATTTTCGACCCAAAAAAAAAACCTTATAATTACTGAATTTTGGAATTCTGGTGCTTCATTAATGGAACATGCTCCCCGTCGAGTCTCTTGAAACCTGGCCAAAAGAACAAAGTCGACCGAACCCAAGTCACGATTCAAATCCCATTCATGGTCATCATAGTTCACGATTTCTCTTCCTCCCGATCCATCTGTGTCCCGTTCCCGAAGAGGGCTCAAGAGGTTACTCCCTTCAATAACTACTGATTTCCCCAGAGATATTATCTCAGTTAAAAGTTGAAATAAAAAAATGATCGAGGAATAAAAATGGGAATCGATTCCTAGCTTACTGTGCTTGGTTTTACTTTGAAATGAATCTATGTTTTCGATTTTGTAGTTGTAAATCATTATAAACTGAGAAAATTTTATAATTGGTGAAATGAATTTTGCATTTGAAGTTTTCTCTCGTTAAATTTATCAATGGGTGATTCGCCATATGTTAATGGGAACAAGGTAATAAAAAAAATTATCATGTTAAGATGTGATGTTTACTCCTCTTCATCTTGTGCTACCAAACACTCTTGGGAAATGTGATGAGGACTTGTTGACACCTAATTTTTGCCGGTTCAATAAACCTTTCTCTGGTTTATTTTCTGAAATAATTAGGATTAAACGGAAATTAGAGGTTTTTCTAAAAAATAAACATTTTTAAACAAGAGCCCATCGTCTTCAGTCCAACCCCTTTACGAAAATCTCCTGAGCCCATTCATCTTCGCGAGCCCATAACTTGGCACCTATCTTTGCAGCCCAATAAGAGGCCCGGTTTGATTGGTTGGTCTTGAGCCCATAACTTGAAGGTCATTCTTCACGGGCCCAAGGGGGATGCAAAGGCCCAGCCTTTCTTCCTTTGTTCTTTAGCCCACGCGATGCTAAGAACGAGGGGCGATCTCGGGGAGCTCTGGAGAGAAGAACAAAACAGAAAGAGAGCTTCGCAGAATGGGGGGAATCATTCTGTGAAAAAAAAAAATCGGAAAAAAATCAGAATGCATGTTCAATTAGTGGACTAGTCTTTTAGTTGAATATAAGATTGCATAAAACACTTCATATTAACAAGATAATCAACCCTAGGTACCGAAAGAGTATTAATAGAAATATTAGTGTAAACAAGTCCCCGAACCCCAAGAGTCTCTAGTTGCGTGGAAAGTGAAAGAGTTCCCCTATGCTTTCACTCGGTTTCTAGCCGATTTTAATAGATTAGTGGTGACTCCCATAAATGTTCTAGGATTATTGAAAAACTTTTAAAATGAACATTGCCTAAACGTCACGCGATGTATGGACTTGGGAGAGTTCGAGCTCGGGATCAAGGAATTGATAACAAATACCTCTAATCCCATCCAATCCCCCTTCTCGATCTGGGTAAGTTGCGATAGGACCTCATTTCCATTTTCACTCGTTCTATACTCAGCAACCAAACAAGGCCCAAGGATTCATAGAACTAAACAATATAAGTGCTATGTTAAATCAGGCAATTTACTTATCTATATACTACTCAAAAAAAAAAAAAACCCCCAATAACATTTTTTGAGCTCAGACTTTACCCCAAATTTTCAATCTTGCAATAATATCTCTAACACCATAGATAAAAATCATAATTTGAGCAGTCATAACAAAACATCAAGTGATCCCACGCGAAATATCTATATCACACTCCACATTGGAGCTTAATTTTCTTTCATTACATCGCCATTTACATTAATTTCCAAAACTAATTCTCCACATATACCCTCTCCAATAAAAATAGTTCTTTTCTTTTTTTCTAGACGCACACATGATGTCCTCTCCAATAAAAATAGTTCTTTTCTTTTTTTCTAGACGCACACATGATGTGCTCTGTTGCTAGTGTAAAAGATAATGCCAACATCTGAAGAAAGGATGATGACCAATCGTTGCTGTAACTAAGTCCCATGAGATTACATAGACGGACTTCGAGTGAAAAATGCTGAGCATGAAGCTAGAATCAGTGTTCGACCAGGAAAGGTTTAGAAAAAAGAAGTTCCATCGAGAGACATCTTTGGTGAGGGGAAAAGTGGAGCTCTTCCTTTTCTGCCATAGCGGGTGCAACCGTGCACCGTGTAAAAATTCATCTTAAGGCCTTGATCACTATGCCACAAATTATTCACACTGCATGTATCTAAGAACAATACTACATAAATTAAAGCTGGGCTCGATTCCCAGGTCAATTTAAGAGAAAGTATCCATTTTAGATTCTAGGCCGATTCCTAAGAGAATTGACTTTAATAGGATACGCTCCGAATTTTCAATTTTGAACTTAACCACTCTAAAACTTATCATCGGCGTTCTCACGTATCATTGTTCTACCATTGCAAGAGTTATCGTTGCCACTGAGATACAAGCTATTTATTTGATTTTTTTTAAAGAGGCCTTCATCGAATCTCATCCTGTAAATAGATCTTATCATCAGCTTGATTAGGCTCAATCTCGCCGATTTAGGCCTGCCAGGCTTGGTCAAACCAATTCATGTTGCAAACAAAATGTTAGTACATTTATATGATGCTTAGGCCCACACAAGGAAAGAGACGAGATCTGAAGTGGGTTTCTTTTAAGTAAATGACTTTCAATGAAGGACTGCTCTCCAATTATGCCAGAACTGCTGATGCTTGAGGTGTCAATGTGTGCAACTGAGAAGTATAGAATAGAACTGGATCATTATTTAAGCAATTCATGAACATCAAATTGGATCTTGCCGCCTTTCGCCGTTTACATGCAAATGAAGCCATCTAATGTGGCCAATGATATGCAAAATCCAAGTACCGTTATTGACAAATTAACATGGTCGATATTATCTATTTTCAGCCGTCCGATCTGAATTGGTAGGCTAAAAAGAATTTTTTTTTCCATTTTTTTCAAAAAAAATTTCTTTTGTCATCGAACGGTCCACATTCAATGTCATGGAGAATGGCCGGGAAAGGCGTACCCACCGCGGGCATAAAGTCGCAAGAAGGTTAGACCTAAGCTGCACTCTCGGGCACTCAAGTTAGCCACGTCAGCTGCAAGAATTTTTTTATTTTCCCTGATCAGCGACCGACCCCGTGCCACGTCACTCCCGCCCCGACCAGCCTAACTCGGCAACCAACCCCCACTTTAAAACCGCTCGCCGACGCCGCTGGTGGCGGTAAGTGGTTCTGGAGGGGAAAAAATGGCGCCGACCGTGGAAATCAACGGCCTCAGTTTCACGTACCCGGGGATCGACGGCCATCCTCCGCCTGGGTCCAAGCCCCTCATCGACGGCTTCTCGCTGACCCTCGATTCCGGCGAGCGCTGTCTCCTCGTCGGATCCAACGGCGCAGGTTCGTTTCGGCACAAAACTGCCTTCTTCTCCATCTGCCCAATTTTTGGTTCTGGGCGTCTCCGTTTTCAGCAATGGACGAGTGCATGCCGATCTCAGCTTGTGGAAGATGTGGATGTCGGTGTCCCTGTCGAATCGGCTCGTCGGCGGAGCTGGTTTTTTTTTTTTTTTTTCATACTGAATTTGAGTTTGGTGGTTGAAAGTTTTCGAATTTCGGTGGTGGGAGAGAGTGATTTGGTTCATGATGAAACGAGGGTTTATTTTTCAAGAGGGGGGAATGAAGGAATTCTCACGCAAAAATGATTTATCTGTCCTGATCAGATCACGTTCGATATGCGATGGGACATTGGAAGATTGGGGCGTGGTTTTTGAAATGGTAATTGGGAGAGAGAATATAGTTTGGCAAAATCAATGATGGGCAGGTGCAGTATCTTGTTCGAAAATAGTAATGTAAGAACCCAAGAACGACATGACGTTCTCATTTTGAAGCAGTGCTTGGAACCATGAATCAGGTGTATGCTTTTAGTCATTTATGTGAATTCTTACTGCGTGCTCGTCCTGGGGGATGCTTATAACAGGAAAGACCACCATATTGAAGATATTGGGAGGGAAGCATATGGTGGAACCTCACATGGTCCGTGTGCTCGGGAGATCAGCATTCCATGACACAGCCTTGACGTCTTCTGGGGATCTCTGTTACCTTGGAGGAGAGGTGAGTTCTCTTTTCTCCCGATCTTGTTGTTGGACCGCGCACTTGGTTGTGATACTGCATTTGCTCTGGTGGAGACTCTGAAAATTTGTTGCTTTCGATTGTAATATATGTTGTCTTCTGCTTTTAATGATAAGTTGTATGCTACAGCTTCACATTCTTTGATTGATGTTTAGAGGGACAGATTATTAGTGATTTGATTATTTTCCTTCTCTGGTAAACTATAAGATTACTGACATGACAGTTTATTGTTTCTTTTCTCCTTTGCCATTCTGCAGTGGAGACGAGAAGTTGCTTTTGCGGGTTTTGAAGTTCCTATACAGATGGATGTCTCTGCTGAGAAAATGATATTCGGGGTGGCAGGTATAGATCCACAAAGAAGAGCTGAGCTAATCAAGGTAAAAACATAACTTTCAGGACAGAAAATGATTTTAAAAACAGATTCTTTTTAAAAAATGCTGAACTTTAATGTATATACCAAACGTATATGCTGGACATCGATGAAGCTTATGCAAAAAGTATTTATGCTATGATTTCTATTATTTAAGAGAGTAGATGACTTGGTCATTTTATTGTTTAGGTGCTAGACATTGATTTATCCTGGAGAATGCACAAGGTTTCTGATGGACAGAGAAGGCGAGTGCAAATCTGTATGGGACTCCTCAAGCCATTCAAGGTGCCTGCACTTTTAATTGATGCAACAGTGGAGCCCGTATAGTTCTTTATGTTTAAAGATGATGCCTTGTTATTACAGTAATGTCTTTAGGAAGTTCTTGTTGTTTGCAAGCTTTGGCCTTTTGGTTACTTATGGATTACATCCTTCTAAAACTAGGTGCTTCTTCTTGATGAGATAACAGTGGACCTTGATGTTTTAGCAAGGGCTGATCTTTTGAAGTTTCTCAAAAAGGATTGTGAACAGAGAGGTTCAACAATTATCTATGCCACCCATATTTTTGATGGCCTAGATGATTGGCCCACACACGTTGTATGTACTTATCTACTTCTCCTCTTAATTTCATCATTTTACTTTCTCTACATCAGTGCTAGGATAAACTATAAAAGTTTGTATGCAATATTTCATGTCAAAGCAAATTTATTGCTCCTTTTACTCAGGTGTATGTGGCTCATGGAAAGTTGCAGTTAGCAATGCCGATTGACAAGGTTAAGGAGATTAGCAAACTGTCTCTGATGGTAACTTTCCCTGGAAAGATGTTCCGTGTTTTTTTAACTTTACTCGGTCAACATAGATGTTTGATCTATCATGACAACTATCTTTGCAGAGGACGGTGGAGAGTTGGCTGAGGAGAGAAAGAGATGAGGAACGGCAGAGAAGGAAAGACAGGAGGGCAAAAGGTCTCCCTGAGTACGAACAGCAAATTGATGGAAGCCGGGTGACCGGTGATCCGGCTCTCATTGCTGCACGGCCGTTGAATAATGGGTGGGCTGGTGGAAGGTTGCACTCTACAATTGCTGGTGAAGAAAGTCCCTTCTTCAGCACAAACAGAGTTCTCAGACAGTAGTCGAACACAGATGTCCTCAAAAGACTTTTAAAGCATAATAATTACCTCACTGATGGAGGTTTAGCCTCGGAGGTTTTTCTGTTCTTGCCTTTGGTTTATCAGCAGATTTGATAGTCCAAGAAAAATCATCCCAAAGGGGGAAGTATTCATTACTGTTTTTCCTTTTTGACTGAAGAAAGTATGCAGAAGCACGTTGCTCTTTTATTTGCAGATACTTCAGTTTCCGATTCTTTTCATTCGTTAGCTATCTTTTTCAATATGATGGGCTTTACAAGTTGTATCAAACCTTTTCCTTATTCGAACTAGTCCTAAGTTGGCACCTGGGAGATGAATTGTATCATCTTGTCTATTGCTGAAAACTGAAGAAAAGTTCGAGAGAGAGAGAGAGAGAGAGAGAGAGAGATGCAACACTTGGGTGCATGCATGGGACAAGGACTGTCACTGTAACCTAGTAAAAGCTATTGTCCCTTTCAGTTATAATTTCCTTCGTCAGATCAAGGCTCAGTATCGTGAAAATTTGATGTGCTAAGTCATACGGTCAAATGTGATTAGACCGCCAAACAAGTTGACCATAACGTTACAGTATCGATGAATCCTATTATGTCCTTAATAACAGTCCGTTGCATCATTTAATATGTAGCAAATTCATTAATCAGCGTCAGCATGCTAGCTCTTGTTCCATTTTTCGACGTCTTTCTCATTCTCTCTCTCTCTCTTTCTGGCTCCTCACATTTTCAAGCCTTAAAGCAACACCAAACAATGCTCGAGTGCGCAGCAAGGTATGGCAGAAAAGGAGGAGAGACCCCCAAAGCTTTGCTTTTCCTCGTGCCGTTTCCATGCATGCATATTGCACATAGCCTAGATAGGTTAGATGATAAGAATCTTTTTTATTCATTGAAATTCGAGGGTCTGTGGTGATCTCTCTCGGAGTGAAATTCATGTAAATCAGCCGTTCATGTCGTTTGCTGCGAATGCTAGACCCGTGTTAGTATGTATAATTTCATTTATGTGAAGGAATACAATTAGTGGCTATCCATCTTTGAATTGCAAAAAGTTTTATGATGACGTAATTCTGGTTTCCGGACATTAACTCACATGATTAGTGGTCTATTTAGCTCAATGGAGTTGTAATGGGGATGAAATAAGCTGCATGCATCTATTATATGGACTAGATATATGGAAATACAATACCAAGAGAGCTTTTCTATGAGGATTAATACCATTAAAATTTGAAAACCACGCCCTCATGATACATTTGCCAAAAATAATTTTTGTCAAAAAAATTGTCAGAATAACTGAATTGACAAGATTTTAAAAGGCTTACGATTGAATTGGCAAAATGTAAAGGTTTAGGACTGAATTGATAAAAATATAATAAGTTTAGGACTTTTTGGATAATTTTCCCAAATTTAAACCGATGTTTCTGATCTAAATCTACCCTTGGTTAAAATCACGTTCAACGTCTTGTTAAAAGCTAGACGCATAATCTACTTGGGGAGGATTAAGATGATTCATTTAATAAGATGCCTAAACCTTATATCATAGCGTACACCAGCTATTCCGGAGCTAAGACCAGAAATTTTTCAGGTTCACGTACCATGGCAATGCAGAAATGCTTGGAGAAAAGATCTATATCTAAATCTTGTTTCACATATATCAATATTTTGCATCTTATTTAGGAAATCTAGATGCCAAATTCATTGTTACTTTCCAATTCTGAAATTATGTCGATGTATTTGAAGGTTGGCTTAACTAGAAATGTTGAAGAAAAGAAGTAAATAATTCCCACTTTCCTATTCATAATTGGAAGTTACAGATAGATTTGTTGTAAACAGGATGTCATATATAGATATCTAAAATATTGTTTCACATATATCTATATTTTGCATCTTATTAAGGAAATCTAGATGCCAAATTCATTATTACTTTCCAATTCTGAAATTATATCAGTGTATTTGAAGGTGGATTTAACTGGAAATGTTGGAAAGAAGAAGTAAACAATTCCCACTTTCCGATTCATAATTGGAAGCTACAAATGGATTTGCTGTAAACATAATGACAGATATAGATATCTAAAACATTGTTTAACATATATATATTTGGCATCTTATTTAGGAAATCTGGATGCCAAATTCATCGTTACTTTCTGATTCTGAAATTATGTCGGTGTATTTGAAGGCGGGCTTAACTGGAAATATTGAAGAAAAGAAGTAAATAATTCTCACTTTCCGATTCATAGTTGAAAGTTACAAATGGATTTACAATAAATGGGATGACAGATATAAATATCTAAAACGTTGTTTCATATATATATCTATATTTCGCATCTTATTTAGGAAATCTGGATGCCAAATTCATCGTTACTTTCTGATTCTGAAATTATGTTGGTGTATTTGAAGGTAGGCTTAATTGGAAATGTTGAAGGTAAATAAATCCGACCTTTTCATTCATAGTTGGAAGTTATAAATGGATTTGCTGTAAACAAGATTGGATATGGATATCTAAAGCAAGATATGGATCTTTTCTCCATGCGTTTCTGCATTGCCATAGGCAGTGGCCTTCACGGTTGTCATCTTAGAGCTCGAATACCTAAAACACGATTTCCATGCATGATTTTAGGCATCTTAACAGATGGAGCCAGCTTACCAAATGGAGCCACCTCTATTCTAACTTATATAAATTGGCCCTCCACGCCTCGGTGTTCATATTTCAGAGGAAAGACCAAGAGGTTGCGAATATGAACACATCCATTAGACTCTGTGTGGTGTTCGTGATCATTGCTGCCGTCCTAGAAGCTTGCTCTGGAGAAACCCATGTCGAAATCTACAACAACATACCTGGGGGAGTACAGCTAACCGTGCATTGCCAATCCAAGGACAGAGGAGATCTCGGTGTTCAGCAAATCCCCCCTAATGGAGTGTTTGCATTTCACTTCAGGCCCCGTAATCCGAGTAATGCCCTCTATTCTTGCAGCTTCCAATGGCCCGGTGAATCTCACTATTATGATATATATGATGAGGAAAGAGATGACCAGCGATGTTTCGACAAGTGTCAATGGTATATACAGCCTACTGGTCCATGTTTCGAGAGGACAGAGTGTGACAAATGGAAATCCTAAGATTTCCTAGGGAAAGTCGTGCTTTATTCCAATTCGTGACTATGATATTTGGCTGTGAATAAGATGCGGTGAGCCGCTCCCTTGAGTAAAATTAAAGGAGTTGGTGGATATCTTTTCATGGTGTTGATGTGTGAAGATGGTTCTCTTGTGCTTTTCACTTGTTAAACACTTAAACGACTATATATGGATAATTGATGAGACTTAAAATGTCGCGTCCTGCTCCTTAGCATGTGGCAAACCTCCTGTAACTTTTTCTCTTGGTCGATAATTGCGACGTCCCAAGATTTGTCATCGACCCTCTGTTTAATCGGAAGTAAACACATGCGAAAGTGAAAATAAAATACCATCAACAACTTCGAGTTACATCCAAAACTATATAAATATATATCTAATCATCGTTTAATATGCAAGCTCACGAGAGTATCGAAACCCACAAATTTTCAAGCCCACGGTCCTAGAGATTGGACATCGATCTCATTGGTCTAGTTTCCGATCATAGAAGGGGAGAAATCGAACCACCCTGAACCATGCATACCTCTAGATGGGACGGCCAGCCGGTAAAGCAAGTTTGCAGAGCATATGGCCATCAATTGGTGTCGGGGTGCTCCCGGCGCGCGCGCCCAGCACTTGTTCGGTGAAATGTTGAAGAGAGAGAAAAAAGATAGAGGGGGGTTGCTTCACGCGTTGACCGGTTGACTGTCAGAGTTGTTTTGGTTGATCGAGGAGCGAATTTACGAAAATTGCCCGAGTCAAATTCCTGGGGTCAAAATGTAAATAACCAAAGTTGAGAGACCTTTTGGTAATTTTCGAAAATTTGGGCACCACCTGAAAACAAATTTCACGGGTTAGTTTGGGAGACTCTTGTGGCCGACAGGTCACTAACTAAATCCGAAATTTTACACAATAAACTCCAAAAATGGCCAAAACAGTTTGTTACATAACAAGTGTTAACTCTAAAAAAATGGTAATTAACACTAACCAAATGTTGAAGCCATTGATTAAAAGCTAGAACGAAGTTGGTAAAAAACAAAGAAATTTTTTTTTGGGTGAAAATTAAGAGAAGTTGATAATTAAAAGAGAAACATATAAACATTGATAAATAACTCAAATTAGAGTTCCTAACTCAAAAGTAATTAGGATGTCAATAGAAGAATGTATGTAATCACTAAAGGGTCGGACTCCTATATCTCGAGGAAGACTAGCAAATGACCCCAACACCATGACCCCCTATTTAAGATGTTAACAATTGCGGGTTCGAACCTTCGACCTCGGCGATGAGAGAGAAGCTCTCAACTAACACAGCAAATCGCACAAACAAAAATTTACAATTTAATATATCGATTGTTTAATTTAATATTTTGGTAGATAAAAGGTAATTAAAAGGCGGTATATGACAAGTTTGTTTTTGTTCGAGATAAAACGAAGTCGGTAATTTAAGAAAAAAATTACTAAATAAAAATCGGAAGCTAACTCAAAAGTGCCCAAAACTCATAAGGCACACACCTTCAACCACTTTCTCCACGATAAATTGATGACTCGCACCTAAACAATCAACTGGCCTAGTCATCCACTGTCTCTTAAATAATAAAAATCTGGTTGTCATGATCGCCTCCCTACATAGACAATTTCTGGTCCTACATAGACAATTTCTGGTCATGGCACGCAAGTGTCGGCCTCCAAGAGCTCCATCTCGCCGGCACTGAAACCGCAGGGCGAGCCCTATGCTCCAAGGTTAGGCGACTTGTAGGATGTCCCGGAACCGGATCTCATGTCCAGGGACCGCGAAAGGCGAGGCGATGCAAAACCCAGTTGGGAATTCATCGACCCGAAATTGGGTGAAGTACTCAGGCTCACCAACTCAGGATTGGGAGGGACTGAGAGTGGCAGGGGAGGAGCTTGGATCTTGAGTTTTGATCCGAAAACGACGACATGCTGGGTCTCGGGTTTGGGTTACTTAGGGTGAAAGCTCTCACCCCTCGGAGCATCAACAATGGTCTAGATCAGTTCCTAGAGCAGTCATCAGGGGTTATATACTAAAAAGTGACATATTGGATTGTTTAGAGACTTTTACCCGATCCTATTCTATTACCAGCTTGATGACTTATCGGGAGCTCAAGCCTGATCGCATAATCTCGGCTGCCTTGGACAAGCATTTTGCTTTGCTTAGGCTCGAGCCCGCACGTTTAGGCCCTTCGCCCTGGTCAGACCAGTTCATGTTGCAAACGAAGTGCAATACAATATTATGTGATGCTTTGGCCCAACTAATTATGCAAAGAGATAGATCTCAAATGTGTGCCTTCAAGTAAATGACTTTCCATGAAGGACTGCTCCCCAGTTATGCCAGGATTTGTAATTCTTGAGGTGCCAACATGTGCAACCGGATGCAATCTGGGGGAATAGCACGATTCGAGAAGTCAGATCAGACCGCATTATTATTGAAGAAACTCATGAACATCAGTTTGGATCCTGCCGACTTTCGCCGTTTCCATGAGGATGAAGATGCGACTCCAAGTGTTCTCTCTCGCAGTCCTTGCCGGCTGCATCCGTCTCGCCAGTGATTCTCGCTTGCTCTGCTTCCTTGTCCTTGCCCCACATAACGGAGTAGAGCCCGACAATGATGAACACAGTCCCTATCAATCTGAAATTTCGGGAAAAAAAATGCAAAGAAACTCAGTGAATGCATAATTACGAATTTGTACAGTCTTAAAAAGTTGTACAACTTTACATTTCATGTATCTTGCCATAACGTGTACACTTACGTTCCGACATATAGTTTCTCACCAAGGAATGCCCAACTCAGGAGGGTCGACATGATGAGCAACAGAGGACTGAAAACGGAGGTATAGAGCGGACCTTTTTTGTGAACACACCATGACATAATGCAGAACGAGAGCGCAGAACACACAATACCCTGAAATTGAAAAGCCATCGGCATTACCTTTGTAGAAAACATTTCCCATACTATTGATGCACGAAGAGCCATAATATGGCCACTCAATGATTTCTTGAAGTTCATTCCATTTCTAGGACGCGTACCGCATACAAAACTGTGATGAGCCGGATCCTGGATCTTAAAGACCAGGCAGCAACATTACATTCAGTAGCAATACCAACTATCGGACACTCGATGCTAGCCATGAGACTCATTAAGGTTGTGGTAGAGTAAGGAGCTGGAAATTGAGGGCTCAATTTCGCCTGAATTTATTATGAAACAAACATCAGGAAGTTGCAGTGGGATTTCCGACTTCCTCCTGAGATAATAAGTCTGTCCCCCCCTAGAAGAGAGATATAGAAAATGATCATAGAAGCAAGAAACGGAAATGCTTCATTCACTTACTTGGATGATGAACCAAAGAGCCCAGCTAGAAGCACTACAAAAGAGAAGGCAAGGTCCCAAGATGGAGTGGCTTTTGTGGGTTGAGCGCTTATCTATCATTTTCTCTGCATAGTTCCAATGAATGCCAGAGTTTCTACCTGCAATGGTGTGCCCATGGTAAAACGAGAGCAGCATCGCTCCACCCACGCATAGCACTGTTCCAATCACTTTCGCCCGCCCTGCCCTTGTCTTGATACCGAAAGATTCTTGTCTATTCAATGACATTCATTGCTTAGTGGTTTCGAACGGGTTCAAACAAGTAGATTGAGGATGAAAATGTACAGTACTTGAAGATTAGGGCGAACACAAACGTCTGGGCTGGAAGGGTATTGGTCATTGCTCCTGCGATCATGGGACTCGCATTGTTCAGGCCCATGAAAAAGAAAACTTGGTTCATGAAAGCCCTGCACAATTCGGTCGAACTTTCAATTCCATAAAAATCTTTCTTTTTTCACCTCTTGATTCTTAAGGTGCGTAGAAGGGCATAATTTGTACATGCGTCAAAACGTTCTGGTTTTTGCATTCGTGCTTCTGATGTGATAAGCATTAGCAGATGAAGTAGAACTAGTAAACTACTAGCACACGACTGAGAACAGGATGGCGACAACATAATTACTTTCCAATCGATGCAAGATCAAGAGATGGAAGCTGACTTGCCCAGTTAAGGAACTTAAAAAGATATGGAACAGGATTGGCACTGTAATCTTCGGTCTTGTCTTCCTGCAATGGACAATAATTAACAATAGTAAAGAACCTCGAAGTCAAAATTTGACCATGGTCTGATAATCAGTATAAGGGTATTCATGTATTCAATTTGCCAAAGAAGAGAAACTTCTTGTGCATTGGAAGAAACCTGAATAGGCATCTCCTGATAGCACTGCTTCTGCGGCAAATACACGTGCTACTTTCATAACTCCAATTTTCAATGATGTCACGTCATACATTCAAAATTGAAACTCAAGGAAGTGAACAACCTTTTTATTTATTTAGAAAACCCTTTTTTTGTTGAAAAATAGATATATTGCCTAAGCGAAAAAATAGAAGAAAGGAGAAAAAAAATTGGTATGGGTGAGTTTGTCCAGTTGGATGCACGATTACCAAGAAGAACTACTTATGCAAAAGTAGTGAAACAAAATGTTCACAAGGTTTGATGGTTTCAATTGGTATATTAGTTGCAAAATCTAAGAAATCTATAATCATTTCAATTTTAAATTATTGGTTTTCAAGTATAAGGAATGAATAAATTATCAAAAGAGTCATAAATCTATTGAAATAATATCAATTTCAGTTTAAACAATTTTTTTTCTTATTGAGTTCTAATCATGTTGTATTTGTGCCAATTCAGTTCATATGATTAATTTTGATAAAAAATTACTAACATGGATATTGGTTACCCTACGTCATAGCAACGATAATAACGTAGATAATCTTTGTTAATTTTTATTAATTTATTTAGACAAATTAATTTTTTATTTATTTTTCCTTCATTTTTTTACTTTAACTAGCAAGGTCTTGCCTCGCCTAGCTCCTGACGAGGCTTGAGTGTGTTGTCGCCTAGGCATGCCCCTAGGCTAGTGAGGCTCTCCCACACCGGCCATGGATGAGGCTCAAGCCTAGCTAGATCCGATAAGCATCACTAGTGACCAACTTAGCCATTAGTGAGGTCAAGTCTCACCCACCAACCACAACGGAAAAAGAAAAAGAAAAAAAAGAGAGAAAAATAATAATAAGAAAGATCACAAAAATTTATTAAAAATATCCATGTCAGCATTAGTGGCCCATGTAGAATGGCCGATATCTGTGCTAGAATTAACGAAAAGAGTGAATTAACAAATTATCAAAAAGCTTAATACTTAATTGGTAACCAAAAAAAAAGTTTAAAACAAAATTAACACAATTGGAATTAGTTTATGAATTTTTTTTTATGATATTCCTATAAGAAACCTACAATTACAATTAAAAAAAAGACATAATAAAGCAATTCGTACTTTTGCATCATCATCACATCATTTTTTTGTCCCACGTTATTTCGAATGCGAGTCCACACCAACTTCTCCCCTAAAGTGCGGAGTGGCGTGGCACCCATGCATGGCCACTACCCGTTACGAAACCAAAAACGAGCCAAGAACTTCTTCACCACTCCTCAGATGACCTCGTCCTACAGCCTCTTCTAGATCACCTGATAGCGTGTTTGGTGATCGGATCCCACGTGCGTAGGCAACCAGGACACTCCTGCCCTCGAAAGGACCAGAGCAGGGGATCCATTTTCTCTTGCTTCGCTCTGCTAAGGGTTTTGACCTCACTCAAAGCTCTCATCTACGCTTTGATCAAGTTTGAGCAGAAGTTAAAACACAATCCAGGGAGCACGCCTAGCCTCACATAACACGATAGCTCTTGTGAACCAAGAAACAAGCATGACGAATGAACACTAATCGTGATCCCCGACCAAAGTCGACTCACCAGCATCACCCGAAAAGTATTGCAGTACGCAGTCATGTATAAAGGAATAAAAAGAGCATCATTTTTCCAGATGAACCCGAGTCCTTTTTCTTCCCCGTAGAGAAGCCACTTGCGTTAAGGATGATCAAAATGGAGTAACTTGGTAGTTTTAATTGTATACCTCTCCAAGAAAAGAGCGAAAGGAGTGATGGCAATGGTAGCGACGATCTGACGATAGGTAACGAGCACAAGAGGGTTGATTCCGTCGTCCATGGCCAGCTTCGATATGAAGCTCATTCCGGCATATCCCACTTGCACAGTCACCATGGCCAAGAATGGCATCAGATCAAAATTTGCCATTTCTCTTATATTCTCTCTCTGTCTCTCTCGCGAGCTATATTGATCTTCTCTGGACTGATTCCAGAGATGTCAGAGAGAGAGAGAGAGAGAGAGAGAGAGAGAGAGAGATAAAGAGAGATGAAGAGAGACGTGAGAGGCTTCAATACGAAGAAGAGTGAGAGATACGCAAAATGCAATAGAAAAGGTAGCTCCTACGGTTTCGTGAACAACTACAGAGATGGTTCCACAGTAAATGAACGTTAGACAGAGAGAGACAGAAAGAGGGAAGTATTGCAACACTTGTTGGCATGCATGGTACAAGGGTTGCCAGATTGTGAAAATCAAGTGATATATATTATGGCTTTCAGTTTTGGTTTTGGCTTCTTCTTCTCGTTCTCTGTGTCCTGCATCTGCCTTTAGCAGCATTCAAGCGACGAAACAGCTTTTCTAAAATGGCGAAAGGGGAGAGACCCAGAATTGCATTCGAAATGAATGCGTCACTTGGAAGATGTCCCACAATGCCCAGGCAGCAGATAGCAAAGAGAGGGGAAGGTTCCAAGAAAAAGATACTTCTGTTGGTGGTGTGTTTGTCTTTTTTTTTTCTCTGCATACGTCCAATGAATGCCTAAGTTGCCTATTCAATTTTGTGGGGAAAGTGCCAAAAAAGTCCTAATCCTTTGCCACTTGTGCCAAAAAAGTCCTAAACATTTTTTTGGTGCAAAATAAGTTCTAAACCTTTATAAGTTGTGCCAAATAAGTTCTCCCACCGGAAAAAGTACACGTGGCTCGCCGGAGAGCCGACGTGGCTCGCCGGAGCTCGTCGGCGGCGCCACGTCGGCGCCAACGTGGCGTCGACTTTTTTTTTTTCTTCTTCTTCTTCTTCTTCACCGGCGGAGCCCTCGCCGGCGATGGGCGAGGGCGGCGGGGGCTGGGGCTGGGGAGGCGGCCACCGGCCTCCCCTGTTGCCGGGAGGGCTGGGCGAGGCCGGCCTCGCCCGGATCTGGGCGGGGCAGCCCCGCCCAGCCCAGATCTGGGCAGGAGCGGGGCTGCCCCGCCCCTGCCTAGATCTGGGCGACCCCTGTCCGCCCAGATCTGGGCGGGGGCGGCCTCGCTCGGCCCCTGGCGAGGTCGCCCTCGCCCAGATCTGGGCGGGACAGCCCCGCCCCTGCCCAGACAGGGGCGGACAGGGGCCGCCCCGCCTAGATCCGGGCGAGGCCGGCCTCGCCCGGCCCTTGCCAGCGCCGGGGGAGGCCGGTGGCCGCCTCCCCAGCCCCAGCCCCCGCCGCCCTCGCCCATCGCCGGCGAGGGCTCCGCCAGTGAAGAAGAAGAAGAAGAAGAAGAAAATTCAACGCCACGTTGGCGCCGACGAGCTTCGGCGAGCCACGTCGAGCTTCGGCGAGCCACATCGGCGCTCCGGCGAGCCACGTGTGCTTTTTCTGGTGGGAATGACTTATTTGGCACCACTTATAAAGGTTTAGGACTTATTTGGCACCACTTATAAAGGTTTAGGACTTATTTGGCACTAAAAAAAGGTTTAAGACTTTTTTTTGCACAAATAGCAAAGGATTAGGACTTTTTTGGCACTTTTCCCCAATTTTGTGTCCACGGTAAATTGAGAGTGGCATCGCTTCACTCATATAAACGAGTGTCCCCGATCACTTTCACCTTCAACTTGATTCCAAGTGATTCTTGTCTATCCAAGACAAGTCATGCAAAATGTGAATAGATTTTTTATGGTCGATTGTGCAATAACTAGTCGTGTACTAATTAAGCTTGTGAATAATGCCAAATGACTAGTTTGATAAGTTGAGGGATTAGATTGAATGAATTGAAAATTTAGGAACCAAGTAGGACATTTAGAAATCATTCAAGGACTTTATTGAATGAACAAAATTAGTTCAAGGATGACATTACAAATTGGCATATAGTTTAGGGGTTACTAGTATCATTTTCCTTCTAATTGACTCCCTTACCTAATTTCCATAGAGATAATATCTCTAGTCCTGCTTGGTTAAAAAGATAAGTGCATCGAAAGTCTTACAACTTGACATAAAAATGCAAGTGAGTCCTACAACTTGCAGAAAACTGTAATAGAGTCCTAAAATTTATCAAGTTGATTAAATCATTCCATTAGTTTCGTCTAATTTAACGAACCAAAAATGCTAACTTGTTATTTTTTCTGACGTTCACATCATCATTTTCCATTCATCAAATTAAACGGATTTAATGGATGGATTTGATTAAATCAATTTGACAAGTTTTAGGATTCGATTATACTTTTTGCAAGTTTTAAGACTCACTTGCACTTTCATGCCAAGTTGTAGGACTTTTAGTGAAATTATTACACAAAAAAAGAAGAAGAAAGGAAACAATGAGAATGGATTTTTGATTAACATGACTAAGGAAAAAGAATGGGAATTGATTCCAAGCTTACTGTTTTTGGTATCACTTTGAAATTGAATGTATATAGAGATTTTTACATCTGTAAATTATTATAAACCTAGCAAATTACATACTTGTAAAATGCGTTTACCATTTTTTTTTCTAATGAAGAGCTGCCAATAGGTGCATTGCTATAAGTTAATTGAAACGAGGTAATATAATATGATTTTCATTCAAGATTCGATATTACACTCCTTCATCTGAGGCTATCAAAGACCATTACCAAACGTAGGGAGGAGCTCATTTCTATTTGACTAGTTCTATTCTCAGGAGCCAAACCGAGCCTTAGGATTACTAGGTCTAAATAATAGAAGGATTATGTTACCATTAAGCTAGGCAATTTACTTATCCATATAGTACCTGCAAAATAAACCCATTTACAATTTTTAAACTCAAATGTTACCCCAAATTTTCTTTCTTACCTATTACATCACAATAAGCGGTCATAGTAATTTATCCACTACCTCCACAAAAGAAGTACTTCATATTTCAATATCAAGCTTGATTTTCTCTCATTTCGTCACCAACTACCAAATTTATTTATAAAACTTATTCTCCAAACATGTTTCCTGTCCAATTAAAGCATTTCTTTTCATTTTCCAAGTGATTATGTTGTTATTTGTTCATATTGAAAATCATGGTTCAATTCTTGATGGGTATATAATGTTTTTTTTTTTCCAAAAAAGAGAAGACTTCAAAATTGGCACAACTCAAGAACTGAACTGGTTGGATTAATAATTGGGTAGAACCGGTGGTTTCGGCCTTAGAACTAGAATTAAATTGGTTCTTCCTCTAATATCGATCTTGTACGAGTCAATTCAAGCCAGTGAAACATGATCTGGTTAGGTTTCTAAATTTAAAGAAACATGATGTTCACCTCTATTGTGAACATCCAAAGAATGGAAGATAACTACTTCTCAATGAAATCCCATTAGATTAAAGAGATGGACTTCAAATGGAACTAAAATCGTTGCTCAACTAGGAAAGGAAGAAAAAAATCCATTAAGCAACACCTTTGGAGTAAACCTACTAGATGGTGGATTGGGTCGGGTTGGGTTGAGCGAAAACTGGCCTAGTCCAAATTGACCTATCAAATCGGTTTTGATTCATTTTTATACAATAAAAATCGAGTTACCCATATCCGGACCTAAAGATTTGGCATGCATGAAAATGGCACGAGAGAGGCATGCTTTCCCAATTAATGAAGATTTGGCCGCCCATTGAGCTTATGGCTTTATTTCGAACTTAATTGGTTATTTCATGAATTTTAGTTGAAATTATTTAAAACAAGGTCCATTCAGAGCTCTCTTTTAAGAAAACAACCACATTTTGGATCCTCATTTGACATTTTCCCCTTTGATCATGGTGACAGTTGGAAATAATAAAGAACAAAATGAGATGTCTCAGATATTACTAACAACAATGTGCTTGGTTGACCACTCTTCAAGCTATATATGATATGCTTTGATAAAAGAAAAAAAGAAGCATTTTCAATTCAATTTCTTGTGAAATGTGAAGTGTGCAAGCGCTATGGGAAAAGTTCCAAATAAGAACCTGAAGTAACGGGGTTTTCTCAAATGAAGACTCAAAGTGGACACTGTTTCAAATAAGAACCTGAAGTTAATTAATCAGTCTGAAGATAGAACTTGACTACACCTACTGGTGATGGCATTTTCATATTTTGATTTTTCCCATTTTTTCTAAAAAAATAAGAAAATATAGGGGAGGGTTGGAGCCCTCCCCGCCCCGCCTGTGGCTGCCGCCCCACTGGCAATGGGGTGGCGGCCACAGGCGGGGCCCTCCCCCTATATTTTATTATGCTTCTTCTTTTAATTTTTTTTATATTTTTTAATTTAAGTTAATTAAAATTTAAGTTAAAATTATTTTTTGACGAAAATGCCCTTGATCGGATGGACTATTGGAGCTGCCCATAGACCGACGAGGTGAGGTCCTTATTTGAAACAATTATAACCATTTCGGGTCTTTATTTGAGAAAATCCTACCACATTAGATCCTTATTTGGAATTTTCTCACATAGGGTCTTGACTACCATGAATTAAAAAAGGTGATGATAGTAATAGGACATTATTCAACTTTCACATTTTATGGCACAGTGATAATTATTTAATACTGCCATTTTCCTCATGTCAAACATACTACTGATATGCCAAAGAGATTCATTGCATGAAGATATCATGGAAATGCATCATGACATAATCAGAAACAGATTCGCCCACTTCTCAATAAATTTCTAATCGCACTTGTTAGCATTAGCTTTCCAGCTCTCGCTCAATGTACAAGGCAGTAGGTGACAGAACACGATGGGGTTTATTCCGTCGTCCATGGCCAGCTTCAACATGATACTCAATCGACATGATATTCCATCGTCCATGGCCAAAACCTGCCGGAAAGACTTAATTGGCAAATGTGGAAAATGTTTAGGACTCAATCAACTTTAAAAAAAGATTGAGGACTAAATCGGCCTAAGTGGCAAATGTTTAGGACTTTTTTAGTAATTTTCCCCTCATTCCTGCGTATCTTACTTGCATTGCATGATCACCATAGCCAAGAGAATCAGATCAAGATTTGTCGCTCTCTCACTGTTGATCTTCTTGAGCTGATCCTAGATATCAAGGACGTATTGGAAACATCAAAAGAATTTATTGGAGAACATCCTCCCTCTTAAACAAGACTTAAGCAAAGTTGACGGAATTGAAGTCACGATTGTCCATGAAGGTTGTCCATCATTTCCTTTTTCTCCTCCTCCCTCCGTTCCGTGTTAGCCTGGTGTTTATTATTGAGAGATAAGACAATGGGACGAGATTGACTAGCCGTCGAGTTCTTTTGGTTGATGTTTGGTTTCATATGATCGTAGATAGTAACCCGACCAATTTGGTATGAACTTTTCATATTTTGAGCCCACTCACATTCATTTATTGATATTAAAGTTTCCTTAGTTGACCAATTTGACCTCTTATTTTCAGGGAAAAAGCCATTAAAAATTCATAAACTACGTTTACGGTGATACATTTACTCAAAACCTTTTTTGTGACATACAAAATCCTGAACTTATATTTATGCGACATATTTATATCAAATTTTGAGGTGAACATGTCACGGAAGTACAAATTTGGGTAAACATGTCATACGTATATAAGTTTGGGGTTTTCATAGTTAAGATAAATATGTCACACGGGTACGAGATTATGATTTGTAGTGTCACAAACAAATTAGGATAAACGTGTCATAAATTGTATAGTTTAATTTTTTTTTCACTTTTGCCCTTATTTTATATATAATTACTTCAATTTGACCAATCCAACGCTGAGACAAGATCGAATTGTGCCACTTCTTTCTCCTCTCCCTCCCTCCCTGATTGTGTTGACCTTCTCCATGGGAGTAAAAGAGAAATGGGTGTTCATTAGTCATTCGTGGCTACCTTATTCTAAGTTATTATTCATTTATACTTGATCTCAAATAAGACTTCGAGCTCATTGACCAACTAAATCTTTGCCAATCAAAGAAAGCACGCATCTCACGCACTGGTGCGAAAGCAGCACATGACATGCGCAGTCTCTGAACTAATGAAGATAAGAATGGCAACCTAGGCAATTTTTGTGCGATTGGTGAGATTCAAATGGGCCGAACTCTAATTTCTTAATGAAATATGTTATTTGACTAAACTTGAAAGGATACCCAAATATTATCTTGAGTTAGAGTGCCCCTATCGACACACTATAGAAGTTGCACAAGTTTTCCTCGATCTCTCTCTCCTTGCTGTCAGCCGATTAGTACAATGCTTGGGAGTGGCCTCATTCTTATATCTTACCATGAATTATCCAAATCTTGTGCTTTTTTTTTTTTAATCTCGAATGATCTTGAAATCACTACGATATAGAGGCGGCAACTAAGGAAAATTGTTCAAGGAAAAATATTATCAAAACTATCGACTGGTCATATTATGTAGGATGATTAACGTTGAAATCAATGATTTTTTTTTTGCCAAAGTTGATCGATTAACTTAATTGGAAAATGAAAATGTTTAGGACTCCATAAATAATATTGAAAATTTTAAAATTAAATTAATAAATGCATAATGTGTTTATAATTTTCAGACAATTTTTCCGTTGTGGTGGCACAGACAAGTAGGCAGCCACGGCCTTGGTGGTTTTGGGTTGACTAGTGAGACTATTGCAACAATAAAGACTACCTTCTGGTCAACTCTCGTCACTGGTCAAACCCGACTTTGGCGACAGGGAGGACACGTGTTTCCGTTTCTTGGAAAAGGATTATCCCTGTCCCGAGCTAAGTGGCCCTTGTACTTGTAGCCAAACACCACCGCCTCAAGCTCCCAACTACATAGCAATGCAACTCGATCACATCACGTCTTCGTCATTCTGACCATGCCCGCCTCACGCGCCTCTCTCCTCCTCCTCCTCTTCTTCTTCTTCCTCTTTCCGTTCTCTTCTCTACGCTTCGCTGCCTCCGACTGCAATGGGAAACGCCCGGTCATCTTCAACTTCGGCGACTCCAACTCCGACACCGGCGGGCTCGCCGCCGGCCTGGGCTTCCCGGTCAATCCTCCGAACGGCCGCTTGTTCTTCGGCCGAACGACCGGCAGGTTGTGCGACGGACGGCTGGTGATCGACTTCCTCTGTAAGCGTCCCCGCATTTCTACGTCCTCCTTCGGGCTTCATTGAGTAGTCACTTGCCAGTACCGTTTCCCTCCGTGTGTGGGTGGTTTTGAGCTAAACAATGATTGTTTGAGCTGGAATTTTGCTGGTGATTGGGAGCTCTTTAGGCTGCGCAGCATGTCAAAAATTTATTTCAGCTTAAGCGTGTGTTCTGGATTAGAAGTAGGGAGTACAGTATTTGCCTCCGTGATCGTGAATCTGCCGAATATTGTATTAATATTGATCGTGAGTCGCGCTTAAGTGTGTCGGTCGGGAAAGACGAACATGTGAAACTGCCGATGTAGTAGAATATTAATCGAAGAAGTTGTCATTTCCTTTGTCCGATGAGGATTTGAGAGGAAGGTTTTGTCGGCATTATACTATTTTACTAGTCAGAACATGGTGAGGGGAATAAGAGGGGACCCACTATTGCAATGCTGATGACGATAACTCTTTTGGTCGTGAGTAGAACTTTCTAATTACTGCGTGTTATACAATAATATGGATGATTAGTTGGTAAAACCATCAGAGCTACAGACTAGTCTGGGTAAGTAACAAATCTAAATCTCTTGGTCCTTTTGACGACCTTCAATTTGTAAAAACTAAATTGTAGCGGTGTGTGAATGATTATCAATAACACTGTGTAAAAGGTATCATGTGGGTAATGGTACCGGGGATTAATAAATGAATTTTGTTTTGACCTAATCATTTCTGTTTCTCTTTTGGCCATTGTTTTAATTTCAACTAGATATCTTGACCTTTGAGATTTCAAATACTGACACTGCTTTGAATTTCCTTAGGGTCGTTTTCAACATTTGAAAAAACAATCACCTCCAAGATGGCTAATGAACCAGAGTACCCTGTGCATTGGCAGTCCATGTCATCCTAATTTTGACGAATGGGGCTCCTCAGGTCTCATTTTAATACACTTAAATATCTCAGGCTTTAAACAGAAATGAATATAATTGCTTTCGTCATGGATTCTCATAGCATGGAGGTCATGTAATTTGCATTATCCATTAGATATGGTTTAGAGATAGTCTTGACGAAAAGGGGTTAGGGAATAAAGAAGAAAGTGTGTTCAGAGATTGACATAGTAAGAGTTTGCCCAGCATGGTCCCTAGCTTGCCATTTAAGTTCCGCTTTCCAAACATTGGAGTTATTTGTGTTTGAGGGAAGTAGGAACGCATTTTGTGAGGTAATGACTCATTAAAAATGACTGGTATATTTTAATTGGTTGTATAAGTTAATTATAAGGATGAAAGTTATAAGGGACAAAGTCATGTGCAATTTCTTTTTGTTCTAGTTTTATACAATAAAGTAGGAATTGAAAATTATTTTGTTGGCCAATTCGTCTAATCTTGCAGGCCAAAGTTTGAATACTAGTTTTCTCATTCCTTACCTTGACTCTCTGGCGCGGTCCAAGTTCACAAATGGTGCAAACTTCGCGATCGTAGGCTCATCAACACTCCCTAAATATGTTCCTTTTTCGTTGAACATTCAGGTCATGCAGTTTCTCCATTTCAAGAGACGCATCGCTGAACTAGCATCTGCAGGTGTGATTATATGAATTCACACATTGATTCAATGGTTCCCCTGATAGATTAGCTCAACTTTGCTGATGGAATCAATATTCTTTTTGGCCATCAGTAACTCTGCTGCTACCTCCCTCAATAAACAAAAGTTCAGAAAAGATAATTAAAGAAAATTTGTTCCAAAACAATGCTAACAATGTATGATTAAACCATCTGTAGGCTCAGAAGTTCCTGTGAACAATGATGAATTTAGCAAAGCACTTTACATGATTGACATTGGGCAGAACGATCTAGCAGATTCATTTTCCAAAAATCTCACCTATTCAGAGGTGATACAAAGGGTTCCATCTATCATTGCAGAAATTAAGGCAGCGATTAAGGTGAGTTCAAGCTCTTAAGTGGATAGATAATCTCGAGAATTTTTTGAATAATATTCCTAAGTGTCTTTTCTCAAATTGTTAGTTTGTATTTGACTGGCTAAGCCCAGCAATTGCTGCCTAAAATTTTGATCCGCAAGTCTGGTGTGGCTTATGCCGACATTGGTGTTATCTTGCTACCATTTCCTTTTGAAGGGAATGACGACATGTCATCTATGGACTTCTTATTTTAAAAGGCAGAAGTTTTCCCCTATTTTTGCTAAATGATGCCCGGAGTGCTTTTATCATCATCTGTGTTCAACATCTATGCAGACTCTATATGACGAAGGTGCGAGAAACTTTTGGGTACATAATACTGGACCATTGGGTTGTCTTCCTCAAAAGCTTTCATTAGTTCAGAAAAAGGATCTGGATGAAAATGGGTGTCTTTCAAGTTATAATTCTGCTGCCAGAATTTTCAATGAAGGACTACTCAAGTTATGTCAAGAGATGAGATCTGAGATGGCTGATGCCACTATCACACATGTCGACATCTATGCCATCAAATATGATCTCATTGCTAGCGCCTCTCGATATGGTAAACTTGTTAATGTCATGCATCTCTTTTCCATTGCATCATTTGAAAAGCAACTGAGAGTTTGCCGATATTTTCATAGGCAGGATGTTAGTGTAATGTCTGTCACTGCTCATTTGAGCAATGTGTGTAGCTGGTTCTACCTGATCCTTCTCTGGGTTTAAATCTAATAAGATTCTACCATCAGCAAGGCATTTTCAACGTGCCTCTGGCAGTCATTTTCATGAAGCAATGACCACTTATTATCACTCTGCAGGTTTTCCAAGTCCGCTAATGACTTGCTGTGGTAATGGAGGACCTCCATATAACTACAATATCAGGGTCACTTGTGGTACACCTGGCTGTGAGGCCTGCAGTAATGGATCTCAATACATCAGTTGGGATGGCATTCACTACACAGAAGCTGCTAACTCCATCATAGCCTCGAAAATATTGTCCACAGCTCATTCAACGCCACCAACTCCATTAAATTTTTTTTGCCGAGGATGATATGTTCGGGTGAAGCACATATGAGTGCACACCACGCTTCCACTTGCTTTATTGTAGCATTTCTTCACCTTATAGCTGTGAGAAGATGGTAACCTCGTGTTGCCTCTAACAACAGTTAACGGAGGAACTAAGATGATCGCATTGCTGATCAGTGATGAGACAGATTCAGTTCCTTGCTGAAGCTAAACCGGGTGGCAAGCTGAAAGGAGTCGGAGCATGGGAGAGCATATGGATGGTTAAACTAACTTGGAGTCATCTATTTCAAGTGCTCATGGATGGATAGGATTCGTGGCCCAATTCGTGTCCCAAGGAATATGTCAGTGGAGAGTCCGCTGTTCTCCTGCTGTGTTCTTATGTTGTGCTCGTCTATGGTTCCTTGCTGTCTTAGAAATGGGTGTTGTAACTCTGTATCGTCTCGAATCGAGCGTCTCTTCTCCGGTTAAGGATTGTGTCTGTAAGGTTGTTCCCAGTACGACGGAGGTGCAAATGTAATCAGATTCGTGTTTGTTCACTGGCACACGTACGTTAATTTTGGAGGAACTGTGCATGCCTCGACGTCTAGAATCATAGGGTTCGCAGGTAAGACTGAAGATCAAGGAGAGCCATTACATTCAACATGCGCAGGTTGAGATGCATCAGTTTCTCACTTATCCGATTAGCTAATTGCGATTTAGCTCCCCGATTAATGACATGGTCTCCACCGTTCATTTCTGTTGGCATGATCTTTTTGGAGACTCGCGTCGCGAGGGGATAAGGGACACTACAAAGTGTTATAAATTACCCTTTATTTAAGTACTGAAGCATTTTCTTTTTCTGATTAATCAAGGGACATGACTTCTAAAACAAAATCATTTACTTGAACGTCATCAATACTAAAATGAAAATGTTTATTTGACTGTTGTGACTCGCAATAAATCATTTGATGTCGTGATTTTTGAAAAACGTTTATTACAAGTGTTATGACATGTTGAATTTTCAACATTGTACTAAATATTCTTTAAACGTTGCGATGCATAGGTGAAATACATACATACATATATATATATATATGTATGTATGACATTTCGTGAGTGTGTACGAAAATTGTGACATCGACGTTCAATTTATATAAAAATGATTGTTTACATCATTTGAAACAATTAGATAATGAAAATTACTTTCTTTAGCAATGATAATTTATATTTAAGCATTTAATTTTTTTTATAAACAATGCTAATAATCATTTTAAAATATGTATTTTTCAAATCATTCATATTGCCAAAGAAATCGCATTGCCTTTTTCCGTTGCTGAGGAAGTAAATAATTCTAACAGCAGAGTGTTCAAGACGACAGAAAGTTCTTCAAGCAAAAACGCCACTTCGTGCCTAATCAAACCCGAAAAAGTACTCTCCATCAAAAGATCGGCCCACGTTCTGTTTTTTCTTAGAAGTCGGGACGGAGCTTTGTGAACAAACTCATGGAGCTCGTATCGAACAGCCGACTTGCAATTGCCCGACTTCAAGAAAGTGTGTCGTCGCGTCTGTTAGACCGCTCAGGCAATCTCAACTCGGTGCGAGCTTAACTATCTCGGACAAAGACCTGAAATTTCGAGTTATTTGATGCTTGGGTAAGTGGGAAAACCCACGCATCAGCTGAAAGAGTGAAAAGGGCTTCCCACTTTTTACAGTCTTGGGACTTCGTCTTGCAGATTCACATGCGGACGAAGCTCGTAACGGTCCCACGTCATACTTTCTGTACTCGTGCGGCTATCTCCGTCACTTCCCACATCGCCCGCCTCGGGTCTCTGGGACAAATCGATAATGCGCGAAGGGTGTTCGACCAATTGCTTCACAAGCCCGTTGCATCGTGGAACGCGGTTATTGCCGGGTATTTCCAGAACAGCAGGCCGCATGAAGCGCGGAAGCTGTTTGATAGAATGCCTGAGAGGAACACGGTTTCGTGGAATGGGTTGGTTTCTGGTTACGTGATGAATGGGATGATCGATGAAGCAAGGAAAGCATTTGATGTGATGCCCGAGCGGAATGTTGTCTCGTGGACGGCAATGGTGAGGGGGTATGTGCAGGAGGGGATGATATCCGCGGCAGAATCGCTTTTTTGGCAAATGCCTGAGAAGAATGTTGTATCATGGACGGTGATGTTGGGGGGCTTGATTCAAGATGGTAGGATAGATGAGGCCCGTCGGCTCTTTGACATGATGCCTGTCAAGGATGTCGTTGCTAGGACTAATATGATTGGTGGGTACTGTCAGGGAGGACGACTTGATGAGGCGAGGGAAATTTTTGATGAGATGCCGCACAGGAATGTGATCTGCTGGACAGCCATGATCACTGGGTATGCACAGAATAATCGGGTGGACATTGCTAGGAAGCTCTTCGAAGTGATGCCAGAAAAGAATGAGGTGTCCTGGACAGCAATGCTGATGGGCTATACCCAATGTGGGCGGATAGAGGAGGCCTCAGAAATTTTCTATGTGATGCCAGTGAAGTCAGTCATTGCCTGTAATGCAATGATCCTTGGATTTGGCCAGACTGGGGAGGTAGTTAAAGCAAGGCAGGTATTTGATATGATGAGAGAGAAGGATGATGGAACATGGAGTGCAATGATTAAGGTTTATGAGAGGAAGGGGTTTGAGTTAGAAGCACTCGACTTGTTTGCTATGATGCAGACAGAGAGGGTAAGAGCAAGCTTTCCTTCTTTGATTAGTATCCTATCTGTTTGTGCCAGCTTGGCATGTCTTGATCAAGGCAGACAGGTTCATGCACGGTTGATCAGGTCCCACTTTGACTTTGACGTGTATGTTATCTCAGTTCTCATCACAATGTATATTAAGTGTGGAAACCTTGTGAGAGCAAAACTGGTGTTTGATCGGTTTGGTGTTAAGGATGTGGTCATGTGGAATTCTATCATTACAGGTTATGCACAACATGGTTTAGGAGAAGAGGCTTTGAGAGTATTTCAAGAGATGTGTTCTTCAATGGCTCCACCAGATGAAGTTACCTTTGTCGGAGTTCTCTCAGCATGTAGCTACACTGGCAAGGTAAATGAAGGGCTAGAGATTTTTCATTCAATGAAGAGCAAATATCTAGTGGAGCCCCAGACTGAACATTATGCTTGCATGGTTGATTTGTTTGGCCGGGCTGGCAGGTTAAATGAGGCCATGGATCTAATAAGGGGGATGCCAGTGGAAGCTGATGCTGTAGTTTGGGGTGCTTTGCTAGGTGCATGCAGGACATATATGAACTTGGATTTGGCAGAAGTTGCTGCGAAGAAACTTTTAGAACTGGAGCCTGAGAATGCTGGACCTTACATCTTGTTATCAAATCTTTATGCATCAAAAGGTAAGTGGGCTGATGTTGCAGATTTAAGGAGAAAAATGAGGTCAAGGAGTGTAAGCAAGTCACCTGGCTGTAGCTGGATTGAAGTAGAAAAGAAAGTACATACGTTTACTGGAGGCCACTGCAGGAGCCATCCTGAGCACATTAGTATCTTGAGAATGCTGGAGAAATTGGGTGTCTTGTTGAGACAAGCAGGTTATTCTCCAGATGGTAGCTTTGTGCTTCATGACATTGATGAGGAAGAAAAAGTGCATAGCTTAAGGTATCACAGTGAAAAACTTGCTGTAGCTTTTGGGCTTTTGAAGATACCAGAAGGCATGCCTATCCGAGTAATGAAGAATCTTCGAGTTTGTGGTGACTGTCATTCTGCAATCAAATTAATTGCAAAAGTCACTAGAAGAGAGATAATCTTGCGGGATGCTAACAGATTCCACCATTTCAAGGATGGCTCCTGTTCCTGCAGGGACTATTGGTGATGACTCTTAATGTCGATGTTTCTAGGAGAGAATCATACCCAAGCTAAAGTTTATCAGGTATCCTGGCTCATTCAACTGAAGATGAGATGAGGCGATCCTTCTTTGCTCTGAAATTTATGCATGCCAGGTGCCAAACTTCTAGGTATGTTTGTCTATACCCTATTGGCAGACTCATAAGAGGTGGATTGATGTTGAATTGAACTTTATTTATGGACTCTTTGAAAAAGTAATTGGAATATAAATTGATGACATGTACCATCTTATTTTTTCACACAATGTCTAAGGCAGGTCTTTTGTGGATGGGAAATCTTGCCTAATGTGTGCAAATTTTTATTTCAAATCTTACTTAGACATGCACGAATCAATGCATAATTATGCTTAATGATTCATATATAGTGGAAATTATACCATCTATATATCCTCTGTTCACTGTGAACTGCTCTGTTGCAGTGACGTGAAAAATTTGAAGATGAATTGGCTTGATGCAAGAATTGATTGGAGACCTATACCATCCTCAATCAACTGAAGGAAAAAGGCGAACAATTGTGGAATCAAGGTCTCATAGTGGATGTGTGAGCTTTAAGCAAATAAACTTTACCATCAGCAAAGGGTATTCAAATTGGGAAAGCTAGAGTTTGCACTGTCTGCTCTGGTTCTACCTTGCCATGGTGGTTTTACCCCAGAAACCTAACGTGACACTTCCCACATCTTTCTAGTCTTTAAATCTTACTACTCTCAAGTTATTGCTTGTTGATGCACCAGCTCCTGGGGTATTGTGGAAGTACCAATTGCAACAATCTTCGAAATATCAGAGTGGCCAGTCAAAAGTCGGTTGGTTTGCCTCATGGAATCTTGGAGATTGGGCGGTGTTCATGCTGCGTCATTTGGTATTATGCATTTGTTCTAACATATACAACCAGTCAACTTCATTTGTTTTCCCTTTTCACTAAAATTGACTTTCCTCCTTTTCTAGATGATGCTACTGGTTCAACCTTGGTGTTCTTGAAAGATGCCGGATTTTCTGATGCTGCAGTGAGTAGACTCTGTCCTTCCTGATCTTTGTTTCAGTCTCACTTGGAGTGATCAAACTACAGAAGAATTACATGTCAGAGTTGTTGAATTTTTTCTATTAGTTGGCCAGAACTTCCACCTTATTTGCTATAAAACTATTTGTGTATGATGATGGTACTTCATAGGCAATGCAAAACGTTGGATGCTTAAGATAATTCCAGTAGGCACAACTTCATGGTTGACCTTAATCTAGGATTTTTTGTTTTTAATGCGTCATTGATTATTAAACCTAGAACTACAGGTTAAAGAAATTTTCACGTCTTCTATTTCTTCTCAGGATATCTGAGAAACAGACATGATGGAATCTGATTGTTTTAGTGTGTTGAAATTTATCTCATTGATTATAGTGCCTTCTGTTGCATAGTCCTCCGTCTTTTATGTCAGATAGTTTATTGCGTGGTCCTGAACACATGGGAGGATATTGAATAAACTCATCTCATGGACTGGGCTAATTATACCTTACAAACATAGATGAATCCCCACAGGACTCCAGAAATTAAGTCATGGGCTTCGCCTACTTCGTGCAATGAGATTGGCTCTATTTACACATCAGTGATAGAATGAGTCTGTATAATGATTTCTCCCTCCCTCTACAGCAGCCAATGTGTCTCCAACCACATTCAGATTTCAAAATATCTAAGTGGAGCCCTTGTTCTTGGGGTCTTGTCCTCTTAGATGTGTCCCAGACAATGTGACATGATCCAATCAACGTGGCGTTTGTTCTGCAAGCATTGATGGTGGTTGGCCCTTTTGATGTCATGATGTTTGTGTCGTTCAGACGGGGCGCTTTTGCATTCAGCTCACTTGGTTCTTCCTAGCTATCATCATTTAGACCGATGTGGCCTTTCCGTTGACACGGATCTCTCCGTTACCATAATCATTAACGGGATATTTTGAGGTGTAAACACTGTGCAAGGTTTGATAAAAGCAATGGCCTACACTCAACTCGGACTTTTGGGTCATGTGCAGTAGGTAGGGATTAGGAGGGAAGAGAGGTGGGTTCTAAAAGCACGACCACATTCGGATGGTGGGAAACAGACAGAGAGATATGATTGGAGATGATTCCGAAAGATTAGGAAGGCATTGGTTAATGGTAACTGCGCTTGAAATCTCTATAAAGGGAGATTCATGTATTACTTTTCAAATCCTGATTCCTCAATACTGTTAATTTACATCTATCTATGAATTCATATAAGATGCTTTATGTTATATTGCATTCTTATCCTTCCTTTTCCCTCGTTGGTATCCGAACGACGCCCTTCAAAATGTTTTTACTCTTCTTTTATAACTGCTAAATCTCTTCTTCTTCCTAATCACTCCATCTAAACTGAATACGATGCAGTATGTAGGCGTAGTGGAGTCTGAAGAGTCTGTTTGGGATGTCTTTTACTTCGACGACGACGACGACGATTGTTATTATTTAATCTCACGGCTTTGACTATATAATTTTTGGTTAAATAAAATACACTTTATAGCTTTCAGAATCTACTCTACTGACATGAGTTTTAGTAAGAAAGTAATAAGTAGAAGTAAAAATCTGCCTAAAAGAAAAGCTAGAAAAATATGGCGAATTGTTCATGTGTACCTTGTACGCATCCAAATCCACCTCGGTTGATGTAAATCATAAGTCTCAGATGGGGTCCACCAAAGTTTTGATCAATTTTATTGACAATATCCTTTTACTTCTACTTTCGAGAAAGATTTACGTGGCGAGAATTGAGGAATTCGAATATTATTTAGATGTGATATAAATAGATGTTACATTACATCGAAGATTGAGCCGACAGTGTCTAGCTTAAGACGATAGGTTGGATAAGTTATGAAGGGATAAAGAGTTGGGCCTTCTAAGAGGTGGGGATGTACATTTTTCAGATTCTCCTTATCTTCTAATGTTGACCGGATAGCTTTTCTTTCGATCTAATAATTACATGGAAACTAGTTAAATATTATCTGATTGTGGACACGTTATATTTTCATACTTAAGAGGAAAACTCGTTAAGAAATGGAGATCCAGTCGGTTGGATTTGCACCATGTCATGATTGATATGGATCGTTAAAATTATTTTATATATAAATTAGATCAAAATCGCTCGTATTGGAGAATTTGAATCAAACCAATTTTCGACACATTTAAATTCGACCCCACCTATTTGACAAGCCAAATCACATCAAATTAATTGAAGAGAATGCCTTGGATTCTCCATGGATCCAAAATTTGCCTAATACAGAGAGGAGAAATTGAAATATAGCGCTAGCCTGGACATCTCGATTACAAAAAAGAAAATTGAAATATAGCTCTTGCGTAGCCTGATAACCTAGAAAGAATTCCATTATTACCTCTTCCTTTTCTCTTGCGTTATGCCTCGTTTAGATTTCGCTCTTCTTAGTAGGACTAGTGTCATTGTATCACCATCTTGATTATTGTTACTATTATAGACATGACTTCCATGAAAAAAAAAATGCGCACATACCGAACACAGGAACAAGAACAAGAGCTTATGGAAATCGAGTCGTGCGACCACCACAGGATATATACCGACTATACTCGATCATATTACATCAAATCGATTAGCAAACGAGCATTAAAATACTGCAATTGATGAGCAAAGATTTGATGTTGTTCGAGTATAAACCGTGATCCCAAAGTAGTCTCACTGAATTGACTAGAGAGAAAGCTTGAGATCCAAGTCATTGTCTTCTTTTTGCTTCTCTCGTTTTGCTTTCCCATCTTCTTCTGCTTTGGAGTTGGAAGGGCCAGCTTGAACTCCAGAAAGACTACCCCTCAGAGCCTTGTAGTCTTCCTCGAAATCCTCTGGCCGGAACGTTGGAGTCCAGACAGCCGCTGCCTTCCTCGCCCGCTCTTCCTCCTCCAGCCTCGCTCTCTCCCGGGACTCTCTCTCGATACTCTGAAGCACGTCCTTCGTGCTCCGTAGCAGAGCGAAGAACCTCTCCATCTTCTCCTCTTCGTCTCCACCATCACCAACCCCTTCTCGACCCCCCTCGTCGCTTCCAATCTTCCTTCTCTTTCTCTCCTCATCACCCATCTTGATTCTCGCTTCTCGCTTCCACTGTAACGAGGCTGTAAAATGTGGAGTGAGAGCTTGACTCCTTTATATAGGGCCACGACGCCATGCGGGCGTCGATTAAGAATGTGAAAACACGAAGATGACCATGGCAAAGTCGACCGTTGACTCGTGGAAAACGAGGGTTTCATGGTAAATTCAGGGCCCGCCCCCAGCAACAGCAGGAAAAGGCCAACTTTGCTTCACTGCCGGCGACGCAAGCACCCCTGCGATACATTGACGTGGTCACGTGACGCGTGCAGTCGTATCATCGACTGGCATCTTCGTCCTTACGGTCTGCACGTCAACTCATCCATCTACGTTGGGTCAAACCAGCATCATCAGATCGTACCTACACCGACGTGGTTTTACTTGCTTATTATTACTGAAGCTACAGCTGACGCCGAGTACACATCTGACCTCACCCTGGATATGTTTCTCTCATCTCCGCTCTATTGGTCGACCAGTACTGTCTGCTACGGTTGTTGAATATTGAAATAACATCACCCCATCAATTAAATGAGGGTCCCAGAGAATTTTCACCCGGTCGAGATATTACAAAACTCATCTCCCACTGTTCAAACGATGTCTTACAAATTACAGCTTACATACATCGACTCGAGAGCATCTTGATTTTGGTTTTATCCTTTTCTTTTGTTGGGCACTGGGCACTTCTGGGGGGATGGATAAGCTCGCTAGTTGTCAGCCCACCGGACCCCGTGTTTGGCCCAAAGATAGTAAGCTCCGGTAGGGCCTCGGCCGCCCAATTCGTACACCTCCGTCGCGATATTTTTCTTGTCTATCTCTTGTAGAACTGGATTTAGTATATTCCACGCGGCCGCAAGCTCGTCGCTCCTCATGAACAGATGGTTGTCTCCATCAATGACGTCAAGGAGAAGATGCTCGTATGAATCGGGCACCTCCACGTTATACCTAGCACGATCCATGCCAAAACGATCACGTCATGAAGTAAATTAAAAGGGTATCAATGTGGAGGAGATCTTGTATCCAGGACTTAACTTGTCCTTGTACAACAAATTGAGTTCGGATGCATCTAAGTGCAACCCCAGCCCAGGCTTCTTATTGTTCACTTTGAGTAGGATGGCTTCGTCCGGCAAGTCGCGTAGAATCAGCTCATTAGTAGCGAGGTCTAAATTATGCCCCAGACATTCTCGATAGATGTTTCCAGGAACATGATGGAATTGTATGCGTATCTCCACCCTGCATAACATGGATCATTGAAGCAAATACATCACTGAGGTGTAGAATGATGGGCTTACATTACAGATATACGAAATAAGCAAAGTCCACAAACCTCGAAGCAACAAAGAGTCATATCTAACTTTACAGCTTAGAAAGAAATGTCAATCTCTACCAAGCAATTATGAATGAGTCCAACCTGTGCTTGATCATTCCCATGCCAGTCCTAACCATGAAGGGCACACCATCCCATCTTGAATTGTCAATAAAAAGTGCAGTAGCAAAGAATGTTGGCGTCAAATCATTCAGATATAGATCAACATCATTCCCCGAAGTAGCTTTATATTGACCAAGAATCACATCATCAGGCTCTAAGCTACGTATTGATCGCAGAACCTTCACCTGGACAAGAAAATTCCAAATCAGAATGTGCAGATGCCTCTTTTTGGGTGGGTAGCATGCGAATCTGCCGATGTACCTTTTCATTTCGAATATCCTCACCATCAAGACTTACTGGGGGTTCCATAGCAAACAATGCTATCGTCTGAAGGATATGGCTGTGTACAATGTCGCGGATGATCCCATAACCCTCAAAGTACCTGCTTAAGGGTGATAATTATTAGGGAACCACATATCCAAGTCTAACTATCCAAGTCTAATTTACAATGAGCATTACATACTTTCCTGCAGCCACAACTGAATCCTCAGCTAAGATGACCTGCAACGTCATTCAAAGGTATGTGACTACTTCTAGTGCAAGGCCACATCCCAAAAAATTTCAATGTATGAAGCGAATGGAGAAAACTATACATGACCTGTACATGACGTATGTATTTTCGGCTCCATAGCGGCTCAAAAACTAGATTGGAGAACCTTAAAACTGTAAGGTTCTCAATTAAATTCCTTCCTAAGAGATGATCAATCCTAAAACAGTATAGACAGATTAAAATTCATAATAGTAAATCTTTTTCTTGCCTTCTCACTCTAAGGAATACATGCACATATATGTGCAATAAAAGATGAATGTAACCAGTACCTATATATTTGATTCTCCTCAAACTTAGAAAGAAGAAACTGCGACAGCTGATTAGAAGATGGTGAATCGAAACCAAATGGTTTTTCGATAATTATGCGATTCCAGCCTTTCTGAGTTTGGGCATAGTTTGCAAGGGTTGACGTGACATCTAGAAGTGCTTCTTGTGGCACAGATAGATAAAATATCCTGTTTGCTTCAGACTTCCCCTGAGGTAGATAAGCTGTTAAATGAATGTCAAAGAGACTGAATTGATATAACCAAAGTAGAATAAGGTTTATAAGAACATGCAGAAGTCCAAATGAGTGCGCTATCCAAATTTACCTCAAGTAGCTCCATCCTGGAATCAAGTTTTGACATCCCTTCTTTGTTATCATATCCCCCATAGAGGTAAAATGTTTTTCTAAGGAAACTTTCCATCTTCTCTGCACAGTTTTGCCTACAACAGTATGCATACATGCAATGCCAGTCAGTGAAGGATTTGGACCACAATAGCTTACAATAAAAACTGAAACGTAACAACTACAGTAAGAGAAAACTAATCTTTTTAAGATATTTCTGCATTTGCAGCCCCGTTTAAGATATATATATATATATATATATATATATATATATATATATATATATATAAAGTATCCTGTATCTCTTTTAAGAAAAGCCAAATCTTCCTGTAGTATCAAAGGGATTCTGATGATGGCTCAAGAACTAACAGAACAGTTTGAAACCTGTGAACAATAAGCCTCCTAAGTGATTTTTAGCAAGTTCTCTAATCAAGCGATCAGCTCACAGAAAATTAATTCTTCTTAATTAGATTTTTGTTGGGAATGTCATCACATAAATATATCTTAACAGGAATAAGAAGTGATAATTGATGAGTGCAACGTATTAGAGTTCCATACCGATGATCAATTCGGCAAGTCAAGGTTGAAGATATCATCGATCTCAGGTCTTCATCTGTCAAGTTCTTTCTTGAATAACCAACAATATAAACATTCTGCAAGAACAAAAACAAAAAAACTGTAGAGTTACAAATTCATCCAATTCTGCTCACAAAATTTCTTAAGATCCCCTACCATTCGATAAGGTGGCCTAGTTAAAGCAGGCAACAATCTATTTGAACAGATAGAGGAATCTCACTTTTATTTTATCACCAATGACATCTGGATGATTCCTTTTTTGTATGTCAGCCAACATATAATAAGTAGCTGAAGAATAAATGACATACAAAAGACTTGAAACAAGTATTACTTATGAACTAACAAAGATTGAGTTGTTACTGCCACAAAAAAATGAACGGACAAAGAGGACAAAAGCAAAGCACTTCCCGCGAAGAAGAGTTGACAGGACATACATATCAGACTATCGCCAACAAAAGCCATATGGATTTTCACCCTGATAGATACCGATTTAAGGGCACCAATCTCCCAAACAGCAGTTTACCTCAGGAAGGAAGCCACTATAGTACAAAGCGAACAGAGCTGGGAAAATCTTCCTCTTTGCAAGCTCACCCGTAGCTCCTATAACTGCAATGCAGAGTGATGATTCCCCATCACCCTTTACAGAGAAACTGCAGGAAGGTGCTTGTTGCAAGGATGAAATGGATTTTGCCACAGCAGCCACGCTCTTGCCAGGAGGAGACTGGAAATATTGTAAAGAAGTTCCCTCGGGCTGTGAGCTGTCCTGAGCTGCTTCTCTGGTGAAATCTGTGAGTTGCATACTCAGTAACATTTTAAAAGGCAACACAAGAAGTCTGACTACAATGCAGCAGTTGAAATCACAAAAGGAGAAAAATTGCTGACTGTAATTCTGCTCATAATTCATCCAATCAATCAATATCTAGAAAAATAGGATTTACAGCACTACAGCTTACCACCATGCAATTTTAATTTTGTTCCTTCTTCAGGTGTCAAGGCTGATTGAGAAGGATCCGCACCTTGATAATTCTCTTGATTTTTTATGCCTCCAAATTTGTTCACTTTACCAATTTTTGCAGGTCCCGGCTGAAGGTTCAACCTCTGGAGTATCCACAGTTTCAGACCACAAAATCTTTTGGAGAGACTTGTAGCATCTCCATATATAATACGATGCTGATAGAAATTGCATGCAGGAAAAAATTTTGGAACCTAAAAGCACCATGAATAGATACTCAGTTCACATGTTCAAGAATATTCCTCAGCTATATATATCCAATATCTTCACGGATTAACTTCTACTGATGACTGTACAAACTTGCCAGCCAGGGCAAATCCATTTCTTCAGAAACATCTTCTTATTTAGTAACGCAGTATGTTCTCTGTCCTAAGCAAATTCATTAGGTTCATCAGCTTCTTACAGCCTAGAGTTCCACCAATGGCTATGACAACATCGAAATTAGTTGTCTATTTGATGACACCAACACAGTAAAGCTATCAAATGCCAGCATTAACTCAATTGATCCTGTCCGATTTAATCCCTTGTTTAGTGCCCAGTAACACCCATTTCCGTCTTTTATCGAAATCTGGAGAGCTTTTATGGCAGATCAAAGCATATGAAATAATACATTCACTAGCACTACTTGAGACCGAAATGCTCATCTCAAATTTGCTCAACATCTCTACATGTAGTGGCGAGCTCATGCCTAACATTCGATTTGCTTATGTGGGTACTTCTCTGAAACCACCCAAAAGTTCCAAAAGCCGAACTACAAACACATAATCTTCTAGCGAGATTTACTCGCTCGCAGGTCAACTTGCTATTGATCACAAAGCACACCCATTTGAGCATCATAAAGAAGACGCAACACGACTTGCTAAATTTCCCATCTTCAGAGTAGACCTACGGTTGCACAAAAGTAGACATCGGGAAACGTCCATCCGAGACAAAGTACTCACGGTCGGGCGTGGAACGATCGGTCCCGCGATTGACGATTCCGAGTGGAGTGAAAATGACATCGACATCAGATGGTCTGATTAAAGCTCGAGCCTTTCTGTCAAGTATGCATTTCGGACAAAGAGAAGTCGATAAGTTTTTCAAGAACAAAAGCTTCGGCACCCCGTTTTTTGCCGTCGGTACTCGAGAGCTCGCAGATTGCCCAAAGCCTTGAAGCGAAAGAAGGAAGAATCTGTGGGTCGGTCCTGCCTTGGATCCTGCGGGTCGTGGCCATGGTTTATGGAACGGATTTGGCTATTGAAGGTGTTGAATACCTTCTTTGTCCGTTTTCATAAATCCGTTCAAGTTATAAAGTTTTGTTAATCATACTTGACTTTTAAAAGTGAGACTTATCCTGCTCTACCTTCTACTTAGTTTCGCATATAAATTCAACAAAATCACTTGAGATTTATCCCAAGTCATAACAAGATTGCAAACACCGATCGCCAAATTTTCGCAGTCCTTGAAAAACCGGCTCGCGTTTTCCTTGCACATCCGTTGTGCTCGGGGGTCGATGCTAATCTAAGAATTAATCGTTAAGAATCAGCCGAAGTAATTTGTTTCGAAATAGATAAGTCTCATATCAAGAATTTAAAACCTTAATTGAGTTTTAAGAGAAATAATCTAGAACTGAATTGAATAGTTTCAAGAATCACTATTATTACATGAAACAAAGTGGTTTAAAATGTCATCTTGTTTTGACTTTAGCAAATGTACATCTCAAGCCAGATCTCTTTGGGGGTATGGAAATTCCAAGTTTGGCCCTTTCTTGGGCAATCGTGTGTTGACTTCTCATAAGGCTGGCTGTTAACATTTACACCCATCTAAATGGAGTTGCTGCCAAATAATTACTTCATATTTGAGAATTATTGGAAAGAAAACCTCTATAAGAAAATAAAACAAAAGCAACAATACACCTAACAATAATCGGTTCATTAATAAAAGCTAACAAGGAGAAATAGAAAGAAGTGGCTTAATGGATTTTTCTCACAATCACCTAACAACAGTCGGTTCATCAATTATCAATAATTATGTTTGGTGGCCTCATAAATCTTATTACAAGCTTCTGCTCCTGAAAAAGGAGAGAAGAGAGAGGAAAAGTCGAGGGACGCTTCAATTTCCATTGATAAAATTTATTGAAATGACTCCACGCCAACCACACAGCCTAAAACTTCTTCCAGCAACTGCATGATTGCCATAATAAAGTTCGCAACTTTTTCAAATTCAACGATAGAGATAAGGATCCAAGACTGCCTATAGGACTGATTTTCAAAGCGGATTCCTTTAGAAACGTGTTCTCTTCGGTTGCTCGAAGATAATTTATTCACAACATTCGCGTGTTCTCGTACTGTTCATTGATAAAACCGACTATTGTAAGGATAAAACAGAGTTGTAAGAGAACCCGTGTACTATTTACAGTCGCCGATGAACAATGTTTGATCGATTCACGCCGATGGAACCATTCCATACGAAAACAAAAACAAAGACAAGACGCTCTCCTTCGTCCTTTTGACAGCGAACCCCCACTAGCACGTTCCTTGTATTAAGATATTATCCATCCCCGAGTCTTTCTTTATATCTTGTGCTGAATCTTCTCGCTCTCTCGCTCTCTCCATCGGCTTCCGGAGTTGAAAAACAGCTTCGCTCTCTGATAATATAGAGACCCGTCTTCTCAATTCAATCATTCTCTCCGTTCCCTGAAGGTTACAGGTCCTCGTTTCTCTTGTCTTTGCTGGTTAACTTCTCAATCCATAGGATAGGCGTCTCAAGTCTTGATATTTTTGAGGTGGGTGTCGCGATTTAAGCTTGCCCAATCGTCTGGGTCATCAGAGAAGGCCAACGCTCAGTCGGATTGGATCTTTTAGGGCTCTGATTTGACCGATAAGTTTTGGTGTTCATGTTGGTTGGAAGAAAGATAGCTTTTTGATGATTTATCCTCTGTTTCTGACGTGGTTCGTCAATTTAACCAATCGATGCTCCAAATAGGTCTTCTCTTTCTATTGTCCTGAGGTGATGCCTGGGCTTGTTGCTCACGTACGTTTCCTGGGTCTCCTGCTGATTGCGGTTGCTAAATCCGTGTACCAACAGCTCTTTTAGTAGAATTTGGTGCGCTAGTGCTAGATTGAACACCATCATTGACTTTGCCTGTTAATGGATAGATTTTGCAGTGGGACTTAAAGTTGGCATGACATGTCTTGCAGCTATGCTATAATCTCATGGTGTGGGAGTTTTAGACAGATTATTGTGAGATCCTTGCGTCGCTTGAATTTGCAATCAGCTACTTTTCAAAGAAGTGCTTGACTGGTGCTTCATTGTAGTCTAAACAAATCAGGCGAAAGTTTAGGATGGGGCCCGTATGTAGCATCATTTTCTATCTGAGATTGTATGGTGCTGTAGTGGTAGTTGACTGATCGTATCTTACATTTCAATCATCCAAAACAGGTGCTTGAAGGTGAGCTTCCATCTTGACTCAATAACGAATTCTTAATTTATAATTCAGTTGCAAGAAAATGGGGTCGGAAGGGCCTCCAGCTGTGACAATTCATATAACCGGTTTTAAGAAGTTCCATGGAGTTCCGGAGAACCCAACAGAGACAATTGTGAGCAATCTAAGAGAATATATGAATAAAAGGGGTTTCCCAAAAGGATTGACTCTTGGAAGTTGCAGCATTCTCGAGACAGCCGGACAGGGGGCAGTGGCTTCTCTCTATAAGACTTTACAATTGGCCATAGAGGAAAATGAATCCGAATTAACAAATTCAAGACGAGTTATCTGGGTGAGTTGCTTCACCGATGAAATACCTGCTCTGTTTTAATTTCTCTTTGGTCTTCCCCAATCATTTATCTGCGACACCATTTCACAACACATCCTGTCCCAGAGTTATTTTTGGCTGAGTTGCATTAGTGGGATCTTCACGACTTAAGTGACCATGTGTTGCCAACATACATTCTTTGATATCAATCTTCAGGTACATTTTGGGGTCAATAGTGGTGCCACAAAATTTGCTATCGAGCATCAAGCTGTCAATGAAGCTACTTTTCGCTGTCCAGATGAGATGGGATGGAAGCCTCAGGTTATTATATTCACCACACCTTCCTGCTTTTGAACCTACGTTTTGTTTAATCAGTTCATCCTTCATGAGTTACACTGTTTGTTCAATGCTGTTTGATTTTTTATAATTTGCAGAAAGTTGCCATTATTCCTGCAGATGGTGAGATTTCTCGAACACGTCAGGTAGAGCTTTTTTGTTTTTTGGGTTCCCTCTTCCTTATGTTTATGTTGGACTGGCATTAGTCAGCTGCAATTCTGGTACTTTAGCATTGATGCATGTTCGTAGTTCCTGTTGCATATGTTAATCCTATGATAAGTGTTCATCTAAACAGAGATGATGCATGTAACTAGGGCAAAGCAGCTGGATGTGTTTTTGTGATTGAAACAAATGGAGCATATAATCGCATACTTTTTCATTGGCAGTTCTGTGATATTTGCCTGAAATACCCGCCGGATCATTTTGATTTTCTTTGATGGAATTAAACATTCAAGTCCTTTCCTGTATATGTCGTCATATCTCTGCATAGATGTAATGTCCATTCCAACAATCAACTAATCTTGTCAATTTTGTACTTAAGTAGCCCATCACTGGTATTTTATTCCTCTATGTTTTCCTAATAACGAATCATGCATACTAGTTTCATCTTGAAGAAACCTATAGAAAGTTTGGTGGGCTGGTATGTTCTTCCTTGGGAGCTTGCCTGATTTTCCATCTTCATTGCACTCTCGTGTGATGGAGGATTAATACAAAAGAAACGAAAACCTTTAGGGGTCTCGCGTTCCTATATTTCTTGCTTTAGGTTATTTCTTGTTCAAGAGTTTCCCAAGCTTCTGGCAGATGGGATCCCTTTACGCTGTCATTTACTAAGCATAGCGTGAGCTGGTTGCTGAAGCAACTCCATTGGACTGTATCTTTTCAAACATTTGTTCAGACTAACATTTTGAAGAAGTCTTATACCTAGTGATCTTGCTTAGCCATTAAGAAGATAACATCGTAGCTCTTCCTTTTTCTTCTGGGTTTGTTATTCTGCAGTTAGTAACTGAAGAATCGAGTTCAATATATGTTAACTTTTTGCTGGTTTAAAGTGTATGGACATTCAAAGTTAATGGGCACAAAATCACTAAATTGAGTTCTAATAGTAAGATATTGCAATGACTAAAAATTGAAAAAGCAATTTGGTGAGCATTCAGTTTGGTTAGTCCTGCATGAAGTATGAATTAACAAAAAGTTCCAGGAAATAGCTTCTTCATATGGAAAAAAAAAATGCAAACAAGGATAGCAAACAGTGTATGGTTGACTAATAGCTATTGGTGCTCTTGGATTCACCTTCATGTTGATCATCCAGCTAACTTTGTTATTAAGTCAAGCAAGAAATTGAAAGTTCCCTGGCATATGGTTATTCTCCATTTTTTTTTTTGGTAAATACGGTTATTCTCCATTGAATTACAACAGTAACAAGAAGTGTTTTCCTGCTGAGGTCCACTAAATAGAATTTCTTGCACAGTTGCTCTCTATTTAGATGGATTGTCATGAATAAGAACCAAACACTAAAGACCTTCCCTTGAGTTCTTTGGCGGTATGTGTTTTAAATTTTCCTTTAGCTAACCCACGTCCTTGTCGTAAGGTTGTATTTTCCCAGGAGCACCTGAAGGTCATCTTCTATCCAAAACCACCTAATATATGTCCTCAGCTAGTGTGATGCCAACTTCTTCTTGGTTAACTTTATTTATAGTTCTGTTTTCTTTTTCCTGGTGGCAGCATATGGAGTGAAGCATTCTTGTTTGCAATAAACTAGTTGTTCGTACATATCTGTACTTAACTGCCTTAGTTCGACAGAACTTGCCCTCAAGTTTGAATGGCAGCTCTCTGTTGAATGGACAGCAATTCTTCTTCTGAGATGTATTACTAACATTGTGGATCATTTGGACCTTGTGATAATTCTTTTCTAGTATTGCTTTTCATTTTTCTATCACACTGCTGCAGCAGCTAATCTCTAAAGCTGAGGCTATGATATTAATTTTGCTTCATAGATCCTGCTGTGCGATTACATGGGTCATTCAATGTCATGTATTTGACATGGGATGCTTTTGTGTTGTTCTACTTCATGCAGACCTCTCTACCCATTCAGGAGATAGCAAAGGCCTTGTCAAAGAAGGGCCATGACGTCATGATTTCTGATGATGCTGGTAGATTTGTGTGCAACTACGTCTATTATCATTCTCTTCGCTTTGCAGAGGAAAACGGGATCAAATCCCTCTTTGTCCATGTGCCTCTCTTCTTCACTGTAGATGAGGAGACCCAAATGCAATTTGCTGCCTCCTTGCTAGATGCTCTTGCTGCCTTTGGGTAGCAGTTGCTTTAGAACATCCACCCATTTTATTTTGGGTTGCTATTAATGTGCAGGTCGATGGGTGTAAAGAAGGGATGTTTATGCATAGTAAGCTCATGCAGAATGGAAAAAAAAAAGTTATTGTGGGATGCTGTTCTCGTTAATTTGCTTGATGATTGTCAGAAGGGTTTTGATTGCTTCTGAATGGAAGCGATCTTTGTGTGGGGATGTCAATAAAGGCCTGATTTGCTTGCATCTGAATATATTTGCTCGCATCTGAATATATTTGCTCAACTGATGTCATCATCTCCTGATTTTCCTTCATATTAGGTCAATAATATTGTCGTAGTAGAACATGTTGTCAAGACCACTGCAATAGCGAGTTGTTCCTGCATACATGCTATCATCAGTCGTGCTTGAACTATGAAGTGTTACTGCATTTGAGGTGTGGAAGTGACTGGAAAGAGTGAATGCATTTAATTACCACGTTTTATATTTGCTCCCCTTCTTTGATAGCTAAAGGATCTATGATGGAACTCCGCATGGTCTCATGTAACGGTAACCCCTTCTTCGATAGCTAAGGGATCTGTGATTGAACTCTGCTTGGTCTCATGTGACGGCTTGTTCAGGTGTAGTTTAACTGGTAAAGGTTCTGGCCCATTCTTGATATCATCTGAAGGTAAAGTGCCGTCATGTAGGCTACGTCTCAGTTTCCATATGTCCAAGTTTCTGGCGTAGTATAAAGGATTAAAGACAATTTTGGATGGCTTCTGTTTATCCGTGATGGAGAAGTGCATCGATCTTGTGATTCTCCTTCTGGTCGAAAGCAGTTCAGCATGTAAAGGGAGCGCATTTTCCACAAGGATAGTACTTCTACATCTTCATTATTACTGTCGCAGGTAAAATAAAAAGACTATTGCCTGCTTCTAGTTAGGTCGACTGAATCTCAAGAAGTCTACAAGTTTCGAAACCATCCCAACCTCGGCTCGGGTTATTTTCAGAGCGTGAGGGCCGGTCGGTACCTGCCAGAATTCGTCGGCTCGAGTTGCCGCAACAAAAACTAAAGAATAGATTGTTGAATACGCAGAGAGGAACAGGGATTCTCACTCGTAGCTTACATGAAAATTGCACAGATAATCTTACTTTTACAAAATGGAATATAAAAATCAGCGTGCCTAAATGAAAGGCCGGAGAGGTTGAGGTACTCGAACGGCGTAGAAGCTTGTAGTACAATTCATTAAAGCCCCTTCAAAAAGCATCCACGAGAAGACACTGGGATCAGCGCGAAAGGGAGCGTGATCAGGATCATTCGTCGGGTGTGATATTCGGTGTGGAGAATATTCTGACAAAGTCGCGCACTTTTAGAGATCTTTGCCCAAACAATGGAGAGGGTGACGTCCTGTCCTGCTTCATCTCCTTGCTCCCGGACTCTTTTATTAAACCTAGTTAGTACCAATATGAGATGTGTTCCCTTGAACATGCCTGGATGGAGGCCTAGTTGAAGCTAAAATAAGTGAGAGCTGTCTTCTGGATGGACGGCCGTCGCTGTGAGTGGGCTGTTGGTTATGATATAAACTAAGCTTGCTCTCGTGCACCGACCGACCCTTTTCTTGGCCTCAAGTCATCGCCACAGCAGAATGCGCACGCATGCCTTTGGCTTTGCTTTGCTTTTGGAGAGAGAGAGAGACTCTGAGCCTCAAGTTCTGATAGAACCCTACAAAGCAGAAGCCGTCCTTCTGCACTTCGACTTCCTCCATGCCTCAAATCTCATGAGTGGACCGACTGGAGCGTCTCTTTTGATTTACATATGACATCTCTCTCACCTTTTAACCTCCTCTCATTTCATCTTCACATAATACACATTTTCTCCAGCTATATACGCCAGAACTTGTCTCTCGCTTTTCAGATTATTCCCACTCCTGTTATGGGTCATCACTTCTCATGGTCAAATCTGTATGGTCTACACAACATCTTGAGTACCAATGATAAGTGGAAACTCGCTCCAATTCGAACAGAAACCGAGCAAAAGATAGCTGCTTCAGACGCCCTCATCTCACCAAATTTGAAATAACCGGTTACATGAATTGGCACGAGGACCGTCGTTAATGTCGGGACATGATACTGTAGTTACGGTATCGAGACTATCATTGCCGCTGAGAGACAACATATGAACACGCTTGTGGCCTCTTCAGAGTATTCGGGCTCTCCAAACTCGACCCCATGAATGGGGAATACTTCCTGCGAGGAGCGAGTGCTACTGGAGCCTTTGTCCGGAATCGACAGGGTTAACTGTTTGCCGGGCATATCAAACAATTGGGAGTCGCATACCGAATTACCTCCGTAGGACATCAGTTCTGGTCGCCTCATTTTTGGTGTAACGATTAGAGAACTGAAGTGGACTTCACATGCTCAAGCTTGTCACCTCTCGAATGGCAAGAGCCCACAATCTCTCTTTTTACCTTTTTCTCTTCTATCTGTTTACATGATTCTTCTTTCCCCAATTGGCCATTCACTACTCCTCAACAGCTAAAATTAGGGTCGTGGCATCATCTGACATGGCTCTACGGCCAACTGCTATTACGAACAAATTCAATTTGATGTTCTTCTCGATTCCAAAAGGTGGCTCTTCATGGTCCCCAATTCAAGATTTTTCCAAATAAGAGCCCACACTGGTCCATTCGTCATTTTGTTTTTGGCAACGTATGCAGTTTTTCTTTTGCACTTAGCCCCCAATCAAATATGCCCCACCACCCCTTCAACATATAGAGCCAACCCGCATGCTTGCTATTCATCTCCTTGCACACTTTCTTTCGTAGTGGTCGACCCACGTCCCTATCCTCTTTTTCTGCATGTTTAAGCATCTCTCTAGTTAAGTATGAATATGATTCACCTGACAAGTACTTCAGTCGATTAGACAAATATAAGTTGAAAATATCATATTAAGTTGTTCTCATCCATTCAGATACGTCGATTAGACAAATATAGGCAGCACATAAAATTATTCAACTGCAAATATCGGAATCTCACGTAGTTATGTCACTTAAGAGATTGGTTTATTAAAATATCAATCTACAAGCGGTCTACTATTTAATTATGTTTATTGTCGAAACATGATTGAATCGCGTAATAGTTTACAGTTTAATTTGGTCATGTAAATCTATGTAATCCATCAAGTTAGTAAATTAGACTAAGTTTAAACCAAGCTCTACATTTGCTTGGACCCAACTACTATAGCCATTTGGTATACGCTGAATCTTGCCCACAGGATCATGGGAAGTTTCTCTTTCAGCATGGGATGGTTGCATGCTCATGTTGCAATGTCATTTTCCTATAGATATCTGACCCTAGGCCTCGTCATAGGACGCATGTGAAAACATATCCCTGAAAATTCCTCCCACATTGCACCGCTCAATGCGTGCCTTGACAATTGACCCAAGCAATAAGCATGCGAGTTATACTTGAGTCAAAAACTTTCGATGTGCTTGCTATATATGATTTGCAAATTTAATTAAGAGTAAACTATCACTAAAAACTATTATCATTTTTAATTGATATCCAAATAGACTCTACATATTTCTTGGGTAGAAGATTATAATCTAGACAAATATATATATTAAGCCCACATGGATCAACAATGATCAACATCAGTCTGTATTATCTTCTCTGGCATTCCCTCCACCAAGCACATAGCTGGTGGGATTGTGAGTGTCGCCATAGTCCCATAAGCGTTCCAGCAAAAGGGGTCCAAGACATATTGCCCTTGCGCCGGAAGCAGCTCGATCTCTGAGAGCGTCAAGTTGGTGCATGGGATAGCATCGCTGCATCCGAAATGCATCGGCGGGCTTCGGACGTCGTACGTGCCCTTGATGTTGGAATATAGGATGTCGGAAACGTAGACCGCTGAGGTTTGGTTGGCGCAGCTCTTGGTGAGGCAGTAGTATTGGTCGATGATGATGGGGTTCCGAACCGTGTCCATGTGAATGTTGTTGAAGGTCACATGAGAGACAGCGCCCGATCCACCCTGCCATGTCTTGATCCGGACCCCGTTGTCCGAATGTTTGATCACGGAATCTGTCACTGTGATGTTCGAGACGCAGGCGTTGGAGTTGCGAACGCCAAGGCTGCCGATGCTGCACGAGTGAAAAGGAAACTGATCATTGGAGGAAAGCAAGTTCAAAAGCAGCAATTTCAATTTCCCACACATTGAAGCCCCCAAGTCGTAGGTTATTTGAATTTATGTTCAACAATAGTGGCTAGGAGTCAGATGGAGGGAGAGAAGTAAACAATGCTGTAAAGGAAAAAGGCTGTTCAAAATTTTAAATCACCACTAATCAGTACCTTTTTGTCGTCTATAATTTACACATTTTAAGTGTTAATTCTTTCTTTTTCATAAAGCTCGAAGCACTATTCAGATCATCATTTGCTGTACCTTATTCCATGACTAGGACCGCAAGTTATGTTTCTTATATCAACATCATAGCAACCCGCTCCAATGGATATGCAGTCGTCACCTACAAAGAACAGTCAATTAATAGAAACGGCTTGTATTAAATTAAGGCTGTGATCATGTGGCCGGATAAGCCAGTTTGTTCTGAAACTTATGATTGGGAGTGTTACCATTAGAGATCACCGAATTGTATATTCCCACATTATTCGTGTTCTCTATATGAATTCCATCCGTGTTTGGACTCTGAGAAGGCGCCTTGATGGACAGTGATTTGATGAGGACGTTGCGACAACCATCGAATCGGAAATGGAATTGAGGGCTGTTTTTGATTTTAAGTCCCTGAACTGTCAAGTTGGAGCTCATGAAGAACCTTATGGCCTGCATTACAAAAAGTTCGATCATAACTTTATAAATTTATCCTTGACAAGGTGATGAATCTTGTCCAGAAAGTTGCAGTGATTCTGACTCACAACTGGGCTGTCACAAGGACCAGGCATGGTTGTTCCATTTATTCCCTGTTCCATTATGTATATAATAAGAGTATAAGTACTAGTAAATTGATTTATAAATACAAAAAAAATAGAGATTCTGCTAGCTTCTAAAGGCACTGCCTAGTGTTGTCTATATGGTCGGGGTTTAGCTTACTTTGTGCGGCTTGCAAGGAAGATTCCACCATTTCTCTCCTCTCCCATCTATTAGCCCGCCTCCTTGCATTGACATTCCACTGATCCTGTAAAAGACCAGCCACTGCCTCTTGCTGATGCGCTGTGGCCACGAGTTGGGCCCGTCTGGTGGCATTATAGTTCCATCAATCTGTGAAGTGTGAATGCAAATAAGCGGCCAATTACGTAACTGATGTTCAGGTTGCCAAATGCAACATCCATTTCTTGATAGAGGACATCATCAAAATTTACCTGGAAAACAAGGTTGGCTTTGCAAGGCCCTGTGAAAATGGTAGACTGTATTACGAAAGAATGTTCACGAGGAACGAGCAGAGTGGCTGACTCAGCATCGCAAGCTGCATCCCAGGCCATCTTGAATGCGTCCGTATCATCGGTGACTCCGTCACCTTTAGCACCAAATTTTCGCACATCGAAAGCAGAAATAGAATCTGCATCGTCACCATTGTAACTGGGGCTAGCAGCATTGGCGGGCTCGGGTGCTGGAGAGGGTGGCGCCGAGATATGAGACACAGCAGGCAAATGAGTCTTTTTCGTGTGATGACCGTGAGTCCTCCCATCAGTTGGAGGAAGCCACAAGAAGAGTGACAAGAAAGTGAACCCAGCAATAGAAGCTAGCGAGTGTGTCATGTTGAAGAGGATAGCAAACTTGAGCAAAGATGAGTGACTAAGGTGATGGGAGAAATGTGTAGATATTTAAAGAAGTCACAAAATAAATCACTATCCTAGAAATAGGCTCTATGTTCCACTAGGGCTTAGCACGTGGCCGTAATTCGTGTTCACGCTCAATTATTCCTGGAATTCAAGGAACCTGACTCAGATTATGACAGGGTTGTGCTTTTCTAGAGTGAACAAAGAGGCATAAGAAGTAGAACCCACGTTTCGGGAACTCCTAGAACAAGTTGTATGGAGCTATACAAAGTCTGTGAAAGCGATGACCACTTTGTGATGAGACACTAGAACAAGTTGCGAGGTTGCTCTTTCACACACACAAACACACACACAGAGCGGCTAGTTTCGAGAGTTGGAGGATGATGGTTCAGAGACTGCTGGGAGTTCAAAGCTGGTTTTATACTAGGAAAAGAATTGGTTAGTGGGAGGTTACTTTCTAGAGGGTCGGTCCTTGTGCGAGGATTATAATAATGGCAAAGGACCGACCAATTCCATTAGAGGATTGGCTTTCGTTGGTGGCTGAGAATAGTGGAGTGTGCACATAGCATTTGGGCATGCGAGAGAGAGAGAGAGAGAGAGTAAAGCTTGGCGGAGAATATTTGAAGTTTGTCAAATATGGGCTGCGTGGGAATTGCAATGGGAAGGCCAAACTTCTGCAGAGTGAGTTCTGGCTTCATTCACTTCTGTTGGGCCAAAGAAAGGAAAAAAAAGCAGTCATGAAGCATTTCGAGAGAGAGAGAGAGAGAGCCAGAGGTTCCAAAAGCAGTCGCCCCAAAAAGGATTATGTTCTTTTTATCCCTAAGTGAGGACCGAGGAACACCTGCAATTCTTTTTGGTATTACCATCATGATTCAGGAAACAGATCCAGTGATCTGTCTTTTTCTCCCAGCCGTCTGATTTCTGATCGGTCGGACGGCTGGAAGAAAAAGTAAATGTTTCAAAAATGCTTCACCCACTTCCAAAATGCTTCCATGGCAGTTCCTAACCGAGAGTGGCCTTACGTGGAGGGTCCATAGTAGTTTTTGCATTCTCACAACGATAATATTAAGTTAGACGAGCTATGTTAAACATGTTAAGAAGGCATAATGATAGCTCACATGATAGCAAAGGATGTAATTTGGCCTTTAATTTGGCGATGGAGTGCTCTCGTCACAAAAACGACTTGTCTTTTCTATGTGCCGCATCAGAAAAATATCGAAATATGAATGTTCGAAAAAATTGTAAAGTCTCCAAGCGTTGCAATGTCTATGTTGTAGCTTAGTGGATTAATAACAAACGTAAGATCGTTGGACTCGAGTCTTGTAAATTCTTTCTTAGCAACTTTGCTCTGTCCTGCCTTCATTGGCGCCATCCATAGTAACGTAGAATTCTATGCCTATTTGACCATCTTCTTGAGGGCTGTCGCCGGGCTGGATCTCTCATACTTCGGGTAAAGTTTCTCCGCGAAATACATGTTGCATAACCTTCAAGGAGATGATGGAGAGGTTTGCCGTCATTCTTTGATAGATAGACAGATTAGTTTGGTCTTATTTTGACATTTTGATGGGGTCGACATTGAGCATATTTCATTCTTGTGATTAATTTTGGCCAGATATTGATAACATAGATATCGGTAGCCTATGTGATACAGCCAACATAAACTTTGACTTTTTTTAAATAATATTTTAATACACTCTGAATTTGTTTTCTTTTTTCTTCTTCTTTCTGGTGGTTGACATAGTCATGATTAGTGAGGGCCAGCCTCACCTAATCGAAGGTGTTCCTCAGAACCGTAGGCTAGTGTCGACCTCATTACAACAAGGGCGAGTGCCAGCAAAGCTGCCCTTGCCAAATCTAGTGAGGCCAGACGTCACTCAGGTGAGGGTCTTGTCAGGTGTCGCCTAGGCAAGGACTCGAGCCTCACCTTGACTCGAGGTTGCTTTGGCTTGGGCGAGGCCAACCCTTGCCTAGGCAATGCTTGTCCTGGCCAAAACTAGCAAGGGCCGCCTTGCCTTGGGGAGCTCAGCACTCACTCTTAGCGACGAGGGCCACCCTTACTCAGGCAAGGCTAGCTTGATGTGTGTGTGTGTGTGTGTGTGTGTGTGAGAGAGAGAGAGAGAGAGAGAGAGAGAGAGAGTTTTTTTTTTTTAAAAAGAAGCAACTCAAATATCATTAAAATATATCAACATCAAGGCAAGTAAATTAACATGCTGTTTAGGCCGGCCGGTGTCCAGGTTAGTTATATTCGATCAGATTAACTAGAATGTTGGAATTGACTCTAGAAAAAAATATTTAGAATCAAATAGGTACAAAAATATAAACGAAGTTTGTGATTTTTTTAACACCTTTCCCCACAACTTCTATCTTTATGTGCTGCTTATACTAGTGATGACTCAATTATCAAGCTTGACTTATTCATCAGTCAATCAATCTCGATTCAATTTTCATAGCATCCTATACAAGTTTGTATAGCCCAATTATCAAAACTAGGGGTGAGCAACTTGGACCGCCCAAATCAGGAACTGGCCAAACCGATCGGGAACCAGACCAAACCAGAAGTCGAACCGGTTCCCAATTTCCAAAAGTGGAACCGGTCCCCGATCCCTAGGAAGGCTGAACCAAAACGATTAATTTTTTTATATTTTATTAAAAATGAATATGTAAAAACAAAAGTAGAAAGAACTTAATTTAAATTTCTCCAGCTTTAATTTTTACCCAATTTTACCAAACTAATTTTTTTCTTAAAAATAAGTGAAATTCAATTTTTTTTAGAATTTTTCCGATTTCCAAGTAGTCCATTCGAATTTCTAGGAACCGGTCATGTTCAAGACTTAGGCGGTTTAGTCCGCAATACTAGAGACCAGGACCCGGTCCCATCAGTCCATTTTCCGGTTCCGAAAGGGAACTGGACCGCCTAAACCATGCACACCCCTAATCAAAATTAAGGTAACTTGTGTCGACGGCGACCGTGTGTGTTGCTGCCGAGGCGGGTCTTGCAGAACTCGGGGTCCATTACAGCGCCGCAGATGGCAGAGATTGTTTCTTGGCAAGTCGCAATGGAAGGAGGAGGCACAAGAAGATGATGAAAGGTGATGAGGGAATAGCAGTAACAAGAGGTGATTATGAGGCCATTTTTGGGTTGTCAAGCAAGTGATCTTACGGTTCGTGCTGCAAAATAAGTTCCAATCCAGCAGCGCAAGCAAGTGTAACAGTCCAACATTGACGTCACATGTAATTTCAGGATAAGGATCTACACCCGTCATTATACACCAACCTAATAAATTTTCCATTTCTTCTACTTGTGTCAATCAAACCCATCCGAGCCATCAACACTTGTCGTTTCCTCAAGTTAACCGTTTTGCGCACGGACAAAAGAGAAGTGAAGAATCAAAGGAAGACTAATCTAACAACGAAGTTTTATTCTTTCCAAAGGTTCTAAATCATCTTCCCTACCCACTACATGTATCATCCTCCATAATGATTTTGCACGTAAACCGCAACTCTAGTCACCATGTCGAGCGTGTCGGGCATGTCCTCCGAGATCGCGGAGAAGCTAGGATCGAGAGCCCCGTCGCATTCGAGCACATCGGCGACCTTAGGCTTTGCCTGGATTATTTCCTTGTAGTGTCTCTCCGTCGAGTACTGATGACACCTGCTCAGCTCGTCCTTGATCTGCAGGTACACGGAAAGGCAGACTTCGCAGCCCTTGCGCACCGACGGATCCGCGGTCCCGTCGCGGATTCGAGCATAATCGTCGTAAATGAGATCCGTCGCGCTCATGGTCAGCTCGATTGAGATGAGGGAAAGCAGAGGAACATCCGCCGAACTGGTGCGCGGGTCGCTCGCTAGGAGCCCGGTGCAAAAGTTGGGATCTTTGGCGGGGAGGCAAATGAGATTGATGGTGTCTTGGGAAATCGCAATGGAAGAAGGTGTGGAGAAGAAGATGAGGAGTGATGATGCGAGAATGGCTGCAAGCTGTGAAGAACAAGGTGTGGCCATTTCTGCTGTTGATCGGACAGTACTGATGTCTACATATATGAATCAAGTTCGTCTATTAAGACATGTCTTAGCCGCAAAAAGGAAAAAGGCAAGCAAAGAAGGAAAGAAAATCTTTGAGACGTGATTATGCCGCATTGAGAGATAATAACCAAAACTTCAGAAAGGTGTATGTTCCCGAGGAGATTGTAAACCGGTTTATGATGCCTATTCTATCTTTTATTTCCATTCGGATTTTAGGTTATGGTTTAATTGAGCATGAGCATTCCAAGTGGCACAATCATTTGAAGATCTTAGCTTACTCGAGCTGAATTGCGAATAACGAATCTCGACTACGACTGGATTCAATTCAATCGATTCTTTTCTGGATAAAAGACTCGATTGAATTACTATATTCGGTGCTTCGATTTGATTTGATCGACCAATTAAGGTGAACAAATATGTACTTTTTGTTGAACGCGAATGAATCTAACATCATTTCCAGCGGCAAATGTTTACTAATCGATTGGAACAATTATTTTACTTAAGTTCTATTCGTTTCACGAAAAATGTAACATTTCTAAAAAATATTTTCTAGAAAAATGATAATACTTTCATGTGTTCATTTGAAACTTAAGGAAAATTATAATAAAAAATTAATTTTTTTTTGGTTTTTCATTGGCTGGTTGTTGGCCACAAGTCTTACTAGTCCTCGACGAGTTCCCGGCTTGTCATCATAAGCCACGAGCTTGCCAATTCAAGGCAAGTCTCGAGTTCGCATCTAAAAACTGAGTTCACTGCCAATGGCCTCTAGCAGCGCCACTAGCCCACTAGTTCACCGACCTTGAGTAAGGTTAAGACACACTATTAGTGGCCATAATATTTAAAGATAAATAAAGAAAATGAAAAATATTTTTCCCATCCTAAAAAGCGAAAAATATTTTTCCTACTTTTGAATGTGATTTTTTTATTAGTGGAAAATATTTTGCTTGATTATTTATTTTCCGTGAAACGAATTGTGAAATATCCGAAAAATATTTTTTAGAAGTTATTTTTTATGAAACCAATGAAGTCAAAAGATTATTGTTGGTCATTCAATATGATACGACCACTTGTTGTCTATCACATCGATCACTATACTAATTAATACAACGAAGTTCCTTGTGTGACCGTCTAGCTCACATTGGAGTCATCGAAACTCCATCACAAAAGGGTTCCAGTATTACATTTTTGCCCCCGAATGAATCCAAACTAATTGCATACTTTTCTCACTTCGAAGCTATGAATGTTACCTTTGACTCCTCTAATGTTCTTCTTCCCTGTCAAATTACAAAAAATCGAGAGCAATTCTTGTCGCATATGACCATCTTTGAATGCTGTAAATAGAACAATTAAGACAATGGGCCAAATCTTGTCTCCAGAAGGCCCAAAAGGAAATGAGAATGAGGCCAACAACTAAATTACAAAATTTGCGTCATCTTAATGACCAATTCATAAGTAGATGAGGAACATATTACACGTGGAAATCGATCAGAGGGTACTCAAATTCAATTATAGATCCGAATCTTTCTTACGTAGAATCTTAGCCGTCCGATTCAATTATAGATCCGAATTTGCAAAATTTGCGTCATCTTAATGACCAATTCAGAAGTAGATGAGGAACATATTACACGTGGAAATCGATTAGAGGGTACTCAAATTCAATTATAGATCCGAATCTTTCTGATGTAGAATCTTAGCCGTCCGGTTTAAAAAAAAATCAAAGAATCTATTTTTTTATTTTTTTCCAACCATCTGAACCAAAATAGGACTTATGTCATCTTTGATTTAAATCAAGGGATCTATTTCCCAATACTTGCAGCACACTTGCACCACAAAACAATTGAATAGTGACTAAAGACCGCCCTCAGTTCCACCTTCTTGTCCCTATTCATTCTCCATCTTCCACTTGGCGATTCCTTAACTTGGGAGATTACGCGGACAACTTCGCAACTCCAGTAATGTGCAAAAAATAAAACAACTTTTAATACTTTATGTTCCAACATGACTATATATAGTTTAAGTCACATCTGAGGTTTTCTAGTGTCATTTAAAGACACATCGTCTTCTCTGCTTGTCAAGACACCAAAGGAAGACAAGCTTTCGCCTCTGGTGTTTCGAAATCACTCGATCTTTCTGTAGAGAAAACAAAATGGCGAGCAGTTCTCCGACGAGCCCATCATCAAACATGTCGTCGTGGCTGCAAGAGGACGACGCTGCGAACAAGATCGATGCGCGGACGCCGTCCTTCATCAGCGAGTACACTGCGAGAAGCGACGCCAGCGTGATCACTTTACCAACCCCCGGGAACACGACCCCGATGACGCCTCACGGGGAACACGGGCAGGCAAAATTCTGGGGTGGGTCGACCCCGGAAGTGCTGAGGAAAATAGAGAGTGCGCCGCCGGAGACGGCCAGGGACATGGCGTTGAGGATGTACGAGAGCTTGAAGAGGCACGGACTGAGGAGCGAAGCTGGACGAGCCTTCGCCGGAGAAGTAGAAGGTGACATGGCGGAGGTCAAGAGCGAAGGAGACGAGGGTGCAAGGAACAAGTCAGAGGAGCTTATGGGAATGGAGTACTTGCTGAAGGATGGTTTTGTGAGTTACTTGCGAGACGTGGCCAAGATCACACCCCCTATCCCTCAGCAGGTATAATGCAACGTGACTCTATCTTTATGTTCTTTACGTGCCGTAGAAACCGTGCAATGACATGCATTGCAGTCTAGTCTGAACAATCTCCCTGACGGTTCATACTACTAGAGTAACAATGCCGATAGCATATAGTTTAAGAAGAATCAAGAATGGATCTCGACCATCATTTTCCAAATGAAGCAGCATAAATTTCCTTCGTATCACATGATAAGAACGTCATCGGAAAGCGCCATACTTTCTCGTCACCTACTTAAGGAATGTTTAGTTTCTGAGCATGAAATTTTGACCATAGCATAGTTATGGGGTACGACATCTGGGGAATCTTAGTTGTTGTTTGGGCGGAGCTCCTCTTTTTGTCCTTTTCTCTTCCTGATTGTCACAGATTCTTCCTTGTCAGGCCCCAGGCTTTGACACAAGTTTTTAAATCCTTCAAATCTAGCAATATCATATACAAGAAGAGATTGAAGTTCGAGTTGACCCTGGATTAAGATCTTCACCTATCCTTTTCAGATGGCCGTCCACACGTTCATATGTTATCAATAAAGAAGTGACGTTGTCTGTTGATAACCATCTAATTTTTCGTTTATAATCTGCATGGTAAGCTGATGATCGTTCTTGATTATGCAAGAAACATACCCCAAATGACAATTCGATTATGATACAGAGCTAATCACCAGAAACAGAACATGAAGTAAACATGAATCTTTCCAACAGTTCATCACCATAAACAGAACCTTACGGTTTTAGCAAAAATTGAACTGTCTTGCAGGTGGTTCGGTTCTCTGGCATTAGATATTCCAGAAACTGCAAAATCTCCTCGGGAGGATATGAAACCTTCGGGAATAAATTGATGGGATGTTTCCTTGGGCCGATCAAGACTGTACTTAAAAGAAAAGGCTCGATTCAGATGCATATCCTCAAGGGAGTGGATGGATACATCATGCCAGGCTCGATGACTCTATTACTAGGACCTCCCGGTAGATGAAAGTTTTCTCTAGTACTGCAATGATACCTGTCGAATCATAAATCTAAAGAGGCCACCTCTCAATCAATATGTCGAGTAATGTTAATAAAAGAGAACTTTTCTGTCAAGTGACGGTCCCTTGGATATACAATTTTGCAGGAAGCGGAAAGAGTACCCTCCTAGAAATCCTGGCAGGCAGAGCTAAAGTAACAACTAACTCGAGCTTGGAAGGCTCAGTGATGTACAACGACAAATCTGTCACTGATATATGCCTTGGCAGATTCATTGCATACGTTAATGGCCAACTTGACAAGTGAGTCCTCTGTTGCCTGAATACCATCATCCTTGTCTGATTAGCAGGGGCTTACAACTGAAATTTTTTCTAATCTTAGATAAGCACATGGTCACGTCCTGGTTTAATAATCAGAGGTTTCTCTCACTGTAAGCCTTTACACCTTTTTTCTGGCAAATCTACAGACACCTCCCATTTTTATCGGTTAGAGAGACGCTTGAGTTTGCAAGGGACTGTACCCAGGGTCTGCGGCCAGAGAACTTCACTCCTCAGATGAGGAAATTCTTTGCACATGCACTTGTGGAAGGACAAGATCCATTCTTGGAGTATGTTTTAGCAATTTTAAGTTTGAAGGAAATTGAGAACAAACTCACCGGAGAAGGCTTCTCCGATTTCGATCGCCAGAAGCTCACAACAGCTGAATTGGCACTTGGAACGTACTCCATCATGATTTATGACCAACCATTTTCAAGTTCTGATCTCGCAGCCACCTACGACCTAGTGGACACCCTGCGGACCATCAGCAGAATTGAGCATTCATCAGCAATCATGTCGCTGACCCAACTCTCCCAAGAAATATTCGATCTTTTTGACCGAGTTATACTGCTCAGCGATGGCCATGTTCTCTTCCAAGGCACTCGCCATGATGCCATCCCATACTTCACAAAACTCGGGTTAGTATGCATCTTAATTTGGGGTGTACGGTCAAAGGGTATACGTAGAGCCAACATTATGTCATTGACATCACATGCAGGTACATAAAACCATTGCATGTAGAATCAATCGAGTTTCTTGAAGACATAGCAGCTGGAGATGGATCCCAGTATATGGCACCTGGAGCGATATCCTTGACTGTAGAGGAGCTTATTGAGTGCTACAACGCTTCAGATCACTACAAAGACATACTGAGGATTGTGCATGGAGATGACGTAAAGCATACCTATTGGGTAGAGAGCGAGCCGGGACTAGGGTTGACTCTCAAGACACCAGTTAAGTACCACTGTGCAGTTGATGCAAAGCCAAGAAAAGAGACAGGTAAGCAGCTCTGAATGTTGCAAAACGAAACTATTAGTCTGTTGATTTCAATAGAAATCCATGTCAGCCAATTCAAGTGATCAAAGTCGAATATTAACATTTGACGAACCCTAAGATGTGGGTGACTATTTTTACTTTGCTGCAGAATTGGTGGTTGCCAAGCTATCAAGCAAAATAGGGCAATCAGGGGGAATCGAAAGCACTGGTAGAGTTCAGGTTGGAGATGTGGTGACTGCAATATCTATAAACAATGAGGAAATGCAATATCTCGTAGTTGGTGCCCAAAAGATACAACATGAGCGAGCCTCCCACATATACTCCATGCTAAAGCAGGCGAAAGGCCATATCCGTCTCCAAGTTGAGCGTTACAACGAAGAGGTATGAGAAACATCTTCTGCAGCTACAGCTTTTTTGTCTTCTTTCCCAAGAGCATCGGGAGAAAATAAGATAAATTTGTTAAGAGAAGAGTGGATCCGGATCCCCTAACATATGTAAGAGGATTGGGCCTTGGGCCTTGGGCCTTGGGCCTTGGGAGCAGTCCGATTTCAGATCAGACGGCTCCCATTTAATATGAGATTTTTTTGCTTTTTTTCCCAGCCGTCCGATTTCGATTGAACGGCTTGGCCTAACGTATGTCACATGTTTGGATGGGATGCAAAGAATGTTTGAGAAAGTTGAGCATGACATAAAGAAGGAAAATGACTAGCCTGGTCAAGGAAAAGGATCTCCTAACGTACGTCACAGGCCTAACCATCTGATTTCAATCGGACGGCTCAATTGGAAGAAAAAGCCAAAAAAAAAAAAAAGACCTATTAAATGAGAGCCACGTCAAGGGAACCGGATCCCCTTATCACAATAGTTAACAATTTCTCATTGTGTAGGAAGATGAGTGCCAAGCTCAATTGAAGCAATATCAAAGGCCGTTCGTCCAGACATGGTGGGAATCTACTCAAACGCTCATCAAGAGGCAAATTAAGATCACGAAGAGGCTTCACACTTTAATCAAATTGAGGCTTTTCCAGGTCACAAACTTGTGCTATCGAAAGATCCTTGTTCGCCTACCTCAAGAAATATGTTTAAGTGCACGCATCCTAAACAAAACTAGAGAGCCAACTTCACAGAATGATACAAATTATATAAGATCCACCTCACGTGTGAAGTTTGCTCTATCAAAGAAATGAGTGGCAAATATGTTAATTGTGCAGGCAATTGTGCTGGGCTTATTTGCGGGAACGCTATTCTACAAGCTTGGCCGTAATTACAACCAACAGAAAATGAACTCAGTGAGGGCCCTCGGATTTGTATCCACCATGAGCATTATGCTCATAAATTTGGTGCAGCTTCCTCTCTATATGCTACAGAGGCCAATTTTCTACAAGCACAAGGCTCAGAGATTTTACAGGGTCTCCTCATATGTCGTCGCCCATTGCATAGTCAACCTACCACAGACCCTAATAGAAGTACCCCATATTGCTTGTCTACTCGTTAAATTATATATAGTTGAGAATCAAGATAAATCTCCAACATATCTATTATTTTGTGCAGGCAATAGCATATACACTAGGTGTCTATTTTCTGGCTGGAATATCATTAACAGGAGCATCATTTTTCCAGTATTTGCTACTCCTATTCCTGGTCGCGTATTTTGGATCATCACTATTTTTCTTTCTCAGTGCAATTTCTGCAATCCCAGAAGTTGGGAATGCCTTGGCAGGTATAATCACCTTCTTCAAGGATCAAGATGACGAGGCTTTTCCATCAAAAATTAGATGGAAAGCATACAAAATGATGAGGTCATTTTGCATTATTTAACCTAATCCTGCATCAAGTGAATAGCTGACAAAATTGCTTCTTTTTGGCAGGCCTACTAGTTTCAATCTGCCTGTTGTTTAGTGGTTTTGTGATTTACCCATCCAATGTTCCCGTGTACTGGAAATGGCTAGCCTACGCGAACCCAATCCACTGGGCCAACGTCTTATATTGCAAGATTCAATTCGACAATGGATATCAAGATCCTTGCTCCAGCTATCAAAGCCAACTTGCCTTCTGCAATCAATTCCCTAACATGACGGTCGGAAAAGCGTATCTCGCATACTATCAGCTGTCTGAAGATGCTAAAACGCCGTGGCTAGCTTATGTCGTTCTTATTGGGTGGACTTTCATTGCCAACTTCCTCGGATTTCTAGGACTAAAGAAGATGGAATTCACAGGAACCAGCCAATCCCTACCCTCTATCAGATCGTCCCCAACAATCAGAAACTATAGAGAAGACATGAAGAGTGAGTTTCAGTCACTTGAAAGTCACAATGAACAAACCAATATTTCCGATGCTTCTCAATATTATAGACGACAAAGACACGGAAAAATAATGGACGATGGTGGAGTTGAAAAATGGATAGAGGAGTTCAGGTTCGATATGGAGAGTAATGGACTAAGCATTCCGGTAGAGCCAATAACTCTCCTTTTTGAGGATCTATCATTCATAAGGTACATCTCTCCCATGGAATTTTTCTTTTAAATATTCCCAAGCAGTGTTGACTATATGAGTTTATATTTGCTTGCTTTACCCATGTGCACGCTATCTAACACCCAGCGCTCCCTAAATAAGGTACAATGAGGACGTGAAAGAAAGTACTTCAATTTTCAGCAACGTCACGGGTTACGCTAGGCCTAGGGACATGCTTGCTTTGATGGGTGGCTTAAAAGGAAGTCAATCTACTCTTCTGAAATGCCTGGCTGGGAGGGCACCTTCAATGGGCAGCCTCAAGGGCACTTTCCAGGCAAAATGTTTGCAAAAGGATCCTGCCTATTCTAGACTTATTGGCTACGTAGAGAAGCTCGATGCACACCAACCTTATCTCTCAGTGCGTGAGACCCTTCATTTCAGTGCCACTCTCCGTCTTGGTCAAACAATAAGTTCTGCAGATCGTCGTATCCATGTGGAGCTAGTCCTTGACCAACTCGATCTATTGCCTTACTCAAATCAACTAGTTGGTTCCCTTCGTGATGCTACTGGAAAAACATTTGAGATAGCCAAAAAGATAACCATTGCCATTGAACTAGCTGCTAATCCAAGTATTCTCTTTCTTGAAGAACCAGTATCAGGACTCGACAGCAGAGGTACCTCGAGTATCTTCAATATTCTATCTCAAGTTTCTAATTCAGGGCGTGTTGTCATTGCCACTCTAGCACACCCCACTGCTCGCACACTTAAATTCTTCGACTTGGCCCTAATTTTGACACATGGAGGGCAGCAAGCATACTTTGGCCCGATAGGACCTAATTGCAGTGATCTGCTAGATTATTTCTTGTCTGTTCCAAAAGTTCCCTGCTATTCTAAAAGAGGGAGTCCAGTTGGTTTTGTCATGGCGATTCTCGGGTTGGGCATAAAAAAGAGAGCGACACCAACAATAAATTTTGCAGAGGCCTACAAAGCTAGTTCCCTGCATGAAATGAACAGCAGAGAAATCTACAGTATAAAGAGTTTATCTGAGGATAGGAATTACGCGGTTTTATCTTCTGTTTATCCTGCTCCATACTCTCTGCAAGCCATGATGGTACTACTCAGAACTCAAAGATTCCTATGGAGAAATGTACAGTACACTTACGGTAGACTTACTGGATGCATCATGATTGGTCTTCTCATGGGTTCCCTCTATTTTCAGATTGAATATAAGGAAGTATATGGCCTGACTTCACGCTCGCTCTTTATCTATATGCAAGTAATGCTCATAGGAGTCGTATCAGCAAATAATATCATCCCTCAGATTGGCACAGACAGGTTAGTGTACTTCAGAGAGAGGAGAGCAGGGATGTACCATCCTATCTTTTATCCTCTTTCATGGGCTCTGGGAGAAATTCCATACTTCTTCATTGCCACACTCGCATTAGTGGGAATCGGGAATGGTATGGCAGGAATTGGAACTGGTTCCATCCGTGAGTTCATGATGTACTGGACTGTGTTATTTGTGTTTACAATTTGCATGACATACTTCGGAATGATGATCTCTTTCCTAGCACCAGTGCCTACAGTAGCTGCATTTGCTGTGTCAATCGTGACATCGCTGTGGGTTTCGTCTTCTGGAGTAGTCGTCCTGCTATCTAACATAAGGTTCTACCGGTGGATGTATTGGAGCAATCCTTTCCAATATGCTACAAGCATGATGACTTCTCTCAGTTTCTACTGCAATACTCGTAAGTGTGTATCAGAATGCAGTTGCCCAAAATTGACAGGCGGTATTTACGACGGTATTTACGTCTGGGATATGTTGGCCTCACTGAGGAGTTTGAGCTATGACAGGATAGGAACTGACATGGTCATCTTGTCCGCCATGTCCCTCCTATTTGCTTGCCTGGCTTTTCTCTTCTTTGTCATTCTGAAGCACAACTCACCCCCTCAAACATAGCTGTAGCTGTTGCACAGCATCTGGATATCATAAGAATGCTTGCCAAGAGTATGGCTGGGGACAGAGCATCTAGATGTTCTGTTTGATTTTCCTTTCGTCATTAATAAATAAAGTACAATGTATCCAAACAAGGTGTACTGGAAGAAGTGCCCGGCAAAATTTTACAATGCTATTACACTATGGTCATAATCATATCTATATGATACAAGCAACTAGGTTACACACTTTTGGTGAACTCAGCTAAGCTGACGTTACAAACCTACTGAAGCTTGCCACCGGAAAGTTCAGTATTTGTATATGAGAATTGAGGAGTGTGAGATTTTGTGGGACCTGCCAACTGCTCTAAAACAGGGACAACGATATGACAATTTCATCATGAACATGTCAAACACAAGGCAACTTTGGTCCTGTTTGAATGAAGTGATCCAGTAAAACAGGTATCTAACAACAAAAGCTGCACATTAAAAAGGACATACGATAAGAGTAAGACACACAAGACATCAGAAATCATAACTTAAAATAGAGAAACAACAGTGGTTATTGGTACATTTCACATTTGATTACAACCCTACACAGAGACACTGCTTCCTAGCATGCTCTGAGACAAACTTCAACAACACCTCAACTGGCACTCCTTTTAGTTCTGATTAGAAGCAGGAAAAGCACTCGATGAGATTATTGCACCATATTAACAAAAAAAGTCAAGATTGATTGAAGAAAAAGCCATCAAACCATAGATTTAGAGCTGAACTTTGGCAGAAGAAACCGTCCATTTGGCAAGTGGGCATTGGGATCGCGTAATTCATCAAAGAATGGATGGATTAGGGCATCCAGCTGCATGTAAGATATCTGTGATCTAGGATCTTTTCCTCAAAAAAAAAAAAACAGCCTCATGGAATAGGTTAATACCCTGAAAGATTAATACAGAGACAACCAAGATCTAATATTACCAGACTCAAGCTCTTTTAAGGAATAGAAGCAATTTAATAATGTATAAATGCAACTAAGGCAGAAGTATGCACTTAGATTAAAGGCATCTAATTGGACAATAAGAGGCTTGAGGTACATGTCTCATACATCCAAACTAAATGTGTATTAATACCCATAGAATGAGATACCATTCTACTTCTATCCCAGGAACAACCACTCTATTACTGCATGCTCTGAGACATCATTCTATTTCTATCCAAGGACTATGCCAAGCTATTGACCAGGTGCAGAACCAATAGACAACAGGAGTTTACTAATGCCACTCATCCATGGACATGGGGTTACTAATCACTGGAATACTTGATGCCAGATACACATCTTCAGAAAGAGCAAGCTACTGCAATCAACTAAGAGTGAAGCTCTATCAATCTCCTTCTAATTGGGTCTTTGTCACAGCTAGTCCATTTTGTGCTTGCTAATACTTTTCCATTCTGTTCTATTTGTTACCAGAAAGTTTTCCCCTTACAAAATTTCTAGGGACAGCCACGTGTAAATTGATTCTAGTTCTTATCCCAAGCCCCAAAAAACAAAAAAAGAGCCAAGCAAACAGATACTGTGATACTCACAGCTGTGCACCGTAGGTTCGGAGAATACTGGAGTAATCTTGAAACCAAATCAACAGCTTCAGGAGGCATGCGTTTGGGGAATATCTGATAAATGAAAGAAAAGTAAAGGTTGTATAAATATGAACAATATGGCAGATTACAAACTACAATCAAGTCTATATACCTTGTGCCATGGGTGAGCTTTTATTTGGGGGAATTTGAGCTCTGTATAATTAGGATTCATGCACTTGATTTCTTCTCCTGGGGTGCCTAGAACCTGCAAAAAAGATTCCCAAAAACACACATGAACAACTGATGCCTCAACCAATGGCAGACCAAAGTACTCAAGAGTTCTTCAAATGTATGTGAAGTTTGACTACTAAGATTGAAGAAAACTCCAGCACTTTGATAATCTCAACCAGCTGATCCACTCCGCTCTCACCAGGAAACAGAGGCTGCATCCAGATTAGTGATACAACTAAAATTCCCAGCAAATTCGAATTGCATAGAGAAATAGAAGTGAAACATGAAACGCATCTACTTGTCCCAGTGGTAGCTCAGCCAGCTCGCAACCGGCAGACCAGATGTCAATGGCTGTTGTATACTCAGTTGCTCCAAAAATAAGCTCAGGAGCCCTATAGTACCTTGAGCAGATGTATGATATATTTGTCTCTCCTTTTACCTATAAAAAATAACACTACAAAAAAATTCTTTACAACAAACAAAAGGAGGACATGCTAGTTGCATATTGAATAGCAGGTACTAACCAATACTTTTGCACTTCCAAAATCACATAGCTTGATCTGGTGGGTATGAAGATTTACCTTCACGGGGAGTAAAGGAACTGCCTTCACGATTACAAAGCTAAACGAAATGTATCTTAAAGCACCCCCCATTGATTCTTAATGAGGACATAGAAAAATACAATACAACCAGAGAAGAACTATGAATCCAAACGTGTCCCTTTCTTTGACGATGAAGTAACTTAGAGAAGCGACCCACTCTACTCTTTCTAAATGCCAAACCAAAGAATTAGGCACTTTAGAGCATCAACATTGTACTAGCCGATGAACTCACTAGAAGATTTTGAGGTTTGATATCTTGATGGCACACTCCAATACTGCGGTGAATGTACGACAATGCCCTGAAGATCTTCCCACATTACAAGAACAGGAACACACATCAGCACCAGGGAAGATACAGTTTTCTATCATAGGAATGCTCAAGTTGAGAGAATCAAAATCGAAAAGACTAGTAAGAAGAGAAAGTCAAGGAAACACTATCCCTATAACTGGGACCCCAGAGAGTGCTTCTCCATATTAACTAGGTAATATTGTGAAAGGTAACATTAGAGCTAAAGCAAGAAGATCAATAGTACACCTGATATGCATAAAGTTTCACATAAATTAGAGTCATCCTTTGATTCAGCTTGTTGTAGTGCTTGATCACACGGTGAACTGTTTCGGGTACATACTCCAGAACGAGGTTCAGCTATAGCTCATCCTTTTCACTTGTTGAGAAAAGGCAATGCTTCAAGAACACTACATTTGGGTAGTCAAGGAGGCAAATTGTTTTCAATTCCCGATTCTTATACCTCTTATCTTGAAGAACCTTCTTAATAGCCACTGTTTCACCTGTCTCTAAGCATTTTGCCTACATAGAAGCAGTCTAGATATCAACAATCTTCCCTATAAAGTTAAATGTATCGGCAAGTTTTTTGTACAGATGAATTACAACACAAGCACTAACAACGTACCTGAAACACCACTCCAAATGATCCCTGTCCAACCGCTCGCTCAGCCATATAGCTTATTGCCTGAAATTATTAACAAAAAAAAGGTACACAAAACAGGGACATATGATCAATGGAGATGAACCTTGAAGCAGAAACAAGCATCTCACGCATATTTCAATGATGCATAGATGACAATGACAGTTTACTACATTTTTATCATTACTCCAGAGATCTAGTGACCAAAATGTGGCCAACCAAGATTATATGTGCCTCTCAGGCCGTAAAACAGACATTTAGAAGAACAAGTTCATGCTTGATTGTTTACACTTAGCTAATAGATGTCTAAAGCATGATATTGATTAAACATGTTCATTTTATACATATCTCATCCTCAGCAAATCGATTCTTAATATTGAGCCACGAATGAAACCCCAAACATTAAGAGATGCTGAAAAGAAGTCATTAGTGTTCATGGTTCATAGCAGAAAAGTTACCAATGGAACATAGAAACATGAGTCTGGAACTCCCAACTGCATGGAGGTGGAGACAAAAGCACCCAAACGTGAAAAGATGCCATCTGACAAAGAAGATCAACACACAACTAACAGAATATGCAAAATGATTCAGAAGAATGATTCTTAGAAAAACATGAATACCTGCTTTGGCTGGCCATTTCTACCACCAATAGTTGTCACTATAACATGACCAGTCTCTGTCCCATTACCATCAATAACAGTAGCTTCCATCTCCTAGAATTCATAAAGGTGTGAAATTCAGACACTCAAGATCAGCAGAAACAAGAATAAGGATAACATAAACAAGATAACCATACCTTTCCAACCCTAATTTGCATGTCATTCATCTCCTCTAGCAACCTATCTGTGCCAAGAGCATATCCACTAGTATCTCTCAAACCAGAAGCCAGTTGGACACCTGCAGAAGCCATTAGCTCCCACAAGCTTCCTCTTGAGCTCTTAGCTTTTCTTCCTGTACAAAACGGCTTCATTCATCAACCTGCTAAAATTGGAACAAAAAGGTCAACAAAGATCTCTAGTCTTATAGAGGAACTTAGAGAGAAAGAAAGCAATTAACACGCACCATCCCTTGACCCTCTGCATGCTCACTAAGTGACAGCATACTTTTTCCAGCAAAGTAATGAGAAACTATTTCCAGTATCCAAACCCTTGGAATTTACAACCCAAGCCAATGATCACTTGTAAAAACAAGTGCACTTCTGCAGCTTTCTAACCAAACAGGACTCGAGTCTTATGCAAACTAGGGAGAAATAACTACCAGGAATCTAAATCTAACATGACGTGAACTAGAATAACTCCAAAGTGAAAAGGACACCCCTTAAGCAACTTTACAAGCTTTTATTCAGTGGGGAGCAAATATATATCATATTTGCCAATTTGTGGGACTTTTTTGAGTTGTTGAGATCAGTGGGGACCTGTCATAGGTACTCCGTAACTACCTTAGCAGATCATAACAACAGCACCACAAGATGACATGAAACGCTGAAGCAACAATATGAGACTCTATAAATTTGCGCTTCTTCCGAAGCTCAAAATGGCCAGAAGAGGAGTGACACCCACTGTCACGAGAAGTATACTTAAAAGTACAGAGAACAAAAAGTAAACAACTTTCAACCACGAACACCCCCGGACAAGTACGGCAAGACCGAGCATCGAAACCAAAACCAAAAGATGAACCTGCATCAGAGAAAAATGCCCGCATAATAGTTTTTAACAAGTGTCCAAAAGAAAGTCAGTCCCGATGCCATCCAAGCCCAAAGCTTGAAGTCGCTCGAAAAGTTAACAATGGGCAAAAGGAATGGCAGCTACATCCAACGAACCAGCTAACTGTCATTTGGCCGAGAAACAGTGCTCAAACGGAGGCTCTAATGGCGAACAAGACATGGGTCATGGAGAGAGAGAGAGAGTGGCAGTTCCATTCCTGCTCTCTGCTTCTGCGTTCACACCGTTGACGCTTTTCCTTTGTTTGTTCTCTGTGTCGTAACAATGCCGGCTTTGGTCGAAGAAGAAAATGAGAAAGAAACCCGTTAAGATATAGTTACATCATGTTTTAATTAAGTTTGTGTTCCTACTTCCTAGGAAATATGCTAGCTTGGAATTTAATTTTCCTTGCATGCATGATTTCTAATTTAATCTAAATTAACAGTGGATCTCTTATGATAAATAAGTGAACATGAGAGGCATACATCTATCCCATTAAATTGACGGGTGAATCTAATATGTACGAAGGTTGAATATAATATAGTTCGTTTAGATGTTTCTAAAGATATAGAATCATTAATACATGGATTTCAAAATCATAGTTAATCCTTAATTTTCAGACCATCTGAGTTTCGTATTGGATTTGACAATTGGGGTAACAAAGAATTTGAGCAATTATAAAAAAAAATTGCATGAAATCTAAAATTGCTTTAAATATGATAATTAAAATGTGTTTAACAATGAATGAATTCATACAAAGAAAACAAAACGAAAGGGAAAAGTGTTCACCCTCACCTAAGTAGCTCCATAAGAGAGGATGTGGTTTTGTTTAATTTAGGTTACTCTAAATCAAAATTTTAGTTTATTCATGTTAGTTTCTTGACCAACAAGTCATTCGCTTTAATAAGAAAACGATTTTTCGAGTACCATTTGTTTTTTGGAGTTTAATTAATTATCAAGCACATAATCGTAAAACTTGTAAATTTCGTACACTTATATTTTAGGAATTTTTTTTCATGTATTATAGTTTCGATGCACTTTGAGTCCTTCCCTTCTTGACTTAGCTAGATCAAAATTTACGAATTATAGGATTTAAATAAATGAAAATGAAGTTTCAAGACTTAAGAGGTACGAAGTTGACAAAATTCATGACTTACATTAGTTATTTTCTTTTGAATCGAATGACTTTGACTTGTCATTTTGTTGGCAAATTCCGTCGAGCAAAAATAAAATTATAACCTACAGAAACAACAAAGCAGCTTAAGTCGTTGCATTAGGAACATAGATGTCGATGAAAAATATAACGTCATGAAATTTCGGGTAGTCAAATCTTTGTATTCGTGCCCTTATACGTTATTAAAAGGAAATATCACGTCAATTTATCATTCTCGATAACCTATGCATTTCATGATGTTGATATCTCTTCTCAAATGATTATATCTCGGAATCATATTTCTCAACTTGGGTATCATTCCAGTATGCAAATGTCACTTTTTTAGGTAAATCTCCAGTTTAGATGTGGAAGTGGAACAGCTCAAATGGGAAAAGATAAAGCCTACAAATGCATGTTGATCGTATTCAAGAGAACAAGATGGAACGTCGTCAAGTTGTTTCGCCTTTGGCATCAAGAAGCATTTTCTCTTTCAACAAAGGACTGATGAAGCATTTAATTAATTGATCCTTGGATGCTAATCATCTGTACACACACCCTCTAAGCTAAGGTTCTTCACAATACTCCACGTCCACACATAGGCAACAATCCTTCATCATCTACAGAAAAGGCCTGAAAACGAACAAAACAAAAACAAAAACAAAAAAAAACGAAAGAATGATCATTTCCCTTCCCAAGACCCATGCCTAACAGCCACCATCTCATTGGAAATTGGGGAAGAGAAGTATCACGAATTCTGCCCCAACCCTGGGTTCCAACACGGAGAAATGGTCCATGTAGATCTGCTTCTTTCACGTTCGCTGATATGTTTTGCTTTCTGATCTTGAACCTGGATAGTCGCTCCGGTCCGTGTCAGAGTTTTCCCTCTGCAAGTCCATCTCCATGCTGCTACCTCCCTGAGTTCTACGGTGCCTTCTATCCTGAGGACACAGATATGATACTTCTTAGGAGGAACAAAAACTACAACAATGTCCAGATATTTGGTGAGATTCATGGATCAAAAAGGTATAACATTTTATGGAAGTTCAAAGAGGAATGCTTTGCATGAGGTATGTCACAGAATTTAGTACTATATTGCTCGTCGGAAGGAAAAGGATTGGCTTGAAGAAAAACTAGAGATGGAGACAGAGGTTGCACAGCTGATGATTTGGTGAATGGGTCAGTACACTGTGGCCATAACCCTACTGATAGTATCTTTCTTCACTTGAAAGTATCAATCTCTAGCTGAGATGGCAAGTGGCTGCGAGCTAGTATATCTCTTACCCTCTGCTCGGGGTACAATATGCGTGTTTAATCAATGACATCGATCTCCAGTCAGGGAAGTTTGGACAATTAAGGATAACTGAGTGATGCTTCAAATAATAGGAATGCCCTATGTGGAAATCCAGAGAAAAGGGTACTTAAAATAAGGCAGCCAAAATGACATGAGACAAGGGAAAGTCAAAGCAACTTTTACTATGCACTGCAGAAGGGAAAAATGCAGACCACGAAGGGAGCAGCAGGAAAATGGAGCAGACATCAACAAGAGGTCCATCCAAGTACAATGAAATTTGATCTACAAGATCGAATCTAATTGGAAAAAAAGTAGACATAATCGGAAAAGCTACCTCTCTTGGAATTGGATACTCCTCAGATTCAAGCATTCGGACAACTTGGCCCATCTTGGGTCTTTTCTCATGATCTGGGTCAACGCACCTCAGAGCTGTCAGTAGGGCTCGTTTCAAGGCTCTAGTTGATGGCCTAACCTCAATGTTAGGATCAACAACCTCTTCTGACCGGCGGCTGCCAACCATCATTTTCAACCAATCAACCAGATTCACCTGAAAAATTATGAGATCAGACTTGTTAGGATGGAAGTGGTCATTAAGTAGTCCAATGGAGATGAAATGGGACCCCACTGAAAGCACGAAAAAAGAATTGAGGATGCCGAATATAAAGACATTGTTCCATGATTCAAGATGCTTTTGGAATCAAGTACCAGTTAGTCCATATTTTTGCAGTCTAATGGTAAGGGGCTAGACGAAGTGAGAGCAGAGAACTTCAAAAATGGAATGCTGAACAGAAGACACTACAGATATAGTTCTACTAGGGATAGCCACATTTATTAAATCCTTAGACCACATAAACCTTCTCAGAAAGAGAGTACGTCATGTGCCATGTGATAGCAGGTTGCATCCCATTTTAGCTGATTAAATGTTACACAAAGGTAATAGCACATAATTTGTATAAATCAACCAGCACAAGCAAATGGATAAAAAACAACCTGGAACCGACTAAGTGAAAAATGAAGGAAGTTTTGCAGATAGACAGGCACAAGGTCAGTCTACACAAGTGCTTTAAAAGAGAAAGTATCCTTCGAGAGTTGGCCCCAAGCAAACTTCAGAAAGCATGAAAGAAACCAACTGAACTCTTAGGTAGGGAGCATGAGGTCGATCTTTATGAAAGGTTTTCAAATAGAAAGTATGAACAAGGATAAGCAATCACTTCAAGGGTGAGGAGGAAGCAGGAGACAGCTCTTATTTGCTATTCAAAAGCACCTAAAAGTCTCAAGGGGGTTGTGGAGGACACTTTTTTTCTCAAAAGCATCGTGGGATCAAGAAATAAGTGGCTTTCCAAAGCGTTACATTTGTTCTCCAATGTAGTTCCACATGACCACTGGGTTAGCCAGTATAGTCGTAACTTTTGTATCATTATTGCAGCACAGAGAGGAAGTCATCTAGAAAAACAATGTCGCACAACCAATAAACTAGAATTAGTTTGCCAGGAGAAGCTGATACAAGCATATTATGCATCTCAAATACTTGAGATACTTTAAATAATTATAATATGCTAATCTGCTGGTATAATTGTGTACCTCATTGGCTGGACGTCCATAGTCAACAGGATCTCTACCAGTGATTGCTTCAAGTAGAACCACGCCAAAGCTGTAGACATCGCTCTTTTCATTCAAAAGGCCAGTATTTGCATACTCAGGAGCCACATACCTGAAAGAATTAGAAGAAGAGTCAATCGTGGAAATGGCTTTACCACTAAGTCCAGTTTTTCCTTGGGCAAAAAGGAAAGATCCTGTGTGCAAAGGAAGAATGACTAAAATGTAAAAGAAAAAAAAAAGAAAGAAAGATTCCATGTGTGAGGGAAGACTGACTGAACTGATATAGAATAAAAGGAAAGAAGGAAACTAACCCAAAAGTTCCCATAACTCGAGTTGTGACATGACTTTTTCCTTCACCCAGCAACTTGGCCAAACCAAAATCAGACACCTTGGCATTGAATTCGTCATCAATTAATATATTGCTCGACTTGATGTCTCGGTGAACAACTTTAGGATCTATGGCTTCATGCAGGTAAGCTAGACTGCAAAATCATGACCTTTAGCCTAGTACTAGAATGGAACCACATGAAACTTGAGAAAGCCACACAGAATGAACTTACGCTTTAGCTGTGCCAAGCAGAACCTTTATTCGAGCTTCCCAAGTGAGATATCCCTGCTGGCGCATAGCCCCATGCAGCCATTGCTCCAGGTTTCCATTGTTGACATACTCATACACCAACATCCTACAAGTTTCCATACATGTACAGTTTAGCACCAAAGAAACCGCATTACTGTTGAAGAAAAATCAAGCTACTGCACTAATCAGATGTGCACATAGATTACATCTGCTTTGGTGCTTGAATTGGTCCTACATAATGATGGGCACAAAAGTAAATTGTTCTTAGTATAAGGTACCAGCTTTTCCAAAATCAGTCATGCCTAAAGCAACATTATTTAGTTCAATCAAGTGAATATTTCTACACTATTGATCTTACATGCAGCACTTTTGCTATTTCAACAAAAAAAAAAATGCTTCATATTGCAGAATGGGTGGCAGAGTGATCCCACACTTCAACTTATTAGACACTGAAGAGATTGTGATGTACCAGAAGACTTGAACCACCATGAAGAGTAGAAGTACCTATGTATCCCTTCAACACAGTACCCAAGAAGACGAACCAAGTTCTTATGGCGTACATGCCCAATGGCTTCGACTTCCACTCTGAATTCTTTCTCTGCTTGGCCACTATCATGTAGAGTTTGAAAAGAAAATTTCCTTAGGAATCCAAGTCAAATCTTAAAGTGACCAAAAACAAATAGTGTCACAATATCCCATAAGTTGCAATGAAAAGTAGACTTACAGGTTGTTTAGAAGCTTCTTAACTGCCACAGGAGTCCCATTGATAAGACGACCCCTATAAACAACTCCATAACCTCCCTCACCAAGGACATTTTCCTTGGAAAACCGGTTTGTTGCTTGCTCAAGATCCCTCAATGTAAACCAGTGACCCCAGCCCAAATGTGAAAATTCAGGCAAACCAGATAAAGGTGAAGGAGCTGTTATTGGGTGTGATGAAGAAGGTTTGTAAACAGTCACAATGCCAGAGTTTGATTCGTCTCCTGATTGGGACCCATAACCATCTCTGTCTACATGATGAAATGACCCAGATTGGCTGCTATTATCTCCTTTGTACAGTTTCTCCATGCCGAGATGTACAAGTACTTTATCCGATTCCTTATCACTGGATTTGTCCTGAATAGTGAGAAGGATGCCATCACGAGGAGCAAATGCACTGGTTGAGACTTGCTCCACTCTAACTTCTTTAATTTCCTTTGAAACAGTTGGAATCTGGCTGAGGGGCAGTTTGTCTCGCGTTCTTCTTGATCTTTTCTTTGACATTAAACACAGCGATAATACTGAGAGAATAATTACGATAAACAAAGCCACGACGATTCCTATGACTTCCCAAACCTTAAGGCTGAAAACGGCAGTATCCTTGGATAATTCAGCATTGAGATCTGTGGCCATATTTTCAGTGTCTACAAAATGTGAAGAGGAACTTAGCAACTTCCTCAAAGCATAACCTTGCATTAGGATCAGCAACTTTCATTTCCAGATTCAGGTTATAGTTTTGGCCACCCAGGAGAGCCAGACAAGCTACACCTAGCCATAACGGCAGTCGTAAAAGTACCCACATTTTCATTCGTAAAACACCGGAAAACTTGCAAAGTGATTGGCTAATCAAGAATACATATCATAAAGCAAAAGCCTACACAAGCTTTACAATGCCATCATTAGATCGAGACGCTGAGGATATAAGACCAAACTAACATTCCTATCATTGTCTCTAATTGATCATCTGACAGCATACTAAAAAGAAAAACATAATTTTAATATTGAAGCAGCACAAAAATTGACTGAACAGAGGCTAAAAAGAGGAAAGCTTACAATTCAGCAATTTCTCACCTTTTGCAGAGGGGCTTCACATCCAGACTTCTAGATCTCCGACAAATACTCAATATCGCGAGGAGAGCTTATACCCACAATCATAGATCTCCCCAAAAGGACACCAAGCAGCCCATTTTTAGCTCATAAGAGACATTTCAAGAAGTTTGAATCAGCCAAGGTTTGTTCGAGAAAGACAATTATATATAGACAATGCGAAACCTGGTTTTTCCCATCAGCAAGCTCAATGTGAGTCTGAATCTAAGCTGAAACGTAGCTTTCTCTGTGACCCAGAAACGCAGGGGAAGGTAAAGAGGTTTGTTGCAAAGAGAGAAGGGGAAATGAAGGAATATCAGAGATGAGTTGGTTTGGTTTGCGTCCTGGGGATAAACAAAGAAGAGGGGATGGAGTTATCAGTGGTAGGTGCTCTTACAGCTTCACATCAATACAGTAAAATAGAAGGCAAATGAATTTGTGCATGTAAAAGAACTCCCATAACCTCATTCAGATTTGATTCTCTATCACGATCGGTCATGGACATTGACTGTCTATCAGTAATTTAATGAAGAAGTCCTAAATTTTTATTTTCACTTGTTCGGGCAAATGTAAAATCTGACCAGACTGCATTAAAGAAATGACAGGTCTTGTCGGTTTGTGCTCAGGGGTCTTCACCACATCTTTTTTCCTGGGTTTTCTTAACGTCATTAAACTATGCCTGCGATATTCGGCCCAAAAACAAATGCTACGCATGTGATGGTCAAACACCCCAATTGACGATAAAGATGGTGATGAAATCTTGTGATTTTGATGGTGGAGAGGTTATGAGCAAATGACTAGCAGCTCAGTCAGATTCAACGATTGGTTTACGGGAAAAGCAAAAGGAAGGAAAAGGTTTTATTTTCTGGTTTGACAGTCTTACCTCTCTTTAAGGACAAACAAAGAAAACCTCTAAAGGACAAAAATGGCCGCTCGAGCTGTGCAAAGCTACCATTCACGCAATCACAGCATGCCTTATCCTGTTCATGTACTGTGGGGGTACTAACGGACAACATTCTCACTGCCCCCTGACAATGTGTCATCAAAGCTACTGTAAACTAATATTAATATTGTTCTCAAGCTTTTTTGCAGTATCTTGTACAGCACTGGAAGTTAAATTTATATGCCGGATACAGCCGCTGCTGTAGCTCCACAGAAAAGTTGACATGTTACTTGAGCAGAACCAGTACAAAACACGACGAAGAAGGGAGCTTTCCTGCACAACATCCGTGGAATCCATGGCCCCAGTCATTGGCTGAAGGTGAAAATGAGTGGCTATGTAACAATGACTGTGAAGAACAGAAGTCGATCCTGATCAGTGGACTTCACCCTTGTCAATTATAAATGAAACTTGTCCTAAAAAAGATGAGGACTAGGGTCCCCCTGTAAATTCAATCCCTTCGGCTAGTGGATGACAGAGTGAAGTACACTGGATAGCCACTCTTGTTCAAGTGGGTTTCACCTTTAGCAATCATAAACAAAAGTTGTCCTAAAAAATTTAGGAATGGGGTCCCCCCCGAAAATTTATTTCCCGCAGCTGATGGATGACAGACTGAAGTACAATGGGGAGACAGAGAGCTACCTAAGGACCGTACAAATACTTCATGATAAGGATGACCATCCTGAAAATCCTAAAATTTATGATGAAATTATAATTATATTTTAAATTCTTTTAGAAAATAAAATTATATTATCTCACTCACTTCATCCAGCTTGACTAATAGAAAGTCACTAATTCGACATAATCAAAACGACGTTATTTTTGCCAAAGTATGACATGTTTATTCAATATAATTTAAATCAGACAAAGAAAAATAAACACGAAGAAAGGAAAAGAGGGCGGCATTGCCATCACCCCCACCAAAACCGTAAAGGAGTGGTGATAGCGCGACGAGGTTAGTAGGCGATGAGTTACCTACAAAATCAAACTTGCTTTTGTTATTTTATTTTTCCACGATAAATGGTCTCTAGCAAAAAGAAGAAACCAGGAAAGGAAGATTTGTGCAAACCCTAATCTGCTAAATATAATGTTCCTCCTTCCTTTTTTTTCCAGCTGCTGATTGCCTCCTTATTTATTATTATTTGGGGTTTGTGGCTAATGGGCCATTGAGCTTTGGGGACCATGTTGCTGAGCTGTGAGCCAGGTCGCCATTCTTGTGGTGTGCACAGCGATACATTTATGGAGTAGGCTGGTGATGTTCATCTTTCTCTTCCTGAGACAGCGTACCATACACGACCACCTTAGGAAGAGCCAGCTTTTCCGCCGTGTGTTAATAACAACGACGTGCACCTTCCAATCTTCCCTCGTTTCGAAAACCACAGAAAAAAAAAGAAAGAAAGAAAACCCTAATTGACCCAGGGCGGCAACAACATCTTTCACCAAAGAAGCCTGTCTATCTTCTTGATTAAGACTAATCCGCAGGGTCCCCCTTCACTTGGCAAAAGGGTCCCTACCGGTTTCGAGCTCGAGCCGTGATCCACGGCTTGTTGAAAAAGATTGCACAATTTTCTGGTCTAACTCGATCTCTTTATAGCGATCGGGTCCACGTCTTGCCAGCTACTAGAGGAATCGACACGATTATCGGCTTTAGGTCACCATTTCCATTTCATTAGTAAGAAAACCTTTAAGCTTGTTGTCCGGGAGCCCGTTTGGAAATGCTATAGTGAAAGAAACACGGGAGACCTACGAGATTTAGGGTTATTAAGCTATACATCGTTGTCGGAATTGACTTTTAGTGAACCTTTTAAGAATTCACCAGCTTACACTATTACCCGAAAAGCATGGGGCATGTGGAATGCCGTGTAGGCGGATTTTAGGGTCGATGATAATCACATTGACGGAGAGATCGATGATGTTGGCATGTTACAAACAAGATATACATACAACTAAGCTCGATCCACTTACACTCTTAATTAATTTTTTTCTTAATGCTAGATTATCTGTCTATGCCATAAATAATTAGTAATCTTCAATTTTTCAATGATCCTTTTAATATCTAATAAATTGTGCATGTGGAGGACCCCCTCCAACGGATCCTATGCATGCATGCTGTGCAGCGTGGCCTTTGACTTTATTTTCCATTTTTTCATTTTTTCCTTCTTACCCGGAATTATGAAAGATTTGACACAAAGAGTGATTTTTTTTTTCGCAATCCGTACATGTTAGGAGCTATTGATTGCGTGCATATATTGCCTTACCTATCGTGCACATGTTCGATTTTGATATTTATTGCCTAAAGTAAATTAAATTGAACTAGGGAGGGGTCCAAGCATTGAATAGTGGAAACTTTTACCGGAAAAGTCTGAACTTGTGTTAATTCATTTTAAAACATTTTCATGTTTTGTCAATCGAGTCCATCCAATTAATTTTAACTAGAAATCGCTAACATGAACTCAGACCATGCTACATGACACGATTAACGTTAATGTTGATATATTCTAATGATTTTTTTTAAAATTTTTATGTTGAAGGTTATGAAACATCACCGTCCAACTCTCGTTAGCCACATGTGAGGGCCAAAACATCCTCGTCTAGTTTGGGTGTCCTAGCCTCTCCCGAATCGGGTAAGGGCATCATCTCCCTCGCAGCCAAGCATAGCAAGAAGCCGTGAGCACTTGCCTAGTGGCCAGCAAGGTTGTTGCGGCTCTAACCAAAGCTCACGAGGGTTGCAACGCCCATTCCTAGTGCAAGCAACTCCTCCAAGCACTTAGCCCCGACGAAATAAAGAAAATGAAATTATAACAAAAAACGAAAAAATTCAAAATTTTATTAAAACATTTTTAAAAATGTTCCCATTAGTATTTGATGTGCCACATAAGATATCCGGCATCCACGTTAATAACTTCCATCGAAATTGGCCGAATGGACACAATCGAAAGACTGTGAAAGAATTTCGGATTAAACGGACATAACGGAAAGATTTAGAATTGAATCGATACAATCACGATAGGTTTATGATTGATAAACTGTCTCTTGAACAGTGAGAGCCGTTACATCAGGGCAAAAACCAAATCGGAGGACGATGATAACTGAGATATATATCTATTACTCTATTCAATTAAAGCCAGAGAAGTTATAGTCGTGCTTTTCTCTGGTGCTTGCCCTAAAATGGAAGGCATTGATTATTAATTATCAAGCAATCTGCCACATTTATTCCGCAATTATTTGTGCCCTAATCCTCTCTCCCTCCCTCCCTCTCTCTCTCTTATATGTAAAAAACGTAAATAATGACGCTGCAACCCATGCCTACAACAGCTTATGACTGAAATGGATTCGGATCAGCTAACGTGGAATAGTCCATGTTGGCGGATCCCCTCCATTAAATGCCCTCCCCCTTGTACAATGGGACATTTAATGGTGGGGATCACTTAACCCATTATCACTATAACAAGGCGGGAAATGCTAGTTTGCCTCGCAAACAAGTCCTATTCTTTTGAACCCGTTCGTCGACAAACCCGGCTCGTTCTCGCCTTCCGCGACCCAACTGTGGTCGAACATGCATTTATTAGGCAATAGCTACTAATATGACCGGGTCGCCAATGGTGGGATGGTGTTCGGTACAAAGAATAAAATGAGGCTCGCCCGAGCCATAGTGGGGTACCAGAGCATTCTAGGGAGCATGTAGATGGTGATTGACGAGCAGAACAATATGTGACATTATGACTAGTCTTGGACCATGGTTTGCCCTAGGTCTTTCCGTGATTTCTCTCCATTGATTTGCAAGAATCACGGGGCTTGATTTTCCACGAATAAAGAAAGACATTGGCCTCGTGACTCAACATTAACCTACCTATGAAAAAAAATTATATGATGCGCTTGCATATTGAATTATCTAATCCGTATATTGAAGGCACATGTTATGCATACACACTTGAACTTTTTGAGCCTTTCTTCAATTTTTTCCCTAGAAAAGTTTGCGACTCGTTTTCCCGAGAAAACATTTTTAGCCGCTGCCCGGACACCTGGCGTACTTTCCGGTGGCTTCAAATGGCCCGCAAGCAAAGCTTGAGCCACCGCGGTCCGCCATGGCGCCCATCCCCCTCCCTTGTGTCTCCGCCGCCCCCACCACCTCCGTGGAAGCAAATGATAGAGTCGTCTCTCTTCTTTGCCTCACGACAGTCTCTTTCTTTCCGCCATCCAACTTTAAAACTTCATCATCGGAGAGCCGGTGAGAGAGGGAGAGGGCGCCGTCCCACGGTGGCAAAGGTAGATTCATAGCGGCAGCCGCCGACCGGTGTTTCTAGAGAGTGATGTTGCCGGCCTAAAAAGAAAGTTTCATTTTATACGCAATGCATGGCATATTACCCAATACTATCCATCAACTTTGCCGAATATGACTAGTGACAATTGCAGCCGCAAGCGAGAGTAAGGATGGGCATGTGCGGGAGTATGGGCCGAGTAAATGATTTGGCCCAAAGTGTATCTGCTCAAGACAAATGCTGTTCAGTGACCTTTGGTGCAATCCCTTACAAAGAAATTGAAAGAAACAGCAAAAGGCTTACTGTTCATCGTCTCCACCGTGAAAGCAAAGGAGCCACCACAAGCCCAGATAAGGTTTCCAATGTCATGCATCCCCAGGCATAGCGACCCTGGGTCACACGTCTAATTTGCACGACCTTGAGCGATATAGATTTGGAGGTGAAAGATTTTGCGACCCTTAACCCTGGTGAGCCTCAAACTCGACGATGCTCGAAGTGACGACTATCAATCTCGGTGACCCTTGATATGGTGAATATTTTGCTTGAGCCGCGAATTTTAGATCTCGCCTAATTGACTCATGATCCCCGGCAGTAATCCATGAGCCTGAGCTTCACTGGCAAACTCTGCGATGTTGAATTAGATTCGATTTCTTTTAGGAGGGCAAGACTGAAATATGAAAATTAGTGACGGCAACTTTGAGAAGAAGAAAAACTTCATTTATCTTGAAATTGCCTTCCGAAAATGTCAAAGGTTCAACCTAAGTCCCTACTTGCTTTCGGTGGCTTTTCAACAAATGTTTATCAAACGCCCAACTTTCGCTCCAGGAATTTTCAGAGCTCCAAAGTTCTTTAAAAAGCCGAATCAAAAAGCAGTGGTTGCATAAATTAATAGTTTCAGGACTTGAATGGCACAATTAAGCTAAAAGACTAAAACTGGTATTTCCCATGTAAACATGTCTCCCTCATGATCTCCTGCTCTTCCGAAGTCCTAGGTACGCAAAAAAGAAAAATTCTCGGGTCGCTGCATACACTGAACAGGCAGAATCGGGGATGAGTTCAATATGCAGTGTCTCTCGTCATGACACTCTTTCCGACGTGAAACGAGGACGAAAGCAGTATCAAAAGACGCGACACCCTCGTAGAAAATTTGTCTAATTAAGGCAGCCATTTATTTTTCCTCTGCTCCCGGCGAAGAATATTCCGCGAGTTCCCTTCAATGCTCGACAATGATTCCCTGGCGCAGGTGCTTTGACACTGTAGTGATGCAGGTCGTCCGTTCTCCAAGGAAGCGTTGGCCTCGAATGGGACAGAGCACTGTGAAGAAACTTGTGTTTGGGCCCTTCTCTTTTCTCTTAGCCTCCCCTTTTGTGAAATCTGGGTTCTGTCTTTGGGCTTCATACCAAGTGAGAAATGGCCATTTCTGCACTTGAACAGCAAAGTGCCTAGTGAAATTCGAACGAGCAAGGGGACCGCCTTGATGCCCCCAGAATCTATAAAGAGGTGTTAAAGCTCAACTCAGCAGCTTTTCCAATCCTCGAAAGGCCAGAGATCGCCAAACATCATATGGTAGGTTCCAAAAGATGTAGACATATTACACATTACACGTCACGGTTGGATGTCATATATTCTCCACTTTCCCTTAAGTTTATCTTCAGGACACACGACACACGGTCATATTAGGAAAAAGGAGCAAACGGGGCACATATTTAGTCATCATCCCACTTTGGATTGGAAGAACAGAACAGAACAGTGTCCTTATTCTCCGTCCGAGAGTGAGGATGCTTTTCATTTCTCTATCGTTCTTTTTAATGGTTCTGGATTTCCTCCCCACCATATCACCACTCTAAATGTTCATGTGTTTGCTTTCGGCTTTGTCGTGTATTAGAGAGAGAGAGAGAGAGAGAGAGAGAGAGAGAGAAGGTGCTTTTAAAAGAGAGATGAGGTAGAAAAAGATAATTCCACATGCCCTTGTCCCCACTCGTGTGTATATTCTACATTAACTTCGCGGAAAGAGATTTTAGATTGAAAGAACAGCAGAAAAAGGTGATATCTTCGCTTTAATGATGCCTGCATTTATACCAGGGATCCATGTATGTAGCAGCAAGAGCAATCAGCAGACCATGCGCATATGCACATGAGAACATTGTTACATATATTCGTTCTCATAGACCGAACTATGAGTCTCGTATTTTGTTGGTGTAGAAAGAGTCTACACAGCATCTTTTTTGAGGCACGAGGTTATAGAGGTCAAGGAAAACCCAATCTTTCACATGACAATGTCTATCAAAAGCCAGTTGCCATGATGGGGTCAAGAGCGTGTTATGTAGTCTGTCAACTCTCTACGCCACCAAGTTCAACCTGACGCACAAGAAGTACAGGCCCAGAGCAATTTCTTTCAAGCTTAAACAGTTTCATGAAGAAATATAGGCTAGAACAATTTCTTTCAAGCTTAAACAATTTTATGAAGACTTCTCTAGTCGATTTTGTTTTCTGTCCATTAAGATTACTCATGATTCACTGAGGAGAATTTGTAATTGGTCATGATGAGCTAGGCCCTTCGCTTCTTTCTATCCCTCCTTTCCATTAGCCAACTGGCTTCTCATTTGAGAGATTCTTATCAGGATAGAAAGATGGGTTGCTGACGACGCTCATCCACTGATCGATCTGATTCTATCTGATATTGAGGTGCTATTTGGAGCAAAAGTTCATATCATTAGCTTCCTCGTTAGGCTTGTCTAGAACATCTCTTCCTGTCAAACAGGTAATAAAAGCAACTGTCAAACAGGGGGAAAAAAAAAAAGGAAAAAGAACTTTAATTTGTTGAAATCCATGAATCTTTTGGAATTGTAGCAGAGGCTGTCCCTCTCTTATTTCTGTTGGACAATCAAAAACCAATTCTTGCTTACCTTTAACCATGAAAAAGAAAAGGCACCTCACTTGATCAACTTATCATGCCAAAATCTGAGCTCTGCACAAAATTCGCAGAAATCATGTTCGCCTTAATCTCCAAATATCTGCTAGCTCAGCTAGTGCAGTTTCCCAGTAGTTTCATGGTCAGTTCGGGCATATGGGAATATATGCCTCAGCCATGACACTACATACGCTTTTACTGAGAAGGCCATTTGGCATGTGGATATGCATCCCCTCAATTTGCTTAGTCATTCATGAATAGTTGGCGCTGTCTTTGGAAAAAGCAAAAGAGGCAAGATAGATAAAGCAGATGACATTCTGATTTTCTTTTTTTACTACTATCGTAAGGATCAGTAGCACCACATTGCCAAACCTATCGTCCTTCATGACAAAGAAACATCTTTTTCCTTTTAATTTTTAATTTGCATGCAACGCAGTCGTCTTCATCCTCCCTTTCCCTTTTTCTTCTTTCCCTCCTCACTTTATCTTCACCACCTTTTCTTGGCCCCCTTCTCTCTCCAATGGCTTCTTTTATTCCAGTTCATATTAAGTCCTTTGAGAACCGCCAGACGCAAATCGCATTCAAAATCTACTTGTTGCCTCTCCTCCTAAACCCCATCTCAGAATAATGGCCAAAGGATCCTCCAAATGCCTCTTCTTACTCCCCTTGTCTCTTTTCATCATTTGTTCTCCTGGTAAGTGAAGTGAGGACAGTCTGTTCTATCTGAATATGCTTTTTCTACCAACCAAATTAGCAGAAATCCTATAGGATAGTCATTTGGCCTTCTAAAGCTGAAATGAAAAATCCGCATGCTGTGCATTTAGTGTACATGATACATGAAAATTGGGGCCTAGTAATCTTGAGCTTCACCAGTTGAAGCTGGACTACAATTGCTTTTATCAGTTATCAGAATCCTTTACCCTTTTCTTTTCTTGTTCTTCTGTGTGTCTGATTGCTTTAAAACACGGCATGTCTTAGTGCACAGTTTCTGATCTTTGTCATATTAACGTTGACAGGAACTCCGGTGGGTTTCTCTGACCATGCAAATGTAAAGACTGCCGATTCATCGAGTATTAGAACTTCAAATTTCTTCAAGCTCAAAAAGGTTGCTCCATCCCAGATGGAGGCATTTGCTGCTGATAACAGAGATTTAACTTCTCTCACGAACTTTGGTGCATCAGTCCACCTTTTCCTAGATGTAGACCAAATTAATGATTTTCTGCATTCTGAACCATCTGCCATTTCATTGCTCAAACTCAAAGCCCATACACTGGCCTCTCATCCTCAAGCAAAATTAGAAGGCATAATACTGGGTTTTGGTTGTCAGAATGTGGGTCCAACTGAGCTGGGCAAGATCTCGTCCACCGTAGAATTAGTCAATGGTGTCATGAATAGTGAGAAAGAGATGAAGCTTTCTGTGGCGTTTCCTCTGGCTTGCTTAGAGAAATTAGGGAAAGATGGTTCAGAAGAGCCGCATAGGCTATTCAGTTCCATTGAGAAGTCGGCGCCAATGGTGATCATCGAAGACAATATCACAAGTGAACCAGGTAACAGAGATAAGGTAGTTCGCTCTGTCATTCAAAGAGCTATTCTAGCCGGTTCTCGTTTTTCATCGAATCATATTCCTCTGGTCTTGTCCCTCAAAACACCAGTCTTTCATAGTAGAGCAGAAGCGGCTCATTTGATTAATAGTGTCCTGAGGTCATTAGAAAGCAATGCTCAGATCAAACCTGGCCAGATAGTAGAACTCTATACGGATGAATCAGACATGCATGAACTCAGGTATCGAGATGTTAAATACAAAAGACCAGTTTCTTTCCACAGAGAACTCCTGGGCCGCCTGAAACAGAGTCTGCACGACTTGGTTACCTCTCCGACAACCACATTTCCAGAGACTCCGGCATCACCAACACCAGTCACCACTTCAGATACTCCCGCAACCATCATCACCGTGCCTTCGACCACCCCAGTCATGACGACTCCAGAGAATCCGCCAGCGGCACCTGTCATATATCCCCCGACAAATCCTGTTAACCCTCCCGTGCCAATCATAAATCCGGCCACCACACCAATCGCAGTCCCTGGGGCCCAGCCAGTGACTAACCCTGTGACGACATATCCGTCACCATCAGGGGCCGTTCCTGTGGCAACACCCGTCACAAACCCAGTTGCACCACCAGCAACTACAAATGCACCTGCGGTTCCAGGACAGACTTGGTGTGTAGCCAAGAGTGGAGTATCGGAAACTGCGCTACAACAAGCACTTGATTATGCTTGCGGCATTGGGGGAGCAGATTGTTCGCAAATTCAGCAGGGCGCAAGCTGTTACGATCCGAATTCTCTTCAGAACCACGCGTCCTATGCTTTCAACAGCTACTATCAAAAGAATCCGGTGGCTACGAGCTGCGACTTCGGGGGGACCGCCACTATTGTAAATGTCAATCCAAGTAAGAATTCTTTTAGCACTTCGTTAAGCCTTCTTTTTCTCTAATATCAGCAAACGTCTATAACGCTTTAGAATATCAGTTCAAGGTTCTCTTATGTTCGTACAGGTGTTGGTTCTTGCATTTACCCAACCTCTTCATCATCATCTGCACCGGCAACTACAACGACAACACCAGCACCTATAACAACAACACCAACACCGACAACAGCATCTTTGTCTCCTCCATCGACGGTGGTGCCCACATCAAGGTAAAATATCATATCCTATTGTTATATAAATCTTTTCTTTTCTATTTTTCAAGGAAATGCTTAGCCCTCATTAGTGAGAGATAATATCATTGGTTCTATTCACTGATATGGCAGCTCCGGGACTCCCCCTGCAGTGGTGAATCCTGTCTCCACTAGTCCCACTGGTTTTACTGTAGAAAGCCCTCCAGCCGCCAGTACATCGACCTCGACCTCAACTAACTTGCAGCCTTACAGTTACACTGGCCATATTGTCTTTCTAATAGTCGGTGCTAAATTGATGCTGGCGAGGTAGGATTCCTGATCTTCGTGTACAACATCCTCAGTTCCCGACTGGTGTCGTGTTTCCTGTTGCATCAACTATGTACGGGCTCATGGTTGGAGCGACAAAGAGCAACTCGGTATCAGTTCTAAGCCATACTAAGTAAAGTGTGACAATATTGGAGCCTGTTAGGCTCTCCAGACCGCATACATGCGCTAGGCTGTCTAATAGAGATGCTTGTTAGAGCATAAACTGTCCAAATCTTGTATCATAGCTGATAGCCGAGATAGAACTAATATGATGTATTTCCTTTGGGGCAGTAGAAAGTAGCAATCTAGGACTTTTGGTCAGGGTTAGGAGAAGATTGCTAGAATGTGACAGTTGATCCACACGTGTTTGTTGTCTGTGGGCATTGTGCAGCTCCGTTTGAATCCATTACAAGTTCCTTTGGACTGACGTCTCATGTATTCACATGAAAACTACAAAGAAAAGAGTGACTGATCTCTTGAAATTGCCATTGACATACACCCGCGATTTCAATTGAGTTCCCCCAGATCTAACGAACTGTAGAATTTAACGGTCAAGATACACTGATCTTGAATTTTATTTTAGTTTCTCTGGATTACATGCCCAAGCTGAAGCTTTTGACAATTGATAATTTTGCAAAAGATGCAGACTGCACATATTAACACTGGGCTTAGCCAACTTGAATCAAATTGCTGGGATTCTTAATATGTACGATTTGCCTTCTTTTTTCTTTTTGCAACAAAAGTTCAAACTCTGCTATGGTGATGTGATGCTGACTCATTCACGAGCCATCGAATGTAAAGCCCGTCATCACGTTGATTTTCCTGAGGTGGGGTAGGAGCAGCAGAAATCATGTCAAGGACATCGTAACGGATATTTTCAAAACAAACCATTAAGTCAAAAAGAGGAAAATGTTGAAAACCATAAAGCTGTGTGGGACAAGCAGAAAGTAGCCACGGTGGGTATCGCTGAGTCATTAGTAACATGATGTGAGAGGAAGAAGGCTAGCGCTTGTCCAAAGGCGGTTTTTGCTCACATGGAAGGCCCTCCAGCCTCACACCAGCTTCATGCATTGGATGCTACCGTAACGAGGCGAGTGTCCCATCAAGTAATGAATTCGTTGCACCAAACAAATTGACTTTTCTGTTGATGATCCTCGAGGAGAGAGGAGATACGCTTGCATTTTATATATGTCATTGTATTGACAATCAAGGGCAGCATCGATACTAGTAGGGGTGTGTATGGTCCGGGTTGGGCCGGTCCCGTGCTCAATCCGAGGATCGACCCGCACAGCGTCTGTCCTTAATTTTTGGGACCGATCCGTCAAGCTTAGGATCAGGACCGAACCGACCCTATCGGTCCGATCCAGTCCAATCACAGGTCCGAGACCACTAAATTTTTCGTACAAGCATTGCAAAATACCTAGTATTAATTGAATGCAAAAGCTTCCAACTTTCAAATATTTAGAATAGCATTTTCTGTAGTCCAGCACATATAGGCAAGAATCTCGATTCCAAGGAGCTTCATCCATATTCCACGGCATCAATTTTGCCATTAGTTTGCCATTCAGGAGCTGACAGGCATTTAGCTTGATATGTGATGTGTATTTATAAATGGAATCTAGGGATTCAGGGGAAGCAAACATGCTACTCCAACATCACGCCTTTACTTAATAGAGTTCTTAATATCTTAGTCTTAGAGTCTTCTCTATGTGTGTGTATAATGTATCCAGCAAGCATGAAAGCTCAACAAGCATGCGCAAAATTAACTTACATGACTCTTGGAACATTGCTTTAACAAACGAACAAGCACTTGAAAGCCAGGCTTCAAATCTTCAAGGGCTGTCGATCAAGCTCGAGCGAGCAAGGGCCGTTGGTCGAGCTCGATCAAGCAGGGGGTCGAGCGAGCGGGAGCCATCGATCAAGTAGGCGAGGGCGAGCGAGCAATAGGCCAACGGCAACGAGCAAAGGGCTAGTGATGGCAGCGGTAGTGAATAGAGAGCAAGCCAGCACATCGAGATTCCGAAGGGCCAACGACGAGCAACAAGCGACAAGGTTCCGAAGGCGAGCGACGGGCGACAAAGAAATTAAGGCAAGCTAGAAAAAGACTTCAACACTCAAGCATGCACGAGACGAACAACGAAGAGAAGAAGTGATTCACTCAAGGATTTTTGGTGGATGCGTGCATTGGACGGCTTGGGCTGTGGCTGTGGCCCACTAACCCGTGAATTTGGGCTTTGGGAACAATAAATTAAGGAAGAAAAAGGTTGAGCCGAAGAGAAATAGGATTGTTAAAAAAATTATTAATATTTAATATTTATATATAATACATTTTTGAATTAATCTAAGTTGAACCAACCCGACTTCCTAAGACCGATGACCAATCCATATAATACCAAGTTGGACATTTTTGAACCAAGGACCAACCTATTCGCTTCAAAAACCCGATCAGGACCACAGTCTCGACCATGGACCATTGCTCACCTCTATATACAAGCACAGTTTTAGGAGACCTAATGAAGTCAAAAGTGCAATCTATGCAGCAAAAACACCGGAGATTTCACATTGTTGAAGATCTGGCACAATTATTTCCACGAATTTTGTTCAAGTTTTCATATTTGTTGTCCATTGCTTAATGCAGAGGGACATCCTCAGTGCACAGGAAGAGTATGTACCGGATGATAATACTGCTAAAATACGCACTACATAGTTGAAGGTATTCTTAGCTCGAGCATGGAGCGGCAGCCTAAACGGGATCAAAAGAGAGCCTATGAGGACTGCAGTCATACTAACAAGATGACAACTACCTAAAGGTCCTAAACTACACTACTAAACCATATGGCATCAAATTCTTTTTATACAGAACCTGAAAATAGACAGTATACCATTCATCGCTTAGAGAACACCACCAAGATCAACATCGACATGGAAACCATGATTTTGAAGCCAGAGGACTCCCAGAAGTTCTGTTTATCGTTGATGGAACAGCCCTCCTCTTGTTGCTGCTTTGCTGCTAACTGGTCTCTAAGATCCTTGATAGCTCTATCCCTTCGTTCTCCCATCTATTTCATAACGAAGATGTACAATAGTTGAGAAGACACAATTTCGATGGAAATCGGTCTCAATAAATTGACCCAAAATTGAAAAACTCCACATTCTTTTGAGAATTTCTTGTACCAACTTCTCAATTGGTAAAAGTTCAGTCAAAACAGGCCAAGAGTGACGTGTGAGAATAAAATCCTTTCAAACAAACTCCATATGATACCAAAAGTTGCTAAGTGGACTATAGAATTAACAGGGATCCTGTTCCACCTTTAATGAAACACAAGGTCCAAAATATTCTAGCTAACTCATCCTGTACATGGACCAAAACATTCAATAGCCAATATGCACTCAGGGGATGAAAAAGAAACATACCCGTTGAAGCTTTCGTGTTTGAGCACGAGATTCTTGGAGACAAAATTCCAATTTCAACACCCGTTTTTTCAATTCCTGATCAACCCGACGCTGCTTTTCTAACTGCTCCAGAAAACACATTCAGTGAACAACAGCAGTAACCAAATCATACAATTCCCAGTATTAGAGCACTAAAATTATCAACCTTAAAAGAAACCACGGTAGCACTAAGAACGGTATTACCTGTGATTCCAATTCTTTGGTCTTTATCTTCCAATGAGCAGACATTATCTTGATTTCATCTTTCAATCTCACTATCTCTTCATCCTTAACAAGCAGAAGCTTATTGATCTTGTCAATATTCTTCGGAGAAACCTCATCTAGTAATTTCCTCAACTCGCAGTCTTTGCCGACTCCAGATTTGGCAAGAGTTTGCATAATGTCATGTTCGATTCTCAAGACTTCATCCTTTAATTGCTTTTGAGAAGATTCCCTTGCTTGAAGATCCTTCTGCAAGCTATCTAACTGCTCAGCTAGCACATTTACACGATTCTCGTGCTCCAATATAGAACTATTCTTCTCATCTAATTCCTTCAAGAGTGACAAACACTGATGTTGCGCTGATTCAGCCGACGCAGCACTAGCCTCTGCAGTGGCCTGTGTGGTCGCAAGCTGTGATCTTAAATCATCTAATTCCTTGAGATACTGCTGCATTACATAGTTATGATCAGAGATAGCCCCGAAAAAGCAAAAGAACAGCAGGCAAAATCATTTCTGCAAGTGTTATTTGATCGTTTCCAAGTTCTACAACATTTTCTGACAAAAAGAAAAAATAAGAAAAAGCACACTTTAAGCATTCCAATTAGAACACGCATATGTTAAAAATTGGAGTGAAAAACAAAAGGCAAACAGCGTGGAAAGAACATAAACATCCCCAGTCGAATCATTAATGCAAAGGCACGAGCAAGTGTTAGACTAGAACCCTTCAAACGCCCAAGTTAAAAGTGAATGCCTCACATTCAACAACCAAGTATAATTGGATAATAATCCTGCTCATAAAGCCACGTGCAGTAAAGTCCACTCCTATATTTCATAAATTCTCAACCAAAGTGGTTGTACTAGTTATTGTCCATATAACCATATCTATCGCTCTTCCCACTACTTGAGTTAGTTAACAAAAAGAATTTCACAAGCTAGTTGTAAAAGCTGAATTATAAGCTTCAGTGGCAGTTTTAAGAAGTTGGTAGTTTTCTCAAGTAATGTTCAGTGACGTGATCATAGTTACACATCATTCTACACCATAGAAGTCTAAAGCAGTGACCTTGGTAAAAAGCATATTAGGAAAGTATTTGGGGAAATTTTGAAGAGATATGCCCTGCTATAGATTTGTTTTGCCAAATTTGCAAATCTGGTTGAGGGGCACAAAATTCAAAGATAGTCAGACCCATCCACTTAGCTATTTTTTAGGTCTTTCAACAACTATCAATTATCATCCAATAAGCATGCAAGTAGTTCAAGCATTTTTAAATGTGTTAATTTGATGTAAATCATAAATGAATTAAAGTAGCCAGTAAAGTAGCATTATGGATATACCTCCAGAAAAATTAGAAGGGACATGACCCACCTAAAATTTCAGAGCTTGCATCAGATATTCAGACAACATATATTATGGGATTCAATTGATAATGGTATCCTTTGCCTGTTGGACTACAGATTCTCTTGCACTAAGAAAATGTGTTAAGTAGTTCTACAGCAGAATCTAATGTTAAGTGACAGAATGCAACTCTCAAACTTTCCAGCAAACACCACTATCTACTTCTTTTTTAGCATTTTCCTCTCAAGGAAACTGCTTTTGAACTCCAAAATCTCTACATTAGTATAAAGTGAGAGTTGTAAATATTTGGATCTAAATGGATCTATCAATATTCAGAAGGAAACATATTGGAAAAAATCCAGAGAAAGGAAATGCTTAAAACTTTTAGCTACTGCTGGACGCATTTCATAACTAGACTTGCAGCAAATAAGGCGATGGTAATGACACATAATCGAGTCATCTGAGCAAGCATCTAGAGATTCAAGATCAGATACTTTGTGTCAAGAGAATGTCCATAAAAAAAATTTGAAAAAAAAAGCATTTCAAAAGTATATGCATTCTAACTGTCTCTAAGTGTTACGATTCACACTGAGAGCAACAAACTAGATGAGAACTCGGTGTACAGCCACTGTACATGTCCCAATTCTGCAATTTATCCTATTCATCATTCATCAACTACACGTTGTCCTTTACAGTAATATTGTTTCTTGAATCATTCAACTGAACTGGAATTTGAAATATACAGCCCAAAGAAAAGAACCGCTTTTCCTTTGACTTGCTCCAACAAGAAAACAAATATAAAAGGCCAAAATGCATCATTGCAATGGTCGGATTGTTTAACAAGACAGACAAAGGACCACAACGACAAAGCCATTTGAACAAACAGGGGTGTCAGGAAGGTCTTCTAATCACGATCAACAACAAAAGCATCATCGACTCATAAACAGGGACAAAAAGGAGGAAAAAAACCGGACCTTCTCAGCACTGACCGCTGAGGCCTGAATCTGACCATCTCTTTCCTCCAATTTCTCCTGTAATTTGTGGATCTCCTCTTCCAAATTTTTCGCCTTTGTCTCTGCCTCCTGAAAACAAGGCATACACAAAAAGGAAAAAGAGAACTCAAGATCCATTTCCAATCATACAAAACAAACTTAGCCGACCCCACAACCAAAAGCAGCTCACAAACAAAATAAAACTACAAGGAGAGAGAGAGAGAGAGAGAGAGAGAGTTCACATTCACTTGAAGATTCAAAAGCAAACCCATCAACCCAGAACAAAAGACAAAAAGCAAAGCAAAAAAAAAAGATGTGTATACACAAAGACCATCACATGCCTGCCTTGTGAGGGTTTCTTTAGCAAATGATTGTTCCTTAGATGCCAGCCGACCCCGGACGTCCTTGAGCTCCGCCGCCAGTGACACAACGTTTCGCCGGAAGCTCAGCTTCTTCTCGTTCAAATCTCTCAACAACGGATCGATCGAAGCCACCGACTTCTCAGACATTTGCACAGTGGCCAAATTGAAACAAGTTGCAGAAAACTTTTCTCAAGACGAAATTCCAGAAACTTTTTGCGATGGATCGGCCAAGGGATAGCCAGTTTGACTACGCAAGAAAGGCAAACCTTTTTATTGCGTACACTTGGACATATCCTCTCCCTGCAAAATAATAGAGTCGTTGCGTGCATTAAATTCCATTTAGTCCACTGACCTTGATTTTTTTTTTCCCTTTTTGCTGAAAAACGAAATAAGCAGTAGAAAGTGTGCAGAATGAATCTTCTATTTTGTTTAGCAATTTCCCAGGAAAATCTGGTCCAAGAAAAATTTGCCCCTTTTATTCTGGCAAATGATTGCACACGGTGTTCTTCCTAAAATCCACAAGAATGGAGAGAGGGAGGGAGGAAGGGAGATAGAGAGAGTACTTAATTCATTCACGGGAGTCCCTTTTCTCTATCAACTTAAAGTTGACTGACGCAACTTGGCGACCCAGTTTCAAAATTTTCTCGGGAAAATGAAAATGAGCCCAATCCCGCCCATTTTCTCCCCCCGAAAAGAAATCACTCATATCTAACTCCGCCATACACATGCAAGGCAGCGACCGTCGCCGATAAGCTAGAGCAGAACTACGATCTCCTTCGTGCTAGGGCGTGAATTTAAAGCATCCCCAAGACCAGCATCAAAGACTGACGTGAACCAAACCAGAACTTCCGAAGCTCGAACGAGATCGCCAGATCACAACAAGACCCGTCTTCTCTCGCGGAAAAACCCACACGGAAACAAAAACCAAAGAACCCACCTGCACAGTAAGCTGCGAAGCTGGGGGGAGGGAGAGAGAAGCTCCGGCCAGAAAGCCCAGAAACGACTGCAAACGCAAGCCTCTCTGTATGCGGAACGAGAGGCGGACAAAAAGAAAACGCAGTCTTTCTTTAATGTTTTTTGGGTTTCTCTTCAACTGGACACTCGGCTGGGGATATTACTTCATGCAAATCCGTGTCATACGTTCCAAGGGTGCCGATTCAGTCGCCGGCATCATCGGAGGGCTCGCAGGGGAAGTCAAAGGGGAGCAACAAAATGTAATCTTTTCTCATTGGGTGGGAGGAGACGAAGCGTAAGAGTCACCAAAAATGAAAAAAGAAGCGATTGATAAACATTGAATTCGTCACCCTATGGTATATACCATGTTTGTGGGGAGAGTTTTCTGCGTTTAAGGAACGTGTCTTGTCCTCATTCGAGGCCAACGGGACAGAGGAGAGAGAAGGGGGCCGGGGGAGCGTTGGTTCGGATTCGGAGGCCAATGCGTGCGGCGGCTCTGGTTCGGCACGTCCCCGAGCCTCGGGTTCGTTGGGGAAGTGCCAAATTCCGAAGCTGGTGGTCCCCTTTGATTTACATGGTTTGAGCGGAGCGCGGCAAATCCAAAAACTTTCGGTCGGACCGGGTCGAGCTCGGTGTCGCGACACGTGGAGGGATCAGCGCCGTTGGATGTGGGTCCCGGGGGGCATTGCGATATGATGTCCGCCCGCCGTTGTTGCTCCTTGTCTTTGCAAATTCCGGCGGCGGTTGAGGCATGGTTGGGGGCCCAAATCGATTCTGCTCGGCCTGTTTTGTCGTCCAAATCAGGCCATCTTGTCTTGCTGGAGTCTAGACACTGAAGCATGTCGGCGATTCGAACACGCGAGAAAGATGGGAAGGAGAGGCCAGTATAGCTGTCTCCGAACATTACCTTAAAGGTCTCACTTTCAATATGTTCGGTTCGAGGCATAATTACCCAATTCACCTATAGATGTACAGGTACATCGCAATAGGCCCACCAGCTCGATTGAAGTTAGGAGGCTTCTTCATTTGAGGTAACATATGTCACGGCATAACTTGATTAGAGGTCAACACTAAAAAAGAATATATATGAATGACAAACTTGTCCGGCACAGACTTTCAACCATGCCCATTCGTTTAAAATCGTGTGTTGCGCATCACAAGTTAGTTTTCACAAGAGCATCTTTAAGACTCTAAAGCCATCATTAATCTTGTTAATCTAGAGTTTATGATTGATAACGCGGCCACGCTTTGCTTAATGATATTAGATGACTGTTAAGCTTCAAAATTTGACTACAGAGTGCAACATAACTTTCAAGAAGAAAATCGTCCTACTGGTTGGCTTGCAAATCTCCAAATGGACAAGCATTTGGATAGTAGGTTCTTTTTGCTACATCCCCGAGAATTATATCATTTATTATTATTATTATTATAGGATGAGGTTGTGTTTGATTTGGCTACGTTTGATTTGCTTTTGGAAATGGATTTTGGATAAATACTGAAAGTTAATAGAACTTACCATCAACTTTCAGCATTCCTGAAATTAGTTTTCTAGATCGAAACATTTTCAGGATAGTTGTCAAACACCTCATAGTTTCCCGCTAAGTCTAGACATCGCGTATCTCGTCTCATACAACCCCACAATCTTCTTCATTCAACTTATGTTGATTGCCAATCATTTATTTTTATTATTATTTTGTAACTTTACATTCTTTTCCTCTAGAAGTTGGTAACTTGAACTGCCTCAAGCCCACCTTGTTAGCAATATTTTTCAAGAGTCTCCTTTTCCGATGACTTCGTGAAAATGTTAGCTAAATGTTAATGTTCAGAAATAATCGGCCTGACTGGCTATAGTAGCAAGGTATAGTAGCAATTTTGGAAATAGGCAAAATCATCTATGAAACTCATGTATGGCGCATGTAATACGATTAAGAGATGTACGTAAAAATGCAAGATGGCAATAATTTAACATTGAATGTGTAACGTCATTCCCAACCCCACCAACAACAATATCGTCCACTTTGGCCCTACCGCATTGGCGTAGACTCACCGCCATCCCAGCTATGGCCTCGACCTCACGGCTTTGTTCTTCTCGGTCTATCCAAAAAAACGCGTTGTTGATAGATAAGGCTGGACCTCTCAACATAAGCCCTCTCAGGACTCCCTCCTTAGGCAATGTGTGATAGGAATGTCACAGAACGTTTGATGATAGGCAAATGTGTTGTTTGAGGGTTCACAAAATTACACAAGAGACTTTGAAGTTTTTGATAAGATCCGGAATTAGATTATTCGTTTCGATTGATTTTGAACCTCCCCACGCTCTCTCTAGTGTTTTTGTAAATGGATCTTTAAGCATGTTCCCCAATCTCGTTGAAGGCCTATTGGAGTTGGGAGGAGTCATAAATCTAGTCAAGGGATAGTTGTATGAAAGAACTTTCAAACTTTTTTGTAAGATGATTGATTCAGTCCTAAATTTTTCAATTTTTTTTCCAAATTTTCCAATTTGGCATTAAATCTTCGGTTTTATGATGTAATTCATTAAGCCAATTTTGATGGAAAATCGTTCACTTGGCAATCAGTCAATGCCTACCATTATACTAGTCAATTCAGTGAATTTTCAACCAGAAAATGGTCGGATGGATTATATTAAAAAATAATTAAAATTGTTGCAGAAGCCAATTGATAAAATAATAGAATAGGGGCGCGTTTGTAACCATTCTCATCTCAGAAATAGTTTTTTTTAAATGATTATCAGATAAGTTTTTTGGAAGAGAAACGTATTTGATATTATATAAAATTTCTGTTCATATAATAAAAAAAGAATAGAAATGCTTTTTTGTACAAAATTTCTATCTCTAGAATAGAAAAATAAAAGAAATGTGGTGACCGACGGCGAGCGATGGTTGGCGACTGGCAGGCGACGGAGGGCAAGGGTGACCCGCAATTTGCGATGGGAGGTGGGCGGCGATGGACATCGGGCGACAACCGTTGGAGGCAAGAGATAAGAACAAAATAAAATAAAAAAGCTTATTTTTCGGTACTGTTCATTCACGTACCAAAAAACAGAAAACCAAAAAAAAAATTGTTCTCATTTCTCATCCCAAACCCATCGCTAGCTATTTTTTTTTATCTCAAAAGCAGAATGAGAATGAGAATTTGTCAAAACTCATCCAGAGACGAAAAACTGAGAATGAGAATTGTTACCAAACACACTCTGGACAGAATAAGAAAATAAAATCAGACACCAGATTTAGTGGCTTACGTCCTCAAGAAGAGCAACAACAAATTCCACCATAGAGCAAGCGATGCAACGGATATTACAACCACACTTGAATTACTTAAACACTCATATCTAATTATATCAAACAACCCGCATTTCCTCATGAAATAATCTTTCAATCTCACGAAGGAAGTACGCACGAATCTGAACACAAGATTTGTTGGCTTCAACACACGTATGCCAAGATGTGAGGGACGAGAAGAAGCGAGGCACCGGGATTGAGATCTCAAAGAATTTAAAACCAAACGAAGAGATGTGCCGTCACTAATGCCCTCTGCTTTACACCTCCTCCTTCAAGACAACAAGTATTTATATATGTCGGTCTGACTCCTACATGGAAACGCTTGAAATCCAAGCCCAACTTGTGGAAGGAAACCGATGAATCTTGCCTCGCTTGATATCCGAAGTCCAGAATCACGTGTATAAAGAGCAGAAACAGCGAGGCAGCTAACAATGCAAAAGATGTTCTTCTTCGTCCCTGACTACAATCACCCCTAAATATCGTGTGCTCCTTTTCTTTTTAGCTAATCTCACGATGGAGAAGCACTTCGCTTTCGCACGTTTTGTTCTTTCAACCACTTCAACTCAGGTCGGCTTCTATTCGACGGGTTTAAACTCGACACATGTTCTAACAGAGATGTTAAGGATTGAATTTATGAAAACTAAAAAGTTTAGGATTAAGTTAATTGTCATGTAATATATTTAAATTTTGTTTTTAGAGACAAATTTCCCCGCCTTATCGAGCCCGTCCCACCTCCTTCTCTCACTCATTTCTCTAGTAATATCAAATGAAAACGAGGAATTCAAGAATTGAAGTCACATGAATAAAAAGGCAAATCGTACTTCTTCCTTCTTCTTTTCCTTCACATGTTAAAGGGTACCTTGATGATTAAGAAAAATCAAACTTTTTCGAATTTCTAGCAGTATCATGCCAAAATCTTGATTGAGCTCTATGTGTCAAGCCCCTCCATGCTTAATGTCTTAGGGATACTGAGGATCGCATGAGGCCCCAAAGGAAATGCTTTAAGGACATACTCAGGTCCATTACGTGTAAAGGGAACCCTTCATGATTGAGAAAAATCCAACTCTCTCAAATTTCTAGCTGTATCATGCAAAAGCAAAATCATACTTCTTCTTTTCCTCCACATTGTGTAAGGAAAGCTTCGTGATTAAGAAAAACCCAACTCTCTCAAATTTCTAACTATATCATGCAAAAATCTCGGTTGGGCTGTATATATCAAGCCCTACATGAACCGAAATTTTCCCTTCCTTTTTAATACTCCTTATTCACTATATAGTTAAGTAGGGATACGAGGCTAGCAAGCCAGTTAACTAGCATTGTGCGATGCATAGATTAACCTTGTTGGAGCCAAAACTCTACCTTGTCATCCCAAGCATCCGAGGCTACTATACCTACATATCCGACGGTAGACGTCATGGTAGCCACTCCGAAGAGTGACATGGCATCTATCTTTAGCACTCAAAGGTGCACATGTCAATGTTTCTATTTCTTCCAATATCTGTTATTTTGTTTTTTGAAACAAAAAAACAAGTTTGAATTTTGTTTGGTAATACCAACTTGTTTTTTTGTTCCTAAGAATAGAAAGTTGTTCCCGGGAACATAAACAAGAAGCAAAAAAAAAAAGTAGTTTCTTGTCCCCAAGAATAATTTCTAGAAATAAGTTAATTTTTTTCTTTTTTTTTATCTCTTCCATTGTTGGCCGCCGCTACCCCAATGTCACAACCCGTGGCGACCCCCACCGCTGGCTACCGGTGACCTTCACCACCCGATTGCCGACAGCTGCTAGTGACCCCTGCTACTCGATTGCCGTCACCCAACCCTTGTCGTTGTTGCCCACCGTCGCCCTCCGAGCACCCACAGCCCGCCATCGCCACCAACTGCGACGGGGGGGTGGCAACGGGCGATGGCTAGCGGCTTTCAAACGTCCGTGAGCAAGAAAAAAAACAAAAGAAAGAAAAAAATTGTGAATCATACCAAATACATTTCTATTCTTTTTCTATTCCAAGAGTAGAAACTAAACATCTTATGTTACTTAGAAATTATTTCGGGGAGTAGAAACAGAAAATAAATGTTTTTCAAAAAAATTTATTTCTCCGAACAGTAGCGTTACCATGCGCAGCCCAAATCTTCCCATCACCCAAAAAAATCTTTTCTGAGCCCCTTGTGCTGATTCTATTCCCTCCATGCTTAACGTTTAAGGAATGCCGAGATCCACCAAGACAAAAATAGAAACAGTGTAACGATATATGTAGGTCCACTCCACTACATTATAAAGAGAACCCTTCATGATTAAGAAAAGATCCAACTCTCTCAAATTTCTGGCTGTATCATGCAAAAATCTTGATTGAGCCATATATATCAAGCCCTACATCACATGAAATTCCCCTCCCTCGTTGATTAATCCTTATACACTATCAAATACACGTGACGAGTTGCACTTAAGCCCTTCCATACAAACCAAATGATGATGAGAGGAGCTCTTTTCGTATCTTGCTTTGCTTAGTATTTGGAAACCTTCCATGCCCACAAAACTCTTCCTCTCGCACCTCCTCCCTCGTGCGAAGCCTTCTATAAAATCGTCAGGACTCACTCGGTTGATCGTTTCTCACCTAGCGCACGATCACCGTCATTGTTCTCTAAAAAAGTCCGATATCACGAAAGGGAATGCTTCTATCCTTAGATACATGCCCACATAGACTCGATGACCATTCGAGGGTGCGTGCTTAGTCCGGTCTCGATGTCGTGTGGACATCGAGAAGACGAGTACACGAACGAACTAGAACTCTGACCAACTTGTGAAAACGAGAATATTGGAGTGACCCGCGAAACGGGTCGCATCAAATTCCAAAGACCAATTCCTAATTGATGATGTTAAAGTCAAGTGGACCCTTTTTTCCGGTGCTGCATAATTTGCTTGGCCGGACTCAGACGGGCAGTCGGAGTCAAGCGGGCCCTCCTCAAATGAAAAGTAATAGCGACAAGCTGGACGGCTAAGCCTCTGCATTTTGGGGATGAAATTTGAATGAAAGTCGTCAATAGAAATACTATTTGGACGGCTAGGATCGGAAATTCCTGAATTTAACCCCCCGTCTTATTATGGGTGATAAAATTCAACAGGGCAATGTAGATGGAAGAATAAACGGAGAAACAAATGGGTCGTTTTCCGATCGGATTTCGAGTCTTGACTTTTTGCACGAAATTTCGCTTTCAGTCGGTTCTCGTTGAAAATTACTGACGTATAACTGCACTGGGATTTTGGCGCAAAGATTTACGGCTCGATTGGCAAGACTGGAAAGTTCGAGACCTACTCGATACTTGCATAATAGACACGGGATGGAACGGACGATTCCGCGCTCCCGTTTCCCGGCTTGCGAATCGACTCCGCAATTACATCCTCCCAAAATTCCGAAGCTTATTGGCACGTCCGCCATGCGATTTGAATAACTCGGGTTAGTCCATAATTAAAAAAGAAAAATTAATCTCCCGAGGCCCCGCTGATCTTTAATTTTTGCTTTGTGCAGACAAGACGAGGTGGCTTGGGATCATGACGTGCACGAGAGCCGGAAAAGAAAAGGATGAGCAATCACGGGTGCCACGGAAAGCATATCCCCACTCCCTTCGCCCAAGCATCATCGCCACGCGGTAATATATTCCATGCTTAATGGCACCGCCGTTCCCATGCCCTCGACCCGGGAAATCGATGGACGTAGGTTCGATTCCCGACCTCGAGGATCGAGATTTAAGCGGAGAGTTATGGCGTCGACAAGTTGTTGTGCCGATTCCCTTTCGAACGGCAGTCTAATTACGATCATGCCCTCGAATTATGAAAAGGAAGAAGGAGAGATTCTCGAACTATTCAGCATATGTCAGTTCGTCGTGTAATGCCGTCTCCGAACTTCTGATTTGTTCAATGCAATCCTCAACCTCTGGTCCAACGTGTAAAGTTCAAATTAGGCCAATGTACAATGTTGTCCCTGGACTTTTGATGCGTCCGGTGTGGTCCTCGAACTATTGGTAAATGTTGAGCGTAGTTAGAGGCTTCGTTTGTTTCATGAAAAATATTCTTCTGTAAAATGTTTTCCAGGAATTGTGGTGTTTGGGAGGCGGAAAATAACTTGCCAACGAAAATATTTTTCAATCAATGAAAAGTTTTCTTCTAAAATCAAGAAAAATGTTTTCCTTTCCTAAAAAAGGAAAACATTTTTTGGAAGTCAACTAATTATCGATGTCGACCAAATTACCAATGAACGTCGCCGGTTGCCAGACCGTTGGACTGCCGGACTGCCGCTGGACCAACCACCGCCGGTCATTGGCCGTCGGGGCGATGGTCGGGTGGCGGCGGTAGTAGTCGGGCACCCATGAACAAAAAAAAAATGGAAAGAACAAAAAAATTTGTAAAAATATTTTCCGGAAAATTTTTAAATTTCAAACGAACAACTGAAAGGAAAAATGACTTCATAAAAAAATATTTTTTAGAAAAATCACTTCATGTAAAATATTTTATTTTTTTTGAAACGAACGGAGCGAGAATATAAAATATATCCCTCCCTCCACACTTTACGGTCTAAATTATTCAACTTTGGTATGCAATACAGGACTATGGCGACTGATGTGATTCACCACTTTTGACTATTAAATGGTATTCCTCGTTGACCCCACCGGGCGGGGACCCGTTCCGCGTCAACCCGAACCAATCCGCACTCATCGGGGCACCGTCCCACTCGGAGTGAAATTCCGCGACGCCGGCTTCTTAATTTCTTTGCCATTTGAGCTTTCGCATTCACATCGGTTCCCAAGCTTTTATGCGTAATTGTGCAATTATGCCCTTCTTTAAGAATTTTCAATTATGTGGCCTATATTATTCACTCCCCCCCAAAAAAAGAAGAAAAGATTTGCAAGAGGAAATCGAAAATGTTCTGAAAACATAGAGCGGAGTTTTCAATAAGTTAAATCGTGCGAGGAAATCTATTATGGATATTGCAAGACGAGAACGATTTAGATTCAAATTTGGAAAGTGAAGATTTTATTGGATCACATAGAAAGATCGCGTCGAGAACATCGACTCACGATTTTATCCGCGAAATATGTTGGAGACTGCTTTTATTAAATGAGGAATCAAAATCGAGTCTTGGATCGATTGGACTATAGCCCGATTTGCCATATTTTCGAAAGTGCTTCGATATGGTATGTGGATCAAATCGCGCGGTGCTCATCCCTAATTTCTACATTTATTAATTACTTTCTGCTTTCTGATAATTGGGTTTTTAATTAATCTAAGGAAGAGAAGGAAAATAAAATAAAAGAGATGAAGCGTCAGTGATCGTAGGACCGAGGACGGACTTTGAAAAAGATTCGAAGGGAGCAAAGGGCAGTAAAACCTTCGAAAGAGTCGTCATCTTCCCCAAAGTCTCCACCTAACTCCTCACGCCTCTTCCTCTCTCTATACAAGGTGCGCACTCCCTCGCAGGGCGCGACCCAGTTCTTCCGTTGGCGCGTGGGTAAATGGGTATGTGAGGCCCGCGCGTACGTGATCAGTTTTCCGACCATCGCGATCTCCGGCGAGGATCTCGGGAACCATGGGAGGCGGCGGCGGCGGCGGCGGCGGCGGCGATGGGGGAGGAGCGGGGGCCCTGGCGGAGGCGCAGTACGTGAAGGCGAAGACGTCGGTGTGGTGGGACATCGAGAACTGCCAGGTGCCCAAGGGCTGCGACCCACACGCCATCGCCCAGAACATTAGCTCCGCCCTGGCCAAGCTCAACTACAGCGGTCCCGTCTCCATCTCCTCCTACGGCGACACCACGGGCATCCCCGCCGCTGTCCAGCAGGCGCTTTCCAGCACAGGCATCGCTCTCAACCACGTCCCGGCCGGTAATGCCCCCTCCTCCTCCTTCTCCCTTTGTGGGTTTTGATCGATGGGTGACTTCATCGGGTTCCTTCGTCGTGATCGTCTGATGAAAGATTTGATTTTTCCCTCTATGCGTTTGCGCTGATCGGCCTTTAATTTTGTTTTTCTCCGTTTAATTTTAGTTGCTTCAGCTGAGCTAAGAGCTTGATCTGGGGCTGGGTATACCTGTGGTTGTCTCTGGCTCTAATTTGATCGAGCTTTAAAAGGCATCTAGACTAGATGGCTACTGAACCTCTGCAGTTATTGGGTTTCAAGTTTAGAGGGCATGTTTACATCTACTCGATGGTTATGGCATCTTTGTTCCCGAATTTAGCTCAGATTTGTTCTCTGCAAATTGATGTGCTTCACCATGCAGCTGCTGCTATCTTTCGTTACTTTTGGGGTAGAAACTTAAGCTAAGTCAGTTTCACATTTGCAGGTGTTAAAGACGCGAGCGATAAGAAGATACTGGTGGACATGTTGTTCTGGGCAGTGGACAATCCTGCACCAGCTAATTATCTTCTGATCTCTGGTGATCGAGACTTTTCTAATGCTCTTCATCAGCTGCGGATGAGAAGGTACAACATTCTTCTAGCGCAGCCTCAAAAGGCGTCAGCGCCTTTACAGGCTGCTGCAAAGACCGTGTGGTTGTGGACCAGTCTTGTGGCTGGTGGACCTCCTTTGACGAGCATCGAGTCACAACAGTTTGGTAACTATAATTTTGTTTCTTCTAGTTCGGATACATTACCCGTCCCGGTTTCTAATTCTTTTCCGATGAAGCAACCTGGGGATGTCCATTCCGAAAGTTCTCATACAGGGAACCAGAAGTTTCCCAATATGGGAAAGGGTAATGACTCTAAACATATTAAAGGAAAAACAAGTCGGAAAAATTTGGTTCATTCTGGTTCAAAGAATTCAAGTGCACCCTTTGGGTCTGGAGATGATCAAAACAATTCAAGCTTTTACCAGTATGGTGCATCTAACCATAGGGGTCCTGTTGGTGGATCTGTTATTCCTGGTAATCGTGATCCTTCTTGGAGCCATAGCAATGGGCAAGGCAGTTATCAGATTCATTATCCACCTCATCCAAGGCCAGACTTTCCTGTGCAACCTGCAGTCCCACAAGTGAATTTGTATCCGCCCTGCACTCCTCCTTTTACTAGCACTCCCATGGTGCCTCCCAGGCCAGATAGGCCTGGCAGTTCACATGGTCCTCCAGACATCAGTAAGTTAAACATTTCGGTTCACCCAAGCAATGTTCAGAATCGTCCTACTTTTCATCAGCAGAATGGAGAGCTAAAACAGATGCCTAACCTTGTCAAAACCAAGCCGTCAACCTATCATGATACTATCAACAATAGGTTTCCACGACGCCCTGAGTGTCCCTCCTCAACTTCCTCTGCCCCGTCTACTCCTGATTTTCCAAGTAATGGTACTTGGGGAACTCCTGGATATCCAAAACCTTCAAAGTACATCCAAGGTCTTATAGGAGTTATCTTACTCGCCTTGGACACCTTAAAGAACGAAAAGATTATGCCAACTGAAGCCAATATAATCGATTGCATTCGATATGGAGATCCCAAGCATCGCAACACTGATGTGAAACAGGGCCTAGAGAGTGCCATTGATCATCAAATGATAGTGAAGCGAAATTTAGGCAACATCCAATTGTATGTTGGAAAGAATGAAAAGCTATGGAATTGTGTGAACCCTTTGGATGGGAATGCAAAGGATTATCCTAAAGCAACATGGAATGAGATTCAGAATTTCTTGACGTCATCTGTAGGACGGTCTGCAATTCTGGCTTCTCAGTGCAGGTTGGTCCTCTTATTAAGAAATCGTTCATGGTATTTTAACAGTTTCTGCATTGAGAATCATTCAATAACATGTTCTCTTGTTTGCCATCTAGGTATGAAGCGGCTACTACTATGAAGCACATGTGCTTGAAACAACTTGCTTTGGGTGATGTTCTACGAATTCTCAACATTATACTTACAGCGAAAAGGTGGATAGTGTACCACCAATCTGGATGGCAACCTCTTAAGATTACTCTCCAGGAGGCCAACACCAACTCTGTGGCCAGTGACAGCGGATGGGGGGATAATTGGGAATAGGCAAGGAGTGTAGGTAGACCCAGGGGGCTTGAGGAGATGAGCCCCTATTACCCCATCTCCACCTAGGATTCTCGACTTTTGATTTTTGCCCATCAGAATTTTTTTTTTTTGGAATTTATAAGTCTCCTTTCCTAGTCCTAGATCCTCCATCTGCCATAACCAAGGAGGTCGTCTTGCATGGAAGTATACCATACACCAGATGTGAAGGTGGGTTGTATTTGGTGAAAATGTGGTAAGTTACAATCATTTGGATGACTGGTGTTTGAGAAAACCAAGGGCCTTATCCTGGTCTAATGTATTGAAGGAGTGGGTAAAACCTTGGAGCATGAAGCTTTGAGGTTCGCGAGTTGTTGGATATAGATTCCTCTGCCAGTGCTTTACAATCTTCCTTAGGTGTTTAGGCTATAGGCAAATGATGATGATACCGTTCCAACTTACGCCGGGACCTTTTAGAGCTGAGACACGTGGAATCATTCTATGGAACTATTCATGCAACCGTATTATGGTGGAATTTACTGTTGGTCTTTTTTTACGTAGCAAGTTGGAGGTTCTTGCAGAAAGGCTCCTTGCTTCGTTGATCTGATGCTTTAACAGTCGAAAGAAGTCGAGCAAGAGATGCTACTAGCTCATTTGAAAATGGGTCTTCTCTGAGATGCTCCTGGAAGTTCAGTCTTTGGCTATGGAATTGTGAATCCTCCAAAATGTATGCAGCCATGGAAGTCTACATGATCAGTTTTTGCGAAGCTCTATGTTATGGATTACAAGCTGACGCCAATTTATGTTCCGTTATCATGTCGCTTCATTCGCATAGTATCTCGCATGATGTCAAGAAAAGGAAGAGGAGAAAAGTTTTAAGCACAGAGATGGATGCCATAAAATTAGCTGTCTGTTCGCGCGAAGTGGATGAGCTTTGTATATATAGTGAAATGTAGTTCCTGTATTAGTAAGGTAATAATAGTCGGTGAAACTTTTTGGTTCTTAGACTTTACTTTGCCCTTTGTGTCTGTCCCTTTTCTGGATCTCGTTTTCAGTTCTTATTAAGCAGATTAAAACTGAAAGGAGTGATGTAATTCTGGTATATCTTGATAAGCCTATGCCTGCTGATCATCCTGTTAGATAGCTTTCATTAATTTATCTTCCTCTGTGATTCATAGAAAGGGCGAATTGGAATGTTTGCATGAGCTGGGTGGTTTTGGCAATTGTTAGAGGAGACACCCTTTGGCCAGGTTGATCTCTCTAGGAACATGTTCCTCAAAGCAGAGATTTCTACAGGAAATCCCTACAGCATGGGAGTGATCCTTTTCGCCTGCTACAGCTGTATAAGAATTTGTTGCTAGAAGTCTAGAAAAGGAAGGTGCAAAGAAATGCAAATGATTTCCCGAGATGTTGCCTATTTCTGGTTTCGGCTGATAATTCCACAATAATTCGACATGTTTATCTGTGCCACATTGAATGCATCAGTAAGAAATTTATCCAAGATATTTTGCTTTCCCTCGGGACTCCTTGTTAAAGAACAAGGCGGCGCAGGACATGATCACATGATAGAGAAATAGGATTGGGAGAAGATCTATCGTGCAGTGATTACGTCAGAAGAGATCTTTAAACTTCAAAACACTAATTTGAACGAATGACATCAAGCCGTCCCGTCCTGTGGTCAATACGCATAAAAAGTGTACTTTCTGCGACGCCAAGGGTTTCCAACTTCATATTTTCACATGGAGTGCCCGTACCCATAAAAAACATCGTACTTTTATTTAATAAGCTAAATGATCGCTTTATCATGAAAATGTGTTCATTTCGACGAGCTCAAAGCATAATTCTTGATCCTGGAAGCCCGTCCCGCTTGATTCCGCCGGTTTAATTTTCACTTCTTCTGAAGCCAATGAGCTGTTTGCAAGGATTTTTGCTTTTTACCAGAGATTTTTTTGGCCAAATTCGCCCTGCTCACATTGTGACTTTTATTTTGTAAAACAAATGCTACATATCTTTTTAAAACATTCTGATATTGACAAGTAATTTCGCGTATAGCTTTCTTTTCTTTTTTTCTTGTAGACATAAAAATTGTATATATATTATTTTACAGAGAGTGATCTTTCTGATAAACTGCTCTACTGCTGGAACTACTGTAGAATTTCGCCGCTCCCCGCATCTGAAAACTGCTGCTTCTTCGAGGCGAGTGTTTGAATCTTTCTGATCGTTTTCATCCTCCATGAACTGACCCAGGCTCATGAGTTCCTTCAATGTCCGTAAAGCTTTCAACTTTGGCATCTGTTGGAAGAATCCCCACATGGGTCAATCTGGCCGCGCGCTTTTCCTCGATTCCGTGCGCGGTCGGCGTCGAAATTCACACGGAAAATGATCGCGATCCCCCGAAAGCCTCGGACTTCGAGGCTAATCTCAAGCTTTTGAGGCATAAGCTCGCCCCGGAGAGCTTAATCAGGGTTCTTGATAGCACTAGTGACGTGGAATCTGCGGTGAAGGTGTTCAAATGGGTCTCCCTTCAAAGGGCGTTTCACCACACTGTGGATACGTACTCCACGATGATTCTTAAGCTTGGTCTGGCTGGGCAAATTCAAGAAATCGATGGGTTTTGTCGGAGCATGATCACGGATAGATGCATAGGGGTTGAAGCTGGAGATGCTCTCACCTCACTGGTTGATCAATTCGTGAAGCACTGTAAGCTCGACGAAGCAATGCGGGTTCTTGCGAACATGAACATAGGTGATTGTAAACCCTCCATAGATGTGTTCAATACTGTGCTGGGTGCTCTTGTGAAGGAGAAGAGAGAATTGAGGGATATTATGTTTGTATATAAAGAAATGGTCAAAGCAGGAAGAGTACCGACAGTTGAGACTTTAAATTATTTGTTAGAGGCTCTACTTGAGGCTGGTTGGGTCGATTCTGCTTTGCATCAATATAGAAGAATGGATAAGAAGGGGTGTGCTCCAAATTGTAGAACCTTCGAGATACTTGTTAAGAATCTCCTTGCTAAAAACCGAATTGATGAAGCGTGTATGGTGTTGCGCGAGATGCTTGAACTGGGGACTGAGCTGGATTTGCGTTTTTATTCCTGCGTCATTCCTCTTGTTTTAAGTGAAAATAAGCTGGAAGTAGGAATGTGCTTGTTCAAGAAGATGAAAGCTTCTAATCTTCCTCCAGAACCAGTGATTTACAATAGTGTCGTCCATCATTTGTGCAACAACTGTTTGGTTGATGAGGCAAAGAACATTCTTGAAAGTATGATAGATTGTGGTGTTGTACCCTCAGATGATGCATTTGAGGATATCGTGAATGCTTTCTGTATGTCTTGGCAATTAGACGAGGCAATAGAGTTCTTGGAAGACAAACAAGTTTCTGCAACTTCTGCTTACAATAGATTGCTGGAAGGTTGCTGTGGCGCTGGAGAAGTTTTATTGGCAAAAGAACTGTTTGATAAAATGTCTCATAGGAACATAGTTGACTGCTGTACCTGGAATATTCTGATCAGATGGCTTTGCGAGCACTCCAGGCTCAGAGAAGCTCTTGGATTTCTTGGCAGGATGTCTGTTAGCGGTTTCATTCCTAATTCTCTCACATTATCAGCTCTTGTCCTTGGCTGTTGTAAACTAGGGAAATATGATTATGCATTTGAGATATTCAATCACGTTAGTACTAAGAGTTGGATTTTGGATTCTTTTTCTTACTCTAAGCTAGTTGAAGGTCTTTGCCAGGAGGGGAAGACTCTAAAGGCTGCTGAAGTGTTTAATTACATGGCTGAGAGTGGAGTTCCTCTTGAATCTTGCTCATATGGTAAGCTAATTAAAGGTATCTATCAACAAAGAGGTGTTAATGAGGCATTAAAGGTTAGAATGTTAGCCTTGAAGTGTGGTACTATGTGTACAAGTGAGGCATACACCATCATACTGCACGGGTTGGCTAGGAAATGCAGTGCTAAGTCTGTTCTGGCCATGTACTCACTCATGCTGGTAGAGGGATGCGTAATTGGTGTTGAAGCTTATGGCATCCTCATAAAGACCATGATCTTGCAGAATCGGATGAAAGATGCTGCATCTCTCTTCAGCCAGATGGTCAGTGAAGGTTCATTACCTGAAACGGATATCTTATCTGAGTTATTGTCTCATTTTTCCAATTTTTCTCGGTTAAATATGATCGCTGATGCGATTGATGTTGTTGTCTTCAATTACGAAATTCTAGATTCAGATACATACAGCTTACTGATTAATGGCTTCTGGGAAGAGGGTAACAAGAGCAAAGCTCAACAATTGTTGGACTTGATGTTGGAAAAGGGTTGGGTACCAAATGCTAAAACCCATGGATTGGTAATAGGATCTGAGGCTGGAGAGGAAGTAGGCTGTAGAAACTTGGCATCTGATTATTCAACCATGCGAGACAGCATCAGCGATATACTTTCTGAGATCTTGGACGATGATTGATTCTATAATCCATTCATCTTTAGCTTCCTCTGCAGTAATACTTCCCCAAGCAATTGTCTTAATCACCAAAGGAATTGGGGCTCTTTTGAAACACTATCCGGTGGTTAACCAAACAGACAGCAAAGAAAGATAGGTTCTTAGTAGGGCCGTCTTGATGGCCCGTTAATCTCAAGTGCTTACTTGTTTGTTCTTTCTTCAGTTTTGCAATCCAGAGAAGAATCATAGATACATAGCTGTATAATGTTGTACTCATCTTCAGGAAATGACATGAAAAATCCAATTTGTACACTTCCAGTCAAACTCGTGGTATAGTTCACGCTGGTTGGACCACTTCTCTTCCCTTGCGTACTTACAATGAGCCATGTCTTCCATGACACGTATCAAATTTTTTGCCAGTAAGTTTTGTCGTGTTTCAGGAATTTGATAGCCTAATATGAATTCTATAATGGGCGAGAATTTGCTGGTCGACCACGTGAGATTCCTATGATCTAATCACCCAGAAGATTGTTGAAGCATCTTTTGGTTTAACAAAGAGGTAGATCCAAGTAGCGATCTGTCATGTAGCCCCCCTGTGCAAGAAGGAATTAAACCGGCAAAATTCTTCACGTTACATACAGAATCATCCCTTTGTTCATCCCTTTTTTCGACGTAAAATTCTTCAGGGGCTATTTTCCATATTTGAGGAGTGTTATTAAGACAAGATTCTATGCCGATATAACTTCATACAGGCGAGCGTGCGTGTGGGGTGGGAGGGTGTTAACGGCAGATCTCTTAATAACATTATTATTGAAGCACTCTCAGATATCATGCTTTTCCTTTTTTAAGACCAGAATGAAAGCGGAATGCCCATGGTTGCGTACTTCGCTATAAAAGAACATATACCTTCAATGCTGCAACTTTGTAGTACATACGTCGCGACGTGCCATGCGCACTACACTCCCTCAAAGGAGGAAAGAACTCTTAACAGCGTGATGGTCGTGATCAGTAGCACAATTGTAAGCTGTTCCACCCCAAAGTTTCTCCCATTTCCGCCTTGCGGGTGTCATAAATGCAACAGTGGAAGGACCAACAGACTTGCCATCCCTGAAATAGTTCCAACTTTTGCCAACATTCCGCGATATGTATACACATTCGCAGTTGGACGCTTCGTGTTTCATGCCCTTAAGGATCACAATGCCTGTATATATTTTTTTTTTTGGTTGGCTCAAAAGATTTACCTTTAATTATTTTCCGGACCTAACATCGAAGGCAGGTGCCCAGCCATAATCATTGTCGTAATGCAACTAGCAGATACAGCAAATGTTGCTGCTCTCTACTCGCTCCCTCGTCTCTGGATCATGTACTAAAAGAATTCCGTTGTCCAGAGTGTAATCAACTTGGATTTCCAGTTCCATAAGCTGCCCAATGTTTTGAGTTCACTCAGCTGCTCAAGAAGGAATGACCCAATACTAGGATAGCGACGAACACTACAATACTACGAGATTTTTGCATCTCTACATTGCCAGATCAAATGTCCTTTTTTTTCACTGGTCTTCAGGTGGTGTTCGAGTATTCCAAGGATTATATTTTTTGACCATTCGAGCAAACTCCCAGCACTTTGGTCACTTGGTCTTTTCAATAGAAGAACCTTTGCCTGTAGTGAGACAGTTCTCTGTTTAGTAAAACTGAGAATTCAAAATTTGCATTTTATGTGTTGATCATTGTAATTGCTGAAAATGGGAGACAGAATATTGTTCTGTAACACTCACATATTGACTGTTCAATAATACATTTTTTCTTGCTAACTGTGGAATAGTGGTTTACTGGTAGATTCTAGGCTTTGAACAATGTAATAGAAAGACCTGATCCCCTATTCAAATGCCTTTCCTATCGAATGAACTGAGTAAGCCCATCTCGCACAGAGACTTAAGTGATTTCTCGACCTTATTAAATCTTTCAATCAGAGCCAGTTGCTCATCAAAGGTGCCTACTTTAATTTTGTGTTTGGATATATCAGTTTCCGGTACTAATTGGAAGCCCTTAATGTCCTTGCCCTGAGGTCAACATCATCGAAAGGGATGTAAAATATTGTTCCTGTTTCATAGGAGTGAAGACAAAATACAGTCTACCTCTCCTAGCTATGAACAGTCTGTCAAGCCATTTTAATTATGCAATAAAATACCATCTAAAGAAATATTTTACCTCCCAAAGAGTTAGTTGACTGCAACTAAGAAAGAAAGTACATGTTCTCCAAGATTACATTCCTTATTATCATCAAAGATGAAGTTAAATACAACTAAACCAAGAGAGAGAAGAGAAGGACGACGCAACTTATTTATGGAGCAAGACAGGTTTTAGTATCAATCTATATGCTCTTCAGAGCAATGTTAGATCAATGGCTCTTGATGCCCTGCCTTTAAGATTATTCCTGCCCATAGAGAACAAAAGGGTATGGACCAGTTTGAATGGCATAAGCAATGTAGCAGACAAGAGAAGGGGGGAAAGAAGAGAGGAGATCTCTCTCAGTGCTGGGAGACTATGAATAGCCCTAATGGGAAGGGACAATTGCAAGCTAGTTCAATGAAAGAATCAATATGTACATTCAACTAAATGCGAGTGCAAAGAATGGCCCCGAGGGACAGAACTCTACGTGCAAATGCTAGAAATGGTAAACAAACAAAAAGGTGTGTACTTACATTTTCTAACAAGTTACAAAACCTCCTTGCAAGTGGACTTATTGTGCCCAAGGCCCTTGCATCTACTGCACTGCAGCTGGCGTTTGACTATGTCTTGGGACCCAACCTTTTTGGTAGTGGGCCGACCAGGTGGGCGGCGATTAAAAGGAGGGGTCACTGTAACTGTAGCAGGACAAACATCCTTCTCTACTAGTATGTCTGAAGAAGGGATTGGATGCACAGATTCTGAATATGTCAATGTATAGCTCTCGGTTGTGAAAAATCTTGAACAGTAATCATAAGGGCTTTGAGCTATGCAACTAATAACAGCAATTGCATGAGGGCATGGCAAACCAGTCAGCTGCCACCCCTTGCAGCTACAATCCCAGCGATCGATGTCAACAATTTCAATAGATTCTCCACGGACCTCAAACGTGCTACCAGCTGACAATAGCACTTGCAGACTGCGCATTTTAACACTTTCCTTTTCAAGCTTCTCCTCCATTGACGGGGTAAGCTTGGACAACCACCGGCTTGACTCCACCCGTCGGGTACAAATTAACTCCACCAATTTGCCGCGGATCACATCAACCAGCTGTGTAATTGGCAATTCTTGCATATCTGATACACAGCTGTAGAAGTGCTCACCAAAGTTTGAGGCCATATGGTTATATCGTGCCCCCTGAAAATAGGCATTAGCCCAGTTCTGTGGTTCACTTCGGATAATCCAATTATAAGCTTCTGAAGAGATGCTTTTGATGCTATCAATGTACTGCTCAAAATTTTCAGGCCTGGCTGCATAAGCGGCAGCATAAAGATCCTCCACCATGAGACGTTTCACTTCATGAGAAAAATGCCCCTTCAGGTCTCTAATGAGTTCCTCAGACAAATATCTCAGGCAATAGCCATGGTACGAGCCTTCAAATACCTCGGAAATGGACTCTCTTAATCCCTTCTGCCTGTCTGCAATAAATGTTAGGGGAATAGATGTCGAGAGTGCAGACTTCAGTTGTAGTAAAAACCAGTGCCAGTTATCATTACTTTCTACATCTACAACAGCAAAAGTAACAGGAAAAGCAGCATCATTGCCATCAGCAGCTGTCGCAGCCAGCAGCGTGCCTTGATATTTTGATTTTATGGGAATGCTATCAAGGAAAAGAAGCGGCCGGCAACCTTGCTGAAAACCAAACAACGAGGCATGAAATGACACAAAAAGGCGATGGAAGCTTGAGTCCTCTTTGGTAGTAAAAGCAGCCAGACTACCTGGATTAGTCTCCATTATCTGTTTGCAAAAATAAGGTAATTGGCTATATGCCTCTTTATAAGAACCCTGGAGCTGCTCCTTTGCAATTTCTTTTCCACGCCAAGCCTGAAAATAGTTTAATTGGATTCCATACTCCTGCTTGATATCATTCACAATGTCTTTGGGTTTATAATCTGGGAAAACCCTCAACTTTTCCTTGATTATACTGGCAACCCAACTTCTTGTAGCCTGATGTCCTGTTGTTACAACTGCCCCTTCACAAGTATGCGTTGGATTCATTTTCTTAATGCAAATCAACTGAGTCGTTGACAACCTAGATGCATGGATCCTCCAAGGACAGCCTTCAGCTTTGCATTTGACAGTGACACGGTGACTGTCATTCTTCTTATACTTAAATGCAAACTGATGAGCAATGGCATATTTCCTCAAAGCTTCACGAAACTCATGGACACCACTGAATCTTTGGCCCTCACCAGTAATAGCATTCTGCCACTGCTGAGCACCTTTGGCATGCTTCTCACTATCAAAACAAATGAGAGGCAGAATAGGGGAAACATCGGTCTGCATATCAACATGGGGTTCAATATGGTTAATATCAGCGATCACATTAAGAGGGGCAATGAGTGGAATGTCAGGATGTGTTGTGTCAACCACAATATCATCCACAACATCAAGAGGAGTGTCGACTGAAACTGCTGCTTCTGACAAAGTTGTCCTGCTGGATCTACAAAAAAGGAACAAGAAGTTTCAACCAGAAGTCCAAAATTTTAAACAAGCTCATTCTTGAATTCTGACAGATATTTTACCTACTGGCAGGCATGTTTGACACTTCTTGGGCAACAACTTCTTCCATTATGATGTAAATATCCGCAGTAGCAGAATCCCCATGGAACTTTACCATTCTCCTCAAATCCTTGTCATTTGAGATGGTTATCAGTGTCTTCCTATTACCTGGTAGGAAGTACTTGATGGACATAGAGTTGATGTTGCAATTAAACATTTCTGCTACTTCATTCTTGAAATCATTAAACTTCACTTGGTCATCAATGTCTATAGCATGAGCTTCACCACCTCGATATGAAAGAGAACCATCCTCAACAGTCTCAAATCCACCACCTGACTGACAAATAGCTATTATTCTTGTTCCTGCCATGGCCTGCCTCAGCAAAACAATTGCTTGCAAATCATTCCATAAGCCAACTTTATTCATAACTCTGCCTCTGCCAAAACACATATATGAAATCTAGCAACATTCTTTATGCAAATTCACAGAGAAAAACAGCAGCCACTGGCCAGAATCTGAGACTTGATACAGTGGCTTACGCAAATATAGAAAAAATGATCACAATATCAATAAGAAGGGGCTAAATCCAAACTGCAAATGTCTAGATATGCATTCCTTCCTTTCAATAGACCAAGATGCCGTTAACGAACGACTGCCTCTCCCCAATCTCTCTTTCTTCCTCACTTGGCACTCTCTCTCTTCCTTCATCATTATTTTGATCCAAATCTTACAAGTACATGCCAAGAAGCGAAGGGCAGATAAAGAGTTTTATCCAAACCCTCCAGCATTCCAATGCTTGTCATAAATTGGTATTAATATGAAATACCTCTAAAACTTGTACTAAGGAAGCAGATAAATATCTTTCTTTTCCGGATTCACTCAAAAGGCAGATAGATTTGTTAGAGGAAACCCGATACTCCGTTATGTCTCTTATGTCCTGAACTCTTTCTCTCTTCCTGCGTATGCGCACAAAGGCACATAATCTATCATTAAAGAAGAAAACTTTCAACTGCGCAATTTTCTTTACCTTCAACATTCGCCAAAGTCCAATTCCCACAGCCATGCTATCGTCACTCGAATTCTCTCTGGCAGACTTCATGTCAGAACTTAAAACGATGAAAAAACCATGGGACCACATCTATTTGGATTACTGAAACCGTACAACAGCTAGCGATACATCTCATCACCTGATCAAATTAATTATAAAAATTTGATATTTAGCCACGGAAAGCCCGAAAACTTCACCGTCCGTTCCCACAAACCAGACTCTCCACAGACCAAAAGGAACTAAACCGATGCGTCGCTCCAAAGAAGCATCCGACGCAAGGATAGACAAAGAGAGAAAAGGCACGGCACATCGCACCCACTTCGTGCCACAAGAAGAGGCCAGCTACATGCCCAGCTCGCATCAAAACCATAAATTTCCAAACTATTCCTAGCATTTTCGAGTGCAATGAACAACAGGGTTACCGGAATCACTCGCCATCCCGCGATTCGCGATCTCGAGAGCACGCTCCACATCGAGGGTCGCCGGCCATCTGGGCAGCCCGGATGCGGCTTTCCGCAGCGGGGAAGAAGACGAAGTGGGGAAAGGAGAGGGCGATGGAAGAGTGATGGAAGAGGCGGGATCGAAACCCTAGAGCCGAAGGAAGAGGATGACTCCCGCTCGCGTGCGTTGCTCTGTTTTCTCTTTGTAAGGCTAAAACTGCTGCTCAAGGAGTGGCGATGTATATCTAATTCGTCGATTAAGATTAAACGAAAGTAATTATCTAATCTTGCATTATTTTGACCTTCACATCGAATTTTACCTACATTACTAAGATCATGATGTGCACAGGCACACCCGATTGAACCTCTTTATCGATATCGAGGCGAAAATACTGGATAATATGGAGACGGGATTCACAATTTTCATCGGGATTTTTTGTTTGACGGATTATTCTTTCATTAAGAGATGGATAACTGTGAAATTTGTAAGCAATTTAATAATGGTTGAGATTTATTAAATCGCTGAATGGAATAGAGTGTTCATATGCAAACGAATGCGGACTTTTGAAATGTCACTTATCGATATAGCGTGAGTATTTAGTTATTGATTTGAAATAATATAATTAATGAGGTCTTTTTTTGCCATCGATTAGAAAGAATAAAGTAAATAAATAAGTCCTCCCCTTACTCTCATATACTTATTATAAAAGTCAAAAACTCTGTTATTACATTGACATGACGTGGTTAGTCAATAATTGATTTCAAATAATGTAATTAAAGAGGTTTTTGGTTTTTTTGTTTTTCTCGAAGGCTAGAAAGGAAAAGTAGATAAATAGTTCCTTCTCTCACTCTCATTTGCTCATTATAAAAGGTCAAATTTCTCTTCTGTCTTTATTTTAGGATAAAAAATGGCCTAAAAAATGAATATAAGTAGCCACGAAATCCGGATAGTCGGACGGCTGGATTTTATATTGAGCCAAGTGGAGCATGCATGAAGGAGTCAGATGCTTCTTTTATTATTTTCTTTTCCTTGGCGCAATTGGGCCATAAACATTTCAAAACAAAACATATTTATTTGATTTTTTTTTGTTTTGTTTTCCAACCGTTCGATTCAGATCGGATGATTGAGATCTAACGTACATCAGCCCTAACGTACGACAGGTGATTCGTTTCAATCCATGATTACGGGTATTTGTTTAAAGTGGATGATTGGGGGTGTAATGTTAACTCAATATCGAGAATTTGAAAGTGAGACAAATTGTCACATTTATTTATTTCTCATGCACTTATTATGCCTAATTAAATCGGTCTGTCATATAACAATATGAATTAATTATAATCAAGCTCTTCTTTTCTATTCTTCAGTCATAACCCCGTTTTAACCAAAATTTTTTACCTTTTCATTCCACTTTCCAGATTTTTTATGTAGTATAATCTACGTTTGGTGGACAAAAACCCTAATTACGAATGAGATTATCGTGTTCATTGCGATAACACTCATGTCAAGGAGATAAAGCTTGATGTCTAACACTAGGACCCAAGGCGTGGCCATCCTTTGTTTGCAATCAACCTTTCAATTTTGCTGGTCAGTTGAATGTTTCGATTTAGTTCTCACATCTTATTCAGAATGGATTTTGTTTTGGTCTTAAATATTGGATAGAACACGAGATGCCGGTCTCAATGCCACAAAGCAAAGGCTGTAGTATATCCACCTGATTTCTAGAGCCAATAAAATAGGCAAACTGTGTTTTCTTCTCAATAGGTTGATCAAGTGATTAAGGGCAATGTACTAGATTCGAAACACTGTATCTCTATCTTACTCGAAGTACCTAGATAGATGATTTATTGGCTGCTAGGTAGTTAGATATAATTCGAGTTCAAAACTAAATTGACCAAATTTAAAAAGTTTAATATTGAATTGGCTGTTATACTAAATTGATGACTGTTCGGATGATTTTTTTTTTTTGCCAATGTTTAAACTCTATTTTTTCTCCCTCTCTCTCTCTTATTATCTTATTTTCCTTTCTTTTCCTTCTTCTTATTCCTCCTCCATACACGCGATTGCTCATGTAAATGTAGGCCAAATTGGAAAGTTCATGTGTGGGGGCACCGAGAGAGAGAGAGAGAGAGAGAGAGAGAGAGAGAGAGAGATTTGGGCTCCAGGATTGCTCCTATAGTTTTCAATGTGCATGAGTATTTTGGAGTAGATGTGTCTAAACCTTGACCCTTTATATATGAGTTATTGATGCATCAACAATTTAGAAGTAACTTTAGAAGGATACACCATATTAGTGCCCAAAAAGAGATATATCGCTCTTATACTCTTTTGGCAAATTAACTATAAATATACCACTCATTATTCCGACCAAACTGAAGATGAAACGAATTCCTTTGAGTATCACCTAATAGTAAACCATAGAGAAACAAAGGTGATGACATTAAACAAGGTAGCACGTACAACATGAGAATTCAATTATTCTATTTTCGAAACATTTTGCACGGGTGTTTCGAGGGCAATACTTAACCACGACAGCCATGCAGAGTTCTGCAAGTTGCATCATATCCGGTGATCTAAATGCCTAAGATGCATCACAAGCATTGCTTTTGGTGAGCCTTTGCTTTTGGGAAAAGGGGAGGAGAGAAGTAATGAACTTGTTTGCATTATCAAATTTGTTTTTACCGCGGTATAATGTACTGCAGTTGTTGAGAATGGCGAGTCCCTCTAGATATGACTGTTCAAATTCATAGCATGGCGCACTGTATTTAATGCCATATAATGAAGGAAATAGGAAACTCGAAATCATAAAAATATTATGAAGCAATGAAAACCTCAGCCTGTCAAGCGAAAATGGAGAAAGATAAGCAATGAAAGGAGGGCTGTATGGAGTGACACGTGTGTTCGACGAATACCTTTCTTCAGTGCATCTTTCTCGGGCGTACAGTATTTGTACTGAAGAAGTGCTAACTTTTATTTTAAGGAACGATCAAAGCTCTCGTACTCAGAAAAAAAGAAAAGCAGAATAATTAGAACCCTGGATCATTCAATGAGCGCACGAACTAATACGTTCAAAGACAGGCACTTTGACCTACCTCCTTTAAGCATCTTTTCTCTTCTTTTCCCCCTTCTTTTTGTTTCTCCAGATGTTCATATGAATCTCTGCATGAATTATTTAAAACAACAGGATATGCTAAGGTCCGATCAGGCCTCGCCTATCATTAAACTTCATTAGTCACGATCATTGGACAACACACATTTATGTGCAACATGTGGGGAGCGTGTAGCAGATGCCCGAGCTCATACTTGCCCGGGATAATTCGATTTGACGATCCTCCTAAGTAAAAGTATTGAATTTCTGCGGCACATCCTGTTAATGTGCGGGAAAAATTAAAGAAATCTTAGTAAATAGGACGTACTGGCTTCTCATGGAAATTTGATTGAAGAATTGAGGTTGAATTATAACTTTGAGTTCATTTTATAATAGTCCGTGAATCATTAATCTTTATGGCTAAATATTTTCTTATGTAGCTAAAAATTCTAAATTTGCGCACGGTGATATAAATATCTCGGAAAGAAATTCCGCGTCACAAATATCCGAGCAGACACTTATAAAATTTTGCCCGCTAAAAACAAAGGAATACGAACCGTTGGAGGACCGTAGAAGGGACCCCCCACGATGAAAGACGACATTTGTAACGAAGGGTAAAGGATTCATAGGGGACAAGTAGCGACGGTGGGGACCACGCGCTCGCGGGGCACGTGGCCGGAAGCTGAGAGGAGGGTGGCGCGCTCGTAGTTTCCAACCATTGGGCACCGCATGCGACGCTCATGGATGCGCGAATTCAAACACGGAACGGTCGAATCTGCGCGAGCTTGGAATTTCCACCCCCCGCCCTTTCTCTTTTCTCACCAACTTTTCTGAAGCCGTTGCGTCCTTCGAACGGCATGCACCGTCGCATGACCCAACCTCGATTCGTTACATCTTTTTGTCATGGCACAAGAGGTAATAATGACGAAATTTCCGACATTTCAATTCTCACAGCATCGTCGGTCGGGCGGGAGATAAAGGGAATATGCCACTGTTCACGATCGGATTCTTGTCTGGCATAGTTTTGATTATTGGATTCGAACTTCCCATGTGAGATTGGATGAAAGGATAGGAGAAAGAAAATATGTTAGCAATTCCTTGCCTAAATTGGTTTTACAAGCTATATTGAAATATTCTTTAAAGTTTTATAATTAACTTAATAAATTAGAAAGTTGAGGCCGAATTGATTGTTGTAAGGTAGGTTTAGAACTCTTTGAGCAAATCTCTTGAATCCAATATCATCTAAACAAAACCCATAACCAATTAGTTGCTAGCCATTGAAGTAAATGACGTGTTAACTAAAACACATATCGATGATCCAAATTTGAGATTGTTCGTGTTAAGTTTTTTTTTTTCTTCTGAGAATTGAACTTGTACGTGCGCTTGATTGCACCGACATATTTTTTTTCTTCCTAACCTATTATTCATACGTTGCCGAGTTTTTTTTTTTTCGGACTTAGAGAGCTTGTTCACTAACAAATTTAAAATTTAAACTAGGAAATGGAATGCTTTCGTGTGCCTATCGGTAGAAGTACTTAAAAATTCGCCCTGAGTTTTTCAATTTAGTAAAATAATAGCATGAAAGTGACCTTTAGCTAGAGAGGAATTATAAGGCAAGTCGTGCTATCCACATCCTAATTTGCATCGGCGGTCCCTCTAAATATGATAATCCACATTTGGTTTTAAAATAGCCAGGACCCTTACATAACAATTTCATAGCCTTGGCGCGCCGTGTCTAATTCTATGCATATGGGTGTGACACACTTAGAATTATAAGAATTACCAAATGCAAATAAAATCAAATGAAGAAAGAGGGCTTGAGGGAGCGTCGGTCCTCCCCAAAGAGAACCTTTCTCAAGGTTATCTCTCTAGGGTGTAGGTATCTCTACCGAAAAATAGGGGTGTGCATGATTTAGGGTGATCCGGTTCCCCCTGAAATAGGGAACTAGACCATTGAGACTAGTTCCCGGTCTCTAGAATTGTAGATCGGACCGCCTAAGTCTTAGACTAAACCCATCGGTCCGGTCTGGTCTCTAGAAAATCTAATGAACCGGTCGGAAAAATTCTAAAAATCTTTACTAATTTTTAAGAAAAAAAATATTTTGGTAAAGTTGGGTAAATATTTAGAAATTTAAATTGAGTTTAAACTTTTTATACATTTTTATTTTTAATAAAATATGAAAAATTTAACCGCTAGGAATTGAGAATCAAATTGCCCGAACACTGATTTCACTTTTGGGAACCGAGAACCGGATAAACATTTATGGTCTAAGCGGTTTCTAGTTCATGTGATCCAAATTGCTCTCTTACGTTGAAAAAGGGTCGCACCGACTCTTGCTTGCAAAAGTAAGCAAAAGGTGGTGCTTTCTTTTTTGGCAGAACGACAAGACTTGTCATTGAACAGAAAAGTCGGAAAAATTCCAACCCTCAAATCACTTCAGGAAGGATAACGTGTTCCAGGACGAGAACCCCAGCGGCTCCTTATGGCTGCAGTTCGATGAATCTTCTCCCCTTTCTGTCCCTTCGCCTCTTTTAATTCTCAGCTGCGAGCCAAGAACAGGAGAAGGGGGGATCAATCGGTAAAGGCCGTCTTCGAAAACTTCTCCAACGGCCGTTTGTGGCTCCAGTCTCGATGTCTTTTCGCCTTCCCATCCCTTCGTCTCTTTAATTCTCAACTACGAATGGTGGTCATGGAGTCTTCCCCCCCAAATGGCCGTTTTGGTCAACCACGCAAAGACAGGCCCGGCCAGATAGTCGTGGGGGTACTCATTCGTTTCGTTGCAAAGCATCCTATTGTTCTTTCTTTTGGTTGCAGTTGCAGATGCCACTTGCTTTACATGTAAGTGGCACAATTAGTGACATTAAGGCCCTCATTTTAGTGCCAATAATGAAATAAGGGAGGGGGAGGGCTAACGAAATAACCATAATCGATATTTGGAAAAGTCACAACTCTAACAAAAAAATTAAAGGTCGTAAGGGAAAAAAAGAAGATGGCGGTAAAATTCGGGGGTTCTGAATAGAAAAAAGTTACGAAATAATATATTGAGTTCATGTGAGTTTAGTGCACGACGATCGATTCTTGATTCACGATTTATCAAGGCGCGCACTGTTTAGCACATATGATGATATGTTACAATGTTGGGCTCATGCAAATAATTCTAAACTTCCATGCATTTCTCCTTTTAACCCCTTTCAAGTGATTCTAAACTTAGGGTCCGTTCGTTTGACAAAGCACTTCCGGAAAATATTTTCCAGGAAGTCATTTTCTCGGAAAATGATACATTTTCCGGTGTTCATTTGAAACTTAAAAATTTTCCGAAAAATTTTTTCTGGAAATTTTTTTTTTTGAAAAATTATCCAGCGACTGGCGACCAGCTGCTGCGGCGGCTAGCGGAAAACATTTTTCGGATCTCCTCTCTTTCTCTCTTGTCGTGAGTTTTCTTAATTTTAGAAGAAAATCTTTGGTTGATTGGAAAACATTTTCCTTCCTTAAGAAAAATGTTTTCCGCCTCCCGAACAGTCCAGTTTCCAGAAAATATTTTTCGGAATAATATTTTCCGTCATACGAATTGACTTTATATTCCTTTCTCTTTTTTAACTCCTTTCAAGTCATTGAGTATAGACCATCCATCTCATCCTCAAGGGGATAAATAAGAAGGTATCTGACAGAAATCCATCGGGCATGCCGGCGGATTGAATAAAGAACTCCTGCCGTTTGAAAAGAATCTCTGCCGTTTTGAACCTCCTACAAAATTTTCAAATTATTAAAAAAATAATAACTCCTATAAATTGAGTTTTCCCTCCATTGGCACTTCAAAGTGCAAAAACCAGAGAGAGAGAGAGAGAGAGAGAGTTCATTTCTATTGCTCTCGAGCGCCTTCATAGAAATTTAGCTGCTAGCTTTGTCCAGAAAACAGCAGTCTAAAAGAAGTCCTATGGGAGGCAACTACAGGCAGAAGGAGTCTTCATCTTCCTTCTCGCTCACGAGCTTGTTCAAGCCTCGGAGGCCACGCCGGGACGATGCTTGGGAGGCGGTCTCACCACGCTCGGGGAAAACATACACGAGTGACGACGACAAGGGCTGCTACGTTGCAGACCCCGCCATCAACGAGAAAGCCTCGGCCTACATCGCCAAGGTCCGCAAGACCCTAGCGATGGAGGACTAGCATGGTCCATCCCCCCAGGCAGAATTGGCTCTATCATGAGCTCAAGTACTATCCTTCGATTAGTAGATTTGTATAAAAGTGAATTACTCGATCGGTATACTCCCTGACGTACTTTGCATTTGCTTATCTGTCTACATTGATCTCCTGAATATGCGCAAACGGACTATGTAACTCGTCCTTTTGGCTCGACTTGGATTTGCTCTCTGAAATAAGACTTTAATCATCAATTGTTGTGTTATATGGCCACTGTATCTGAGTTATTAATTTTCTTGTCCTTTGATTGAGAATTTATGTTTTTATTTCGTACCCCGTGAAATAATTATGGAAGACCCTAAATTTGGACCAAAAGAGATTAGGAGCGTTCTTTGCGGAAAAGCAGCCTATTGCCACGTTGTAGTAAAATATTTTTGAATATTTTTTGGCTCGTTTCCTATGTAATTGAGTGAATTTCTCACATCGCATGCCCTATTTAAGCCAAAAAAAAAGGAAATATTGAAAAATTTAAATTTCTCACATCGAAAAATTCGTTCAATGTTTATTATTAAATTGATAAAATTAGAAAGTTTAGGCCGAATTGACCGTTGTGCGATAAGTTTAAAACTCTCTAGACAAATAAATCATTTGGACAAATATCATACCCATAACTAATTATTTGCTAGCCATTAAAACAGATGACATGTCAACTAAAATAGAGATCGGTAATCCAAATTTGAGATTGCTTGTGTTAGGCATTATTTTTATTGAGAGTCGAACATGTACATGTGCTTGACGGCACCGACATATGTTTTTTTATCCTTTCTAAGCTATTAATTTGTTGCTGAGTTTTTTTTTTCCCCTTGGAGAGCTTGCTCGATAAGAATTTCAAAAATCAAACCACGAAATGGAACTGCGACAAATTTGTAGTAAGTTAAAATCATACATTTCATGTGCATATCGGTAAAAGTACTTAAAGACTCGTCTTGAGATATTGAATTTTGTAAAATAATAGCATGAAAGTAAATTTTAGCTAGACAAGAATTATTGGGACATGTGCACCGGAAGTCCTAAAACTTGTAGCAAAGGTGCAAGTGAGTCATAAAACTTGCAAAAAGTGCAAACAAGTCCTAAAACTTGTCAAATTCGTTCAAATCAGTTCTTCTGTTAACACCGTCCCATTAGATTGACGGAAAATGCTGACGTGACTTATGTTATTATTTTCTCTCATATGTGGCAATCAACGTCCATTGCAGAATCCACGTGTTCACAGTGACGTCGTTTTAAGAGAGTCTCATGCCCTAAATGAAAGAGAATACGACGCCGTTTTTTATTTTAAATGAATTTTTTAAAATCTTTTAGCTAAAATTTTCTAAAACTTTTTTAAAAAGAAATCACTCAAAATTTTTAATTTAATTAATTTTTTCTTCAAAATTAAAATTAATATAAGTTTAAATTTTAATTTTAATTCAATAATAAATAATAAATAATAATTTAATTTCAAATTTAAAATATAAACTATAAAATAAATTAATTTTTAAAATTTAAGTTAATTAATTTAATTAAAAATATAAACTATAAATTAAATTAAATTAAATTAAATTTTAATATATAATATTTAAAATATTAATTTAAATTTTTAATTTAAATATAAAATATAAATTAAATACATTTTAAATTTCATATTTTTTAAAACTTAAAATCTGATATGATTAATAATTTATATTTCAAATTAAAATTAAAAATTAAAAATTTAAAAAAATTCCAATTTACATTTTTCAAAATTTTACCCGATGCAATTTTTTTGAGACGTAATTAATTTTTCCAATTTAAAAAATATTAACTTTTATTTATTTTTAATATTTAATTTAAATTTAGAAAAAATTATGATTTCAAGATTTTTAAAATTTAAAATCTTAAATTTTTATTTTTAAAATTTGATTAATTTAATTTTATTTAAACATTAATTTAATTTAATTTTTTAAAATTGTAAACCTTTTAAATTTTCAATTTAACCATAATCTCCTTTTTAGATATTATCTTTAAGAAATTGGATGTGCCACGTCAGCAAAAAATAAAAAATATTATTATCTTTAGGAAACAGTTGCGCCACGTGAGTAAAAAATAAAAATAAAAATAAATTACATTTTAAAAAATAAAAAAGGTTTAATTTTTTTTTAAAAAGGATAGTATGGTTAAATTTAAAATTTAAAAAAGTTTACAAATTTAAAAAATTTAATTAAATTAATGTTTTAAATATAAAAAGTTAAATATTTTTGAATTTAACTAAATGTAAATTTCAATTTTTTCGAAATTTTGAAAATTTTAGTTTTTATTTTAAAACATAAACTATTAATCAAATTGAATTTTAAGTTTTAAAATATTTAATGTGTAGTTTATATTGTAAAGTAAAAAAATTAACTTAAAATTTAAAATTTTAATTTTAAAAATTAAAAGTTAATTAAATTTATAGTTTTTATTTTAAATTAAAAAATTAACTTAAAATCTTAAATTTAAAAATTTAAAAAAATTACTCAATATTTTATATTTAAGAAATTGAAATTTAATTAAATTTATAGTTTATATTTTTAAGTAAAAATTAACTTAAAAATAAATAATAAATAATTTTTTGATTAAAAATTAATTTTTCGATTTTATTCTAAAATGAATTTTAAAATATATTAATTTAAATTTAAATTTTTAGAATAAATTAAGTTAAAAGAATTTGAGAGATTTCTTTTCAAAAATTTTTAGAAAATTTTAATTATAATTTAGAAAAAAGTCATTTAAATTTTAAAAAATCATTTAAAATTAATTATTTTAATTAATAGGGAAAAAACAACCTCGTATTCGCTTTCTTAGGGCATGGAACTTTCTAAAAACGGCATCATTTTGAATGCGTGGAGACTCTCCAAAAACGGCATCGTTTTGAATGCGTGGAGTCTGTAATGGACGTTGATTGCCACATAGGAGAGAGAAAATAATAAAATAAGCCACATCGATATTTTCCGTGAGTCTAATGGGACGACGTTAACAAAAGGACTGATTTGAATGAATTTGACAAGTTTTAGGACTTGTTTGCACTTTTTGCAAGTTTTAGGACCTACTTGCACTTTCGCTACAAGTTTTAGGACTTTCGGTGCACATGTCCCAGAATTATTAGACGAGTCTAGCCATCCATATCCTAATTGCATCTGAACTATTGCAAATGATAACTTCCACAGTAGTCCCTCTAAACATGACAATCAACATTTGGTTTTAAAATAGCTAGGACACTTACCGAACAATTTCATAGCGTTGGTGCGCCGTATCTAATTCTATGCGTGTGGGGTGACACGTGTTTATGGAAAGATAAGACCTAGAATTATAAGAATTGCCAAATGAAATAAAATCAAATGAAGAAAGGAGAGCTTCAGGCAGCGAGGGTCCTCTCCAAAGAAAACCTTTCTCAAGATTATCTCTTCGTGGCGTAGGTATCTGTGCTGATAAAGGTTCGCATTCGCACCAACTCTTGCTCTGTAAAGGCAAAGCGTGCTGCTCGTCTAGGCATAATTATAACCCCCGTTGTTGAAAAGAAAAGACCGAACAATTCGAGCACTCAATTAGTCATCGAGTACGAGTACGAGTACGAGTACGGGAACCCTTACGTTCAAGGACGAGAACCACAGCGGCTCTTTACGGCCACCTTCTCGATGTGTCTTTCCCCTTCGCTTTCCCCTCACCAGCTCCATAAACGGAGGACGCGAGTCAAGAGCAGCATAAGCTGGAGTGACTGTTCAACCCCACAAAGAGAGGCGGACATATATTTGTTGAAAAGCATCCTCTTGTTACTGCTCCACCCACGAATGCTTGCTTTTTACGGTTGTTGCCACTTGCTTTACATGTAAGCGACGGAATTAGTCACATTACATCCCTTCTTTTAGTGCCGGAAATGAAAAAGAAAGATGATCCCGCAAAATGTGGAAAGTATTGGAGGAGAAGGGCTTGGAAAAGTCACGACTCAAATAAAAAATTAAAGGCCGTGACCGAGTTTATGGGAGAAAAGGAAAAGATCTTTTGTAAAATTCAGACGCTCCAAGAAGAAAAAAATTACGAAATGATATATTAAATTTATGTGAGTTTAGTGCATCATGATAGATTTTTGATTTTTGATTTATCGAGGCATGCACTGTTGAGCACATACAATGATATGTTACAATGTTGGGCTCAGGCAAGTGATTCTAAATTGTATTCCTTTCTCTTTTTAGCCCCTTTCGGGTCATTAAGTATAGACCATCCATCTCATCCTCAAGTGGGCAAGATATTTGTGTAGATTCTCTGCCCTTTTGAACCTCCTACAAAATAATCAAACTTAAAAAAAAGGCCCTCCTATAAATAGAGTTGCCCTCCTTCATGGGCACTTCAAAGTGCAGAAAACACAGAGAGAGAGAGAGAGAGAGAGAGAGAGAGAGAGAGAGTTCATTCTATTGCTCTTGAGTGTCTTCATAGGAATTTAGCCACTAGCTTTGTCCAAAAAACAGTAGTCTAAAAGAAGTCCCATGGGAGGCAACTACAGGCAGAAGAAATCTTCATCTTCCTTCTCGCTCATGAGCTTGTTCAAGCGTCAGAGGGCACGCCCGAACGATCCTCGGGAGGGGGTCTCACCAAGCTCGAGGAAAACATACAGGAGCGACGACGACAAGGGCTGCTACGTTGCAGACCCCGCCATCAACAAGAAAGCCTCGGCCTACATCGACAAGTTCCACGAAATCCGAGCGATGGCGGTCTAGCATAGGCCACCCCCAAGCAGACTTGGTTCTACTATGAGTTCTATATGCTTGTTTAGCGTCATTTTATTACTCTTTGGGCTATTTATTATAGGTTGGACATGCATGTAACTTAACACAAGTACTATCCTTTGATTAGTAGATTTGTATAAAAGTGAATTTCTCGATCGGTATAACCCCTGACGTACTTTGCATTTGCTTATCTGTGTATATCTCCTGAATATGTGCAGATGGACTATGTAACTCGTCCTTAAGCTTGACTTGAATTTACCCTCAGAAATAAGACTTTAATCATCCACTATTACATTATATTGGCCCCTCTATCTATAACATCCTTGCCCCACTACTAATAATATTATCCATTTTGGGCTCCCACTAGCTCTCACAGTTTTGTTAGCGATGTCGGATGGGGATGTTATCTATTCCCCCCTCAACGTCACAACATTTACGCTATGCCCTCAGTGCACCAGTGAGTGCCCACTATGATCATCACACGCTGTTGGGAGTCTGTTTTGGACCCTCACTAGGCCTCATGGCTTTGTTTTTTCTCAAATCCACCATTCTCATAGTCCTCAACGACAACTCATGAAAGCACAACTGGAAAAACGCGTTGTCGATAGTTCATGGGCAAATCATACTATATGAGATGGCTCAAGACTTCCTTCCTAGACAATGTAAGATGGGGATGTTCCACTATCTGAGTTATTAATTTTCTCGATGGAGAACTTATTCTTTAATTCATACCCACGAAGTAATTATGGAAGACCCTAAATTTGGACCATCTTTTTTTTTCATTCGTTTGCGATTTGTTCATAGCGTCTACTCTTCGACTTGCCAGCCTTATCATTGCCGCTTTCTAATAGCTCTCTTCATCTTCCACCAAAACTTATATCTTGTGTTTGTTTTTTTCCATACCACCGGCGCAGTTGAGAGAGCAATGCTAATTATAAGTTAAATTGGTTTACAAATAGTGTGTAAAATCACCATGCTAATTTCAGACTACTCTTTCAATGCATAATAAAATGTCAGTGTTCAAATAAGTGGACAAAATTACTTTCGACTACGACTCGTCGAAGATCTTGGGATAAATTTAAAAAATATCAAATTTCAATCTCTAAATGATTAAATGAATGATGCATCAATTTAGTTCATATCAATGGCAGAGCTCGGTTCTCAATTTTCCCCTTTCCCTATTTCTACGTTTTCTTATTTCCTCTTAGTTGCTCCTCTATACAAGCCATTACTCGTTGTGCATCTCTACTGTAGCTGTCATCAGCCGCTCGGTCAAACGGAACCATCCGTTGCCGCCACGGCCGCCTCTGCCGCCGCCTCCCCGTCCCCATCCCTTGTGTTGCCAGGCCGCTACACCACCACAGGACATGGTCGCTGTTGTGGCTCACCTTCCCCCACCCAATGAAAAGAGCTGAGTGACCCCTAATCTATGGTCGTCACCTCATGCTTGAGGACAACCGCACGAACACGATACGCAGACAGAGTGGTCTGGGCTCAAGGGATTGCGTGTGGGAGTGTGGTTTTCTTGAGAGTGCATGAGTATATTAGTAGAATAGGTGACCTGGCTGAATCTTGACCCTCCATAGCATGGTGATTGATGCGCCAACCATTCAGAGGAAGTAAATTTGGAAAGGAAATTTACCCCGTGAATATAGAGGATCTTAATAATTTGTGCACAAAAGGAGTTTGTCACAATATATCACTCGCAATCTTCTTTTTCAAGTCAATTGTAATTATACCACTCACTATTTCAAACAAAACCAACGATAAAGCGAATCCCTTTGAGCATCACTTGATTGCAAACAATATTGAAACGAAGGTGATGACATTAAGCATGACAACACAAAACATGAGAATTCAATACCGAAGAGACTTTGCTCATGTGTTGTGAGAACTAATGAACTTGCCAAGGTCTATCAAAATGTTTATATATATCGATAAGATGTAACAAATATTTAACATAATCTATCAGTTTGAGTGTAGAGAGATAAAGTCGAATTTATTGTGCTCATGAGTCTCAATATAGGCTCAACCCAAGTTTCGAAACGAGGAAAGTTATGTTTATCACCTTAAAATAGATTTAAAGCAAGATGTGAGCATCTCTACGGAGAAATTGTATCTGAGAGCAAATCGATTGGCAAGGGTTGTTTTGAAGACCACCGGAATTCCAGGAGAATAAGATGAAAGGGCATGGCCTGATTATTGTCCGTCCTCGTTAAATCAAGTCACAGACGAATCGTATCATATGCTCTTGCTTGGCTCCACAGAATCTGAGTGCATTCATCTTCCTTTTTCTTTCCATACCTTCTCCTTCTCTTTTTTCACTGATAATTAATTTAGACTCGCAAATCAATTGCACTCCAGATTTAATGTCTGCTTTTTACATATGGACTCCAATCTATCCCCACTTGATCAAGGCAGAAGCTACCCTATTTCTAAGAGTTTTGGTATTTTTCTGTCTACCCCATCAGGCATACAACAGTTATGCCATTCCATCTTGACCCGTCACATTTGATTCACTCACTCCTCTCTTTTCCACTACCCTAGCTTGACATTTCGAACGAGGAAGACTGTTTTCCACCACTCATTATCATTAGCCATCCTTTCGTTGGGCCCATTGGTCCATTGGAAAAGGAACATCGTGGAAGCCAACTGCAAGTGTTTTGTTCAATCAAGCAAACATCTATAGGAAATTCTTCCTAGTCCTTGATCTCTTTGATCCACCCAAAATTCCTCAAGAGCCATAGAACTGTCTTCTCTTTGGGACGCTGTGTTGAGACAAGGCAGAGAACCATGCCAGGCTAAAAGCGAGCAAGGAATACGCATCGGGTTGGTGTATGATTTGCCTTTCTTTACAGGTGGGGGCGGAGCAAATATGATGCCCACCATTGGCTTTGGGCTCGAGTTGTTCTCTGTATTCACCCTTTTTCTCTTGGATACTCGTGGAGCATCTTTTAGGGATTCACTCATATTCCATCCTTTAAACCGATGGTTTCACGCCCTCATATGTCCCAATCCTTTCCCTTTTTGTATACTTTGAATTCACTTTGCAACGCTGGAATTGATTTTTTTCAAATGGGTAATTCTTGACCGTAAACTTTTATTATATGAACCAGATTAAATACTCCATATGAAACTTTTGCTCTTGGTAGCGTAGAGAAGCAAATCTGTGCAGCAAGTCCATTCCATAATTGCCGAGGGCGTGAATGATAATCATTCTCTTTCCCAAAATAATTTCTAGCCTTTTGTTTCTTGGATGGACTACAGAGCAGAAAACTTCGTTTAATAACAATGCAAACAGAAAAATGAAATTTGTTCTTAAACTTGTTCCTGAGAAAAACAGAACACCAAAAAGATTATCATTCACCGCCTAAGCCAAGCCAACCCCATGAGTTTGGGGACCCGTTGCTTCCTTTTTTCCTTCCTCCTCGATCATTTTCATTTCTCCCACTTGAACATCTAGAAAGGGCAAGTTTTCCGAGAGATTCTTGAATTAAAATTTGTCCAGTCTTTTAGCTCCCCACCGTGGAACGCTTTCTTCAGGTGGAATAAGGCTCGAATTCTAAAATCTTGACGACCGTAATATCCGGCACGAACAAATTCAAACTATCGTTTTCACTCCTCTCCCTCTCTCTCTCTTTCCCCCCATGAGCGACGGCTGAAAAACCTCCTCTTTGATTTATCTTTTTTGTGTCTTAATGTTGCTTCAAAGCTACGAAGTCAAGAATTCAATTATAACGTATTTCTGTTGAATTCATTAAACGCCCTTCTGTTGCTCATATTCATACTATGCCTTTGAGTTCAATCATTCGAAGCTTCTACCGGTAAATGCGACATATTTCTATCAAGATAAGTCCCAGATGCCCTAATTAGCAGAATAATATGAATATAAACCTGGGTGTTTCTTGCGTTACAGTGATACAGCTACCTATAAGCAAATTTGAACAAGTGAAGGTCCGATTATTCAAAGCATCGCTGCTTTAGTGGATGAACGCATCCCGTTGAATGTGCTGCTTTGCTTAAGATGTCTGGATCCATGCCTGCCGTTGATTCCCGTCAAATGCAAGTAGAAGAACAACCTGATTTGTGGTATTTGAAGGATCCTCTCTCCACCGTACAATTCTGATGGGAGGTAAGAGCAGAATTAGACCCCACCCCATGGAGCAATATTGGACTTAGTTGCTGTCGTATATGGAGCAAAGAAATATGTGCATTTCTCATTCAAATGGAATCTTTGAAGAAATCCTGTGAGCGGCAAACGGCCAAAGAAGAAAGATAAAAAAAAAAAGGAAGAAAAAGAAGAGGAAAAATTTTAACAATAAAAAACTTGATTTTAAAAAAATGTGTTTTGTAAAAAGAAAGTGATTGGTAAAAGTGAAGAAAGAAGATGGAAAATACTTTCTACTTTCTAAAAAGTGGAAAACATTTTCTCCACTTTTGAATGTATCTTTTTAATCTATTTTTCTTGACTGTTTTGTTTTCCGAGAAATGAACACTGAAAAATTTAGAAAATATTTTGCTGAAAGTTATTTTCTGTGAAACGAACGGATGTTAGGTAAAAGTAATATTTTTTCTAATTTAGATTATATATAGAAGTATTTTAGTAATATGAATCATGTATGTTTGGGTATGGGTCACTAAATAGTTATTAAACCACAATATCAATCATTCGAAGTGAATTTTAAAAACCACGATTCCCGACTCGAGGTTGGAAGTCTTATACGACATATATGTACGGGCAATTTACATGCATGCACCGGTAGCCAGAGATCGATCGAGCCGGAAAATTCGAGCATCGCGTGTTATTATTAGTAAGTTCGTACAGCTAGAGATCACTACTGGGGTTAGATTCCAATTTCGATTCGTGCGTACAGCTGGTCGAATTCTCTCCAAAGCCAAAGTTGGAAATTGGGAGACAAGCCTCACATCAGCACTCATTTCCCGCCTCCCCTGTTCGAGTAATACTTGTGGAGAGTGTGGGCGAATCTAACCAATCAATATGATTACAGCAATATAACTCTATATTATTAGTAAGTTCGTACACAAAGAAAGATAAGCAACCCACGGCAAACGATGCGTCCTTTCGCCGTCCTTCGTTTTTGTTTGGTCGATACTCAAAAGATACGTCTTAGAAAGACGAGGGCGGCGGACAAAAAAACTTCCAAGCTTCGCCGCACGAGTTGGGCTTACGAAATTAAGGATTTCCCCACCATTCTCTTGCATAAAATAAAGGGAAAATAACATTAAAAACCTCAAACATTACCCTATTTATCCCAAAACTTTTTTTTTGTGATATCAAAAATCCCAAACTTATACTTGTGTGATACAGTTACCTCAAACTTTTTCCGTGATACATTTATCCTAGCTTTTTTCTTCTTCTTTTCTTTATTTTTTTTAGAACCCACTTTGGCTGGAGGACCGCTATAGCCCCCTAACCATTGGGCGGGGCTCGCAAAGCCCTCGTAGACATTTGTCACTGGGAAGAAGAAGAAAAAAAAATTCTAGGGTAAATATGTCACAATAATAAAAGTTCAGGGTTTTTGATGTCACAAAAAAATTTATAGTAAATGTGTCACAATGAGACAAGTTTGAGAATTTTTGTGTCATAAAGAAAAAGTTTGAACACATATAAAAGAAAGTTTCAGGGTAAATATATCACGGAAGATATAGTTTTAGATTTTTTGTGGTATCTTCTCTAAAATAAATCCCATGTTACCTCTGTAATACCTAGTTAATTAACCTAGTTAAACCCCGTGTTAACCCTTGATTACGACACCGTCCATTGTAATTTTATACTCAAGAAAATTTATGTACGCGACACCGATTAACGTTAACTCAATGTGTTATGCATCGGATCGGTCAGCGTGAATTAGGTATCCGATACTGATTTGATTCTCTATACCATCTCACGCAAACGAGTCAGTAAAGATGTGGGCGGAAAAATAAGAAATCTAGCCTGTCATCCAACGGCGAAAATAAAATAAAAGGGGAAAGAAGAACAATTTAAGTAACTCGTCCAAAGTAAAAGAAAACCCGAAGGATGGAAGGAATGCTCGAGGGCGTGACACGTGTCGTTCCCGAAACCTTTCTTTAGTATATTACGGAGAAAATATCTTCTCTGCAAAAAGGGTTGCACCAACTCTTGTTCTGTAGAGGAATAATTAGGATTCTCGTGGTGCAAGGAAAAGAAAGAAAGAAAGAAAGACCAGTTAATTAGAACCAACCAAATTACTAAATGAATTTACGAACAAAAACGTTCAAAGACGAGAACCCTAGCGGTTCTTTTTGACCACCTTCTCTGCGGATCTGCTCTCTTCTTCTTCTTCTTCCTCTTCTTGTCCCTTCAATTATCAGCTGCGTAAGATTACCGATGTAATGTTCTGCAAATTGTTATGATTCGAAGCCGTGAACTAGGCGAGAACTCTGTGCCCCCACGGTTTTATTCTCTCGTATAGGTTAAACGAAAGAAAATCGGTCGATGTATATTAAGAGCGATTCGCAAAATTTGATGTATCAAATGATTCGGGCTCGAATTGTTCTGCTCCTCTATCATTTTGGACACAGACTATATGGACCTCTACACAATTACAATAGTGCATGGGATAATAAATTGGAACCGAATTTGCAAAAAAAATAAAATAAAAATTATGAGTTCAAGGAATCATGTGACTCGGGAGTGGAAAAGGGATTCCATGGTACCTCCCCAGGATAAATTGGTGATTAAGTCTTCAGCTACACAAAAGAGAGTAGGGTATGCCTTTCTTGGACAGCATCATGTTGCTTCCTTTTGGTGATCGTCAGAATTTCTCCCACTGCACGTCCTATTAATAGGAAAAGATGGAAAATAAAGAAAGAAAGAAAGAAAATACTCTGCCGAAAAAATCTCTAATTAAAATGACATCTAATAAGAAAAATCCTAATTCAGAACGAAAATTAAATATCGTGGCTAAATTTCAGGAAAAAGATTGCGGTAAAACGTAAGAACTCCTGAGAAGGGAAAAGTTCTAAAAGAATTCATTGGATTTATGCGATTTCAGTTCATTATAAATGATTTTTCATTTTTGATCTGTCGAGACAAGTACTGTTTCGTGCATGTAATTATGCGTTATCCTATTAAGTTTAGATATGTAATTCTGTACTTTTTTTTCCTGTCTCTTTTAAACACTTTTCAGGTCATTAGCTCTGGACCGTAGCCTCATTTTCAAGTGGACCTCATATCTGTCCGGATTCTCTTTGAAACTACTATAAATTTCTCTCCTTCATTGGCGTTTCGAACTGCAAAAACCAAGAAGAGAGAAAGAGAGAGGAAGAGAGGGGAGGAGAGAGAGGGAGAGAGCAAGAGAGTTAATTTCTGCTGCCGTTCAGTGCCTTCAATATAATTTCCATCAAAGGACAGCAGTTGAAGCAAGTCCTATGGGAGGCAACAAGAAGCAGAAGAAATCTTCAGCTTCCTTCTCTCTAATGAGCTTGTTCAAGCCTCACAGGGCGCGCAGGCCTGAAGCTTCGGGGGTGGACTCCCCGACCTCGAAGAAAGTATATCCGAGCGACTACGACAAGGGCGGGTACGTCGCGGAGCCCGGGATTGACAACAGAGCCACGGTCTTCATTGCCAACTTCTACAAGACCCGAGTCCAGGAGTCCGAACTTCAAGTGACTGCGGTTTAGCATAGGCCATCCCTGTGCCTAATCGGCTTCTATTTAGAGTTTCTTATGTTTGTTTGGTGTCTTCTTTAGCTCTTCGGACTAGTTTGCTATATCGTGTATATGTAAGTAGCTCCACACAAGTTCTATCCCCTTTAATTTATAGATTTGTATGAAAGTCAACTTCTCGTTCGATTACTCATTAAATTTTGCTGGTGCCTTTGTGCACGCTCTCGCCATTGTGACCATTATCCTTCGAGAACCCTCTAACCGTTAGAGGGTTAGGGGGAATCCTCCTTAATTGAGCAACACTGGCAGAGAGTTCGGGGGAATCCAGGCAACGAATATGAGTTAAACAGTATAATTATATAGTTTAGGAAGTTCATACAAAAAGAAGAATTTATTCCCCCATTTTGGGTTTTACTCAGAAGATACATCTTAGAAAGCGGAGGATATCGAATAAATCTTCCGTGCTTCGCTGGGCTTACCAAATTAAGGAATCTGTGTGTGTGTGTGTGTGTGTGTGTGTGTAACAAGAGCCTTATTATACCTAATAGACATGCTAAAATGGATCACAAACCCATTTATTAATCCAAATTTGACTAGTTGGGTTGTTATATGGATCATTTATATCTAGTACATATGTCATAAATGGATATAAGACGGTGAAACCCAAGATAATATGAGTGTTAAATTAATTTACAGACAACTTAGATTCAATATACCTCTACGAGTCTCTCTCTCTCTCTCTCATTTGATTTCACACTCACTTGCTCCATATTTTCACCTCAATTTGGATATGAGTTTTTCTAAATTGGATAAATAAAAATTGAAGTGTTTTCGACAATGGAGGAGGGTTGGGTACAAATATCACTAGATTTATATTGCATGAAATAAATGATTATTTGAATTGAATCATTTTCGACCCATCTCAATCCGTATGTATGACAAGTCTAATACCTAGGATAATACCAATAATGGTGCTTGCGTGTTGCTATATTTATTGTAATCTAAAATCCAAGAGAAATATATCCATGAAATCATTGATTAAAATTTACTCATGGGTTCACAATGGATTTGCCCATGTAGATTAGTTGCACAGTGTAGATTTGACTCTCCATGTTATTGAATGCAAACAATGAAGACTTCGACTCACCTTACCAATTCCATGAAGTTAGTAGGAATATTCTCCAACTCAAGGTGAACTTCACCGTCATGAAAAAAAGGAACAAGAAGTAACAGTTTATGTTCATCTCATTATATATTGATCAAAAGATTGAAAATGAAGTTGTACTTCATATAAAGTTAGTAAATTTCTAAACATATATGGCGTTCTCTACACATTTCAATTGACATTGCCTAAGTGCTTCTTTTGAAGCATAATTTGAATGCTTTGATTCTCATATCGATATGAGAAATTATTAGGTGAGAGTGCTATTCTTTACGTATAGTAAAATATATCTAAACTATTTTTTGTGTTGATTTCCCAAACGAATATTTTGACTTAAGGGAGTCCATGGATATGAAGAAAGCGCAAGGACATCTCCACAGGATGAACTGGTCAATAAGTCTTCAGCTGCACAAAAGAGGAGGAGGAGATCTTCCTGGGAAAGCATCTTATTAGGGAAATGGATTCCCAACTTGTGTCAGGGGTGCCGTTTTCTTTTTTTTTTTTGGTAAATATGTGTCAGGGGTGCCGTTTCCCATCCCACGGCCCAAAAAAATAGAAGAAAAACACCCTCCCTAATAATAGGGGACGGTCCGATTCCCCAAGTCATCCCCTAGTCATTTCCTGCCAAATCAGACGATCCGGGTCATGTGGGAGAAATCCAACCCATCATTTGAGAGTGAAAAGAAAAAACAGACAAGAACAATTTAAGTAACTTGTCAAAAAGAAAGAAAAATGAATAGCGAAAGGAACGCTTGTGGCAATGACAGGTGCAGAACATCTTGTATCCTCCCCAAAACATTTCTTTAGTATGTTCTTTTGGGCGTAGAACATCTTGTATTATTCTGCTCTATCACCGAGGACACAGACTATACGTACCTCTACAAAATCACAATAATGCATAGGGATAATAAATTAGAACTAAATTTGCAATAAAGAAATAATTGTAAGTTGAACGAATAATGTGACCCGGGAGTGGAAAAGGGATTCCATGGACAAGAAGAAAGAGCATGGAATCCTCCTCAGGATTAATTGGTCATTAAGTCTTTGACTACACAAAAGAGAGTTAGGACACACCTTTCTCGTAAAGCATCGTATTGCCGCGTTTGTAGTGGAATATTTTTAAATCTTTTGCTCGTTTTTTCACAAGTGATTGTGATTGATATATTATTTCTCTTATTACATGCTCCATTTAAGCAGAAAAAAAGAAAAAAAAATAAAGAAATATACGACTCTACAAAATGTGAAAAATTAAGGGGAAAATGATTCACAAAATAACCATAATTGGAGCGCTTGCATTTTCAAAAATCACATTTGAGATAGTCATAACTCGTATAAAAAAAGTTAAAGATCTCGACTGTTCTGAGAAAATGTTTGCAGAAAAAATTAGAAACCCCAAGAAGGAAAGAGTAATAAAACGATGCATTGGATTCGCACAAGTTTAGCGCGTTGCAATTAATTATTGAATTTTGATTTGTAAAGGCATGCACTATTCAGCATATATGATTAGCGAACAAGATGATGATTTTTTTTTTAATTTAAGATTTTACATCCACGAAAGATTCACATAGTAACATGATTACATCATTCGCCAATTTAAATCAATTACCACATTCCCATCAATAGGAAATTATTCATTTTTATGGAATTATTGGCTTTCCATCAGATTTTCTAAGTAAAAATTTGGGGTCGAAATACGCGTTTTAGTTCGTTTTATAATAATTGAAAACCGATTGACAACAGGAGATGTACTAAGAGCTATTGTAATATATATATATATATATATATATATATATATATATGTATAAATTTAAACTGAATTTGCAACGCATACGCTGGGCAGATGGAGAAGTGAAACGAATAATGCGACTCAATGGAGTCCATGGAGATGAAGAAACTGCATGGACACATCCCCGGGATTCATTGTTCGTCAAGTCTTCGCCACTGATGGCTGTTCTGGTCAACAACACAAACGAGAGGAGGAGAGCAGGACGCGTATACCTCGGAAAGCATTCTGCTGCGGCTTTTCAGTGGAACTTTTTTTACCTTTCCTGATGCTTGTTTTACAAGAAATTGACGGAATTTCTCACAGTACAGGCCCTTCACGCGGCAAAGACGAGAGGAAAATGCCTCTTCACGATGTGAAAAGAGAGAAAAGGGTTAGGAGAAAGATAATACATTGTATTTTTTGAAGATCACGTTCGAAAAAGGCCATGACTCAAGACCAAACATCAAAGGTCTTGACTAAATTTCAGGTAGAAAAAAAATATCCGGTAAAGTTTAGATAGGCCAAGATATATTTGAATTCATGTGAGTTCAGTGTATCACTATTAATTCTTGGTTCTCGATCTGTGATGACATATACTCTCGGCAAATATAATCCTATATAATGTTATTAACTCTAGAACCGGTACTTCTCAACTTGTTCTCTTTTCTGTATTTAACCCTTTTCAGGTCCTGGAGCCTTCGTCTCTACTTCATGTGGACCTGATACTTGACTGGATTCTCCACCTTTTGGACCTCTATAAATTGACTTGGCCCCCTCATTGGCAATTCAAACTGCAAAAACCAAGAAAACACAGAGGAGAGAGAGAGAGAGAGAGAGAGAGAGAGAGAGAGAGAGAGAGAGCTAATTTCTATTGCTTCTGAGCAGTTTCAAGGAAGTCCTATGGGAGGCTCCTTTTCTTCCACACCTGGGAGGCCGCGCCAGGACTATGCTCGGGAGACGGACACCGCGGGGACGAGGAGAGTATATCCGAGCGACTACGACAAGGGCCAATATGTCGCAGAGCCCGGCATCGACAAGAAAGCCACGGCCTTCATCGCCAAGTTCCACGAGACCCGGCTCATAGCCAAAACACCAAGTGATTGCGGTCGCTTCCCCTTAGCCGAACTGGCTTCTACTTAAAGAGTTCTATATGTTTTTTCAGTATCTTCTTTATTTCTTTGGACTATTTATTGTATCTGGTGCGTATAGGAAGCTAAATATAGGTGTTATCCTTGAAATTCATAGACTTTGTAAAATCAATTTCTCAAATAAGTACCCAATGAATCTTTGCAGTTCCAGCATTTATGGTTACATTCTCCTAAATATGTATGAAAGTATTGAATCTGTCTGTAGCTCTCTCTCTCTCTCTCTCTCTCTCAAAGTGCTACAATCACGATCGTTGTGCGGCTAATTGCACCTCTAAAGTGACCTCTAATTTGGATTCATGACCTCTTGTATGCGGGCACATATACCAAGGCACAAATACTTGCCGCCATCATCCCTTATGCTGCGGTTGCTTCCTTGCCGCTACCGCATCTTTCGCCGCTGCCACTCCCCGCGCTTGCTGTTGTGGCTTAACTCTCTGAGGAGTGGTGCTACAATCGTGACCATTGTGTGACTAGTTGGCTTCTTAAGTGACCTCTAATTTAGGTTTGTGACCTCATGTGTGTAGGCATTGGCTATGCATGTGCACATGTGCATGCTTGAGTATTGGCTCAAGGGTTGCTCTATGTTGCGTATGGTTTTTTTTTTTTAAATTGCAAATTTTAGTAGAATAGATTTGGTTGTCTGAAGTTTGACCCTTTATACTATAGATTATTACGCGTCAATCATTTGGAGGAAGTAAATTTAAGGAGAAATTTGCATCATAAATATAGACTACCTCAATCTTTAGCGCCCAGAGAGTTTGTGCCCCAGAAAGTTTGTCTTATATCATTGTGTCTCAATATATCACTCCAAAACTTTTTTTGCAAATCAACTACAAATACCCTTTTACTCTATTTTGAGTTAAACTAATGATAGATTGAATTTCTTCGAACATCAACCTTGTTGTAATCAATAGAGAAATAAAGGTGGTGAATTAAGCAATGTAGCCCATAAAATTAAGGCTGAGCACGCTGGACCTGACATTTGTCTGGATTCTCCACCCTTTGGACCCCTATAAGTTGACTTGTCCCCCTCATTGGCAATTCAAACTGCAAAAACCAACAAAACAGAGAGAGAGAGAGAGAGAGAGAGAGTTCATTTCTATTGCTTCTCAGCAGTTTCAAGGAATTCCTATGGGAGGCTCCTCCTCTTCCACGCCTGGGAGGCCGCGCGCCGGGACTACGCTTGGGAGACGGACGCCGCAAGGTCGAGGACAGTTTATCCGAGCGAGGACAAGGGCCATTATGTCGCAGAGCCCGGCATCGACATTTGTTGTTGCCGATTGATTAAGCCACGACACGGTGCGGGGAAGATAGTATATGAGGACTGTAATTGCAATCCTACCTCTCTTACTGTTTCGATCAAGCTGAAAATACTATAATCTTGTATCCACAAGATTTTAAAAAATTTGAGCTTCGTCATTGCAAATATACCACTAATTTGTATTTGTGGGAGGTATCCACCGCGAGCTATAATGGTATTTTTGACATCTTAAGATTTGAGGGACCCATCTACAAACGAGAAATCTTATCAAGGGCGTAAGTGCAATAACTAGAAATTGCCATTTCTAAGTGGTAATTCTATGCATATGGGTTGGTAATTGGCCCCCGGTATCATCTATTGGCCCAAATAGGCAAAACCTCGGACTTTCGGCCATTCGGCCATTGTTTTGGAACAAAGCCCTCTTAACTCTTCCTTAACAGCTCATTCCCTATTTTTTCCTACACAATAATGCTTGGCTTGACAGACAAAAATCATACCCGAACTCCCACCAAACCAAAATTCTCTATAAAAAAAAATCTATTTATCGTCTCTATAGCATGTAGAGCATCATACCTAGTAAAATTGAGGTTTCAAGAAAATCGTCGAGGGGCCAACACGTGGCGGCCTCCCCCACGTGCCATATATGTCCTTGACGATCCTATACTTCTCTGACACACTTTCTTCCTTGTTTAGATATGTATTGCATTTGGACCGACATTCTTTATATGTAGGACGCTTGTGCATGTTCAATGTTCAAAATAAGAATTAACACACCATATGGAGAATGAGGGTAGTACATTTGCCCGCTTCAAGTCATTTTATTTATCTTATCTTGAATCTAAATGAATTGTTTTAACTCAATTTAGAAAGTTCAATGTTTATCCAAATTTATATGTGCTTCAAGTCAAATTAACCCCTATAAATTCATTTTAATAATAAACCTATAGATGAAAATACAACTTAAACAAAAAATCGTTGAAAAGGCATCGGAGATGAGCACAATTTTGCAAATTTAATATTATTAATAGTCATAGAGATGTTGAACTCAATCAACTGTTTAGTTATATTTGAAAATTTCCTAGTATTACCCAACCTGCAATGTAATAAACCATAATTTGCCTAACGTAAACATATTCCTAGCGTGCGGAGACACGGGCTCGGGGGTCGGTCCTGAGTAATGGAGTGGAACCATATGATCATCAGGCACTAACGTTAATCTCGAAAGGACAGCGGCAGAATTCTCGAGGTTGATGCTGACGGCCAAAGGGACTCCTATTTGTCACCATAATCACGAGCATCGCCTTTCATTCTCTGTGTCTCCATACCAAATAAGGAATGACAAAATCCTTTCCAGATCCTAAGAAGTGGTGTTCGACCGTTCATTTCATGCCTGATTAGGATGTTGACAGTGGAACGAAGTGCTGGACTCATCTGAGCGACATCAGAAGAAGTACCGCTTGATGTGTTTGCCCCTCCAATTAATAGAGAGAAGCTTATGGTGGTCCGTTTCTGGTATCTGTTCATGCACTCGCTATTGTTCCCGTGCAGAAACCTCCGAAACCTCGAGGAACAGTCTGCTATGGCTTTTAAGCCTCCACTTGCCTTTCATTTTGCTGGAGCTGCTTATTCTAAACTTTCCGGCCCAGGACAGGAATTTTTCGCTTAGTCTCAAGGAAAGAGAAGATGGGTGTTTGTGCTCCCTTCTGGTGTAGCGAATAACTACACCCTCGTTGACTTGGGCTAAACACGATTAACTAAGCAAATTTGATGGTTACTTCAACATAGCATTTAACAGCAGCAAAAGCAAATGAAGGGGAGAGTGGTCAGGACGGCATGCGTTAATGTCTTGAGTTAGTAAAGCATCTTGTTATCAGAAACTGAATCGACACTGCCTGGCCATCTTTTTCACACACACACACACACACACACACACACATATATAGAATATATATATATATATATATATATATATATAGAGAGAGAGAGAGAGAGAGAGAGAGAGAGAGAGAGAGAGAGAGAGAGAGAGAGAGAGAGAGAGAGAGAGAGAGAGATTTTTGTTGAAATGTATGTGTGGGTTGTGTTAGACTCACAAAAAAATTGATATGGTGTAAAATAATTAATATATCATAAGTAGCTCATGATTCATTAACGTAACCTTTTGAATAAGGTGAGCTCAATTAGATATATTGATAGATTCGGACTTTATTTTCTCTTAATGATGTCTCAGTTAGGTATGTGAAACAAGATTGATTTTACTCAGGAACCGAATTGGACCATCCAAAAAACAAGCTCAGGAACCAGCTCTCATTAGAATCGGTTTGGAAATAGATTTCGAGTGAATACCTACCTAGAAACTGGATTAGACCACCCTATTTTGGAACTGATTTTGAAACCGATTTTTTAAATTAAAAAGCAAAACCCAATTTCGTTGGGATTCACCCAAAGGTTAATCAGTTTCTTATTATATTTTATTCAAATTGCTCCACGGGTTAAGTCACGCGGGCTATGGGCCCACATGCCTCGAGATGACGTTAGCACCTTGCTGGCATTGGGCCCACGAGGCCTAGGCTTGGGCTGACATCAGCCCTATGCAAGGTGTGGTGTGACGTCATCCCGAGGCCCGTTTTTTGGAGAATAGATTTATATTAGGGTCGGGTTTCATGTTCTATAACCGTACAGTTCATAGGTCGTATTTTGTTTTTCGCTAGATGAAATCACGATTCGATTGCATAGTTAGAAAGTACTATTCAAGAAGAGCTTTTTGAGTGGTCGTCGGCCCCGAGAGGCCAAAGGAAGAGGCCGCACGCGCCTCACGCGCCGCGGCGGTATCGGAATGGGGCCAATGACGGTTTTTCGTATTTTTCGTAAACTTTGATAGAAATATGAAGTATATACATATATCATCGGGACGGGCTCGTCGATACGAGAATTTTGATAGGTGGCCCGTCGCCAGACGATGCCGGGAAGGCGGCGCGTGGGCCCCACGCGCCGCGGCGGTGTTGGGATGGGGCCATTGACGGTTTTTCGTATTTTTCGTAAACTGTGATAGAAATATGAAGCATATACATATATCATCGGGACGGGCTCGTCGATACGAGCATTTTGATAGGTGGCCCGTCCCCAGAAGATGCCGGGAAAGCGGCGCGTGGTCTCCACGCGCCGTTGCCACTTGCGCGTGCAAACCACGCGCGCCAACGCCAGCGGCGCGTGGGGCCCACGCGCCGCCTTCCCGGCATCTTCTGGGGACGGGCCACCTATCAAAATGCTCGTATCGACGAGCCCGTCCCGATGATATATGTATATGCTTTATATTTTTATCACATTTTACGAAAAATACGAAAAACCAGCAATGCCCCCATCCCGACACCGCCGCGGCGCGTGAGGCGCGTGCGGCCTCTTCCGTTGGCCTCTCAGGGCCGGCGACCACTCAAAATGCTCTTCTTGAATAGGACTTTCTAAATGTGCAATCATCGCACCCCATCAATTGCCAAAATATTATAGATACCAAGTTGAGATTTATGATGAAAAAGAGAGAAAAATGTAACATTCTATAAATTATCACGAACCTATTTACAAGTTTTATAGGATAACAGTTTGAAATAGAAAAATATCGGTCACCAACCAAGAAAAATATACAAAACTTCCTAAAGATATCTCTTACATGCACCACCGTCGCCACTACACTCCAACAGCCTTGTACGCGTCTTTTTTTTTTTTTTTTGTGGTTGCTGTTACCAGTAAACACTCCACAGAAAATGACGTTGGGCTATGCCAGGACAAAGAAAATGGGGAGGCCGTCATTGCTCTTCTCATGTTGGGTAAAATCACTAAGAAAAGGAAAAAGGCTGTCTTTAACTCGAGTGACGTGATTTGAGGTCTATATGCGTTAGTGTGGTAGCTTGACCCGTTAGTTTGATTTAATACTCAAAGTTCATTCTTTTAACAAAGTGCTTTTCATGTTTTGATAGAAGAGACTTTTGTCTAGATATGCATAGAGTGGTCGGATCCATCTCATCTTTTAATCATGTGATATTGCTATAACGAGTGATTGGGGTGGATATGGTTTATATGGATTCCAAAAAGAATCTCATTTCAAGGAAGAGGGTTTGCAATTTTAATGCATTTTGCAACTCTGAAATTGTCAATGGAGCGGAGTCCAATATATACATATATATATATATATATATCATTACATGCTTAATTTAAATGCCTAGCTACTTGTGAAGAGACAAATGATTTTGAAAGACAATGATTAGTTCCGGAAATGGCAAGACAACAGACAATGTTTATCATCGTTAAATAAACTCATCAGCTTTCAAACTTATCTAGATCATAATAGGTCACTTGCGTTCATTTCACATTTATTCAAGTACATTTCTGCGGTCGATGTAATTGAAGCTACCCTTGTTAGATATAGATGAAAGGACAAAACCCAACGAGGATCAAAGAAGCAATCCAGAATAAAAGCACAAATATGATGAAGAAGCTCACGGGAAAGAGCCAGAGGAAAAATCCGGGGCATAAGAAGACAATTCTCGAATGCTTTAGCTCTTCACAACATTACTTGGGAGCCGACGGCGGACTAAGAATTTGAGGTTCCAGGGGGCAGACAGAAGTTTCACTTAAACACCATACATGTGAATTTTTTTAACCAAAATACATCAAAGAAAATTGGACGTGAGGGGCGGCAACGACCATTGGCCCCGCAGAGGTGGGCCACTCTGGAGCACATTATAAACAGAAAAGAACATCTATTCTGAAATTGTAGCATTGTAAAAGATTGAAAGATAGTATAACAATGAGCATCCCACATGTTCTTGCCATACCTTTTACCGCACAAGGTCATGTGATTCCTCTTATGGTGGTCTCAAAACGCCTAGTCGAACATGGGATTCGAGTTACATTCGTGAACACATACTTCATTCACAAAAGGGTCATCGATGTGCTCGTGGACAAGGATTTTCTTGGAGATAACAGCCGTTTAGTTTCCATTCCTGACGGGTTGGAAACCGGGGAAGATAGGAATGATCTAGGAATACTAGCGGAAGCGATTTTCCAGGTCATGTTCGGGAAGCTAGCAGAGCTTATACAAGAGACCAAGGAAAAACGAGAGAAAATCACCTGCGTCCTTGCTGATGGGAGCATGGAGTGGGCTCTGGAAGTTGCGCATAAGATGAACATTCCCAAAGCAGCATTCTGGCCAGCATCTGTTGCGCTCTTCGCATCAGGAATGAGCATTCCAAAGATGATCGACGACAGAATCATCAATAATGAAGGTGGGATGAACTTTGTGCTCTATATATCAGGGCAATGCATCGGTATAGAAAACATATGGTGTGTTAACCTATCTCACTTCTAGGAGAAGATACACAAAACAAGAAGCATATTCGATACCATAGTGATAATTCTAACATCGAATCTAAAGCTTTACTCATTCAAAACTTTGAAGAAGAGTATTTTGACAATTTACTGAGGGGATGTTACACTGGTTAACACCTTGAATGCCCTTATATCCAACGGTCCACTACATAGACTAACATAGTAATGCACTGACATACTGCATTCGAGAACCGATTTAACATGAATTTTCACTATCATTATATCATTCATCCTCTTGACTTTTTTATATTTATTATTCCTTATTCTGCCTACTCTCGGGAGTAGTGATTAACCATCAAAAGTTTCAATTGGCACTCGGCATGCCTGACATGAGCCCTGTGAACCTTACTTGGGCCTGCATTGGTCCAACATGATCATGATTCACAAGACCCCCCCCCCCTCTCTCTCTCCATGATATTAGTACATTTTCTTCACATGTTTCAAAGATCATGGGGATGGTATAAGCTTGATTTAATTGCCATCGCATTTGAGTTATCTAATCTTTGATCCAATGAACTCCAGTATTTATAGTAAGTTTAGTTATGTTGCATGGATAGACGAAAGGATATTGGCTTGAATTTCTGATCGGTTTGTTGCCTAATAAATCAATATCAATGGATAGTTGGTTGGACTACTTAGCTGCTTCGATATTCTACTTAATTTGGATGGTCATGGCATATTGATGGATCTGGTTGTGGATCCATAATTTAGTATGTGACTCTGCGTAGGTAAGTGTTTTGGTGCAAGAGTAGGGGATAGCATCGACGAAGACCATTTTTCCAGAGTTGATGTGTTGTATTCTATTTCTTTTTGCACTAGTATTAGTACTTCGAAGATGGAAGATAGAGCTTCAATGCATTTGTCAAACCTCACAATGTCTTGTGCGATGCATTTGGTATTAGAGCCAGATTGTTGTTTCCCGATCAAAAGGTAGTTTTTTTTTTAGAATAGATTTAGATTAGGGCCGGGCTTCATGTTAGACAATCGTACTGTTCATAGGTCATATTTTATTTTTCGCTAGATGAAATCACGATTTGATTGTATAGTTAGAAAGTACTATTCAAGAATAGCGTTTTGAGTAGTCGCCGGCCCCGAGAAGCCAACGAAAGAGGCCGCACGCGCCTCACGCGCCGCGGCGGTGTCGGGATGAGGCCATTGACGGTTTTTCGTATTTCTCGTAAACTGTGATAGAAATATGAAGCATATACTTATATCATCGGGACGGGCTCGTCACTACGAGCATTTTGATAGGTGGCCCGTCGCCAGAAGATGCCGGGAAGGCGGCGCGTGGGCCCCACGCGCCTCTGGCGTTGGCGCGCGTGGTTTCACGCGCAAGTGGCAACGGCGCGTGGGGCCCACGCGCCGCCTTCCCGGCATCTTCTGGGGACGGGCCACCTATCAAAATGCTCGTATCGACGAGCCCGTCCCGATGATATATGTATATATTTCATATTTCTATCACAGTTTATGAAAAATACGAAAAACCGTCAATGGCCCAATCTCGACACCGCCGCAGCGCGTGAGGCGCGTGTGGCCTCTTCCGTTAGCCTCTCGGGGCCGGCGACCACTCAAAACGCTCTTCTTGAATAGTAATTTCTAACTATACAATCAAATCGTGATTTCATCTAGCGAAAAGCAAAATATAACCTATGAACAGTACGGTCGTATAACATGAAACTCACGGAAAGACAAGCGATGCGCCTATTATTCTTCTGCACGCTTAGCAATAATAAATAACTTTAATAAATGTCCTCTTGTCGCATGACCTTCTAGAACGTCACATAAAGTCTATGCTAATGTATTAATGCTTAAATAAATTTGTACACTAACATGCTTAGTTTTTATATGGAAAAATTACCAAAAAAAGCTATAAAATTACTGTACAAATGCTAAATCAATCCTAACTCTTTTTAAATAAGCCAATTTAGTCTTAAACCTTTTAAAAATCTATCAATGTAATTTTTCCTATCAATTTTAGCTGACAATATGTGGTGTCTAACCGTCCTATGTAATACAACCAAGGTAGGATGGCCAGCGCTTATGTGAAATTTTTGGCATTTTTATAATTTTTCTGGGTTTTTTTTTGTGCTTTTCCTCTGCATATCGCTAGCCATGGCAATCGGTGGAGGAAGATGGGAAAGAAAAAGAAAAGGAAAAAGAGAAAGAAACTATAAAATTTCAGAAAAGTACAAAAAATTGTCCAATTAGCACTAGCAATGTCAAATAAGACAGTCGACATTTAAGTCAGTGATTACCGATTAAAAGGTTTATACGTAAAATACGTTTATAATTTTTTTAATTATCCCCTTTTAAATTGAGATACTTAGATTGGTTACAATAATTAAATAGAAAAACATGTCTCGCATGAATGTTCAACGACACGAACCCATAATAAAATTATTTATGATTGGTTGGAAGAAAATATATTTCTTCTATTTGTAACTTGAATCACAAAATTTACATTGCTTAGTAGAAAACTTTGTTGCAATTCTTTTTTTTTTTTCCGTCGAGGACTTGCATCTCATAAATATTAACATTCGATGAAAATACTAATCAATTAAAATTGAATTGGTCTTCAGTCGTTCTCATTATAAAAGAAAGTTTCTGTAACGAAACTTTTGGCAGTGTGGTTTGACGTATGTTGCCCGACAGTGTTCCAATGTCGCATTTGTCATAAAAATATCGAGTGGGTTTGGTAATTCCTAGTTAGAATATCAGAAAGAGTTAGGACATGCTTCCATTAAATGTGCATCATAAGAAGTGTGCAATTTACGGCTTGGAATATTTTTTGATACGATGGGATCTAATTGAAAAAGGGATTGGCTAATGATAAGTTGATGCATCCTCCTCACTCAAGAATAGAATCCGAGTGCATTCTCTTAAAACCACCCGAAGAAACAGAGACTTGTATATCTCCGATAATTGTCCGATTTGAGCAGGGCATGGAGAATGCTGTGTCCGACGAGATTTAATTAGGTTTTTCGAAGAGTCCGGAACATTCAGCGTTACAAGGAGAAAGATAAATCAATATAAACAACATAGGCTGATGTTTAGATTATATAGAGTTGAGTGCAAATAGGTTCACCTGCTGTCTTTGACAATTGCCAGATTAGATCGAATCAGATCGGATTGGATAAGAGAGAGGACTACAAGCGGTCCTCTCAAGTTGAGGGTGAAGAGGATGTCTATAACATTGCCCATGGTTTTCCTAGAAATCCAGGTTTGTCTAGTGTAATGTCGCAATCATCCATAGTCCCGTTTTGACAATTGTTCTCTTCCTTTTCATTATGATAGTTCGTAAAGCAACCATCTTTTCAACCCACTCTCAAGAATATATGCCATGAGCAACATGAAGCTGCGGTGCTGCGCACAAGAGAATCCTTATCAAGCACCAGTCCACAACACAGCTCATTAAGTTTGAGATTATTCTCACCACCACCATGTTGGCTAATTGAAAATTTTCCAGAATCAATCCGACTGTGATTTTTTGACATGGACCGGTTACAGATAATAATTCTTACATAACAATACTTACAACAGTCAACAATGGCACAAATATGACTCACTTACATAACCCCACGACTCAATTTAAGCTGACAAAAGGGAACCCAAATTGCAAATTTATATCGGGTTAAAAGAAAGGAACACCGACGCATCGATATAGAGTGACAAACCAATAGTTTATACACACACAATCAGTCTGATGATCACCGTCTAATGGGGCATAAAAGGCCCCATCTTCTTGATAATACAAACACACTTCATTCGTTCTTGAATCGGCCCACCTGTCCAAAGCCAAGATCACCGGATAAAGTAAAGTGAGTCCAAAGTATCAGCAAGACTATATCAATATATTAGTAGACTATAAGAAAGAGTCTGGTTAAAGATAAGGCGAGTTCATGTCTAGTCACACGGGGTCCATACACATCACCATCTTTTGCGTGGCCCGAATCCATCCGTCTTTAGATTATGATAGCGACGGACGCTCCTTTACATTAGCGATCACGATCATAGTCGAACCTTTTCTTTCTTCATGAAAAAATGCAGTAGTTTGCATAAACAGAAATTCATATATTTCCAGGAATTATCTGGAAAGGCATGGATCAACGACGCAATTCAAGTGTTCAATGATTACTGGAGCTACAAAGCCTCAATTCTACTGCGAAGAAGCTCGTAAGAACTGAAACCCTTAGTTAGATCTTGAGTGATGGGGTGCTTACAGGAGTGTGTCCTTTCAGGTCCTGGTGATGATCCAGACAGCATAAATGATCCCGGGGATATAGCCCAATATGGTCAGCAGAAGGCAGATCCAGAACTCAATCTGTTGACCATCACAACCACTCACCAATTAGTATCTCCCCACACAAATAGAAAAGGAGAAAGAAGACCAACAGGGGTATAAAACATCTGATTTCCTAAATAGGGGATCTCCCTCATGCACATAATAGTTTGCCCAAAAGAGGCAAAGGAATACGTGCTCACTTTCTAGTCTGTAGACTTCCAAAAATTGACTAACCCAAGTTTGCATGGAAGCTATAATGCAAAATAATCAGAAGAAGAAGAGGAGTAGGGTATTGGAGTTTGACCTTGCAGCCATACTTGAGGAAGACACCAAGAGGAGGCAAGATGATGGCCAAGAGGATGTCTATGCATGTAGCGGTACCGTCAGCCATCGTTGTTCTTCCTCTGTCCTTCAAATTTTGCTTTACTGATATGTCCTGGTGTTGGAGGGCGGCGGTGATCGCACAGTCTTCTAGCGTGAACAAACTGGAAGGGCGATGCTTCAGCCTTTATAGAGACCCAATCGGACCCGACACCCCACGTGTGCCTTGCTCATTGGGACGATCCATGTGTTGCTCAGCATTTCTTTAGGCGGAATTCCAGAGCGTAGAATATATTTTACAGCTGCCTCGAATGAGCTTTTGGGACGTGGCACCACGCCCCCCATATTCCTTAGGGTAGTCCATCGTGATTAGGAAGCTCAACAACGCTACGCAACCGCGCCCTCGCTTACGTATGCGTGCCAGCTCTTTCTACATCCTAATCATGTTGACCCCTCGTTTGTCTCTTCGCAAGCAGGGGTGAGTCCATTTCATACACGACTCCTAGCTCACGTGTGTTCATATCCATAAACACGGTTAGCTGCAAGATAAAGAAGAGCTTAACTTGCCATAATCTTCTCATCTCTCCGTGTAAGTCCAACGTGGTAGGTCCAGGATGGGCTGAAATTCAGGCTATCAGCGAACTCAGTGGGCTAAAAGCCTCCATTCCTAAGTATGGAAGTTGACCTGGTATATTCAGTATTAAATTTTATCTCAAGTTTGAACTTTATGGGAAGCTCGACCCGGTTGAAGTATTTCGATGTTATTCAAAATCTGGCGTGGCCTCTTTATCCTGCGGTAATTGGGATTGTTTGGGCAAAGGATGTTGATTTTCTTGGATTTTCTTTGTATTACGTACAGCAGGAGGTGACACTTCTTTTGGATATGTAAAAAAGGAAGGTGCTCCAATTTGTAGTCTCAAGGAAGTCGTGGAAGTTTCTACCAAAAGGCTCTTAAGAAAAGAAAATTTGACCTAGCGGATTTGTTGACCCATATAATAAGAAAAGAATAAAGGCAAACATAAATAGGGACGTCGACTGTTCGATTTGATTTGAATTTCTTGAAAATCCGAACTGAACTGAATCTTAACTAAATCTTTGCTTTGAACCAAATCGAGACCTCAACTAAATGTTGCCCAAATCGGCCACTCGGCTCAGTCCGGTGGTTTTTTTTTTTTTGGGCCCCTGCACAAACTCACTCAAAAATCCCCTCATTGCCGATATTCCCATATGCATAAATGTTACTTTAGTCTCCGGTGGTCCTATGAACTTGTCAAACTAGCAGTGAACTGTACTGAACAAAACGAAGTGGCATCAAGAGAATAAATTCCGTGAAGTCCGTGTGAGCACATCAAGAGAACAGACTGATTATGCTCCAAATTAACAGAAATTGGAGACATGAAAGATAACTAGGTAGCTACACAACTACCGTCATTCTTGAAATTCCGTCTTAAACCGTTTCATCTTTGCAGGAGAAGACCTCACATAACACACAGATGAGCGGATTCTAAGAATAGAATCATCTATATCTTTCGACCCCTATATCATAATCAAATTCAATATATAAGCAGAAACATCTCGTGTGAAGTAATTTGCATGTCCATATTCGAGAGTTTCGAAACTTAAGTCTTTTTTCAAGTGTTGAACAAAACAAGTCATTTGAGCTCACATTATCCATGGTGATAGAAAAAATATTTGTAATCTCCCAGCCAATCAAGCATTTCTTGACCGCTTTTCTTGTAATCTCTGCAAAATCACTCGGGATTTGACAAAAATTCAAAATTATCTTTTGTAACTTCCAGTCAACATCTGCAAAATGAGCAATGGCACACACTTAGCTTAATTTTGACAAGAGATCCATGTGTCGATTGTAAGACAGACTCTTGGAGATGTACAAGGAAATACTTCTTTTCTTTTCTTTTTTCTGATTTTCTTCTTTCCTCCAAGTATAACTAATAATAGTCATGCCTCTGTATGTCACGTGATGGGATTAAAAACTTTGATTGGATTTTATTCACGAATTACTGAAATCCCTCATTTTCTACAGACTTGAAAGGTAATTCATCGATAATAAACATGGCCACTAGGTCCCTTCAACTAGCATCTTGCTCAACTTTTGCATGGAATAAATGAACTACCAATCCCAACAAGTTGACTTGAGGCACTTTTCTTTTTGTTGCCTATTCTCCACATTCACATATGGATATTGCTTGCATCTAGCTTAATGATTACGCATCGCCCTAGTTCCTTGATCAACAGAACAACCAATAGGAGCTCCATAATATAAACATTTGGTTTTGTCTTGACTATTTTTATCCTATTAAAGTGTTCCCACACAGTAGATCTCATCCTCTTTCTGTCTGTGATAGTAAAATCACTCAATAAGAACATCCATCAATTCTTTTATCTTCGATAATTATGATCTGAAATTATTATTACAAGATGATATAATACGTCAAACCAATTTTTCTCTAGATAAACATAACTCAATATCAAATAGAACCACGCCTCATGGAGTAAACGCCAAAAACCAGAATAAAATCAGGGGCAACTTGAAATTCGACCTATTTATCCACCAGGCGCAGATAGAATATAGAACACACTTGGAAACAGAAGCGACAAAGGGATCATCATGAACGGCGTATCAGAAATCGAGGGTATCCTCGTAAAGATGGTCGATGTGATATCGCATTCAGAAATCAATACCAACTGGGCCAACTCAGATTCTTATCGCGTTAAGTTAAGGGCATCATCACGAGACTGTCAACCTCAAACCAGTAAGGCAGACAAAGACAGGTGTTTTTATTGGAAAGATCGAATGAATCACACCAATAGATGCACCGCTGTTCGCCGTCAAAACTAGAGTCTTCAACAAAGTCCATATTGTGTTGTTTGTTGCTAATAGTTTCATCGTTAACAGAGACATGCCATATCCAAATTTCCAAAGCCCAGTTGCACAAATCAACCGAAGTTACTAAACCTCATCTCCAAGATGAGGTAGAAGCAAAAATAAAATAAAGTATAGCAAAAAAAGAAATTGAACGGAGGCAAGAAATTACTGGTCAGAAGCGACATGAAGTTCGGGGTCATCTTCCTGCTTTTTCAACGTATTATTTCCTCTGCTCTGTCCAAATCTTCAGATCTCTGTGCAAATAAAACAATGGTGGCGGCGTCGCTTTCACTTGTTAAAGTATGCTCAATCTAGTAATGAAGGGCACGTGATTGTTTCTAGAATAAGAAAAGAGAGACTTGACGGCATTGCATATTAAGAAGATCAAAACATAATCTCTTTCACTTCAGTGCCAATTAATGCCACCTATCCTGATAGGTCCCACCACTTCGCACACTGCACTCTTCCCCAACGCCTCACTCTCAAAGTCCTCCACGCCACTGTCCCAAAAGCCTCCTCCGTTTGCGTCGGGTAGCAGAGAACATGAAGCAGTAATTTGCCTGAAAGAGAACTTCGGAGAACTAGAACCATATTGAGATGACATGGTTTTGATTCTTTGATTGGCAGGGGAGTATAAAGGCTTACATTGGCTACAGAGAGGCCTTCTTTTCTCGTTCTGGCTAATCCTCTCTGCCTTCCTTCGCTGCTTGGGACCTGGAGCTTGTCCCAGAACTACGATATGCTTCACAGGAGCGACGATTCTGCCTTGCAAATAATACATGGAGTAAGCTATGCACATATTTCGAACAGTAAGAAGCATACACAGATAGGATTAAGGCATTCTAAGATTTCATCATGTGTATCAAAGTAAGGCTTACTTTGCGAAGTTCATGGCTTCATGCTTTCGATTATTCATGTGGGCGATTCACCAACCAATGTCTTGTTTTTAAGAAATACGGAAAATAAGTGCAAAGTTTACGACGTCAGGTTCAAAAATCTAATGGCCATATTGTTGAAGTTATATTTTAAGATTTCAAAAAGAGATGTGAAGATTTAGGCTCCATTTATTTTGGGGAGAATGAAAGGTTTGGAAAATACTTTCTTAAAGATAATTGCTTGAATTGTTTGAAATAATCAGTCAACAAGAAATACTTGCATTATCCATAACAATTTATATCTAAACATTATTATGAACGATTAAAATATTTTTTGTTCGTTCATTTTTATAAGTGATATAAATTATCGGTTTTAAGGAAGAAAAAAAATTCAAGTCATTCATTTTTTACGAAATAAATAAAGTCTTGGAAAGGAGCTGAACTACAACAATGGCGATGATGGTAGAGGGATCACTTCTGAGGCATTTGGAAAGGGATTGGGGTTCCCTATCCTAGAATTAGGGAGGATATGGGGAATTAATGGTGAGATGGGGTTTTTCCCCCTTTTTATAGAGAGGAAAGATTTTTAATGAAGGGTTAAATGGACAAGGTTACCCTAACATTAGGACAGGGGATCCATTTCCAGCAAGGTCAAAGACGTCTCCGGCGTCGCCACTTGCTGGTGAAGGTTGCCGGATTTCTCAATTGCAGTGGGGAGGGCTGCGACCGTAGCCCAAATTGAAGGGCCGGGCAGAGGCAGTGAGGGCCTCGACAGTGCTTCGAATTAACAACCTTGCAAGGGCGGCGACGTTATGTATTGAAAAGCGGAGGTAGTTGTCCTGTTATCGACAAGAAGCGGTACCCACCACCGCCACCAAAGAGGAAGAAGCAGCGAGAGAAAGAAGATGGGGATACTTAACTTGGGCTTCTCAATCCATGGCGGATTTCCAGGACTCCAATGAAGGTGACGAGAAGGAGTGATTCAAAGGAGACGAGAAGGGCATCTCCATGTCGGGTTTGAGACAATTAAATTCGGAGATAAGCCGTAAGCAGAGGATATTACGTTTCAGTGGTTCGATTTGGATTATTAATGAAACTGAAGCGGCATAGAAAAAAAAGTTGTTCTTTCATGAATTGCATTGAAAATGCATGAAATTTTCGTTTAGTTCAGATAGTAGTTCGATTTTCGATTCAATTCTTGACACTCCTACGCATAAGTGCATGGATTCCTTAAGTAAAAAAGAGTTGCCACACAGAAAAAAGAGAAAAAGAAAATGATGGACGTTCTTGGTTCAGCTGCACCTAAAGCTTTTGCTTTGGGTTTGAATATCTAGACATTTGTGTTGTGAATTTTACGTCCAATAAATTTATTTATTTGTAAAAACTGTGGATTTATGCTTAATACAGGTGTGAAAATTACTCAATTATATGAGCGATTGTAACCTTGATTCTTGAGGGAACGAGGCATACCGATATCAAATACCGCTTCATCCAAGATATTTTAGAAATAGATAAGTTCTTTGTGAAAAAAATTATTACAATATAAAACCTCGCAGACATGATGAGCGTCCATTAAGGTTTTGAGAGAAGCATGAATTATGAGTGTTATAACTTGGCTAGAAACATCAAATTAATGTGGACAATTGTTAAATTATATTACGAGTTCGAGTCGCAAACGAAACCTAACCCGATTGGAGGATTTGAACAATTTAAAAATCAGGTGTGGTTCTTTCATCCCGCATAAATCTGGACTTGTTGAGTGAAGGATGTTGATTTTCTTTTCTGCTGAAGAATGGGGAAAATTGCCAAAAGAAAAATCTAAACATTTACTACTTATACCAATTCATTCATCAACATTTTTTTAAGCTGATTCAGTCATAAACATTTTCCACATTTACCATTTAAGTCATTTCGATGGATTTTGGCCGAAAAATGCCCACGTGGCAACGTCGGAGTTCACCGGCGACAACGTATCCAAAATAAGGTTTTTTTTTTAATTCTCTTTTCTTTGCGCCGGCCGCTCCAAAGGGCAGCAAAACCTTCGTTGACGACGGGCGAGGGCAGTGGGGGTTGGGGAAGCTGCTGCCTCTCTCACCCGCTGGCGGAGAGGGCCGAACGAGGCTACCCCCGCCCAGCCTAGATCGGGCAAGGGCAGGGACAGCCTCGCCAATGGTTGGAGAGGGCAGGGCGAGGCTACCCTTGCCTAGATCTAGGCAGAGCCAAGGTCGGCCTCGCTTGGCCCTCGCTGGCTGTTGGCCGGCCCTGCCCTCGCCCCGTCGTTGATGAGGGCTTTGCTGCCCTTTAGAGTGGTTGGAGCAAAAGAAAAGAGAAGAAAAAAAAATTTCGCCACATGTCACTACGTGTCGCCCCATCATCGCCATGCAATCATCACCACATAATCATTTCATCGAAAGAACTTAAATGACAAATGTGGAGAAGATTTAGGACTAAATGGGCTAAAAAAATGTTGATGACTGAATCAACATAAATGGTAAAAGGTTTAGGATTTGTTGGCAATTTTCCCCCGAAGAATGTCATCTTTGACCAGTTTAACTTGTTGGATTTTCGTTAACGTACTGAGGAAGGAGGCACTCGATGAAGGAAGGCTTACAGATATCCTCGAAAGGAAGGCATGGACGCCTACTTACTTGGGCACGCAAGAAAAGAAAATTTGAGTATTTGGTAGGTCTAGGGAAAGAATAAGGGCAAACATGGGGCGTGGATTCCTTCGGTGAAAGAGAGCCGCCGCCGCTCGGAGAAAGGAAAAAGGAACGCGAGAGACGTTCTTTATTCAACCGTAACCAAAAGCTTTTTTGCCTTGGGTTTCGACTTTTGAACATATGCCGGTCGGTATTATGAGTTTTATATAGGGTTAATACTATGAAAAATTCTAAACTTTCATTTATTTCATTTTTTTGTAACACAAAAAATTTTAAACTTTATCCACTGTAACATAATTACTCCAAATTTTTTCTTAAAAAAAAATACTTGACTGGCAAGCTCTACCGACTGCCGGTGCTCATCGACCACTCCAGAGAGCGATGAAGCCCTCGCTAGCCGCAGGCGAGAGCGACAAGGGTTAGGGAGGGTTTTGCTGTCCTCTAGAGTGGCCGGCGAGTTTCAGCGGCCGGCGAAGCACACCGCCCAAGTTTTTTTTAGAAAAAAAAAGAGGAAAAAAAGAAAAAAAAAGATTTGGGGTAAATGTGTCACAAAGAGCAAAGTTTGGGATAAATATGTCACAATTGGCAAAGTTTGGGATAAATATGTCACAATTGGCAAAGTTTGGGGTTTTTAATGTCACAAAAAAGTTTGAGATTTTTATGTTACAGTGGGTAAGTTTAGAGTTTTTCGTGGTATTAACCATTTATTATCGAGTTGTATATTTGTAAATGACGTGGGTTCGTACTTAATTTGCGTTTGTGAAACATTCAAACATATAAAGCGATTGTAAATCTAATTCTCTAATTATTAGTGAATTATTTGTTACTAACTCTTTTTATTGAGTATGCACCGACATTCAGACCAAATTGCATAAAATCTCGTGCATCCTTTATTATTTCTATATTATTTCTCAAGTGAATTCGCATGGATTCAATTACAAAATCCTATTAGCTTTTGCGGTAATAATTAAGGAAAACACGATAGCATATGGGGTCCCACGCTTCCATTACTTAGGCAAGCAGAGATCTTCAGACCAGCTGTCAAAGACTTAAGGCCCTAATGCCAACACCCATTGGGCTCATCAAACTTCATCGATATGCATTCGCTGTCATCATAACGTGCAAAGGTAAGGCAACATGCTTCATCCAACTAGCTAGCTCGACTTCTTTATGAATGATCTGCCATGCCCTTGCATAAGGGAAACGCCGTACCTACGCATCATCTACCGTATCCGTCTCAAGTTTTAGGTTTTCGAGAAGTGTTATATCATCGTAGACCTACCGTATATACATGAATCATCAACTGTACGGCCTCAAACTTACGCTGTCCGAGAAGTGTCGCTTTGCTACTTTATAAACCTATTCACCTTGAAAATGTCAAATATCGTAAAGGGAACAGAAGAGTTTCTCCCTAGACACCGACTTCAACCACATATCTACTCAGAATCAAGGAACAATGACGGCGATCTCAAGATAACCTGTGTATACCGCATCGTTTATTGAAAGAGATGGCACACGATGCTAAAGTGACCGGCGTATTTCTTTGAACATTGGCTCGGCTCCCAAGCGATGAGAATTGATTTGTAAATATATATAAACGACGTTATATTACGTCGATATTTACAAAATGACCTGGTAAAAGTTTAGTCGAATGCCCGAACGTGGCCTATTAATTTAATGCTTGCTAATTACCGTAGTTTTTGTCCTTTTTTTTGGTAAATCAGTTTTTGTCCATTTGATTATTCTTTTTTCCATTAAAAAATTGGGAAGAGAAGTTACTTTCCTAGTCTGCCCTTGATTCGTATTTTTGCTTAATTCGAGTTCTTGAAGACACCGCACATTCCCCTCCTCGTCGATTATATAATGTCAGTCTCCAATATTCTGATTCTCAGACAGCAGCTCAATTAGCACGAACCAAAAGAGCTTCATCCTTAGTTAATCGAATAAACGGATTGAAAATCCTAAATGTATTTGAGTCTTAAAGCTCTCAAATAGTGTAATCAGATAATAAAATTTGTTACAAAATTACAATTGAATCCTTAAATTTTAGAACAATGTAATTAAATCCTAAATTTTTCGAATCGATCTTATCATATGTACTTTTTAAAAAATTTTAGAACTTGCATGTCCTCTTTTTAAGTTTTAAAATTTTCAATATATTTATACCTCAAATAATGTGGATTAAGCAACCATCCCTTCCGCACATCATTCTTCAGGTCTAAAGCACTGACTCCTGTGCATTGAGTAACTTGGAAGCCAATCATATGCCTCCTGTGATACATAGTTTGCTCCAAAGCCCTCGTGGGAGCAACACGGGACCACGTATTTCCCCTGAGTTTTATATATAAAAGGAAAAGGCGAAAGAAACAGAGGAGGAGGAAACAGAACAAGAACAAGAGGACATGCGTGGCCTTGACCTCTCGTGTCATCAGTGGCGCTCTCCACACGGCGCTCGTGCGGTGAATGTCCGTGGCGCTGATCTCAAGGTGGTCGCCTCTCCGTCCACGTGTGACTTCCTTCAGTCTGGCGTTTCCAGCTCTGATTCCCTAAAAATTTTGATCTCATCGTTTGAACAGAGAGAAACATCAGCGAGTTTTCCTCTTCCCAAGAGGGTGGACAGCAATCTAAAACGACCTTTTGGAGGCTAATTAGGTTCAATTCTGCCGTTATCACGGTTTGAGAGAACTGAAGGATACACGAATGGACAAAGCTGACACTCTGCGAGTTGGTTTATCGGTTAAGGAAATGACATTTTCAAGCTGTTTGGCTAATTTCCATCATTTCTATCCGCGCTTTACTTGATTCAGAAATTGACAGGGTGTCTTCCGAGTTGCGAATAAAGCCACTCGACCTGCTCCTAAGAAGTAGGCTGTGAAGATCTTTTCAACAAAGAGAACAGACTATTGATGGAGTTGGATGTGTTTGTCCGGCACCTGTAGCATCACAGGTTCTGCCACTATGAGTAAAGGGGGCGGTGATGCCAACTGCCCATTCAAGATAGGACCCCCTTCCCTTCTGTATTCTGGCTTTTCTTTAATCTCACTATCAGCCAAATTTGGTTTGTCCCACCCCCGAAGAGATTGGATCAGCAGTGCCAAGCGAAAAATAAGAACAAAGAACCAAAAAGAAGCAGCTCCTACCATCACGGAGATGTTAACATCATGAGCACCCACTAATGACACTTCGATTAAAGGTGTCTCCAGTGGGAAGATTAGAAATTGTTTAAACCCCCAAATTCCCATCGTGATGCATTGAGCTCAAGCACTAGTCATGCCCCCATCAGTCCTCACATCCGCATATAATTTCTACGAAGCTATCAGCATCATAGGTCTTCATTCTTTTTCAAACTATCGATGTCCTTGACACGGTAGGAGATGGTTAGTGACGTAAATCCCCAGAAGCAGAAGATAACACAAACTTATCTCGAGCAACATATGCTGTGTTTCTGCTACACTGTGCAGGCCAAAATGGCTTTCCTCCGCCCTCGAATATATAAGATCAGATGGTGATTCAGCAGGGAACAATAATAGTAATTCCATTCTTGTTTTTCTTCATGGCCCCGCTTTATCTTCTCATATGAAATAAAGAATCTGTCATGGAAGTGGAACTTAACCGTTTTGAGGCATTCGACTGTTCTTGTTTTTTGCCTCCTTTGGTAATTCACCGTTTCGATTGCTATTTAGTGGAAAGTCAGAGGACCCCAACAGCAGGGAGCGACGAGGGCGGTTAAAGCTTTGGGATTTGGACCTCCATTTTGCATTTTAAAGCCTTCTGTACTCGTCTCTGACTCACTCTGCCTCATTTGTTCCCACCTTCCAACCTTGCACCTTCTTCAATACAGTCCAGCTGGGTTTTTTCACCCTGCGTGCTCTGCGTGAATTTTTCCAGAGTCTCTTTCTCCGAGCTTAAAGATTGACCCTTTGAGGATTTTCAGAACCGTGATATGCGAGCAAGAGCAATAATTCGCTCTTTCAATGCATTTGGATGAGCGTTGCTCGAGTCATTCGAGTTGTCATGCTTCAACCAAGAGTTATGTGCTTGTTGGGTGAGAAATTTTTGGGCCTTTTCTTTACCAGATAAGCCATCTGTCGAATGAAAGATCTGAATTTTTTTCCTTTTTATGAAGTTTCTGATGAAGGGTTCTTGGCAAACAAGATAAAGTTTGGTATTGGATGATTGGAAGGTGTCAAGGGGAGGTTTTATGTAAGAACGAAATACAAGGGTTTCTGAATCTCTTCAAGAACTGAGCGCTTTAGCACTTTACTCTTTTCAAATACGGGTTAATAGTATTTTATGTTCTCGCTGATGGTGCCATCGTATTAAAAAAGAGAGCGTTATTTTGTTATTCTTAGCAGTGAAAGGGAGTGATCTTTTTCTCTTCTCTACCTTGCCTATAAATTGGACTGAGTTTGTCTTTCTGTGGAGGTTTTGGCACGGAATGTGACGCCTTAACACTCTAGCGCGAAGGCTTATCTCCAACTTTGGTTCTTTGAATTCTATTGGAGAGTGCTGAAGCTGCATACGGAATCTAAGTGCTCGAGATTGGGACATTTTTAAGAAGCTAAAAGGTGTGTCCAGCTCTTAACTATGCCGCTGTTTGAGCTCTTCAAGATGGCTGAAGCTAAGTTTGACTCAAGCCTAGAGAAACCCACATCTTCTTCAACCGATCTTTCTTCTGCGTAAGTTCGATTTTTTATTTTATTTCGTGGAAAATCTTTGACGTGCTGAGCTATTTATGAGTTTCTTCTTTTCTCTAATGTTTCGTTGGTTCTGGCCTTCAATTTTGTGCGCAGACCTGAAAATGAGCTTCTAGCGTTAACATGGCAAAATGGTCAGGTTACGCTACAAGGTCAATCTAGTCGAGCTAGAAGGATCCTCTTCAGTAATAATTCACCTTCTAATGGATCAAAACCTAGAGAAGGAGCTTCAGGTGATGATGCTGGACCCAAGCCCGGGAAGTTTAGGAATCTTATAAATGGATTAAGTGAATTTCCGGTGACTGAACCTTTGAGGGAAGTTGGTTTGGGTCAGGAGGACGACATGGTGCCTTGGTCGAGTTTCCCTATCACTGGATCTTTACAGAATGATTACTGTTCTGATTTCTTGCCTGAACTGACTGTGGTCACAGTAAACGAGACTTCCCCTGGAAATGACAAAAGTTCTAGTCAGATATATAGGGAGTCCCATGGCATTGACAATGGCGTTCATATTCTGGGACAAACGGATGAATCAAAGTTTTCTTCTTGTGCCACTGATAAAACTGCAACCGATAGAACTGGCTCTAGTCAACTATATTCTTGGCCAAAACAGCAGTTCTTGTCACCGTTACCATGTTTTAGATCAAGAGCCTTGGATAGAGCGAGCACCAGTACAAGCAGCAGCATGTCCCAAGTTGTTTGTGCGGATAAAGCTCGGTTGCCAACCTCTGTGGTAGTATGTTCTCCTGTAAAGGTGCGGAGGCCGGATTTAGGGCATTCAGATAAGAGTTCTGGTATTACGAATTTCTCCTGCTTTTCATGTGCTGCTTCTCCTTATAGAGTTAATAATGCTGAGAGCGGTGGCCAAACAGCTGGTTTCAGTTTGTTGAGTGCAGATACATCAGTCAGTAAGGAGAAGGCTTCATCCATTGATAATGGCACCCTTAGTGAATCAAAGTTTGGTGTCTCAAGTGATCGTGTGCAGAAACAGAGAAAGATTGATTCCTCAAAACCATTTGACGGAAAGCAATATGACCAACGGGGTTCTGCTAGGCACTCAGAGGCTATCTCCCTGGGGAATTCCTCTAAAAATGCTAAGCTTTCTAGTCAAAATTATCAAGCAAGTCTTTGTAAAGTTTCAACTGAGGGTGAAAAGTCCACAGAGCATGTGGGTTGTTCTTCTTCCGTTTGCTCAGGCAACAGCGTGGAAAGAGTTTCACATGATCCCAAATGCAGTTTGAAGAGGAAATCTCATGAGAGTGATGAGTCTGATGGTCCCAGTGAGGTATATTAGGATTTTTTCTAGTTACTCTTTTTTTACAGGACTTGTTTTGACAGCATATGCTTTTGGTCCATACCATGAAAAAACATGTTGAATGCAGAATCTTGAAGAAGATCCGACCAGTGAAAAGAAGCAAACCCGTGCTCAAGGTACTTCAAAAAGGAGCCGAGCAGCAGCAGTGCATAATTTATCTGAAAGGGTGAGTGAAATGATTGAGAATCTATTCACGAAGACTGCTTTGACAACTTTAAGGTTATGTATAGTGTGTGCAAGTCTCAGTGTCTTTTTTGAATTTCCTTGAAACAGAGGCGAAGGGACAGGATTAATGAGAAAATGCGTGCACTACAGGAGCTCATCCCAAATTGCAACAAAGTAGATCTTTTTGACTTTCGTAAATGTACTTAGCACTTTTATCAAATTTCTTTAGATCTAAGGATTGAGGCTGAGAGACTCTGTGAATATGTTCATGTATCTGCTTCGTCCGTGTTCATGGGATGTGAAAAATTGACTGGCAGTTTATATGTCTATCGGCTTCCATCTAGCATAAAGTCACTAGTGTCATGAGACACAAGAAATAAATGAGCCAATTAATGACTGATGCTCTTGGTTTTATGTCTGATTGGCTTCACTGATTTTGGCCTTTTGCCATTGTAAAGGTGGACAAAGCTTCGATGCTTGATGAGGCGATCGAGTATCTCAAGTCGCTTCAACTTCAACTGCAGGCAGATTATCTCTGCAAAATAGTCAGTTTGATTCTTTTGGTTTGTTTGACAATTTCTGAGGCACATTAAACTTTTCCAGCAGATGATGTCAATGGGAGCTGGTCTGTACATGCCACCTATGATGGTACCCGCTGGAATGCATCCAGCACAAATGCCGCATTTCCCACCCTTTGGCATTGGAATGGGATCAGCAATGGGATTTGGGATGGGTATGGTTGACATGAACAGCTGTTCTTCTGTTCGACCAGTGGTTCAAGTTCCCCCAATGCAAGGTCCTCATTATCCTAGCCCACTGATGTCAGCAGGGATGACCGGAGCAAATCTCCAGACGTTTGGTTTTCCTGGTAAAGGAATTCATCCACCGATGCCGCGCACACCGCTAGTTCCTTTTCCTGGGGGCACAGTGATGAAATCAGCAGTCGGACTTAGTGCCTATGGAATTCCGACTTCCGTGGAAAATCCACTTTCAGCTGTTGCCTCAAGATCAGAGGAAGCACTGCAGAATGTTAACAAGGGAACTCCGCAAAATGTTGCTTCTATTTGCTTGAAGAATCAGTCATCCAGTCAGGTTTGTCAGGAACTTTGAATTTCAGAGAGAATAAACATCAATATTGAATGTTTAGGTCTATATACATGAGCAAGTGGGGTTGGGATGTCAGCATCCATTTCTTCCTCCCAAACTCAAAAGATAGTAGACAAGAAATTGATGTTACACCAAACTAATTTGATTAGAAGTTTCACAACATTAAAAGTATTTAGATTGAAGATAACGGGCAAATAGAATGCTAACACATTTCTACATAATATCTGTTGAATGACATTGGATGCTGCATAAAATTTCATTTGCTATTAGTCAAATAATTCTTCATATCTTCTGATGTACCATCTGCTTTCAGTTTGTTTAAAAGGCTATGCAGCTCCCAAACATAAATTTGATAACTGGATTTGGCATCAAAGTACTTTTGATTTGGGCAGGTGGAGTCTGTTAAAAATGTTAGTTTACTTTCGTGTCTGGCGAGTTTGTTTATTGGGACATTTCTACAAGAGTGGTACTGTTAAAGTGAGGGATGTACTTGGTAGAAGAAAATTAGGTCATGAACTCTCCACAAGGATTTTTTGGTTGAAAGTAGAAACTCCAGATATTTTGTCTGGAAGGAAGCAATAAATTGCATTCTCTCCTACAAATTCATTAGCTACAGATTATGCAATTATATGGTTCTTAGTATAGTCCTAAGCAATATTTGGTTGATTCCAGCAGTCTGCTTTGGCACAGAGTAGCTGCCAAACCTCGGATGGTAAAGGAAGCATGGCTATTGAGTCCACTGGAGATGATGTTGGATCCAGCAAAACAAGTTGCGGATAGGTGTATGCTAGTATCATCTTTCTTGGGTACAAAACAAAAAAGGAAAGTTTTAACGTTTATTAGTTTTTTCTTTTTGCACATCGTTATTTATGAGTAGTATAAATTTTGTTGGGGGAGTAGAATCTGACTGACAGGCTACAGGATGCTGTTGCTTCTCTGCCTTCTCTGCGAATATAGTTTGAGGCACCAAGTGCACTGAACCGAGGAGGTTGAAGCTTATAACAAGATTTTGAAGTTTCTTTCTCCTTTGTTCTGCTTTTTTGTGTAGTGTAATAATTATCTTTTCCACACTTTTGGTATCTTAAAAATGGACTCTTCCACGGTATGTATATTCAGTTAAACCTCAGTACATGAAATAAATGCTAACAGTGGTGAATTGGTGATCCCATAATTGATTTTGGTCAGTAGGTCCTGTAGTGCGTTCCATGTTTTTTTTTTCTAGATTTTCTGATCCAGTTCTTAATGCTGATAAAGGTGTTCCATTTCAAAAATTTGTTGAGTTATTTGATGATAACTGAATTCTGCAAACCTATGCTCTGGTCTAATTGCTATAGAATGCAAACGTCTTTGCGATGACATGAGGATTGAAAAAGAAGCTTCTTGCGGATTATTTTAATAGATTTATAAACAGTATAGACATGGGAATGATCTTCCAACTAGATTGAGTAGCATAAGTTTACGCTAGTGACGGGGAAGCTTGTCATGATTTCACAGTGCAAAGAATAGCGGGAATGTAATCATTCAGATATGGGGGACTAGGAATTCTGAATGATTGATAGGCTTGAAATTTATAGAGCCCTTTTATGAATGATGTGATTAAAGGATAAAGGCCCTCTTATCTTGTCTCCTCCTTAATAAAGTATGATTTCCATGGAGACTTTAAGAGCTCTTTTTCCCTGTTAAGATCTCTCTTTCTCGTGCTCATTACATTGAGTTGAGCAATTAGGATATGGATTATATACGATATTCAAAGATTAATAACAACCGTCTGTATCCGTCAGTTGCTGCCGAGATCTTCAAATTTCTTGCTGATAGCGACACATATGTTTCTAATCAGAATCTGCCTTCCTGTTGAGAGGGGGCACAATTATCGTGTCTATGCTTAAAATTATGTAGAACTCATGAAGTGTGCATGTGCTTATGTTTCCAACCACTGCTAATGAAGCCACTAACCAACACTGGGAGATCGGACTCGTGGTTATCTTGAATAGACATGATTTCAGGCAACACCAACCCTTATGGGTGGTAAAATATTAGAACAGGCGATCTGTTGCTTTTTGGAATGAAGCAACCGAAAAATCTCCAGCAAGATCGTTAGCAAGAGATCATGTTCAAGGCTAGGCTGATTAGCTCGATCTGCATAAAATGCACCTTGCTCAGAGTATCATCAGGTAAACGAAGAGAGAGACGACCATGCTTCATCTGAGGAAGTCATGTTATGCGTTAAAAGAAACACCGACAGAATGTGAGAGTATAGGAAATGTTATGAAATTCTATACAAATCAGTGCAAACAGATATGTATTCCCCATTTGCTCAATCTAAAGGTGAAAGTAAAAGCCTGCTGAGAATGCTAACAAAACGATTAGATTAAGATTGATCCTAAAGGAAAAAGGGAATAAACATGTAGCAGCAGTTGACTTGGTAGGCACAGCTCATAATTTGATTATAAATTTGAGCTCGTAATCTTTTAAATGATGAGATGACAAGAATCTTGTCCTGATGTCTCACTTATAAAATTCCAGAAAGCCAGTGAGGATGTCTGAATTCGGACATCGCTAAGGTCGACGAAGCATCATAATGGTTGAACAATATTACAAAAAATAGACTGCGTAAATGGCCGTCTCATTATTGATTTCCTCGATGTTCTCTCCTCTGTATACAGAAAATGTTGATTTTCTTCTTTCCTTTGATCTGGCAGGATGTAATCTGGCAGGATGTACTATAAGTTTCACCAAGAATATTGAGGAGTTTGGACTTTTCGTAAGGCATATATGTTGTCAGCCTCTGCCATCCAAAGATTATTGTAGCATGGCAAACAAAATGCCCAGAAAAAGAATTTGAATGACACAATTGAAAGAAGACTGACTGATTCAGTTTCAGACACCAAAAAAAAAAAAAAAGCAATTTTGTGTTTTATATAAGTTTTTCGTTATGGCGATGGGGAAGACTTAATGAGACATGACATACCTTTTCTTCATCTTGAAATTGTTCTGCATGAACCCGGAGTAATAACAAAGGTTTAATCGCAACACTTCCTTTCGATATACTTTCTTCGTATGGGAAAATCTTCAGTCCACAAGTGACTCCACATTTAAGAAGGCGTATCAGAGATGGTGAAGAAAGAGTCCTCCCTTCAGCCAATTCGTTGCAGAGTTCTCAAGTTTGTCCAAAAATCTTTTGTTCATTCAACTTCTGGCATTCTGCAATCTTTAAGTGCAGGGTACATTTGGTAGATTTCTTGCTTCCGCAGGAATGCTTTTGATCTTTTTTTTTTTTTGGTCGAAAGGAATGCTTTTGATCAGAAAGTTAAAGAAAAGGCAAAAGAAGAAATGATTATTCTATGCTCTGTTTGGTCTCTTGCAAAGAGCAGAAAAGTCAACCGACAGGGAGGTACTTGTTTTTTTCTTTTCTTTTTGTGGGTGGTCTTCTAAAACATTGTGGTGGAACGGGAACGATCTTTCTGATTAAAAACATACATAGGGCATGTTTTACTATTTATAAACAGATAAGCATCGATCACAATATATAAAAGCTTAGATGTTCACTACTTCTTAAACTGTAATTAAGTAAATTTATAATGACTCTAAATAAAATCTTGCTAATCTTCTGGTACAATCTTTAGAGTCACTCGCTATTAAATGACCCATTCTTTTGAGGTCGGATTTTGATATAGATCAATTGTAAGTATGTAATTTTCGTCTTGAAAAACTTGCCATTATTTAGATGAAAAGAAAAATAAAGGGAAAAAGTTAACTCAAATACCCGGCATGGTTTGTTTGACTTTTCCTTAAATAAATACTCGGCTATTTTGATTTTCTTAATCACAAAAAGCAGAATCTACCTTAATTTAGGATTGGGATATTTCCTATTAATTCATCCTCATGGTCTCCACTCTCCCATCACATCTTATAGAGGCTCTTCCTCCTATCCTTTTCATTCGATTCCTTCCCCAACCTCCCACTGCTTCACCCTCACCTCTCTCTCTCTCTCTCTCTCTCTCTCTCTGTGAGAGGCTCCATTACAATTTGCAGATGGTTGGCCTCGGATTGAGTTCAGGAAAACCTTGTCACTGTCAAGAAAACTTTATCTGACAGCATTTGCACGTGGAGGTGGGGCTAAGTTAAGGACTGGGAGCAGTGGGGACTTTCTCACATGGGAAGACACTCTTGCTGTTACAAGCAGAAGCTTAGGAAAGGCCTGTGGTCACCTGAGGAAGATGAGAAGCTGCTCAACTACATCACCAATTATGGCCATGGCTGTTGGAGCTCAGTTCCCAAACTAGCAGGTGAGGCATCACTTACCAGTCAACTTCACGATAAAGAAGCTTCCTTCTTCAAATTATGTGTTCAAGCTCAAGGCTATGTAAATTAGAGGGCAATAAAAACTAAAACTTCTTAGGTTCTCTCTGTATGTAATGATAGGTTTGCAAAGATGTGGGAAGAGCTGCAGACTGAGATGGATCAATTACTTAAGGCCTGACTTGAAGAGAGGTGCATTTTCTCAGCAAGAAGAGCACCTCATCATTGAGCTTCATGCTGTTCTTGGCAACAGGTACATATTATCATTCCATGGCAAATTTCCAGTTTTTCCCTTCTTTATTTTGGGGGGTTCTTTTGAGAATTTGGGGACAAACTAAATCCAACTCATGCGTGTATAATTCACTGGGCGTTACAATTTATCCAGATGGTCTCAGATTGCAGCTCAGTTACCAGGAAGGACTGACAATGAGATAAAGAATTTCTGGAACTCTTCCCTCAAGAAGAAGCTGAGACAAAGAGGGATTGACCCCACCACTCACAAGCCCCTCTCCGAGGTTGCTGACGAGGATGATCATCAAGACAAAGAAAAGCTAATCATACCAAATATCACCCAACAAAAAAACAATGATCATCATCACCAGAAATCATCTACTACCACTTCATCATGCAAGAAACCAGCCCTCTTTGAAGCAGCATTAAACAATAATGATCTCAAAGTTCATCATCAGCAGAATTCCCTTGGATTTCCTGCTAGCTCAGAGATGAGGCCTTATTCTGAGATGTTCATGAAAGATTTCACTTTCCAGCAGCTGAGCATGAATTATGGGACAAGTCTTGGGCTTTCAGCTAGTCTGCACCAAAGCAGCAACGCTCTTTGCTTCCATCCAAGGTCATCATCTGAAAATATAATGTCTCAGTTCAGTTCAGATATGAGCACACCCAGTATCATCTCGCCCACCATGTCGAGCTCAAGCACTGCCATCCCAGGAACTTCGGCTCGTGTAAAGCCTTCCATTAGCCTTCCCTCGGATGCTGCTTTCATGGTCAACAATGGAGTTCAAAGTTGGGAAGCATCATCCGGTAATAATGATTGTAGCAATGGAAATTCTAACGGCAATGGATTGGTAAGCAATAATAGCAGCATCAACAACACCGCTTTCTTTGAGAGCAGCAACTATTTCTCATGGGAGCTTGGTGAGGATACCAATACCAGCAAGTTCGAAAAGCAAGTCCCCTTCCACCACGCCATGGGAAGCAATTCAACAGAAGAAAACAACAGTAAATGGTCTGATTATCTCCAGCTGCCCATCTTGTTGGGAAGCATGACACAGAACAACAACGAAGCCTCTCATCATCATCAACCGGTCTCACACTTCCAAACGATGGATGGGTCGAACAACATTCCTAGTTGGCAACAGAAACATCACCAACAAGCCAATCCGGACACTATTGTTGCTGCTGTTCTTGGTCAAACTCTTTAGCTCCTTCCTCATAAACACAGAAACCCCATGAAATTGTGAAATATGGTTAGAGAGGTGTGTGAATTCATAGTTCTTGTTTTGTTTCTGTAAATGAGTCTCAAAGACACAGATTCTTCTTTTCCCTTGCATTCCTTTTTTCCCCTTTTGTTACAGAAGATAGGAGATTAAACTGAGCCATGCCCATATGTGTTGATATGTGTCCATTCTGCATGAAATTATATTCAGATAATAAGGCTTCTGTTCTTGGTGTTTCTTTGCATGTCCATCATATTGTCTCATATTTTTCTGGTCTTCTCCACAGTTGTAATATTCTCGTTTGGGTGTCCAATAGTGAATTTCTTATTCTTTTTGTAGCGTTAATCAGTACAATTAGAAAAAAAGAAGACCTTGGCTTTATGGTTCCACATCATTTCATTAATCCCGGGAGACAACGACCCTCTTCGTACAACATCCTTTTCATCTTTTGGCTTCCTGGGACACCTTCGCCACTATCTTATTATTCATCTCTCTCTCCAGTCGATCCCCTTCACATGGAAAAATCCCACCTTGATTTGCTTGTTTTTCTCTTTTTTCTCTTCTTGTCCTCTGGGGAAAAAAAAAAGAGGGAGAGAAGAACAGAAATAAATGAGCATTTCAAACTTCCTAAAAAGAAAAAATAAAGCCTACAAATTGGTAATCGGATGGGCGTCGCATCGTTGTCTCCCTGAAGATGGTGATGGCCTTTTCACCTTTTCACAATCTTTAAGTCATTTCGCCTCCCCTTCGCGGTGTGACAGTTGAATGTTATAGAGTGTGCATCAATTGCATTGAGCAGACAAGTGATAAGTTTGAACTCAACTCAATTCGAAAACTCGACACTTGAAATTCTAACTCGAAGTACACCGACTACTGTTTTCCCTACTTGAACTCGATCAGACACAAAGCTTGACATAATTAAGCTCGATTCGACTCAATTAGAGAAGTATAGAAAGCTCAACATGTTCAAAATTTTTCTTTCCGGATGGAACTCAACTTGGCTCAAATTGCCTACGCTCAGCCTCTTTTGTTTGCCTCTGAAAATATATTAAAGAGTGAAAGCGTAATGACGTAGGAGAAAATGATACCATTAACATTCTTCTAACGTTATCCGTCACCAAAACATAAAAGATCTATATGAAACAATGAAGTACTTGATTAGATTTGTGAGACGATGAGTTAAAGTATCTTTAGTAATTAAATTGGCTCGACAAGCTACTCCAGCTGCTTGAACTCAACCTTGAGCTTGAAAAAAATTGAACCGATCTCGAGTCAGGCGATGAGTCGAGCGTGAGTAGCCCATGAGTGCCTTGAATTGCTGGCAATTCTTTCATTTTTCTTCACATTGTCCTAAATGTATCCCACATTAACGATGATTTCATTGCTCCTTTGTATGATGGAAAAAGGGGGAGATAGGCTAATTACTCGGCACCTCTAGAACCACGGAAAATAGTTGTACACTTAAACTTCATTTATTTCGAGAAATTGAAAGATTTGGAAAATAATTTTTTTTAAATGGTGGCTTATAACGTTTGAAATATATAGTTAATAAAACATATTTTTATTATTGAAAATAATTTATGTTTAAACATTTATGTAAATAATATAAATATTTTTTATTTATACAAGCGATAGAAGTAATTATTTTGAAAAATAATATATTTGAATATTTGTAGGGTTGACCGGCCGATTAGTACCATGTTTCTCAAGTGGACAGGAGGTTGAAATTTCATGGGGGCATTTCCTGATGTGTAGGCATAGAGTGTGTTTAGTAATGTTTTTGTTCTAGAGAATAACCTTTTCGCAAAATTTTTTTTCTATTTCTATCCTGGAAAAATTTATTTGCAAAAGAACATTTTTAACAACTGCTATTTCTAAAGTAGAAAAAATAAAAATGCATTTAACACACAATTAATTTTTCAATTTTTTCTTTCTTGTTCTTATTTCTTTTCTTTTTTTTTCCTTAGCAAGTTCAACCTCACCAGGCATTAGCAAAGCCAAGGCAGGCGAGGCTTGAGCTCACCAGGCATTAGCAATGCCAAGGCAGGCGAGGCTTGAGCTCACCACAATCTAGTAAGGTCAACCCTCGCCCAAGAGCAATGAGGTCGACTCCACCCAGTTGCGATAAGGTTGACCTTATCGGTCGTAGTCCTGGCTGGTCATCGGTCTTCGTCGAGGCCCGCCTGGTTAGAGAAAGAAGAATCCATGTAGAAGGAGCAAAAAAAGTTATTGTGAGAAATTGTTCCCGAAAATAAGAAATATTTTTTTTTACTTCTAATTTATGTTCCAAATATATTACCTAGCTCTTTTTTTCTATTTTAGAAATTTAAAGAACCAATTGATATATACAAATGGATTTTTGTTCTTTCTCTATTCTCAGAAACAAAAGTATAGAACAATAGAGAAATATAGATCCTTGGAAACTCATGCGAGGCAAGGAAGAGAAATGTAAATATGCTTTTGGGACAAAGATATTCAACCTTCTTCCCTAATTACAATTAACAGAGTTCTTTCTATATTAGCATCTCTCTCTTTTTTGGATGCTATAAAAATAGCAGACATGTCGCTGTGGGACAAGAAATAGCGAAAATCAGATTACTAATAAAGAATAAAACAACACGCAACAAAAAATGGAATATGAAAGGTCTATTGAGTAATCAATAATTATTGTGAATTTCAATTTAGAAGGTAAGCTATTTATTTTTGTCCAGCTATAGCTGTGTACGGCTCTAGAACTTTATTCCTTACGACTTATTCCATCACCGGACTTGAATGATTTTATTGGGCTTCGTCGTCTATCTGGTTTTTCAGCTTAATTAATATTTGCAATTTGGACGAAGTAATGGTGGGTCACCATCCATTCTCTATTGGGCATGCCAAGCAACCTTCGCATCTCTGCATGTGCGCACATCAATAAAACAAAAGAACAAAAAGGATTTCTGGCATTGGTCTGTCCCAAGAAAACATCAACAACATCAGCAAATAAGGAAGTTGCTGATGATGTTATGTGGGAAAACATGCACAGAGTTCAACGTCTCGAAAGCATGTGAACCAAATTATTGAGTGAGGGCCGGCTGCGGCCCTACATGCTACAAATAATACACCAAGAAACCGAAAAGCAAAAATAAAGTTAAGAAAAAAGACAGAAAATGAATGCCAAATTGAAGGGTTATGAATGAATTGATTGAAAAGTTCTAAGTTCAAATAAGATGCTTTGTGTCCATAGAAAACAGTCGAGATGAGGGTTTTGTCACACTGTACTATTAAAGAAAGGTGAATAAAATAAGGTTTTGAGAAAGTTCATCTATCTTATTCTTCATCTCCTTGTCATGCTATGCTATCACATGCTGTGTTCATTTCTCATATACTCCGAAAGAAATTTAAAAAAAAGGGTTCTCTTATAAAGATTGTGTTATCGAAGAGTTGAAAAATGAAAAATGAAAAACAAACGGTGCATGCTTGATTAAATTGATCGGGTCATGCAAGAATAGAGTTCGAGTCCATTGGTCCATCAAGGTAACTTAGCTACATACGTCACCGTACTTCCACTTGACACGTATTGGAAGGATAAAGGAGTTCATGCAAGGACCATGTGCTTTATTAGGCTTGACCGTGGCAAAATTGACTCGTTAAAAAATATAATGATATAGGTAGACCAACTAGAAATAGCGAGACTTCCCCTCGTAGTCTAGGGCAAATGAGTCTCTTAGGGATTTAAGAGTTATGGAGAAGCATATGATCCCTGAATATAGTTATCAAAGAAGACTTCAACAAAAATGTTTGAATTTTTTACGTAGTGATATATTCGCTAAAAAAATATCTATACTTATCTGTAAGCTTTTGTTAATGATGAGGAATCTTGTAATAATTCTCCAATAATTCAAGACAAATGTCAACTCTGCCACACAATCATTGCAGCTTTTCTTCCGTAGACCTGTTGCTGCAATTCTGACCTTTTCTTTTCGGTTAAAAAAGCTGCTCTAATTGTGAAGGTGTAAAGCCAGACACCAGCACGGTTTCTAATTTCTCTAGAAATTTCACAACATTAATGTTCATCAACTCGGGACAAGTCCCAGAACATCGACGGACCATTGTATCAGAAGTCTCAACTTATTTAACATTGACCATGTGAGTTTGGATTCCGAGTCCTTTTTATACGTAGCGATTAGGGGACATCCAAAATTAATTTTTTCGTGCTCGATTAGTGTATCTTCAAAAAGTATGATTGAAACATTGGTCATTTACTTTGATGTCAAGAGATTTCAGATAAATCACTTTGTTGACCCCAAGAGATTATGTTGAGCCACCAACATAACATCTGATTTAAAACATTACGGTTTGTCAATGCGCAAAACATGGGTTTAGTTGCTTGCCGACTTCACTAAGCCTTTAAATTATGTAGATTTTTGAACTTTGACGATTGATTGAATTTGAATAAGTCCATTTCGGCTTGTTGCCAAAAAATTATTATATCCAATATGCCACTCCATTGCACATTTCTCTTGCCCAAGTACAGAACTCAGAGTACCATTTTATAATGTATTGCTCCGATTATTGAATATCTTGATTTAAGCACAAGCATGCTTTGGAGCTCTCTTTCTTTCTCTGATCATCAGAAGACAATGCAGGCAAGTCAAAAGCCTTTTGGTGGAGATTACTTGGTTAAGGTGACAACTCAAAAAAGACGGGAGAGTTTTCTTTTTCGCTTCACAAAATGGGCCATGATCTGAGCAAAGGTCTCTATAGAACAGTAAACTCACACAAGAACAGACCGTTTGCCTGTCCCAATCTTTCTTCTCATAAAGCATGCCAATAAAGCATTGGCATTGGCCGATGTCGACATCCAAAGAAGAAATGCAACACCAAGCAACTAATGCGCGATATGATACTATTACGGACAAGAAGAGCCTGATGATGACCACCTTATTCTTCTTTTGTATTTCATGTATGCATTGTTGATCTGTCTAAAGCCAATAGATGAATTGCTCATGGGTTTTAGTAAATGAATGGCAGCAACAGTGACGGCCTACTCATGAAAAACCAGATTGTGGCAAGTTTTGTCACAAGGGTAGGCGCAATCAATGGCCTTGACAGCTGCTCGATCAAAATACCAATCACCAACAGCTAGAGCTATTGCCTGCAGATCAAACAATCTTGTCAGATGCCAATTGGCAAGAATGAAATCTTGCTTTTCTTATGTATAACAAACGTAAGACAAGAATCTGAGGCTCTGAGTTTCATAATAAGCTGCACTATAGGCAGATTAGCTAGAACTTGAGCTGCAGTGCACCTTGTTTCCTATTGTAGGCGAATCATCGGCAAACCATGTGTCCTGCCTCTCAGACTGGCAGTGAGCAAAACACGAATTTAGGAAAAGGCCATTTTGTCTGGAGCTGGAAAATCCTCTTATTGTATTCAGCATCTGATTCCTAAAGCCTGCGCACCAATCAAAGAAAAGGCTCAGCAAGAAATTATCGAGATGATGGATTAGAAATAGAAATTCTCAGAAGATAGTTGGACAATGGAAGTCACCTTGCAGAAACTGAATCTGTGACCTGGAGCACTTTGCATGGTCTAATGTGCATTGACGCCAATATCCATGAGGATCAGCTGATGGGGGAGCTAAACTTGCTTGCAGCTGATTCATGATACGAAGAGTCACATGGTTCGTTCATTATTAATGCCTATTCGAGGTAACTTACAGGCAGATTAGAATTTCACGTTCTACAGGTTGAATTTTATGCTGAAATAACCCATTACCTGCCAAGCATCATAGGCTGCATTGAGAAGAAACAGTGGCGTTTTGATGCTGCCGATCAGGTTTTGCGGGAAGAAGCACTGAAAAAGATTCAAGCAAGTTGGTGCAGTTGAAATCAATTATGTTGAGCTTTCGAAGTCAGCCTTATGTAAGCAAAGAAACAAAGGAGAACACTGGAAGAAGTCATACCGATGTTGGATCGAGATGGTTAGTACACACGCGCGGAAGATTTTTGTTCACCCCCTATGATTTCCACAGTAGTAAGTCAGATGATCCGTATGAAAAAGAGTAGTAAGGCAGATAGAAAGATCCATATTGTCAGGGAAACATGGAAGCATACCTGCAAATTAACCACACCACTAAACATGTTTCTGAGTGTGTGGCCTCCAGAAACATCAGCCCTGCAGTTCCGGAGGTGTAGCACAGAGGCATGTTTCAAAGATTTTATTCAAGCAATTTATCAGAGATGAGTGGAGTAGAATGGCCAGGAGCATTGAAGTTACTTACGCATCAAGGAACAGTCCAGCATCACTCAAGCATTTAACTTTTGTTGATCTAGGAAATAAATCCCGAAACTCATCACAATGCAATATAGATGCCAGGCCTCCAGCAGAGCACCCAGAAAGAAGAGCCTGAAAATGAGAGACCATCACAACAGAATCAAGCCAATTCTTGTAAAGCAAATGAAGATATAAAGAGGGAAAATGTAAATATGTCAAATGCCCAAACCTGCTTGGCATAGCGCATGCCTTTCGCCATCAAATCTTCCATAGCAGCTAACCATATGCGTTGTCCTCGAAACTGCAGCTGGGCAACCTAAACAGAATCATCAAAAGACTTATAATGATGCCAACCTATTAAATCTAGCTGTGGGAAAAGATAATGCCCCAAGAACTGACTTTGCAAATACTAGACATGTTCCATGGACATTTGGCAAGAGAAAAGCAGTAATCTATGTTAAGTTTCCTCTCCTATTGATTTTTCCAGACTTTATGGATCAAATTGGCACGAAAACTTTAAGGCAAAAAGTGTAGGACAAATTTTGCATAGAGTTGATGATCGCTTGGACATACATTAAAGAACTGACAACAAAGAAGGCAGATACATGCTTTACAGGGTGATCCACTACACATTGAGAGAAACTGTATTCCTAGAACCATTATGTAACCCAATTATGTAGTCCATGGACCCTATCATGAACCAGATTATCTTGACATGTTAGTCTTTCGTCAGTAGCTCTATCTTTAAACAACATGGGAAGTGCATTTTGTTTTAAGAATGCCCCGGTAACACTAACCTTATCCTCGCTGTCCCCAGCAAATGAGGCGCCATCACAATAACGGAGCTTCACTCTGTTCCAGTTGAAAAAATCTGCAATCGGCATAACAGAATGCTGAGAGACTGCTTAAGTAGTCAAACAACAGGTGGAAAAGCCAGCAATGTACAGCAGAAAAGTTCAGATAGTACCAGGATTCTCTTCAGCTTTATTGCTCAGTATTCCTGTGAAAGGAAGCTGCTTTTCCATATATGTAGATGATCCACGCCTAGTTTTCTTGCGGTAAACGCAAGATCGAATATTATTACACCATCCTCCACCCTGCCACAACAAGCATTATATCATCAAGTTGCTACCGAAAGCATCAATTCAATTAAGATGATTGATGCAAAAATTTCTTAGGTATTCGCTATTTGGCTTAGACAGAAATCAACAAGTTTGTGGCAGATAGCTGCTACATTGAGTCTGTCAAAAAATGTGTATGACAACAATAAAGCTTCAAGATTTTCCATGATCCTGATCTAAAATTTTTTCGATTGGCTATGGCCTAAATTCAATCAGCCATGGCTGCTTCCTTTTATCAAACATAATAATGCAAAGACAGTGGATTCAACTTTAGCAAAAATCAGTAAAACCAGGAACATCCTTTTGGTACCATTATAAGTAGAAAATATAAAGATAGGTGGCAGACCTCCAATTGAATGAGCCAACTGTTGGCTCCCAACCCCTGTCCTCGGTGCAAATGATACCCAGGTAAAGTTCCATCCAGACAGACTAGAAGATACAAAGGACGGAGATTAGGCCAAATATGGGATTAGTCTCATCACTTCAGTGACTCGGCCAAGAGCAGATATAATAGTGCCCCCACCAATGAAGTGCATCACTGTATTGGCAAGGAAGTAACAAGCAGAATAACATTTGGCCAGTAAATGGATGAGTCTAACAATATTTGAAGGTGAATGCAAACCAACTGGTGTAGGATTTAGTCAGTTGCTAGAAGGGATTGCAAAAGAAAAAGGCAAAAACACATAATAAATGCTCAGGGAGATAAAAGAAATACAAAAAAAGAAAAACACAACAAAGTATAGAAATGTTTCATGAGTATTATGACCAAGGAGAATGAACCTAAGCTAACCATCTAAGTCGTGTACTAGATTTAGCTGCTTAGTTCAGTTAGATGTAACGAATACAACGAAAAAATACACCACATAAAGAGAGTGTAGTAAAAGGAATCGGGATTCCTGAACGTATGCACCAGTCACAAGGCCACAAGAACTCAATTGGCAACCAAACAGAGACTAAAATCTACAGAATCTGATGCTAATTTTATTTAATTTTACAATAAACATGAGAATTAGAACGGAAAAGAAATGCAAATCCATCAAATGCAAGAACAGCAAAAGAAGTACCATCCAGCATGAGGACAAGAGATGAACTAAAAGTGAAGGGAAAACAACATAGCAGGAAAATCGGTGCAAAAATGGCTGAAAGAAGTAGATGCTAACAGCAATCACCTGCTCCTTTAGCTCCAGCACTCCGAATGAGAGTGAGTCCAACCATGACTGGATTACTTACTTGAGAAACTCCATAGTATTCCAAATACGGAAGCTCTGTTCCATTGAAATGAAGAAGCTCAGCCCCCACAACCATATCCCAAGAAACCACTCCTATGACGACCCAAAACCAGAAAATGTTCATTTTCGTGCTGTCTCTGTTCCTGACTCTAGAACCCATATCAAAACAAGATGGTGGAGAGACAATATCAGCAAAAAGCTCCAAACTTTGCTGGTATAAGTGCACGAACTTAGTGCATTTTAGCAATCTCCCAAAAGGGAATCAATGTTGTTTACGGAAAGAAAAAACTTATTGGGTCTTGAAGTAGCTGCTAAGTACGTCTCTGATAGAGAGAGAGGTGGGAGGGAAGGAATTTTGTGGGAAGAAGAGAACAGCATAGTATTCCCCGGCTTTTTAATATAATAATGAAAAAAGTAAAATGTATCTGATTGTACCTTTGGAATCTTGTGTTGGATTCAGCTGAGTAAAATAAAAGCTAATCTGACAGCCACAGTTCTTAATGGTGTTTAACGGACGAATTAATGATCTCAGGATGCGGATCTGCTCAAGTCAAGAGGAGTTAACACTTCTCATTTATTTTCGCTAATCAATCTATCTCACCTTGCTATTAGACAGCAAGGGATTTGAAAGGGCCGAAAATCACGATCTTCTTTCACTTTCTTAGACTTTCTAAGATCACAATCCATCTCGAGAAACCTATGTTGTTGCGGATGGAATTTGTTAAATCATACACATTACTCACCCAATTCATACTAAGCACGAATGAGAATTGCGAAAAATAATTCTATGCAATATTCGGCAAACTTTCGGTATCAAAGCTAATGTTTTCATTAATGAAGATGGTTGGAGGGTTCTTTTTTAACACAACATGAATAGGTACATCATATGAATACACATCAATCGTATTTTGGATTTTTGCGTCACGATCTCTTGTTCACCAGAACATCACGGCAGCCCAACCTTCTTTTTTTTTTCAAGGCAAGAGAAAAAGACTTCGGCATTTCAGTATGAAAAGGCTGCTGCGGACGTGCCATTTTCCAATTATGTTCAAAATCTCTAATTAGACTCTGCCGACAAGTAAGAGAAGGTGAGGGAAGCTTTAATTTCAGACCTTGGAATTTAGTAGCCAAGATTGGGAAAGGCAAGTCTCGAAAGACAAAGAGCTTTCTCTTTCACCTTGTGGCCCGAGGCACCAACTTTTGAGCTGGCCCTGGTCCATACATCTCGCCCCCGCAAAGTTGCTAATTGACGTTGCACATGAAATGCGTGTGGCACCAATTCACTCAATTTCCAAACTCCTTTGCGCTTGCACAATTCAGATCATCCTCGCAGCTTTGCGGTGGGATACCCCTGAATTAAGCATGTCGTTACACCTAAATTCGCCATACGTTATCTTGTGGCTGATGAGTCCGCGCAATTTGATGGGCCCATGCACTAATATATTGACATTTGCGGTTGATCGCAGTGGTCTAATTGTAGGATCCACGAGGGGGGCCTTTGTTGACAAATATGGGAATTCTAGATATCATTATCGTAACTCTTACTATATATTACTCTTTTCTTGTGATCTCGTACCTTAACAAAATTCCATTTTTTTCCCCTTTATTCTTTCAATCTTTACGAGCTTTGATTTGACAAAAGGCAGAGTTTTCAAGACATGCTGCCCCAACTATGAAATGGGCATCCGCATTGAAGAGCTAAACAACATCTACAGAAAAGGTTCATAAATCCACAAGCCATGTACACTTCCGAAAAGGTTACCGTCTCGATAGACCTGTAGATCAAAATTGTACTGTTCATTTCGATCATGTTTCCTCCGAAGCATGAGGAACACTTTATATCGATTCATACGTTCGATTATCCGAACGTGACGGGAGAGATATCATTAACGTGAATCCCTCTGGCAATTGGAGTGAAATTGAGGAGCTGAACGAGCACCGGGGTAAGGGTAATTTGATTTGGCGAAGAAATTGGCGCGCGCGGGAAAGGGAGGAGGCCACGTGTTCACGTGGAGATTGACATGAGGTTAGGCACGCACGTGAGCGCTTGGTCCCATCATCACATGCAAACTCTCTCTCTCTCTCTCTCTCTCTCTCTCTGTGTGTCTCTGTCTCTCTCTGTAGTGGGTGTAGCTGGATCCCAACGCAGTGACATTGAATTGAATGACGCGAAATCTACCGTCTTTGTCGGTCGGACATGTCTCCGTGGTCGACAACTGTGCCTGAGCGACGGGTTGTTGCGTCACTGTCGCCGTCGTCACTTTCTCTCTCATCATAGTTTTTATCCCCTCCTCCCATTGCCGTGCGGGGGACGATTCGGTCGAGGTCGACCCATTGATCATCATCATCATCATCATCATCATCATCATCACTTCAGAGACCGCTTGTCACGTGGGTTAAGCTCGTGACCAGCCCAAGAAGGCTGACGGGTCGCTTCGTCTTCTTGGTCCTGTCCTTAACGGGCTTCGTCGCTCCAGGCGAAGCAGGAGCTTGAAGGGTCCATAAGCCCACGGTGGCAGAGAGCTCCATTGATGGGCTCCATCAAGAGCTCCACCTACGGACCGTGTGAGGATGGCCCGTCCGCTTCCACGTCGTGATCCCACGTGCGGCGCCGCCCGCACACGCTAGCAAACCAGGCGGGAATCGGAAGGGAGCAGAGCGAGTCCATCTCGAGCCTCCTCCGGTTTCTCAGTTTCTCTTTCGCCTCAACTCAGCACAGCTCTTGAGAGATTTTTCTTTTTGTGTGGTTTTTGTGGGGGGATTCGGCTTCCCCTCTGTCTTCGTCCTCAAGATGGGTATAAAGGTGGGCTCATCTTTTTGCCCTGCCGATTTCTTCCTCTCTCGAGTTTTTCCCGTTCTGGGGTTTACCCATTTGAAAGATTCGTAATGCTTTGTAGGGTTTAACAAAGCTGCTGGCTGACAACGCTCCCAAGGCAATGAAGGAGCAGAAGTTTGAGAGCTACTTTGGCCGCAAAATCGCCATCGATGCCAGCATGAGCATCTATCAGTTCCTTGTACGCTCTCCCTCTCTCTCGCTCTCTTTAACTGGTGTCTGTCTATTGATGTTGCTTTGTGCGCGGATGTGTGATTGACGTTGCGGGTTATGCTTGGAAATTTCAATGCTTGCAGATTGTTGTGGGTCGGAGTGGTACTGAGATGCTCACGAATGAGGCTGGCGAGGTAACGAGGTAATGCTATCAATTTCCTGAGGGAAGTTCTGTTCTTTTTTGCCAATTCCGGATTTTCGGTTGGTTATTTTGATTTTATTACCTTTCAATTGTCTTTTCCTTCTTTCAATTGCTGATACCCGTGTCGCATTTTGTGTTTTTGATGGTTATAGCCACTTGCAAGGTATGTTCAATAGGACAATTAGGCTCCTGGAAGCTGGAATAAAGCCAGTGTAAATTCTTCTCACTTGTGCTTTTATATGATTTGGTTTGTTCGCTGGAACTTCAATTTGTTTTTGTGTTAATTGCTGAAGTTGGCTCTATTATGATCTGTCTTACTATGAAAATCAGCTACGTTTTCGATGGGCAACCTCCGGACCTGAAGAAGCAAGAGCTTGCAAAACGGTATCAGCTCCCATAGGCTGCAATCTTTTGATTTCTGTTGACATAGACACGATCCCATCGATGATCATTTTCTTTTACTTTTGGCTATTGATGATTGCAATTGAACCTTTGATGTAGCTATTCAAAGAGGGCAGATGCCACAGAGGACTTAAATGAAATCAAGGAGGCATGTCTTTTCTTTTAGAAATCTCTTTTAATCCTGTTATTTTCGTTCTTTCAATCGTTTGTTTCGTAATGTAGCTCAATTGGCTTGTCGCATGATTTTTTTTGCATTTGCAGATTGGAAGTAAGGAAGACATTGAAAAATTCAGTAAGAGAACAGTGAAGGTAGGTTACTGGTGTGCATTTCTTTCCCTGTGTTATGTGTACTAAGTTCATGAATCTAAGTCCTCCAAATAGTCTCTATTGGACTTCTCATTTCATACGTCCACAAGAAATAGTGGAACTGTACTACTGGACTAGAAAATTCACAATTTTGCGGGATTGTCATGTGTTGATAAATTTCTTATGTATGTCCTACAGGTTACAAAGCAGCACAATGAAGATTGCAAAAGACTCTTAAGACTCATGGGAGTCCCTGTCATTGAGGTTTCATTTCTTAATAGTTGACAAGTAACCAATGCCATCTCCAAACGGCAAATAGCATGAATTAATTAAACCTGTGGTAACAGCTCTTCCTGTACTTTAGGCTCCTTCCGAAGCGGAGGCAGAGTGTGCTGCACTTTGCAAATCAGGAAAGGCATGTATTTTTTACATGATCATATTAGAGCTGGTTTCTTTTGTACTTTTGATGTCGACTACCATTTTTCTGCGTGAAGTTCTATCTGCCTTTGCTTTTTTTCAGTTCCTCGTGTCTTAAGCTCTTGTTGATGAGTTTCAGGTGTATGCTGTGGCTTCTGAAGACATGGACTCCCTCACCTTTGGAGCTCCTAGATTTCTCCGTCACTTGATGGATCCCAGTTCAAGAAAAATTCCTGTTATGGAATTTGAAATTGCAAAGGTAGTAGAACATCTAACTAAAAGTTGATGTCTAATTGTTTGTCTATAACAGTATAGTCAATATCTCTATCTTTTGTCTCAAAAAGTGTATCTCTAAGAGGCACTGAGGTGATGCCAACCCGTGTATAAATCATTTACGAGTTGATATCTCTTATTCCTTTTGCTGTTTCATGGGGAATTGGTTCTTCCTATATAGATTCTGGAGGAGCTAAATCTGAACATGGATCAATTCATTGACGTGTGCATCCTATCTGGATGTGATTATTGTGAGAGTATTCGAGGTATAATGGATTTTGGATCAAGTTATCCTGTTTCATTCTTTTACTTGGATTGAGGAATTTAGCTTTTTGTGTGATGGTGAATCTATATAACAGGTATTGGTGGTCAGACTGCTCTGAAGCTCATCCGTCAACATGGCTCAATAGAAAATATACTGGAGAACATAAGCAAAGAAAAGTGCGTTACTTTTTCATGTTTTATGTTTATGTTTCTAATTGGGCTTATATTGATTAGATTCTTGATGAACAGTTTATTATGATTTTCTTTAGTGGCCATGCTTTGTCTTATGAGCCTATGTTTGTCGTGGACGTGCACTTTTTTGCTATTTGATATTGCTCAGATTGCATCCTGCAAATCCACACAATTTTCTAACCACTTGGAGTTGTTTTGCTCTCATAAGGAGGCACTTAAGTGTCCTTCCTCATTTCTGATACGTTTGTTTTTATTTTTTATTTTTTTGGTTCTTGTGACTTAGGTATCAAATACCAGATGACTGGCCATATAAAGAAGCCCGGAAACTTTTTAAAGAGCCCTTGGTCTTTGTAGAAAATGAGGAACGTGAACTCAAGTGGAATGCTCCTGATGAGGAGGTGAATGATCTCTTTAGCTTGTAACATCTATTCTCATTCTAGTGTGTTTTCTAACGAGTTTTCATGATTTAGGGGCTAATTTCTTTCTTGGTGAATGAGAATGGATTCAACAGCGACAGGGTAACAAAGGTATGATTGGGAAGTTTTTCAGAAGTCACCTTTACTTCATCCACAGGAAAAAAATGATGCATTACTCATGTTGACTTCATTGATTGAGCTAGGCCATAGAGAAGATTAAGGCTGCCAAGAACAAGTCATCACAAGGACGGTAAGCAATGCTTAGATGACTGATATTTTGGTAATTGTGCTTCTCTTTTAAAGCCTAAGATGACATTTTCTTGTACAGTTTAGAATCCTTTTTTAAGCCAGTTGTCAACACTTCTGCACCAATTAAAAGGAAGGTACTGTTCCTGCTCAATACATTTCAACTCTCGACCTCAACCTGGTTATATTCCTTTTTAATTCACTCCTGTTGTGTATATGGAAGGGCTTTCTAATATAATTGCATACCACCATGAATATTTTGTCTATGATCAGAAAGTAGATATAAAAGGTCTGGGCTTTACATTTGTGTCATTATTTTCCTTTTTGTGGGTTAGTGGTTCATTATTTTCAGCACATAGAGGCGACTGTAAGCAGGCTACTGAGCATAGTTGCTACCTTCATCTTACCGTTGCTTTATTTGTAGGAAGCTAACTCAACGTTGCAGAAATAAAAGCTCCATTGAACGGTTGCATGTGTTTGGAGAGTAGAGAGGGAGTATCATTTCCAAGATATAGATATTAGCTTTCCTCTACTTAGAAATGAGTGGTGACATGTATGGTGGAGAACTTTATGTTCTCACAGCATCCCTTGCAATGTCGTATTCAATTTTTGTTAGCTCTTCTGTGCTGCAAAACTCTTGATGTTGTACAGGAGACTCCTGAGGCTGTAAAAGAAAGTGCCAAAAAGACCAAGGCTGCTGGTGGTAAGAAGAGGAAATAGCCAGCTCAGCTTACTCGCTTTTGCAGACTAACAAACTAACTAACGAGGTGACTTCATTTTTCCCAATATTGTTATGACTAACTAAAGCAGATATTGATAACAAAATCTCATACTGACTGAATTTGTCTGCTTCGCAGTTTGCTTGAGGACATTGTTCAACGCTCTGGTTTGGCATGCCTTTCCGTGCTATCAAAGAACCACACTATGTAAATTTGTAGGAGGAAGTGTTTGTTGTATCCTGCAAAATGCAATCTACTCGCCAAATCTGTGTACACTATGCTTTGTTTCAGTGAGAAATCTCGTTTCTGACGTTTTGTGTACTGTAGTTCATATCGTCACGATATATGCGGCTTCTTCAGTAGGCATGTCAATGATTAAGTTAATATACTATAATGGAAAAAAGATGTATAAGTCGGTGGACTGGCAAAACTGCAAATGAAGTGGGTTATCTAGTTTGGTCTTGTTGTTCCCTTCGCTTGGGATTTTACTTAAAAAGGCTTGAAGAGATTCAAGCACCATGCGAACTGAAGAAAGGTGATAACAACTTGATCACGTCCTTGTCCTGGACCTAATTAATTAGGTGAAGTTGGTTTGCCAGGCTCATAAATTTTATGAGCAGGTATGCAAGCGTCCACTTGGAGATTACACTTTATGATCTTTCTGGTAGAGCAGAAGATTCTGCTACACTCATGCTGATCCTAGTGTTTAGTTGAGGATTGGAGGTATTTTAGGTTTGATCATAGATAGAGATAATCCGTTGCTGAGTCATCGCTAGACAGTATCGGGCCGGCACACCTGTGGTTCCTGAACTATCCGGTAATGAAAAATGTCACGAGCATTTTGTTCCGTACACGTACTCTAATCTTCAACTTCATTAACAATGGATGAAGTCTTGTCGTTTCATTTGATGAGAAGTTTGACTGATCAATTTCAGTGGACTTCAACCTGGAACAAGAAGGTGAGGACCTGAGGCAGCCGTTTGTTCCTGCTCTCTTGCCCTCTTTCCCAGTTAAAATCCTTGCAAGATTCTAGCGACGCCAGTGACCATTTGTTAAGCGTGACAACGGTAAAACAGATGGTCAAAATCAGTCATGTCACGTCGATCAGTCAATGACTGCTGCTCCATATGATAAACAAACTTTTACGAGAGGGAGCAGACATTATGGAAAGACAACAAACATTCGGCACGGGGAGCATCCCCTTCTATGTATCGTGTCGCCGGAATTTGACAGAAGTAAAGAATACACGATGCTCGCAGAGGGTAGCCAACGGCAGGTCATCGATCAAAGGATGGGGCAGGAGTTCCTCTCGTAATCGCAATAACGAGGAGGACAAGGTTCAAGATTGCACATTGGAGGATAGCATGGCGGAAGAGGGCATGGCGGAGGGCACGGTGGAGGGCACGGTGGAGGGCATTTAGGTGGGTCGGGGCATTTCGGAGGGTCGGGCTTTTTAGGAGAGTCCGGAGGTTTTGGCGGTCCGATCGATTCAATCTCTGCGCATCTCCCGCATTTCTTTCTCAAAGCCTTGATCACGCACACCGGATCAACGTCTCCTATGATAGTTAAAGTTCCCTTTTCAGTGTCTAGCGTCATTTCGTCAATACCTGCATATGCGTGTCACAAACCTTGATTTATACGTACTGTCCTCTTCGATAATTTAGTTATCAATCCGGTCAAGGACAACTAGAAAGAAATTACAAACGTGTGTTCCCATTTACACTGGTTTGGGGAGGTGAGTATAGGGAGATCATACCTTCAAGTTTGGCGACCGATTTCATTATATCCTTCTTGTCGTTCCCACAATTGATGGCAACCTTTACTATGATTTTCTGCGATCACGATGCGGCCAGAGAGAGAAAATTAGAAGATGAAACTACATCAACATTTCACGAAGATTGATAAAGAGTAAAGGCAAATCTATGTAGCTTTCTTTCATGGAGAAGGACACGATTTGATTACCTTGGCCATGGATGCAGCAGGGGTGGACGAAGGAAAAATGATCAGCTTCCCCAATTTGCGACACCAGAGGGCCCTTTTTATATGCTTTGCACGACCTGCAAAATTTTATATTTAAGAAGTGAAGGACAGACAAAAGTGTTAGGATTCTGTCTAGGATGACTTTGGATGGCCATACACATTATATTATGCAAGAGGAAGGCTGTGACTTTTCCTCTGAAACAGTACAGTTTTCGGCAGATAGACGCTTACCAAGTTCTTGTTTCCACGCTCTTTTTTTTTTTTTTTGAATCATGGTGTCGACCGAACTTCTCGAGCAAGTGACGTGTTTCTTGTGGGCAAGTCGATGTATAGATTCAATGGACTAGTAAATCAAGCCAATCACATTACATATCGTGTCTAGAGTCCATATCATGGGTCCCAAACGATTTGTTGAAATGTTTGCGATCGGTTCGGTTCTATCGACTAAGTCAAGGCACAAATCACCTGCTCATGTGACCGTGCATGATTGAAGTATGTCTAGTTAGATGAGCCTGTCACCATGTTCGCATGCCATATGTGTCAATCCAAGGACGTTCCTCTCTGGTCATTGGCTGGCGCACACCAAACCCTAGCTTGGAGGAGGCAAGACCCAAAGGAAAATTTGCAATCTGTAGCTCCAGGAGGCGGTGTAGGGGACGAGAAGTAGAGATCTTATGTGGCCGCCCACCCGTTCACTGCCCTTCCAAACTTATCAACATGCTTTTATTTCACTTACAACATGATCCTATCTCAAGTTTAGGGAGAATGAGATCCTTACTAGTTTTCGCAACCCTAGTTTTCACTTCGATCCTTAATTCGGCATACATCGTTTACACCCTAATGACTTAGGCGTGCGTCGACAAAGTTACACCATCCAAGAAAAGATGTATATACAAATGCAGGCTCAAAATTGTTGATCAAAATTAATTGGGAAAATTGTCTAAACGGTCATAAGTTCATTGTGTTTATGCCAAATTCAGAGTTAAACCTTTTAATTGTGCTGATTTAATTAAAAATATTTTTAGCGATTTACTAATTTAGTTATTCTAGACAATTTTAGTTAGAAATCCCTGAGGTTAGCATGGTAGGCGCCGATGTTGATAATTAAAAAAAAAAAATTTCCTTTCCAGATTACTGTTCAAGTTTTCATCTTCTTCTTTCATCGTCGTCCATCTTCACCCAACGTAGAAGCCAAAATGGGGAATCAATCTTCGTCTTGCTTTGTCCTCCTTCGTTGCCTGGAAATGCTGTCGAGCTCGGCGTCTGCGAGATCTCAAGCTGGATGATTGCGAGCTCCGCCGCAGCGTCGAGCTCGCGTCGCCAGATCTGGAGGGCTCAAGCTCCGTCGTGGCATGGTGTTGGTCTAAAAGTCTAAAAACGGTTTGGGTCTTCTGATCTATATCTTTTGAACTCGTTGTGCTCCCCGAAATCGACTCGCCATTTCCTTTCTTCTTGTTATTTTTCCTCTTTTCCATGAACCCACTGTCTAAGACGACTGACGCATGAGTTTGTAATCGTCTGTTCTTGAAAATCAACTCGAGTTCGACGAGTTCGAGTTCGCCGCATCCTAGTTGAAGTGCTAATGCAAGACACTCTAACGCAAAGCACTCCCAGCATATCCGCGAGAAAGAAGTCTGCATCTTCTGGTTTGATGCACCCCGATCCACTTTTCTTAGATATTGAAGAGAAAGCGTGAAGGTTGATCAAGGGAGATGATGAACGGCGAACACAGAAGAAAAGCAAAAGAAATGAGAAAATTTTTATGAGAAAATGATGCACAATAGGACAGTTTTAGTATGTAAGACGATCAGCACTTATTAGACCGCTACATCATTAATATTTTTTTTTTATCAAAATTGATCAAAATGACCATATTAATAATTAATAAAAAAATTGTAAGGTTAAATTGGCACGATTGAAAAATTGAGAACTAAATTAGTACGGAATACAATATATGTAGCACTTTTGAGGCAAAATTTCCAAATTAATTGATGGATGGGCCAGCTAACAATGGGACAACAAATTAATAATCTTTGTTTAAATTGCTACTTATATACAAAATGTTAATTTCATCTCTAGTCAGATTTCTTTGGTCCCCCCCCCCCCCCCCCCGGAACCACCACCACCAACCCAAAATCATTGCCAGCATTTCTATTTTGGAAGGCAACTAATTTTAGTGAAAATTTGCTTAACTCATCGTATGATTAATAAGTGACGTCACTAAAATCAGTGAGATTTGTGCAAAGAAATAATAAATAAAAGAACATGAACAAGCTCCGATGACGTCGTTTTATTTACTCACTTTATAGGCTACAGCAGAATAAACCGAGGAACCCTTCATCTCCCAGAATAGATCTTAAATCCGGGACCAAGCAAGATGAACGTAATGATGTTAACGTTTCCATCGAAGGATGGACTTCCGAGCATTAAACAGATCGTCCATCGTTCGTCAAAGGATGGAGCAAGTGTTGGCGTCGTATTCGCAATAGTAAGAAGAAGGGTAGGGGTGGCACGGAGGGCAAGGAGGGCATGGAGGCACTGGCCAGCACGGTGATGGGCATTTAGGTTTAGGCTTCTCCGGTGACTTTGGCGGTCCGACGGTGTCGATTTCCACACACGTCCTGCATTTCTTTCTCAGGCACGCGACGATGCACACCGGGTCGACATCGCCTATCACAGTTAGTGTCCCCTTCTCGACGTCCATTGATAGTTCAGTGATCCCTGCACATTCATACCATCGTTCACATGCATGATGCCACTGACATCTATGCAGTTAATCCATATGCCAACGTTGTGCTTGTTTCGACCTTTTCAATTATGAATTGTCAAAATGAGCATTGATCTCGTACCTTCGAGTTTGGCGACGGCTTTCAGAACTCCCCTTTTCTCCTTCTCGCCATGGGTGCTCACTTTTATTACGGTTTTCTACGCGATTATGACATGGCAAGACAACAAAGAGATGGCAAAGTTCATCAACGTTTGACGTTCGGAAGGTTGATTTGGTTTTGAGAAACAATAATGTAATATCTCATCTCATGGAGGGAAAAGAGCACATGCCATGCGAAGTTACCTTTGCCATGGATACTCAAGGGGGCGGAGCAATGAACAAAATGAGCTTCCTCGGCTTTTGTGAGAAGAGATGACCCTATTTGTAAGACTTGCATGATGCTGATTAATAGGAGAACAGGACAAGTTTGTAAGGGATTTGTTTAAGGACGACTTTGGTCAATTGCAAGTGGAATGACTTCTATGGTATCCATTGGTGGCCAAGTTCCCTCCTCCTCAGAGGCAACAATCTTATCAGGCTCGAACGGGGGGAATGCCTATCTCTTAATCGAAGATAAAATTGGACCAATAGTCTTTTTGAACGTATCCACATCTACCCCCGTAAAGAATCTCTTCATGAGGTCGAGCACAAACCCGACTCTTCCTTACTCTGGTGGCCACGAGAGGTGTACCTGCCCCTTTGTTGACGTTTGATAGGGAAAATTTTTATACCGAAAAATCAGCTTCCCCCCAATCAAAACCGGTCGAGAGAGAGAGAGAGAGAGAGAGAGAGAGAGAGAGAGAGAGAGAGAACGAGGGTTTGCAATTAGGGTTTTTGATAGGTGAAAAACTAAATTTGAAGGCATGGAGGACAACTGCAAATGTGGAAGGAGGACTGAGACGAGCTCAAGGAGACGGTTTCTCGCATGAGATAAATAATGGGATAAGTGAAATTTGTGTTCCTTTTTTTTGTGTGTGTGGGAATTTAGGTTTTGAGCCGAGGGACTTCACGAGTTGCAGCATGATTACAGATTTGATGTGAATTCCTTCAAATGTAGATAAATAAAAGCAAACTAGCTAAAGAAAAAACTCTTATCGCATAGAAATGGCATAAAGTCAGGTCCATCGCTCTCTTGCTTCATCGGGTGCAAACTTCCCCGTCAATGGAATGAAACTTAGGTTGGGAACTCGCTCTTAACTTCGGTTGATTCGTCAAGGATTCGTTCAATCGCTCTAATTGGATTTGCACTTGTCCTTTTCGCTTCTTGGCCGAGCAATTGAGAAATCCTTGCAATTCTCATGACTTACTCGGGAGGAAAATGATTTTTTGGCAAAAACACAAATGCCACTGCATATTATAAGCTTAACTTACCCAAAAAAAAAAAAAGACAAATGCCACTGCCCAGCAGTAAGAAATTGGCACTTAATTTGGGATTTGGATCACCTGACGTGACGATCCCGACACAATAATAGGGGATCCATTTCCCTTGATTTGATGGTTGTTGAAAGGTACATCAGATTGTTGAGGTGGGGGCAGAATCAGAGTGCCGCGGTAAACTTTGGGAGGTATTTAAAAAAAATCCCACTTGAGGGGTCTTTTGAGTATAAGTCGAATCTTAAGGTTCTTTTCGAACTTTGCATCATCATTATCAATTGAAGGAATGGTGAAAGTAATCCTCTAGAGCGGGTATAACGCATGTGATCTTGGTTGAATGCTTGATGAGCAAAATCTGCCGATTAATATAGAATTGGATTTCGATCAAAAATATACATATAGAATTGGATTGAGCTGTCTAAAGTCTCCGCCTCATAGCACGAGAGAGAGAGAGAGAGAGAGAGAGAGAGAGAGAGAGAGAGAGAGAGAGAGAGAGAGAGAGAGAGAGAGAGCGCTGTCAAGCAACAACTCAAACAACTATGCATCCACCTCACCAAATCAATGGCCAGTCCACACGAGGGTTTTGAAATTGGCTTGAATTAGATTAGATATGTTAGGGAGAAGCAGGTAACAATTCACCAATAATTAATCTAATCTAGGATCAATATGTTCCCAAAACTAAACAGACCAAAATTGACTTGACTCTAGCGATTACCAACATTATATTCCTGCTATACGCCCTGACAATGTGTAAATATCATGCCGAAATGACAAGGAGAGAAAGGCAACAACAACACCGATACTTTACATAAAACAAAATACAAGGAAAATCACGGACTAAAAAAAAAAATTCACTAACCACTAAGAATAGTAGGATACACAAAATATTCTTCTCTAATCACACATTAAAGGCTCAACATCAATAATACAATAATATAACATTACTGGAAGACAATTCAATACATATGGAGCAAGAGAACTCTTATCGCAATTAGAGAATTCGAAGAAGGTTTTCACCAAATATAATTGATATTATCGATTGAGATTGATTAATTTGTAACTCTTGGTCTCACGAATGATAGCCAATTTCGACAACATTTGACCTTCAAATTGGGACTTGGAAGCCCGCTCGCCTTGTCCTCTTCTCCCCCGTGTGCTCTCTCTCGGCGGAACACTACTGTCTCTCTCTTATCTTTTTCTTGCTCATACTCGCACGAAGTAGCTCTACCCTTCTTTTCTTCTTTTGCTTTTTGTCTTTGAGCTTTCCTTTTCCTTTTATTAATGTTAGCTTGGCCCATGAAAGGCGGATCTAGCTACAAATCTTCCCCTTTGTCTCAAGCAAGAAGATCCATCATGCCCGCTTATCTTCTACAAGAGAAGTTTTATCATGGGTACGACTTGGGTCATAATATTAGATCCATTGTCATCAGAATGAGCTTCTTTTGTAATTCCTCTCAGATCCAATGATACTTCACATCAATATGCTTCAATTTTGATGGTAACTAATTTCTCTTATTTAGAAACTTCTGCATCTGCAATAGTTCGTTATCTCATTTGATGATGTCCATATAGTATATACTTTAGTCATACACAAAACAATAGGTTTTTACAATTTTGATTATCACGAAACTATCCCACAAAAGTCATCATGTAACTTGACGTGGACTTTTGAGAGCTAACGTCATGGCATAGTTTGCTTCCAAATAGCAACTCAACTTAGGCTTTTCGTTTCCACAACACAAGCAAAATTTAGAAGTACCTTTAAGATACCTCAAAATCCATTTAACAACGGTCCAATGCTCTTTGTCTGGATTTGAGAATACCTGCTCCGATCACCAACTGCAATAGCACGTACGGTCTTGTACAAATCTGCTCAGAACACCGACGGCAATAGCACATATGGCCTCAAAGAATCTTGTAGATTCAGAGTAACTCTTACATTCCCAACTCAACTAAAAGCCTTTCTCTTTTTATTTAACTTTTGCTTCAGTAACCTCTCCTATTATACTTGCGAAAATTCTAATTACTTGTTCCGAGTGCAACTCATATAGTAAACTATACAACCGAACCTAGAATGTGCAAGATGTGAAGTAATGAAAGTGAGGCGGAGTATTCGGAGCCAAAGGTTAAAGAGGTAGCACCCAAAAAATCAAGGACTTCCTTCAGCTATTCTCTTCTTCAAGTGGGAGCAAACCTGACATTCTCTATTTACCATGCTCTTCGCATATTGTTCTGGAAAGCTTGATGGTTGTTGTTGAGATGTAAATAAAGTTTCTGGAGCATAGTCGGATTGCAATTTGCCCTCTTCTCATTTGAAGCATTGCCATCAATATCAGCTACTTCATCAGCACGCCATAACTTACCCAGGTTTTTTTTTCGAGAGATGTGGGCCTTGCTCTAGCCTCATCATCTCCCTCAATGGAGTTTGCCGGCTGGGAAGTGGCAGCGGTGGGAAGAAATTGGCACAGAGGCTTCGATTGGGTAGGAAATAAAGTTATGGTTGAATGGAGTGTCAAGGATATGGGAAATGTGAGTCGACATTGAAAATACGTACTTGCGAAGGGAGGGTGTATATGGAAACTAGCGATTAGTGTTTTGGAGAGGGAACAAAAATTGAGTTGGAGACGGGTACGGAGAGGACAAGTGAAAGGGAATAGGGTTTTAGTGGGAAAGGAGTTGCAAAAGAAGACCAGCAAAGCTAGGTAGAGAAAGAGCTCTTCAGGGTGAGAGAGAGAGAGCTCTTTCAGTTGATCCATAATTTATCGACTTAATTTTTCAAGTGTATTTGAATTTGTAATCCAATTTCTCAAGTGGACTAGCATGTAATAATTGTTGAGGTTGTCTCATATCGGTAGAAAGCGGTATGGACTATAAATGTGAGGGAAAATTTTATCCTGTAAGTCAACTTTTGGGATGAGAGATGACCTAAACCACCCATATTGAGAATTTTAGATGTATCCAACAAATAATTTAGTCTCATGAGGTAAGTAGAGTTTGTGATTCTAACTTGGAGCCAAAAATAGAGTTAGAGCAGGAGCCTTGTTCAATTGGTATCAGGCATACGTCAGAATTGACATCTACCAAAATCAATGACTACATTCTTAATATCAAACTATGGTCAATGTTGCCTCACAAAAACTACCCAACTCTACTTTCAATTGGAATAACTATGATTATTGGAGCATTTTGATGGCCCAAGACAAATTGGGCAAAGTTGAAATAACATATGCGGCTTCCAAGAAAGGTGCAAGTGTTTTGGCAAAACAATAATAAAAGGATGCAAGCGATCTTGGAAAACCATGAAAATAACATGAGACATGATATAAGAAGAAGAGAAGTTTGACATATTACGAAGCATGCTTGGAATATCACTAAAGGAGGAGGGTTAAAATTTGGGAAAAAAAATATCAAAAATGGTTATAAAATTAGTATATTTGTACTGATTTAGTTTTAAACTTTTAAGTTGTGCCGATGAGTCCTAAAACTTTTTTATATTTTATTAATGAAGTCTACTTCGCTAGAAATCATTGATATGGATTTTGATTATTTTATATAGCACAGTTGACACTAACGCGAAACTTTTTTCAATAATATTTCAATATTTTTTGATTTTTTTAATAATTTTTTCTTTTATTGTTTTAGGGACGAAGGGTCGACAATGGCTATCGGTTGACCCTAATCAGCACTGAATAAGGGCTGCACCACTAGGTGAGGGCTCATGAGCCCTCATTGTGGCTAGAGAGGGCTTGGGCAATGGCCGCAATGCCCTCGAGGCTGAAGCGAGGTCATATGTTCCCTTGCCTAGATATGGCAAAGGTCAACGCTCTCATGAGTTGAGCTAGCGAGGACCTCACAATCCTTGTTGATTTTGGACGAGGTTTATGACGCCCTTGCCCATGGCCAACGTTCCTTGTCACACTTAGTAAAGAGAAATAAATAAAGAATATAATTTTTTTTAAATTAAAAATACTAATTAATAACACGCTCATGTTGGCGCTAGCCATGTCATGTGGAATGGTTATGCTAATTAAAGTCTTTTTGAATGATATGAGACCAAAATTGATCAAATAGATTATGCTAGTAAAACATGAAAAGTTTTAGAACTTAATTCACAGACTTGAAAGAATTGAGACTGAGTTGACACGAGTGTAATAATATTGAAACTTTTTCGGTTATTTTCTCCTTGGAATTTGTGATCCAATTTCTAGAATAGTCTAGCATGCAGAAATACCTATATGATGTTAGAGAAGTCTAGATATATTCTACAAAAAAAAAAAAAGTTTTGGTAGTCGGTAAAGTTTGTGGTTCTAGCTTACCTCGTGGCATTTAGGAATCGTGGTAAAAAATCTTCTAAGGCGGTGGATGTGCTCTATAAATAGAGCTTGAACTGATTGTGGAGGCGAGTGGCGAGACATCTGTCGTCATTCTGCTTCACTGCTCCTCCATTTCTTGGACAACTATTTTGTTAAACTGAACTAGCTCTGTCCCATGAAACCTTTAATATAACATACCTTGTCCCTTGCGCATTATATCACGAACTGACTTTGGGATCAAAATCACGCTTCCGGACTCCAGCATTAGAATCAAATTGAGATCAAAATTCCAACAAAGCGAAATTAAATCTAATTACTCGACGGCATGCAACAAGTCGTACGTGACTTATCATACTTCGGATGATTGGCGTTGTAACAGGTTGGTCATTTAGTGTTGATGTTTTAAGTGCAACAAAATGCATGTGCTAATTTGTGATAGAAAGCAAGGATAAACATCTGATCACATCACTCCAACACAATCAAAATTGATGGGGAGAAGCTGGGAGATAACACGGAAAATGCATCAGGAACACTTATTTTGGAACACAAAGCCATTATTGCAATAAGAATATATGACGCACTTGATAACATTTTTGTTCTTAGGAATAATTTCTTTTCAAAGACAGTTTTTTCTATTTCTATTTTGTGGAAGAGTTTCTTTGCAAAAGAGAGAGTTTGGTAGAAAAAAATACGCTTGGTGCAACCCTAATTTTTTTTTATATTTCTTTAATCTTTTTGAAAATTTCTTTTTTCTTTCCTTCTTTAATTTTCTTTTTCCTCCTTTAGCTATCTGTCAGGCCTAGGCGATCAACTGAGGCTGGCAACTGGCTAGAGGAGGTTGAAGAAAAAGAACAGAAAAAAGGAAAAAAATTACTTTTGAGAACAAAAGAGTAATTATTTGTCACTTGTTTATTAATATAAATCTACTCCCTGACTACTTTCATATTTCAGAGAATTAAAAAAAATTGACGTTATAAAATAGTTTTTTTTAATTTTTAATTTTGGAGAACAAAAGAATAGACAAATAAATAAATGGAATCGTTACTACATCCTGTTCTTTAAATTTATCAAAATAAGCGCGAAAAACCATGTGTCCCAGATTGAAGTCCCATGAATACTGTGGACTCGTCGAGCTACAAGTCACACTGCTATTGCCATCGTTACGATGAAAGTTAAACGTCCAGTCTTCTCATTCACGTTTTGATTACCCGGGCCACGGATGCAACGGCGGGTCGACAAGGGAAGATGGTTAGCTTCGCTAATTTGCGAAACCAAGAGGCCCTACTCATATGCTTTAAACGACCTGCAAAATTTTATAATTAAGAAGTGAAGAACAGACAAGAGTGTTAGGACCCCGTCTAGGACGACTTTGGATTGCCATACACATTAGTTTATGGAAGAGGATGGCTGTGACTTTTGCACTGAAACAGTATAGTTTCCAGGGCATAGAGGCTGAGGAAGTTCTTTCTTTCACGCGGTTTTCCGTTTGGAGGATGATGTGAATCGAATTTCTCGAGGGAGTGACGTGTTTTCCGTTAGGAAGTTGATGCATAGATTCAGTGATCGGATAAATTAAGCCATTACGGTGCACGTCACGTCTAGGGTATATTGTGGGTGAGATGATATGTGACATGTTTGTGATGGCTCAGTTCGATCAACAAGTCAAGACTCATATCACCTCTTCGTGTGGCTGTGCATGATTGAAGAACATCTAGTTAATTACATAGGTGCAAGTTTGTCGGTATACAAGTTCACATATGTATTAATCTAGAGTCATTCCTCTCTGGCAGTCAAGCACAAACCTAACTCACACAAGCCAAGACAAGCAAAAAAATAATAAAGAAAGTTACAATTTTAGTTTATTTTTCGAGAAACTCCATCAAGTATCAAACGATTGGGAAGGTGATGACCCCCACCTGCCCACCCGTCGGTCCATCATTGCCCTCATGAAATTATGCACATACTTTTGTTTCACTTACAAGATTCTGATCATAAGTTAAAGGAATAATATATTGACATATTCTTTTTGGGTAGATAATCTAGTTTAGTTCGACCATTCATCGTACCTCAATACTCTACTCTCTAATGATTTATGGTTGCCTTGACGGCATTACAACGTGTATGCTGTCACCAACGTCATGGGGAGACAAAAAGTGATGATCTTTGCTGAAGTTGGTACATCTCAGCTGTCTATTTATACAAAATTGTTAATGCCAACGAAGAACAACAGAACAACAAGTTGTTTCCTGATCATTAGGCGGGCACTTCTATAAAGGAAGGCAGTCAAGTTTGGCGAAAGTTTGCTTAGCTAATCATCTTACTAGAAAAAAATAAGAATAATATATATGCATGAAATTCGTTTGTATAGTGAAATTTGTTATCAGAAAAGAAGAAACCGAATGTGAAAAAGGTATAATGACTCAATTGTGAGAAACATGATCTATTTTATTTGTCAATTAAGGCCATGTTCGTTACAAGGAAAATACTTTCCGAATTTTCCGGCGTTCGTTTCACGAAAAACAAAATTGTCGAGGAGAATATTTCTCACCAATGGAAAAACACCTTTAAAAGTGGAGAAAATGTTTAATGCTTTTTTGAAAGTGGAAAAAAATTTTGTGTCTTCTTTGTTTACTTTAAAATATTGCAGCCCCTAGCAGTATGCCTCGATCTAGCCCGAGGCCGGTGAGCGAGCAGCCTCTGGCAACGAGCTGGCAGCCTCTCGTAGCAAACTCACAATCTCTAGAGGCGAGATCGCGGCTTGCCTTATATTGGTGAGTTCGTGCCTTATGATGGCAAGCCGGGAGCTAGTTGAAGCCTAGTGAGGTTTGTGGTCAATGACCAGCCAATATAAAACAAAAACAAAAAAATTTAAAAAGCGATTTTTTTTATAATTTTCCATAAGTTTTAAATGAACACTTAAAAATATTATCATTTAATAAAAATAACTTCATGTAAAATATTTTCTAAAAATGTTATATTTTCTATGAAACGAACGGAGCCTAAATTTATAAACCAAGGTGATTCTTTTTTCCCCTGCTTACTTTATCCTCTCCTATGGCTGAATGTTCTCCTTCACACATTAACACACTCGAGTTCATAAATAGATAACTCTTTAGTCTGGCTTGCAAACATAACTTGTACAAGAAATGAACAAGACGTAACGTGCTGACGTCATGTTATTATTAAAAGGTATTACAGCGATTAACCACTTTTTTCTTATAAACAGAGAAACCCGTCATCTTGACCAATGGTCACTCCTATTTCAGACACCGGAGATAGCATTACTCCCGTAGCTGTGACCAAATAAGAGGACCGTCGTGAAGCGGCAAACTGCATGATCAGTCCGAAGATCAAACTGTTGAACTAGCGAGAATTAATTCGGCCGCTAAGCGTTCATCAAAGGATGGAGCAAGTGGGGCTGTCATACTCGTAACAGTAAGGATAAGGCGGCGGGCATGGAGGTTTGCATGGAGGGCATGGAGGTTTGCATGGAGGGCACGTTTTGCATGGGGGGCACGTTTTGCATTGGGGGCATGGGCATTTTTTCTTATCATCCTTCTCTTCTTTCTTCTTTTCTGGTGGCTTTGGCGGTCCGACGGTGTCGATTTCCACGCACCTCCCGCATTTCTTTCTCAGGCTCGCCATGATACACACTGGGTCAGCATCGCCTATGACAGTTAGCGTCCCCTTCTCGGCATCCATTGATACTGAATCGATACCTGCACATTCATGTCATTACTTACGTGCGTAATGTGACCACGATTGTTCGTATGTGAACGAGGTGCTTGTTTCAAACTTCCGATTATGATTTGCCAAGATGAGGATGGCCTCGTACCTTGGAGTTTGGCGACTGCTGTCAGAATCGACCTCTTCTCCTTGTCACACTTAATGCTTACCTTTATCACAATTTTCTGCGTGAAAAGGAAACAACAAAAAGATGGCAATATTCATCAATGTTTGGAAGTTCGATTCATCTTGGGGATAAAAAATGCAAAGACTTTACTGCAAGGAGAGAAGAGAGCACGCGCATGCGTAATTACCTTTGCCATGATCAAGGAGCGTGGAGCTATGAAATTAATCAGCTTCACTGAGTTTTGCTACCGATAGTATGAACCTATTTATAGGAAGTGCATAATTCTAATCAATGATTAATGCAGACAACCGTGCATGATTTGTTTACGGATGAGCTTATCATATTGGAATCTTCACTAGAATAATAGCCATGGTCATTGCAATCTCTCGATTATGACTAGCCAAGATGAACACGACCTCGGGCCTTCAAGTTTGGCGACCGCTTTTAGTATTCTCCTTTTCTCTTTCCTCGCTGTCAATGCTCTCCTTATTATGACGCGGTGAAACTACAAAGAGTTTGATCTTTGGCATGATTACGACGAGGCAAAAACAACAAAGAGATGGATTTTCCACATCGAGTTGGCAGAGTTCATCAATGCTTCGTAGGTTGATTAATTTCTGAGGAAAAAACAACGCGAGAGTTCATTGCATGGAGAGAAGAGAGCACATGCATGCAAGACTTTCCGCATCGAGATGGCAGAGAGCTCGTCAATGTTTGATAGGTTGTTTAATTTTTTGAGTAAAAAAAATGCAAGAATTTATCGCATGGAGAGAAGAGAGCATGTGCATGCAAGACTACCCTTTGCCATGGATGCAAAGATAGCAGACCAATGGAAATTAATCAGCTTCATTGATTTTGCAACAACATATGAACCTAATCATAAGACTTGCATAATGCTAAGCAATAAGTGAATGAGACAAGTTTGTGACGGATCTGCCTAATGATGGGCCTGTCGTATTCTGCAAGTCGAGTGGCGTCACAAGAATAATCGCCTTTCTTATTGCAATAACTCGAACTCTTCATAGATTTGAAGACAACTACAAATATGTAAAGAGGGATTGATTGAAGACATCATGGATTGAGTCGAACCCAAGGAGGTGGTTTCTTTCATGCGACAAGAATGGAGTAAGTGAAATTTTTGTGTGTATGTGGTTTTTTTTTTTTTTAACCGAGGGTTTTACAAGCTGCAGCATGGACACAGACTCCGCATGCATATGAATTACCACGAAAATAGATATACAAATGCAAGCTCGCGTAAAACAAAAACAATATAGAAGCCGCGTAGCGTCGCATGATCGTTCACTTGTTCTACCGAACGCAACCCGCCATTGATTCTATTGAAACCTCGTTTGTGAACTCGATATGAGGTTCGACTATTTGAAGAGCTCCCTCAAATGCTCTAGCTAGATTCACAATTTTCCTTTTCCTCTCTCTCAAATTCGACAGAGGGTTCTGTTGGCCAAGCAATTCGGAATTTAGGATATAGTTCGACAAACGGAGGGAACTAATTATTCCTTCATAAGGTGCTTTATCATCAGGGATGAGGTGAGGGATTAATTGGAACAGATGGTACATCGGGAGGGGTTCGAACAATGCCCCACTTGGGGGAGGTATTTTGAGAAATGTCCTGCTAGGGGGAGGCCTTTCGAGAAAAGGTGTCCGATCTCGGGGTTCTATTAGAATTTCCCTGTTGTAAGAAAGGGATAGTACCAAGTGAACATTTAGGCGATTAAAGCTCACGAGATTTTCGTTGACTGTCGGACGGGAAGCTCTGCCTATCTGCCTATCACTTTAGAATAGATGCGAATGCGAGGACAAAACTGACTTGACTTTGGTCGCGCAATTTGGCAGGGAGCATCTTTGAAATCCGACAGCAAGCCGAACAGCCTTGACTTGACAGCTCTGTGTTCACCCCTCACCCTATCGGTGGCGCGTTTGCATGAAGATCTTGAAATTGTCTGAATTGAATTAGACACGATGAGCACCATTTCCTCGAACTTGCGTTTGGCATGGAAAGAGACCTTAGCAATGTCAGTGCAGGGGACCACACTTCGGAAATGATTCTCTCCTTGTTTTAACGTATTTTGTTGATTTGATTCTCAAATTGAAGCGGATGAGCCCTAGGGTCAAACTGTTGTCGGGTTGTTCCTTATTTATATGGGAACCATCAAGTAACTGTCTACCGAGAGCCTAAGTATGTCACCGACCGTATTACAGCGTTCGTATTAGTTCGTATATTCAGTCGAGTTATCATTTGTAGACTTAACTTTTGCATGAACTTGAATTCAAATACTTTTGGTGGGACGCAACAGGTTGAACGGGGACTGATCATCCTTTGGATGATTAGTGTTGTAACAAGTTGGAGGTCAAGTAATGATGGGTTAAATGCAACAAAATGAACGTGGTAATTGTTAAGCGTCTATTCTTCTCATCCATGACAAAGGAAGTTTTATCAGAATGGTGCTTATTTGGAGGCAGAACGCGCCCCCTCGAGGCGGCTCTGGCTATTCATCTTCTCTCGCAACCTCTGCTATTTTCCCCACCTTTCTATGTTCTTCAGTGGGCAAACTCAGGCCGACGTCTCCGAAGGAATGTGACTGGCAGCCAGAATGGCGATTGAATTTTGCGTGGATGAAAATGGAAGAATCACGACGAGAACATATCTTTCTGGTTGGTACAGGGATAAGCATCTCCTGCATGCATGCATATGAGCACTAATGTCGACACGCAGATGGACAAGCACGCACGTGTGTTGAACATACCCAATCTTATGCATGCACAGAAGCGGGCATGCATATAAGCTTGTGTTCCTGCTATGTCGCTCACACAGCGGACGAGCCATATATTGCACCAGTGCCGCATTTTGGGAGATGTGTTGACTCAAACACTTCCTCTCATTTTCCAGCGGAGTGTGCTAGCTCTTACCTCCCTGTTTGGGATATCATCCATAAGATTTGCCATGTATTTTTGTGTCAAATCCTAGGATATGATTCTCATTGCCCTAATGCGACTGTTAAATATCCATCTCATCTCCTGCTACATTCACACAGGAAGCAACGCACGCATATTAGGGACAAACAAGAAACAGGGTTCATTGCCTGTGGTCCCCGTATGCTCATGTGGATCCACGGTGAATGTCTCCAGCATTTTCCCTGACTGTTACCTCGCTAGCTAGCTCCAACTTTTTTTTATCTGTGGTCGGTCGAGTCTTGAGCAATTACGTGACCGATATTGGAACGCTCTCATTCGAACACTAGTCAAATGACCCTCAATGGACCAAGGTTCTTCAATGTTATCAAAGGTCAATCGGTGAGTGGATAAGACAAGTTTATGAGGGATTTGTCCTTGGATGAAATTATCATATCAAGCGAGTGGAATCTTCACTTAGAATAATCGCCTTGGTCATTGTTAATGACCCAAAAACTGATGGGCCAAGATGAGCATTGTCTCGTACCTTCGAGTTTGGCAGCTGGCAAAGTTCGTCGATGTTTCGGAGGTTGATTCTTTTCTAGGTGAAAAGAATGCAAAAATTTATTGAATGGAGAGGAGAGCACATGCATGCAAAATTTAACCTTACCATCGATGCAAAGAGGTGCGGAGCAATGCAATCCATTAGCTTCGTTGAATTTGGGAGAACTTAAACCTGTTTGCACCATTTTGTTGGAGAAAAGATTTGATTTGGTCATTGATTCTGATCCTAATCGCATGTAGTGCGAATTTGTCAATTCAGTCAATCCGCGAGATGAGAAATTGATGGGATACTCAGAAGATGAAATAGGCAAAGGAAATTGTGTATTCTTTTTGTACAATAAATATATCCATGTGCACATGTGCTATGTAGATCGAGAAATATAATCACAATCCCTCCCAAACTTCTCTATTCAAATTCTATCATATTTTGCATGGTGCCAAACAAGAAGTGAACAAGACAAGCTTTTGAGGGTTGAATCTCTACTAGAATAATCGCCATGGTCGTTGCAATGTCGAGGTCTTCTTATATATTAAAACGAAGTTTAATTTGGGGCGAAGGTCCTCTTGTCATTATTGGTATTGTTATTATAATTATTAGAAAATATTTCATCCAAAAACTGTAATTTGGATTTTTTTTTCCTAGAACAAAATCCTCAAAGTGGGACTTTTCTCAAGATCCCTGAAGCGTACCACCGCTTCCCCATTGACCCCTCTCCCTCTTTCTTGCATGCGACAATCAGGGTAAGTATATTTGAGTTTTCTTTTTCAAAGATATGGGGCTCGAACCAAGGGACTTTTACTATCTACAGCATGAATTGAGATTTCAAATGCATGTGAATGCCCACGAAAATAGATAGATTAAAGCAAATTCGCCGGCAAGTAGGATGATCATCGCATAGAAACTGCGTACCGGTGGATCCACCGTGCTCGGGTTCCGTCGGGCCCGCGCTTGCCATTGGTTCCATTGACACTAAGCTCGAAGCTCAACCCAAAACTTCAACCAATTCAAAGGACTCACTTACCCGCTCGAATTGGATTCACAGTTTTCCTTTTCCTTAACTCTCAAATTCAAATGAAACGAATTTCTTGGCCTCGCAATCGGGAGTATAATGTCGAAAGATATGCATGAGCAAGAACAAATGAAATAAAACTATATTGTGAATTTTACAGGCGTTCACATCATACAATGGAGACATGTTGGAAATTGCATGGCAAGCCTAACGAGAAAGTAAGAGAACATAGGGAAGCACAAGCACATCTAGTCACCGGTTTGAATCAACAAATTTCTTATGATCAATATTAATAATTGATGAAGGCCTTGAAGTAAATGGACTTCAATAAGAAAGGAGCAAGCTTTACAGGTATCTCCTATTGTCTTTTGAACTCTATTTCCAACAATGCATGTGTTATAGATTCAAAGATTAGTGATCACAATATTTGTAATAATAGTCTCTATTCTAGCATTTGGGAGAGCTCCAATTCCCCTAAATCCATGCAACTTCCGAATGGAGATATCATATTTGTCACCAAAGTAGGCACAGTAAAGTTGAGCACTGATATTACATTGAAAAATATCCTATATGTTCCCTAATTTCAGTTCAATCTCATTTCAGCCTCGAAAGTATGTGCTAACAACTCTTGTCATGTCGAATTCTATGCTGATAAGTGTCTACTTCAGGCTCCTTTGATTGAGAGACTGATGGGACTCGGTAGAGCATCTTAAGGGCTTTATTTTTGGACTAGCTTTACAAATACTCGTGTCCTTCCTGAAAGACAATCTTTATGTAATGCTAATGTCAAAAATAAAGCTTCTATTATTCATCAATGACTTGGTCATAGTGCATTTATCCCATTTGAAAATTCAAAATTTTGTCCATTAGTTAAGCAATCCAGACTTCCGTTTCCATCAAGTAAAAATAGGGCTAATAGGATGTGTAGGGTCCCTATCATACCCCACATCATGATGGATAATGTATCTTTGTCGCAATTGTGGATGATTTTTCTCGTGCTACATGTGTGTTTCTTATGCGATCAAAAAGTCAAGTGCTATCTCACTTAAAGAATTTTATCTCATTATAAAAAAAAATCAATTTAACAGATCTGTACAAAAGATCTGAACTGATAACAGGAGAGAATTTTTTAACCATGAGTGTGAAGCTTTCTTTTCTTCTCTTGAGATAGTGCACGAGAGTACCTGTGTCTATACTCCTCAACAAAATAGAATTGTTGAGAGAAAACACCGTCACATTCTAGAAGTTGCACATGCTCTAAAATTTCAAACTTCTATTCCTGAGACTTTTGGAGCAATTGTATGATCACAGCCAATTATTTTATTAATCACATACCAACTCGAGTTCTTGATGATATGAGTCTTTTTAAAGTGCTATTTAATAAGAAGCCTGTTGTGGAGCATCTTAGGGTTTTTGGATGTCTTTGCTTGTCACTATTATGGGGCCATGAAGCAAGATGGACTAACGTGCTAGGAAATGTATTTTCATGAGATACCAACGCTACAGAAAGGGTACAAGGTTATGATTTTCAAACCGGAGATTTTCTTGTCAGCATGGATGTCATTTTCTATGAGGAAATCTTTCCATTCAAGGAAATCGAGACATCATCGGAGACTCCTAAACCATCTTCATTGAATAGGAACTTCTTATCTAATGACGATCCTTTAGTTCCCATGTATCCAATGACAGTCCCACTGGCGCAACTACCCACCGTTCATCAATCTCTTGATGAATGTTCTATTTTTGGTGATGCTTGCAATGGTGCTCCTATATCCTCTCTAACAACTTCTCCACCTCCATTCGTTGGTGCTTCTCTAAACTCTACCTCTCTGGATCCTATTGATTCCCCTCCTCAACTTGCACCGATCGTGCCACGACGTTCGGGTCATACAATCAAGCCACCCACCTGAGCTGCGGACTATGTGTTTACTTCCCACTGTAATTCAAGTGTTCTGCATCCTATCGCTTCATATGTTTCTTTTGATCGACTGTCCCTGGAGCACAAATGTTGTGTTAGTCACATATCTCATGCTCAAGAGCCGTCCTCCTATCACGAGGCAGTCAAAAACCCACGATGACATAAAGTTATGGCTGATGAACTCATGGCATTAGTTGACAACCACACTTGGGACATTGCACCATTACTACCACATCGTAAAGCTGTTGGTTGTAAGTGGGTCTACAAAATCAAGTATAAGGCTGACAATTTTGTGGAATGTTTTAAGACACGACTTGTGGCCAGAGGGTTTACACAATGAGAAGGTTTCAATTATCATGAAATGTTCTCTCCTTGTAGCGAAAGATGTAACGGTTCGATCCTTTCTTTCTGTTGCTGCTTGTCGTGATTGGAATCTGTACCATATGGATGTCTACAATGCTTTCCTCCATGGTGATCTTGATGAGGAGATTTATATGGAGCTTCCACCGGATTTACGGAGATAAGGGAAGTACGCATTGTGCTGTTTCCGTAAATCTCTTTATGGTCTCAAGCAATCATTTCAACACTAGAATGCCAAGTTTACAAATACTCTTCTTGTTGCTGGGTTCAGATAGTCCAAGCAGGAATATGCTCTATTCACATGGACTAAAGGTACGTTGCAAATCTATTTGATGATCTATGTCAATGACATACTTCTCATGGGAAATAACAGCATTTCCATTAAGGATTTGAAATCATATTTATATTTGACATTTCACATCAAAGATTTAGGAGCACCTAAATAAATACTTCCTAGGAATTGAGATTGCCCGTTCCAATTTAGGGATTTCTCTTAGCAAAAGGAAGTTTATTTTGGAGATAATCTTAGAGGTGGGACTATCGAGTTGCGAACCAACAATTATTCCTTTTGAGTAAAACCTCAGACTCACCACAGCAGAGCATGACACAGAATCATCTTCTCAAGTAGAAGGTCATTTGCTTGAGGATCCATGTACTTATTAGAGGCTAGGCCAGACATTTGTTTTGCTATGCAAAAACTTAGTCAATTTATGGACCAGCCCAAATGTTCTCTTATCATTGATGCATTAAAGGCAGTTAAATACTTGAAGAAAACTCCAGGATTAGGAATTTTTCTTTTGAATGAATGCAATATAGAGATGACAGCTTATTGTGACACCATGTCTAACAAGCCAGAGATATGTGACTGGTTTTTGCATCAAACTAGGAAAATCATTACTTTCTTGGAAGACCAACAAAGAACTAATAATATCATTGTCTTCAGTCGAAGCAGAATATCAAGTAATGGCCAAAACCACTTGTGAGATAGTTTGGCTATGAGGACTTCTATCATATTTTGGTATACAAGTCAAATGTTTGACCACCCTATTCTTTGATAATGATGCAGACATCAAACTTGTAGCGAATCTAGTCCTTTACAAAAGGACGAAACGCATGGAAGTTGATTGTCATTTCACTCATGAGAAGATTCATGCGGAAATAATCAAAACGAGTGGAATCAACACATCATAACAACCGGCCAATTATATCTTCATCAAGGCATTATGCCAAAGGCAACATGCATATCTACTAAGCAAGCTAGGTGTCTTGGATATATACAAGCCATCGGCTTAAGGGAGAGTGTTGAAAGATACGTGTGATCGTCGCCAGATTCTTGCCAGAGTATTGGTTTATGCACTTTATTTATTCATGTACAGAATCAGTTAGGAATATTATTTCTTTGATTCTCCTTTCCTTTACCATACACTTACTTGTAATATAAGTATATGCAACTTCACAGCGAATGAAATATACAAAAAAATTCCCACACTTCTGCTTGTGTTCTTCCTTCTCCATGTTTTCACTCATATAAGTTTATTTTCTCAGTCATGTGACCTAATGTAGGGGGAAATTTGGTTTTTGACATGAAAGAGTCTCTGTCCAACAGCAAGCAATGCGCACTGCAGAGTCGAGGGGTTGCCGAAAGGTGCTCTCTCGTCGGCGATGAGGAGGCAAGGGGGAAAATTGAAACAAGGTGGCGTGCTTTGGGATAGGGGTGAGCAACTTGGACCGCTCGAATCGAGAAGCACTCGGATCGGCCTGGGCCGGCCTATCGGTCTGATTCTCGATTCCAAAAAGTGGAACTAGTGTTTGGATGGCCCGGTTCCCGATTCCTCGAAAGGTCGGATCAGACTGGTTAAATTTTTTATGTTTTATGAGAACTCAATTTAAATTTCTAAAGTTTTAATATTTACCCAATTTTACCAAAATAATTGTTTTCTTAAAAATAAGTAAATAAATTCAATTTTTTTAGAATTTTTTCGGTTCCCAACTGGGCCATTACATTTTCTAGGAATCGAACTAATGGGTCAGGTACGGTCCATGACTTAGGCAGATGTCCTAGAGACCAGGAACTGGTCCCATCAGCTCGGTTCTTGATTTCAGATGGCAACTGAACTGCCCTGTACAATGTACATCCCTACTTTGGGAGGCATTATGAGAAAAGTCCATCAAATGAAAGGAATAGTAAAGCATTACGCGATTTTAAAATCGAATGTTTGTCGGGCAAACTCTGCCTGTGAGCGTAGAATGGTGGCGGCTGCGAGGACGAAACTGATTCGATTGTGCTGTTGGGAGGGGCATCTTTCGGAGCACCAACAACAAGCCAAACAACCTTAAAGCCGCCACGCTGTATGCTCACGTCAATCAATGGCGAGATTGCAGGAAGGCTTTTGAAATTGCTTGAATTAAATTAGACATGATTATCAATATTTTAAACTTGGGTTTGGTATAGAAAGAGACTTTGGCAATGTGTGAACTCTGAAACTTGTTCTCTCTTTGTTTTTATCTGACATTGTTCATTTGATTTTTCAGATTGAAGTCAATGAGCCATAGGCTCAAATCATTGTGGGATTGCTTTGACACAATTCTGAACTTATTATAAATGGCTAGCTTAATTTCAAAATTTTTAATTCGGCCAGATTAATCCTCAAACTTTTGATCATAAATAGTCCTTTTGTTCCATTTTGGCCGAAGATTGCTGATACTGACAATTTTTACAAAATTTTAAAAATAATATCTATTTTTCATAAGCTTTTATTTCATTTTCTCCTTTCTCTTCTTTCTCGTCCCCTACTATATTCATTAGCTCGAAAAAGCTAGTCACTAAGGCCTTGGAGATGACTGGCAAGTCTCTTCTTGATGATTGAGAAATGCATGAAGATTGCATCGGAGTAGATTAGAGACGGAAATGAGTTAGTTCAATTAAAGTCTCTTCCCATCTAGAATTTTTCATTCTAAATATTGCAGTTACAATTTTGTCGTCTAAGCATCTGTTCTCCCAACATCAAGTGAAAGAAGCGTAGTTCCCCAGATAAGTAGGAAAGGGATAAAGCTTTGGAGCTCATGGTCATGGACTTGAATCCATTAGGTTAGGATACCCTTTTTTAAGTGAAGTCCCCTAGTATATGACATTGTATAGATAGAGCACGCAAGGTATTGGCAAGGCATGTGATTTGATAACACACTTACAGTATTTTAAGATAAAATGATTTCATTTACTTCTCTGTCTACTTTCGTCATGCTATATGAACAACCTGTATCAATACATCGTGTGATTTTGTAATACACTTCCTGTATTTGAAGATAAAATGATTTATTTCAACTCCTTGTCTATTTTCGTTATTTTATATTTTTGTATTGTTGGTATCTAAAGTTTGGCAACCTATCTAGTTATCGATTTGCATAGGAAAATAGGGATTGACCTGGACCCAATAGAAACAACTTAGATTGCAGATACTAAGAGCATTTTAATTAGGCCCATGCAATTGCCTTGGAGTTAATGGACTTAAGTGAGAGAGATTATGAGCTTAATTGAATTAATTGGGCTAAGCTCACGGCAAAATTGTGCCAAACCCGTCAATCCTACATATGGGCCGAAGTTTGTGCATAGGGGGTGCCAAGTTGGAATGTATTGATTAATCAAAGTCAAGCTTGGAGAGTAATCAAATTTGTTATTATCACAATTTCAATCATAATAGATAATATGAGGCTTTCCTATTTTTAAAGATAGGGTGTATCACTTAGAATCCAACATAGGAAAGTAAAAAAATTGTGCTCTTAAAAGAAAACCCTAGCTCATAGCAATTTTACAAAATCGACTAGTACATATTTTGTTAACTATTGGATCGTGTTCAATTGACAGTAAGGTAGGACATTAATTTTGAGTTTTTCCAATAAATTGATGAGAAAATATACGAAAGTATAGCTTTGAAGGAGAAAACCAAATTGATCATACTTTTGAATCAAGATCACGATCTTTAGAAATCCCTGAGTAGGTGTTTGCTCTTAGGTGTTTGTTCACAGTCCCGGTCATTATCATTCTCGCCTCTTGCCATTTCTCATTGGTTACCACCACTATGAATCTTCCTCGCAGCCCCCTCTCTACCGATCGTCATTTGAGTTGGTGATCCGATGCAGGAAATTTCCTAAGTTATGTTTGATTTAAATATTCGATTACCTAAGTGGTGGTTATTCAACACTTACACGATTCGACATGGGATTTTAGGCATGCCCCGAATTAGAAATCTTGTTGAATCGTGCATATAATCAAGAACTCGATTTTTAAGACTTGAGATTGGATTCCTGATTACTTTCATCTCCTATCTTAGATAAGGTGGATATGTGAATTATATAGGCGTGTTATGTTGAATGTAGCCAGTTTATAAATTTTCCTATTATGAAAGATAAAAAAATTGCATTCTATATTGAGATAAATTGCATTTAGAATTGCATAGTAGGATACGTGTATTGATTAGGAAATTACCTAATCAAGGATAGGATTTAATCATTTTATAGTTTAAATTAGGTAATGACAAATTTTAGTTAGCTTCATATTTTAGCCTCAAAAGGAAATCATCGCATGTAGTTTAAATTTTATAAAAAGAATAAAAAAACCAAAAAAAGAATTAGATGTCACTATTAGGACATGCATGCATTTTCTAGTTGATATCTTGCAGAACATTTGATGCGTTGTAATTAATGGGCTTTTGCTTGCTTAAGATATTTAAATTTTTGCCTTTCCTTTCAGCAATTTATACACTGCTTTGACTATTGGTTGTTAAATTCTTGTATGGGCACTCGCATGGTCACATTTTGCATGTTAGTGATTTAAGTTAAAATTGATCAAGACTGCCAGCAAAATATTTTTGATGTAAAGAGAAAAAAATATATTGAAAACGCATTATATTTACATAGCGTAATCGGATTTTAATATCCATAAGTTTCTGATTCGCAAAAGTAAAGTGATACCCATACTTTGCTTAGTTGTATAATCGACGTGCTAATAAATGATCAGTGGTAATTCTTGAATAAACTAAATCGCATGTTATATGTTAATTAAATTAAAATTTAAAGTTGCGATTGGTACAGGCTTGAGAGAGCCTATTTTAAGCTTTTGGCTTAATAATCCATTAAATTTTCTTTGCGGTTCACCTCTGAAATATTTAAAATGATAAAGTGAGTAAATGTCGTATTTAATCAATAATCAAAATAATATTTAAAATAATAAATAAATAAACGAGGCATTTAATTAACATTTATGAAATTGCCATTGATTTTTTTTTTCCTTTACAGAGGAACGTCAGGTAACGGTAAATATGGTAGCAACCAAGGGGAATAAACAATAAATTAAGGAGATAACTGCAAACGAGAGTACTAAGTGAGCTGGATGGCAATGTTTGAACCAAATATAAATTTGCTCGTTTTTTATAGGGACCCCACATTTCTTTTAACAATATAAAGATAAAAACCTGTCAATGCATGACTACGTTGATGAAACGTTCCTTTCCTACAATTGGGTTCAGAGTTCGACTTCCAGCTATGACTCCATGATTTAAGTGAAGGACCTTGGCAATAGTTTGCTGGGTCAGTTTCTCCCGAGATATTGACCTGCAAATATGTAGGTCCAAATAAATAGGTTCGAAAGATTGACGGAAAGTGAGATCATTGGTCATAAAAAAAAAAGATAGATAGATAGATAGACATAATCTCCTATTCTTCATTTTTAGGCTTTCAATAACATGTTTCTTATTTAGTCGATCCATGGATCTTCTTCCTAGAGTCTCAATTAGTTTAGTTTCCATTCCTTTATGCAATTGTTTCGCCTTCATTTTCCCCATTCCATTAAGTAGTTTTAGTTTATCCGTCCGCACCTCATTTTATATCATGTGTAGGTATGTAACTAAGGAACGGTGCCAATCGTTCTTCAATCGTCTGGATTGCAGCATGTAATTTCCAAGTTTGCTCTTTTATTTAAAGGGACCTTATAGACCGCGTGATAATGTTTCCATGAGTAATCAGTTTATTCTTCCCAAAGTTAATAAGGATCTTGTTAACTAAGTGTCGTCACTACCACGCTTATCAACACACCTTATAAAGAAAGATTCACATTTTCAAGGTAGTAACTATGTAAAACAAGAAAAGCAGTATATTGAAGTGAAGAATATCATTTTTTTTTTTGGATATTTAATAACAACCCAAGAACACTTGTTAATAAATAAGTGATCAAGCACACTTCTCAAAAAGTCAAAATGAACATATGATGGGTAAGAAATATTTTCCACCACTTATTATGTTGGAAAAGAAATTAAGATGAAAAAAGAAGAAGAATGGGAATTATGAAGCTTATTATAGTTGGCACTACTTGGATTTGGATTGAGAAGCAAGGAACATTAGTAGGTAGAGATCTCTTCAGTTCCCATCAAGCTTTGACAATTCAACCGCATGTTGCAATCTCATTTTATTTGCCAAAGACCAAAAAGTCTCCTCCCATCCCAACTTTCTTAGCAAATTTTGGTGGAATAACCATTTATAAGCTTTTGATAATTTACATTCCATTTAGCTAAACAAATCCTATTTCTCACCTAAGCACCCTGCAAGTGGAAGCACAAAGACATAAAATTGAGGGCAGAAATTGGATTGAAGATTAAGGCGACAAAAACGACGGGATTTGGTTAATTAGGATAGTGACTTTCGAAGTGGGATCGGATTAACCCTGATAATGGATCAACGTGCCGTGCGACTATTGTGCAAAATACTACCGTGCTGCCAAGTGTGTCTCCAGAACCGACTAATAAAAAGTTTGGCCTCGGACCATGTATAAGCTGAACCCGACAAGATGGCGAACCACGACGAGCTAATGTGAAGTCGAAATCGCATATTCGTGTATGAGGAGCGCATGCCAACGAACGAGCATGGCCATTGAACATCACTGCATACGTTGTTTCCTGTCCTGACCAGTTCGGGTCCAAGGTGGGCTGTCCGAGCACCAAAGATTGGAACCAAGAGGAACAGACTTCAATCCAAAACAAACGAAACCCACAACGACAAAGAGTTCAATATGGAAAGAAAAAGTGGCCGTATTGGCAATCTTAGAAGACAGCATTGCGGTGCTCGAGGATCAAGATCGGATCAGGATGTGCTGAACAAGGAAAGGCAACGTCCTCCTTAAACGGCACGACGTTCTCTCCCTGAGCCCTTTCTTATCTCATGGACAGTTGCAGGACAACTCCCCCATGAAAATGGGAAAAGAATGCCATAGATATGCGACGGAATTGCAGGGAACGCAAAAGGGGTCAAAGAGGCCCAAATGCAGTCTCTCTCTCTCTCTCTCTCTGTGCAATCTTGATTTGATTGATGCCTTTAACTTCGGGTCTACGAAGGCCCTTTTGCTCCTTTTTCGTGCTATTGCCTTCTCGACGGCATTCTTGTTTTTTTTTTTCCTTTCCTTTCTTGTTGGTATTTATCGTTTCTTCTGTTCAATTCAGTCCTTGTTATAAATAGCCAACTTCTAGTTCCCATCTATGTGTCCTGTAACATATTCAAACCTCCACACCTACTCCTCCCTTGGCCTCTTATTAATCCTTTTCCCTTATTAAGTCGCCTTCTCTCTCTCACTCTCTCTTCCTCTCTCACTCTCGTCGCCGACTTCTTTTCCACGCGTTCGCCCCGTGACAACGTCTGCAGAGATGGCGTCCATCTTGAAGCTCTGTGCTGTGCTCATCGCCTTCTCCTTCGGCTCTGTTTCTGCCGACCCGGATCTCCTTCAGGATGTCTGCGTTGCTGATCTTGCCTCGGGTAATTATTATCGCCCGTCTATTCTTCTCTCTCTCTCTCTCTCTTTTAATTATGGAACGAATTCTTGAATCCGGTATGGGTGTGCACAAAAGAGGGAGAGTTTTCTTGGTTTGATTTACGGGAGAAGAGCAAGCTCAAGGGAAAAGATGGAACAAAACCCTCCATTTTTTCTTCCTCGGTTGCTTGGGAATGACCAGTTGACTGCTTTTACTTGTTAGTCACCTAATCTTTTCAACAAATTACACCATCAAAGTGAAGTTTTAATCAAACCCCCCCATCATTTGGGTCTTGATTTTTCTTGCTTTGTGTATTTCCAATGCCAATTATTTTGGGCCTTCACTGTTTTTGGCAGCTATCATTACTTTCCTCTCTCCTAACGTATCATTACTTCATTATTCTCCAAGTCATCTGATGTGTCTTTTCCTTTTGTTCGTTTCTCTTTCGTTGAGATGATAATATACCTCCAAAAATCTAATCACTACCTTGGAAATTTCATTCAGAAATTTCAAATGATCATGCGAAATCCCACTTCCTTTTTATTGGAGGCAACATAATATGGGACATAAAAGTTGTCTGCATTTCTGAACATCAGCAAGGTGGTCTGCAGAATAGGAACTTGTTCTGGGCTGAAACATATCATTGCGAGTTATGAGATTGGCGTTCTGAAGCTATAGGCCAATTGTTTAGACCCTTCAAGTAATTCAAATATAGGACTATTTCCAATACATTGTCGACCTTCATCTCGAAAACGAGATTGAGCTGATCAGAACATTTTTGGGCCATTGATTTGAATGGACAGGAGTGAAGGTCAATGGGTTCGCGTGCAAGGCGACCTTCAACGCATCGGACTTCTTCTCCGATACGCTGGCCAAGCCAGGGCTAACCAACAACTCCATGGGGTCGCTCGTGACCGCGGCCAACGTCCAAAAGATCCCGGGTCTCAACACCCTCGGCATCTCACTCTCGCGCATCGACTACGCCGCGGGGGGCCTGAACCCGCCCCACACCCACCCGCGTGCCACCGAGATGGTGTTCGTGCTCGAGGGCGCGTTGGACGTCGGGTTCATAACCACCGCCAACGTCCTGGTCTCCAAGTCCATCAACAAAGGGGAAATCTTTGTGTTCCCCAGAGGCCTTGTCCACTTCCAGAAGAACAATGGCAACGTGCCCGCCTCTGTCATTGCTGCCTTCAATAGCCAATTGCCGGGGACGCAGTCGATTGCTGCCACGCTGTTCGCCGCCACCCCGCCGGTGCCGGACAACGTGTTGACCAAGGCGTTCCAGGTGGGCACCAAGGAGGTTGAGAAGATCAAGGGCAGGCTTGCCCCTAAGAAGTAAATGAGCTTAATTGTGATGGAAGTTTTATCACTTCAAATCCAATGGGAAGAGTCACTTTTATTTTATTTCATGTCATGAACTGTGGGTGGAATAGCGAATTTAGTATTTGATCCAAAAAAGAAAGAAAAGATGACAGAAGTTAACTGATTTTTAATAAGTGATTCTTGAAAAGCCATGCGTATCAATCTTTTCCCTTGTTGGTGTTGTCACCATGTACAGTAGAAGTAGATTGACAATCAAATAAAAGCAGAGGTATCTTTGAATTGAAGGCAAACTCATTCCCTGGGGCGTGATCCACCAGTCTCTCGTGGGCATTTCCATCCGTCGTTTTACCCTATTCTCTCCGGCTCTACAATATCTAACTTAAGACGCCCGCAACTCAAAAGCAATGTGACGACCCAATTTGACGAGTGCAAAAAATGTTCATTAGGGCAAATGGCTCATATAGGGAACGACTCCCAACAAGCTTTTTAAGATAGTGAAAAGAGCATGATTGAATCGAAGTGTGCACCAAGCAAGCGGAGACCATTCATAAGATATATGTGTGAGACTGAAATTAACATATTAAGAGGCGTTTCATTAACGTAACAACAATGCTTAGTATTGAAAATTCAATATGAAGTGTGTTGAAATGATAGCATTGTCAAAATGAGTGTTCTCTTGCAAAAAAGCGTCTATCATAGAACTAGCCGAAGCGGATAATAGATCAAGTGAATCAATTCAGAGACGTGACAAGCAATTACTTCTTGCCTAGTGTATAGGAATCAAATGCCTCACGGGCCATCTCTTTGCCCATGGGTCCCTGCCAACCAAGTACCCAAATCCTGTAGGCGAGTTGAAAGGAACATATGCTCGTGTTGTTATTGTTTTTAGTATCGTCATCGTCATCGTCATCGTCGTCTTTGTTTTTTTTTTTTTTGTCAAAGTTGCAAAGATATTAATAATTCGGATGCTACATTGATTTCGGTCTTTAGATTTAGCGCGTGAAAAACCAAGAACCGCACCTAATGTCATTTCTTTTTGTGGCCCACACATTAAATGTCATTGACTTCTTCAAATTCTTCCTTTCTATTCTTGGATTATCTTCTGCACTCAATATTGTTAATGATTTTTATCCGAAATGTGGTTGATGGGAAGGAAAGAAAAAACCCATTTGAATATATGGTATTGGATTCATTACAAACGTTGGTGGGGAAGTAACCTTCAGACGATTTCCTAAGAGTCTTTTGACGGGGTCTTCGAAATCTCTGGGAACCAAACAAATGGTGGGCATTCTTCAACGAAGTATGGAGCTCTGAGGTTGAGCTGGATGACACGATGCCAACCTACAATAATTTAGGATTATGGTCCCGATCTTGTCATCGACGAACAAATCGGACACGACAAGCTGTTCTTGTCCATTAAAATTCTGCCGCGCGTCGGTTAGAAAAGCTAACAAATAATGAAAATAGGAAGAAAGAAAGAAAGAAAGAAAGACAGAAGAATATAGTCCTTTTTATTTACGACCCCTTGCTGACAAGGGAGACCAAACAAGCCGTCTGGCCTTCATGTCTGCCGAAAAAAGATTCTTCTGCTTGAGGAAGCCAAGCATGGGTCGATTAGTATTCTACCATATTAGCTTGCATGGTTAACTCCAGCTGATACAGCCACTGAGCATGAAAACACCTTTGCACCAGATGGCTTTTTGCGAATTGTCAGAAAACTAAGGTTAGGCGATAGAAATCGTCAGAAAACATTTCATTTAGATTATCATCATCTGCCAGCTATCAAGAAAGGAAGAGTTAAAACAAGGGACGCATTCAGCAGAGACCAGGAGGAAGATAAGATAAGCCATCTTGCTCAATAATTAATTGTCACCTTGTTATGCCAAGTATGATAACAGGTTATCCCATACTTTCAAGGCAGCTAGGCAGATCTCTTCTGCAGTTGATAAGATCTTTTAAGGGGATTGATTTCAGCTTATATTTTTTTTTTTTCGTTTGGAACCAAACAAGACCTGTGCAATCGAGCCGTTACCGTCTTCGATTGCCACTACCATAGAGGGAAAGCAGAAGCACAATGGCCTTCAATCAATTTTTTTTTATTGCACATTGTGCAACCATGACAAGCCCGCTTCTCTCTTCGTCTTGTAGCAGTTGTGCAATATCGGCTCCATAAAACAACTGACAGTCTATATTTAACCCCTTCAATTAGCATTGTAGATCAAAAACCCACAAGATCAATCAGAGTCGCTGCCAACTAAAATGCATAATGATTAGAGCCCTGCATTGTAACTCCTGTCACAGAATTCTGATTTCACAGTTCATGTGTAAGTGACCATGAATAATGGCACAAGCCAAAATTAAGTGTGGATGATCCTACTTCAGCATGGATTGTTGCCTGCCATCAGGAATGGCTATCAGAACAATGGGCTTCGAGGGTCTAACGAACGGAACATCGCATCGGAAATAGCCCTTCCTCTCCAGCTGTATGACCTCGCCGTGCTTCAGATTCCTCATGTTTGAATCCCCGACTGCTGCTGTTACCTTCTTTGTACTGGGGTTCAGGACATCAAGAAAATCTTCCCCTTCTTCCAGCTGGCGTATTTGCAAAAGACACAGACATCAACTAAAATATGGGCATGTTGATCAAGCTTTAACTAAAGTTCAGTAAACTTTAACTAAAGTTCCATATTAGAATTCCCGAAGATGGTAGTAGAGCAGCTGTTTCTGCATTTCTAAATGCATGTCTTCTTCATGTCACATGAATGAAGAGAAAAGTGGGCAACAACCAAATTAAACCAAGACAAAAGCAAAAAGTCTATGACAGGTCCATGTCCCTGTCTAAACCTATTCTCCATTCCTCAGATGCATGTGGCATAACCGCCACATGGCAAAACTATAATCACAGTTGCAGATACTTAACCTTGTTAGATTGAGAATCAAATGAGGCATTTTTCTATCCAGTAATAAAAGTCACTAGGAGGAGGGCCTTAAAATGATCAGGTATCATCTGAATGCCACGTAGAACTTCCAGTTCAACTAATTTTCTTACTAGCGCAAAAGTAAACTAGAACATGACAATCTCAAATAAAACATGCTATAAAGAAAGCCAAAAATAGAAGCTAAACAAAGTGGAAAGAAGGAAAAGGTCCAGCAGTCTAACTGACACGACATACCTTCTTCTTTGTAATTAGATAGTCAAACTCAACCAATGAGAGATTAACCAATTCATTTGTCTCGGGAAGCCACGTCAGCTTCAGTTTTGTGGTCTTAACAGATCCTTCAAGGTGCAGAACCCCTGTTAACTGTGTGATGTTCCCATCCTTGTCCTTTTCAATTTCCTTGACTATAGCATTTCCCCAGTCCATCAGGGTTATTTCCTCATCCACTGAGATACACTCAGCATCCGCATGGTCTAACCATATCTTCTTTGTGTAAGTAGTAGCCTTGTCTCCAGCACCTTCATATTTCTTATGCCTCGGGATGATGCGAACAAAGGGAGTCTCAGGACCATCAATTAAGTGCAACAATACCCGCCGCTCTTCAATAACAGCAGTATGTCTAGGGCAAACAGGATCAATAATCCTTTTATTGATGCTCCAAAGCTTGTCCCATTCCATAAGGTTAAGATTCTTTGATGCACCCTGAAAACAAAAACGAACAGTATCATGCAACAAGCCAAGTGCTTATCTTGCAAAGCATTTGTACTGACATCCTTTATCTATTTGAATGGTAAGTAAGGATTCATTAAGAAGGTACTAAGGGTACAGCCCTTTTACATAATAACTTCAAAAGAGTAGTGACCCATAAACAAACAAAATTATGAACACAACAATGTTTTTAACATGATTAGAAAACAAGATGTATGATTGAGCTCTCCCACTCTACCGAAAGTGAAGAATGTGAAACTGATTATCACTAAAAGAATCCAATAAGATTCAACTTCATAGAATATTTCTAATTCTTGCCTGCAGAACACATTTAGTACCTCAAAGTCTAAGGCAATAACTAACAATTACTACTAAGACAAAAAGCCCTTTAGGTGACAAAATGTATTTGTTTTACCTGCTCGAGAATAAATTGAATCAGTGCCTCAATTTTAAGACCTCTACGAACAATCCCCTGGACTGTTGGAAAGCGAGGATCGTCCCAACCATCAACTTTTCCATTTTGGACAAACCAGAGAAGCTTACGCTTGCTGAGAAGTGTATAGACCATATTTAACCTGCTGAATTCATAAATCTGGACTTTCCTCAAGCCCATATCCTCTTGAATTCGGTAATACTGTGCATTTCGATCATGGTATTCACTAGATCGGAGTGCATGTGTTATCCCTTCTATAGAATCAACAAAAGGACATGCAAAATCATAGGTCGGGTAAAACTTGTACTTGGACCCAATGCGATGGTGGGGCATTGGGTTGCAACGATAATACACCGGATCTCGAAGAGATTTATTTGGATCCTGCATATCAAGTTTGCCTCGAAGGCAACACTGTCGGCCCCTTTCAGATGCCTCCATTATTTCTTTCCACAGTCTCAAGTTCTCCTCTACACTATTACTCCTACATTTTGATTCCACGCCATCCATCCTCATTTTCTGCATTTCCTCCCTGGGTGTATCATCTACATATGCTTTACCCTCGCGGATCAGCTTTTCAGCCATTTCCATCAACTGTGGGAAATAGTCCGACGTATAGGTCACCCTATCATACTTAATGCCAAGAGTCTCAATATCCTTCAAAATGTTATCCACGAACTCATTGCTTTCTTTCGCAGGATTTGTATCATCAAAACGCACAATCACCTTGCCTTGGTACCGTTGAGCAAAATACTGATTCATGAGTGCTGCTTTGGAGTGCCCTATGTGAAGATAGCCGCTAGGTTCTGGTGCAAATCGCAGGCACACCTTTCCATATTCAGCACCAGGAAGATCTACTTCAGCTGTTAACTTGTTACTTCCTTTACCCTTGTCAGACACATCTCCATTACTACTCCCAGATTGGTTACTGGAAACCTGTTTTGCAGTTGCTGCTTTCCCTGAACCTTTCTTGCCAACATATGTTGCAACAATTGTATCTAGGACATCATTGTACTCAGAACATATTGAATTGAACCATCTTACTAGATTTTGGTACTTCTTCGACTTCCTCAAACTTTCCCAACGCAGCCCAACTCCTGCAGAACATTTAGAGTGGGACTATCAATGCACACCATTAAGGCAACATAGTTACACGAATGCACTAACATGCAAATGATGTATACAGAAAGATCAAAGCTAAAAAAGGACAGAAAATGGCCCTATTGTAGAGTGGATGTTAAACTCAACAGATTTTGATAGCAATTGTGGACAGTAAACAGTACTCCATGCTTGAGAACCAGGATAATCTGTACATTCATAGTCAAAAGATTGCTCCTGATGTCTTGCCGCTTGGGATTAGATTGTCAAACATTGTGATTCATAGAAGAATATTTCGTTAATAAGATAGGGAAACAGACTCAGTACCTGCAAGACCAGACCATATCGCTACGTCTGCTACAGTCAGAGAATGACCCACCAAAAATGTACGCTTTTCCAGATACTCATCCAAGTATTTGCATGCATTTTCGAATTCAGAACCGGATGCAAGAATGGGGGCATAATCCAGCCACTTATCAACCTGCTGTCAATTAAAAAAGGAAGTATTCTGTCCATAAGCTTAAAATACATATCTTGCATATATGGGGATGAATGAATATAAAGACTTAATCAAGAAGAAGAAGAATCACCTCACTGGATTCAGATACGGTGCTTCCACATAAACTTTGAGTCTTCGACACACTAGCAATGTGGCGGAGAAGATCAGGTGTCCCAAGCAACTTATGCCTAAAATAACAGGATGATCAACAGAGAATATCAAACATTATTCCAGCAAAGCCTCCATGTAGATAACAACATCAGAAAATTAAACCACCAAAGCATACGGTTCTATACCACATGGTGAACTTTCTAAAGCACATTCCATAGAAATACACGCAACTCAACCATGTACAGGATGGCCACGACAAGACCACTTGATATTCATCTTGGACGTATATATCGGTCCTAAAGAACAGGAAAATCCTGCGTAGCGCTTAACTATATCCTACTAGCCTTATGCCAGAGTCTTATCTTGATTCTATCACCCTGGACACTGACCAAAAGTTCCATTCAATCACCGTAAGCAACCGTAAGGGGAAGAAACCTGAATCGTGAACATGAAAGATGAACTGAACAGTACCCAAAACCAGCGCAGGAATAAAGCCAACACAACGTAGGAAATGGACCCAGAGAACGAATCGCACCAGCGAGAACGAGAGACACATACCCATTGGAGCAGAGCAAAAACGGGGGAGACCCAGAAGGGAGAGAGGAATCGAAGCGCAGGGGAACGCCGGCGAGCTCCGCCGCCACGATGACGGAGAGAGGAGGGCAGTCAGCTGCGAAAGACAATTGCGCTATCTCCATTTCGCGAACCCCCGCTCAAAATCACATAAACGGAACAAAGGGGAGGTCCCCAGATCAAGCTTGACTGCAGCAGCTCAGAGAGAGAGCGTCTGTGCGCGCAGAGCGAAGAGACGATGAAGGCGAGTAGGGTTTTATATATGCCGTCTTGTTTGCGGATTGCGATTGTGAATCCAACGCTAACATGCGATAGTCTCAAACGACAGCAACGAAGCCCATTGGATTCTCCTCTTTCTCCTGTCGTTTTTCATTTTCTACTTCTTTTCATTTTTCATTTTTGGAGAAGAGAAGGTGAAATCTCTGCCCCCAGGTTTGACTTTTCTTCCTGCTTGAATTGCTGGCAAATTCTGTTTTTTTCTAAGAAGAGGAGATATAGGAAGAAATTTCCTAGTTTACAAGACTTCAATCTAATAAATTCAAGTCTTACCGATGATATTCAATAAAGATAATTTTTCATTTTCACTATTCGTACAATGTTTTTGTATTTATGTTTAGTTTAAGATTCTGATTGAAAATGTTTAATTCTAAAATGTCAGAAGAGATGTTCAAAGGAATCAAATATTGGGAGTGGGTTTTAGAAGGCCCCTCTATACACATCTATTTAAGAAATTTTGAACTAAAAAAATACCATTATTTAGAAAACAAATCCCTAGGCCAGAAATCTTTCCTCCCAAAATGGAAAAATAAAAAATTTGAGAATTGATCAGCTAAAAATTAACTTTGGTGAATTACCCTCAACCCAATTACCTTTTTACAGCATCATTGTACGTGCATATTCCTTCATGTAAGCAGCACAAACAACACAAAAAATGTATTTTTCAATTAGAAGTACTTTCTTCTCTCACATATCTCTTCTCAAGATGAAAAAAAGGAATTATATGCTTCACTTCCTCTTTTCTTCATTTTTATTCTTTTACAGCTAAATTTTCTTCACCTCCTAAAAATTTGTCCAGACACCATCTCAAGAAAAAGACCCTTGTGGGTGTCCGACATAGTAAAAGAATTCACTTACGTCATTTTGGACAAGGTTTCTCTAGCATTACACATGTCTTTAATTGATTTTATCGGCCCAAGATCTGGTCAGTACTCTAGAGTCTACTGTAAGGGTCATTTGGTTGGGTGACCACTGGCTGTTGTGTTGCCACCTGGATTCATCTACCTGAAGGGGTATCCACTGGGTCTTGTCATGGGAAGAGAGTGTGGACATTGTCGAGACATAACATTAGATGTGCAGATGGTAAGGAGATCAGTTGCTTAGCCGTTGGGAACTTGAGGTTTAGAACCTGACCAGTTTTGAAAGATGGAGTGACCACTGATCAACGATGTGCACTTTCAGGGAATATTGATCGTTGGCTGGTGGTGTCGCCCTTTTAAGAGCTTTGCCAACACTGGAGAAGATTTGGATTCTTATTGAGTGAAAGAAGAGGCAAATGCTACTGCCTGGATGACATTAGCCCAGGCAAAGCAATAAGCCTAAAGCACACACCCTGCAGCGTTCATCCCTCAAATGCGCAAGTTCTGATGTTGTAGTTTCGACCCTGGAAAATCATTCTTTAACATGTTGCGAAAAAGAAGAGTCCAATTTTTTTTCGCTCAGGGTGCTGCTTTTGATAGAGAAATCGCTTTTTCATAACCGTCACTGGTTTCCATCTTTACCAGACAAGAGTTGCAGCCTGCTACGTATGCATTTGATCGACTAGGATGGTGCAAAAATGAGAGAATTGGTCAATCCAATTCGCAGAGCGAGATGACTCAAATGGTCCGAAGAGAGCTTTGAATTTCAATCTCCATTGCAACGCATTTTTCTAGTTTTACTTTAGTTTCACCCTTTTGTTATTCTGTCGTACCCCCACATGAAATAAGCTCGTGCTGAAAATCATCAGGAAAAGTTTCCAGGTACGAGGCACAGAAAGTAATCCACAGTCTAGAAACCAGCCAATTTCTGCAAGCATCAGCTATCACCAGTTCAGAAACATGCCATTTTCTTTATCCATCTAAAAGTCAATTTCAAGTATTTGCAGGTTTATGAACCTCAGAAGCAAGGCATCCTAGCCAAGGATCTTATTCTTAGAGTAACTCTATTATGTGATTCTATCAACCACCAGTAATTTCCGGTACAAGATGCGAAGGCCATGCGTATGTGCATTTTCTAATACAAAGCAACACTGCAAGACTAAGACACACTGCAGTCACCTGTCAGCCACTCCCTCATCTGTTGGTAGCCACACAATCCAAGCAAAACGCATACGGAAAGACATAGATTTGCATGGTTGGGGGCCGCTAATTTCAGCCGATTACCAACAGTCTTAGCACCAAGCACTGGCTAAATCAACATCAAAACGCATGGTCTAAGAATCACATGGAAGCTAAATGAGGGTCAAGGTACAGAGATACTCCATCCTGTCCATTTAGAACTTCCAATAAGACACAAAACCCTCAGCTAAAACAATATAGGGAACGGAAAACCTTAGAGGACTCTAGAAATAAAAAAGTGGCATAAAGAAGTAGAAACACAGAGCAACAGACAAACTGCTGAACCAACATACTATGTAAGAGTCTTTTCCCATTGCAGTATTGATCCAAAGTTTGACAAAGAATTTCCTTAGTATATCATTGGCAGAAATATGCTCCATCTCCTCATAAAAGTATAGCTCTACAAATTTAAAAAGAATACAAAGAATTCAATTCTTTCACATTGACAAGGACACCTAATCTACCACGAACTTTTCAGAGACTGATTTTCTCTGCCCTGAGTATTCCTTTCAACTATACAATCCTTAAACCAATCTCATAGCACCTCCAGAAAGACGAAGCAAGAACCAAGGCCCAAAGTGCAGATATAGCAAGAGCCCTGATGACCCTGCACCTGCAACTCATCAAGTGTTCGAGAAGTGCGAATTCAAAATCCATCCAATCTGATAAACCACTGAGCCAATCTCATCTCCATAATTCACCTAACAATTAACACTCGAACTCCAACATTAATTCACAATCCAATTGCCGTCACTTTCGGAAAAATCAGAATCAGCACGTTAATCATGAATTCGACAATTTCAACAATCTTGGACACCTCTGATCGAAGACTTCCACAACCTCCTCCTCTGAAACAATGGTAGAGGTATGGAAATACAAATGATCGATCAAAAAACTAACCTTCCCTATCTATGCTCACATGAAGCAAAATGGATGTACAAGTGGGGATTGCATTCCCTACAGTAAAAATCATTTTTTTCCAGCAACTCCCTCAGCATCTCATGAGTGAAATCCGGATCATTGGGATCGCTCAAATGAGACTCAGCCGGCGATTCCGGAGTTTCCGGTCTGCTAAAGCAAAAAACACAACCTTTATCGTTCCTTTTCCTGCGTCGTCTCGATGATCTCTTGTTGGACGAAGACCCAAAAGCCTTCTCAACCTTGGCAAGATGCCATCTTGGCATACACCCACAACCCCTCTCTTTCCTCTGATCATTCTTATGCGTGACAGAGACCCCATCTCCACCATCTCCGCCATCACCACCACCGTCCTCCTTATCGTCACCCTTGCCCTCTCCATCATCAACGTTATTAACATCAACGATGACGTTACCACCAGACCCAGATATCTCTCCACCAGAAACTGACATCAACAATCAAAGGATTGCCCAAAATCTAAAAATCCAATGCGGTGGACGACAAATAAATTCCAGAACGCACCATTCGTGTGGACAACTGTATGTGCTCATCCAAATAGGTTGCGGCCGGAGAACGCACGAGGGGAACGACGAAACAAAGAGACACCCAGTTGAGGACTCGAACAGAATCGCGGGCTGTGCGCGCTCTCGAGCGGGACAAAATCGAAAGGGGTTTCTGCGGTGGAGAGGTCGAGGCAAAAGAGGTTTTTGTCTCCGTACCAAGGATAATTCCCAATGGCAATGAGCAAAGGCGGGGGCTCTCAATGATTAATCGGAGTTTTCCGTTCATTCGTTTGGGTTTTGAAAACAACGGAGGGATCAGAGAGCAAATGGCGGTGGCGGGTTGGACAAGACCCTGCACGCGACACGTGGCGAGTAGATGATGGGACCAGAGGTGGCACCTTTGATCGTGCCTGTCCCTATCGTATCCCGTCAGAAATTTGATGCTTCATGGTTCGTATCACCTTAAGCCTGTCGATTTAGCACAAAGGATGTGTTCAATCAGCGATTCTGTACTGAGATGCTGACTGTGCATGACCCGAAAAAGTAATTTGCGCATCGACAGCTGCAAAAATTTCTTCGGGCTACCTACGATACATGTAGTAACATTCCAATTTCTCTCAATTTATATTTTTTTATTCTCCGAAATAAATAAAAATAAAAATTTATTTAGTAACGTCAATTTGTTTTTTTTTTTTTGTTATTGAGAATGGAAAGTTGTTCCCCAGAGTAGGTTTGGGCTAGAAACAATAAACAAAAAAAGATTGATTCTTGAACAATTTGAGAAATAAGTTTTTTATTTTTTTATTTTTACCTCTTACAGCCGCCGCCGCCGCCGCCCACGACTGCCCACCGGAAGCAACAGTTGTGGCGGGTTGTGGGTGGTCGGTGGCGGTAATAGGGGATGGTTGGCGAGTGACAGCCCGTTGTTCTTGAGCATTAAAAATAATTATAAATAATACCAAACATATTCATATTCTTTTTCTATTTCAAGAGTAGAAATTTTGTGTAGCTAGCAAATGCCTTATTTTATTCAGAAATTGTTCTAGAGAGTAGAAATGGAAAAAAAATGTTTCTAAAAAAAAACTCTTTCTAGGAACAGAAGTGTTACCATTTGTACCCTTACTGAACAAACGTGATAAATTCAGCTCTTTTTGTTTACTACCCTTAAACTATTAGGTTCCGGTTTCAATCTATATCTCATCAATGATGTATATAGAAATGCGATAAATATAATCGTACAATCTTATGCTGCTTGTTTTCCTTGTATAGTTAAAATCAACCTCATCTCCCATGACCATATTATAGGCTTGAATGTTCTAAATAATTATAGGCATAGCAAGATCCTGATGATGCCGGCATGAGTAATTCGTTTTTCTCCTTCTAGGAACTTGTTGCAATGTTGTGCCGCATGCTGGTTAACATTGGGCCGTCGAATGGCATGGGTTGATCGGCAAGCCAACTAGTCGATAGATCTCAGCCGTTGGAAAGCTGCAACATATCATGTGCTATTGTACCTCATATTTTCTTCACACGCGAGAAATTGTATGTTCTCGTTGTCCTCAAGAAAAGAACAACATTGGATGTCTTGTCCAATCAACATAAGAATAATGGCATGGGAGGATGTTTGAACTTCGGGTCAATGTAGAATATGGTTTTTAAACTTTTAATTTGTTTCATATGTTCCTCAAAATTTAATACAATGTGCAATGTGATTCGTGAACTTTTAATTTATTCAATATGATCACTATATTTTTAGTAAATAGTCAAAGTAGTCTTTAAATATGAGTATATTCAATATTGTCCTTCCATGAATTCTAGATTAATGACAATATTAAAATTTTTTAGTTCAGAGATTAATATATACCAAAAGTTCAGATATTACATTAAATGAATAAAAAGTTGATGGATCATATTGTACATTAGAATAAAGTTTATGGATGATATTGAACAAATTAAAAGACCTAATTAAAATCATATCGCATGTTGAGTCAAAATTCAAGAATCATTTGTGTCATTTTCCCACTAGTAAAAGAGACATTAGCCTTGCTCACCTTGTCGTTCATCCCCTTCCATACCTTTTGTTTCTTGTGTACGTGTATAATTAGTATATTCACTGCCGAATGATGATCTTTAATACTTTATCCAGCGACTTAGTAAACAACAATTGCTTAGTTTAAAACGTGGAAGACATCTTGAAATCGATCGGCAGAGGCAACGTTTCGCAAGGCAATTGGACGAGTACGAGACCGTAGAATCACAGAGCTAACACTTCATTGACCACGTAAGAGATGGCAACACAAGAAAGGCATCACCCATTCTCTTTGCTTTAGCTGTTGGTGGGAATATTCTTCAGGTACAAAGTAGGAAATGCAGCTTTTGTTAAGATGCCTGATGTCTTACCTCATCTCATGTCTTGATTGAGCAGATATCCTAATTCTATGTGAGCATTTGCCGGCTGGACGGGCTTCTCTTGTTCTCTTTCGTGCTTCCTTAATTAAGGAGCCAACTAATCCATGTTTCATATTCATCTTGTAATGATAGAAGCACTATTTTTAGCATATCGCCACAGTACAGCTCCTGTTTTGCATCTCCTGTTCTTTGCTTAATTGCCGTGTTAGTAATGTCACTCCTTCCTTCGACAATCAGCTGATTTTCAGCAATGGAAGAATGCTATGTCCTTCAACTAGTGGGCTTCCCGGAAACAACTTCTTTTTGTCTGGAGCTCAAGCTCGTATATGCTGAAGCAGGACAGGGGATCAAAAACAGATATGTTTGTCTACAGAAAGAAAGGGGCATATCATCTTCTTTAATGTCTTTAACGAGGACGGGTTTGGTGGGTGGACAGAAAGCTGATTAAAGAAATGGCCATAATGATTGAACCATCGCTGTAAAGTCATTAGCTTTTACAAGTAGCCACCCCCTGGTCTGCCCAAGATATAGCCTCTCCAACCAATTCATGAACATTGATATGCTCGCTTCCTTGTATCATCTCATTATAAGGACGACCAACACCCAGGAGCCCAAAACCGCTTGCGATACGTGTGGCTGTAATTATGTTGATGAATTGAAGAAAAGATGTGTCGAAGAATTTTGAGAGTTAGACATATTGGCGGTTGAAATGAGAAAGGCTTATCGGAGGATGTGGAGGGCGGTGCCTTGCACAAGCAGGAAGGCCCTGAGAACCGAGTCGCAGAAGGACATAGAGGTGATATTGAAGACTAAGCTTTCGACGATCAAAGAAGAACCGGAGTTCCCTGATGATGACTTGACACTGCCAAAACACCGGCGATCGATCAAGAAGGGAAGGAAGTTTGAGGCCAAGGTTAAGATGGGACATCTCTTCATGCCTCAGTTCAGTTTCCAGGATTCTTATGCGCTCTTCATAACCTGTTTCGCCTCCAAAGGTAGCTTCGGGGGACTCCTTCAGTACTAATTGCTTGATTTGGCTGGTCTTTGATTCCTGCAGCTAAAGGTAATCATAAGGACTGAAAGCTAGAGATTTTCGTGATCATTGGATGCCCCTGAAATGTTGTTAGAATTTGTGCTTTACTTCTGCCGAATCATATTATTTCAGGCAGTAGAAGCCATTGACTGTTTGGATTCCTTTGTAGTCATTCGCGTGGCAGTTTCAGTTTGTTAACAGCTAAAGAATAAGAAATCTCATATTTGCTCTGCCATTGTATGTAATAATTACGGAGCTAATAACGCATAGTCCAACTTTCTCTTGTTTTGGATCTACTATGTTATCTCTCTTCAGCAATTGAATTTCAAGTCATTCACCCTTACTATTCAAGGAAATGAAACGGTCTTCTTCTAAGATATTGGCTTGACGAGGATACAATTATGCCTGGTACAGCATCAGGTGAATCCAAATGTCACGAAATCCCCCTTTTTTTAGCTTCTGAGATTCCGAGATGACATAAACATCAGGTTAACAGTAAGCTATTGCCATAAATGCTAAAATCTGGTGTGCCCCTTTCAGCTATTTCCTTTCCCATTTCATAATTATTAGCTACAGCATGCTGGAAGTGAATTGCAGCGAGCTCCTTATAAAATTCTGCTATAAAGAACTGATTTCTTGCCTAAAGGGAAAGCTGGCCTCGGCTTGATGCATCTCCCATCCATCTCAGTCACCTCAAATTAATGATGTAGATACTGACTGTTGTATAAAACTTGTTGACCAAGTTCTATGAAAAACAGTCATCGGCTGTTCCAACACCCAATACATAGAAAATGTAGAACTTCGTAACAAATAATACTCCATTTTCTGCCATGTAATTTGAACAGCAAATCCTGGGAAATTTAAGCATGTATTAAAATGCTAGGCAACAAGGGGCTTCACCAGCAATTGCCTCTTATCTAAATAAACACGTGGTAAGCTCAAAAATTGAAGTTGACAGTGACAGTAGCAAGCGAGAGTTAACCCCCGTGCAAAGGAAGAGTTTTAATATAAAGTAAGTTCGAAAATATGAAAGGAAAGGCAGAGCCCATTTTTAGCAGGAGATAACAAGGGTTGGCCAAATTTCAGATAACCTACAAAATATGGGTGGTTATAATTACTCGTGGTAGTGGTTAATGGACTAGCTAATGTGCAGTCTGATATGAAAAATGCATCCGTTTAATCTTTTGAGTGAGAGTGGACTGAGTACGACATGGGAGGAAGTGACCAATCAAGTGGCCAGCAACTTACGTAAAAAGTGTTTGGACATCACGATAAAATCATTGTTTTAAGGAATCTGTGAAAAGGTGCTTGAACAGTATATTCTTCATGTCCCTGCCGTGCCACAAAGGCAGATCTAACCAGATCGAGCAGAGTGCAGTTACATGTTTTCAGTATACACCATCTCCTGAGCTTGGGAGGTAAGTCCTGCCTCCACTCTAGATGTACCGAGAATTGAATTGTCAAAGTCTTAATATTACTACAGAGTGCATATTATGTTTTCTTCTGGCATTCTGCAAGTCTGGAGCAGATCGCACATCCTAGACACAAAGTATAAACTAACAAGCATCAAATGCCCATTATGTAGTGATCCTCCACCCTGCCAAATTAAGAATGGTGTTTGATTGACTGTACGATCAATGAGAGGAACTTGATGCAAAATCAACATAATATTTTCAAGGTTACTACTGTAGACAAAATGCCTGCAATTCAAGTGCAAGCCCAGCGTCTATCAATAGACATGACACTTCTTCTACATTTCACAGAGGAATGAGACACAACTGGGAGCCCCCACTGAGAGGAAAAAGTGATGGCCGGGCAGATACCATCCAAATTCATCCGTTTGGCAATATCTCTGTAGATCCTGGCAATCTTGCTGGGCAATGAAATCAGTGAAAACGCCCTCAGAGTAAGTTTCCTGGAACGAGACAGCCGGAGAGCCTTGAGCTTTCCGTTCCCGTTCCTCACCCAACGCCCCCTAGGCCTTGTCGTTTTCTCATCAACATGGATCAACTTCTCGTATTGATTCCTGAAGCGGCCCGTGCCAATATCTTGCAGACCCATCTTCAGCATTAAGGACTAATGATAGAGAGAAAAAAATTAGAAGAGATGAAGAGAGCCTAGCTGCTTCACAGCTGAGGTTACTAAGCGAGAAACTGTCCCTAGCATAAAGAGTATGTGGACAATTTATAAGGAGGTGACCAACTGCTAGTTATTTTGGCAGGATTTGGGTTTTCAAAAAAATTTGAGACAAGATTTCGTACCAAAATAATGATAAAATCTGCAGTCGATATTCCTCAAACACATGGCTTCCATTATAGTTTAACCCAACCACAGCTCAAGGTAATTACTAACCTTTTTAATACTTGACTAACATCAGTTTCCATAGCCATAGCCATACCCTAACAACTTGGATTATGAGCCTCTCTCTCGGCTGCTTGAATGAGGACAAACTGAAACAGATGATTCAGAGGAATAGCGAGAGGCATGTGCAATGATTGCTCCCCATGTTAGTGTACCTATCGAGGCCAATCATTTGCTCAAAGCAAAGGAATGAATATTGGTAGTCATGATTCAAAAAAGGCAAAAGCAGATCTGCTGGTTTATTCCAATTCATTTGACACAGATTGTTTCAGAATCAAGTCAAGCCAGTATGATTGTTGGCCTAATGTGTCCCGGATTGAAGAATACAAGAGGAAGTGATTGTTTAATCAGCAGTTTGCATCTGTATCATCCTTTTGACAGTTTGACTGGCCCCTACCAAGCTGCAGGCATTTGAAAATTGGCAAGCAGTTTAATCATTCCCTCTTTGCTCTCGAGTTTCAGGCCTTCCGTTGCACCTTTTAACATGGGCTTATTCCATTGGACTTGAATGGCAAAGTGGGCCGGTACTTGATGGGAGGATGTACGTAAGCATCAGGCAGTGACCCACGCGTTGGTCTTGCCCAGTGCAAAGAGATCAATCTGCTTCCGCCTATTGGAGCGGACCAATGTATGTTTGGAGACTTTGGAACAAAAACATGGTTATATTTGTGTAGTACATGCTCTTATTTTCGACAATTTTTCAAATTAAGTGTAGACATTCACGTGATTCATACGCAATCAGGGAAGAGAATCACGTACTTCAGACTACTTAAAAGTATTTTTGACCATTGCGAATTTCTCATTTAGAGCAGTATTCGGTTAAGAGAATGCTCAAATCAATAGCCTACATGGATATTTGATTAATAAGCAGTATCGAGAGTTTTTTTAGAGAGTTCCATCGCATCGACCTTCTAGCGTTAAGGGCAACCTGATTTATCCAGGGGTGTGGCGGCTCTGGGCCATTAACATGTAGCGTGATGATTACTACGAGATTACCGCTTTCTACAAATATTAATGTCGAATCTGATGCCCGGTCGACGGACGGAAATCAACAGAAGCGTCAATGGCGAGTTTGTTGCGATCACCTGCCGTTGCAGAGTAAGAACAAGAGACGCCCCAAAAGTTATTGCTCAGACTATCATATCAGGCTTCGGGTCAGAGCTAACTCTAGGCATGGAGAGCATTCGGGTGATGGAATCACAAAAAATCCTAAGGGAAAGATATGCCTTGGTGGCTAGAATCAATGAGACAGCAAGATTCCGTTTTGTGCACATTTGAAGAAAAAATCTCTCTTCCCCGTTTAAACAATTCTCGAAAGTCGAAAGCATGCACCCCAAAACCCCGGTCAAGTAATATTTATCAGCGTGCGTATACGTTATTAACTTAGCCAGATGTTACTTCCTTCTGTCCAAAAGCGTCTGCAATCACATCTTGGCCTTGCTGATGCATGCAAGATACATATCTCCAGGTCGTCCCCCCCAAATTAAAATTGCCGATGACTTCAAAGTTGGGGTTTTCATATTCATAGTCTATCGTCAGGTCAACTTGCCGTCCCCGTGTTGAACGACGGACCGCTCGTCTGTCCTTCATTCTTATTTCTAATCTTAGCTTGTCCCGTGCTTATCAGATTCCAAGTTTCACGGTCGTACTCTTCCCAGCAAGAGTATCACAAGCAAACAGAGATGGATATCCCATGCTGTGCTCATCGTTTGATTGTTTGTTGTTGTGCTGATGTTGATGATTGATAGGTTTCCCTCAATCAAATCCAAGCTGCTCTCGTGGTTTCCAAGTTTCTTGACCAGCACGTAGAGCATCAAGATACAGTGTTATTCATGTATAAGGACCCATATCTGGTCTCCTAAGATTGGAAAATAAGAAGATATCTTTTTTTTTTATGCCCGAGAGTAGATACCTCTCCATCTTCTTAACACATGCCGCCAAAAGATACTCCAAAAAGCAAACCGATCTTGCCATTATTTTTTGGAAGCGAAAAGTCAAATGTCTTAAGATGAGACTCGAAACTTGATGGGTTTTCATAAATAGAGACGATCGATTTAAATGTGAAATATTTTTTTTCATTGCATTTGAGTGACCACGCATTATGCGTCGAATTTTGAAGGGAGAGCTCCTACCCCATCCACCATTTTTCTTTCTCGAGATGATTTGTGATACTTGATGTTCTGATTGACCTAGATGAGCTTTAAAGTGGGAGGGGCACCAAAAAGGTTGGCTGGCCTCGTATTCCCCGCGTTTGTCTTGCAAGGAAATACCAATGGGAGAAGAACTACCCTAATCAATGGATGTGGTAAGAGGAACAAGATCATGAAAACATAAGGGGTCGGCAGCATACCATATTTGTTTCACATTAAATTCTTACTGGTCCTGCCAAAGTATGAATTATTGTGCTGTCTTCATATACTTCCTTCTTTCCTTGATGGCCATGTTGTAATTTCCTCGAATTCAAAGACAGCTGCCTGCAATAAATCTCCCAACTTTATTTGGACTGAAGGAAGTCACGTATCGTTTTGAAACCCTAATGGGTTTCTTCCATTTCTGTCAACTCTTTGACTTTTGTTCAAAGAAACCCTGTTGCACGCGTGTTTACACTTTATACGTGCATATACAATTACTAAACTAGGGTTAGTCTAGATCCATCAAATCTACCTCACCTAAATCTGGTGGTTGTTTCCAAAGTCGTGCAAAAAAAGAAAGAAAAATGAAAATGTCGAACAAAATATCTATGTACCGTATGAAATCGATTTCAATCGATGTGGAATGAAATGAGAAAACACTGACATGAAAAACTGTACAAGTTGGAATTTGTCTATTTTCCTATCCAAGCTCGGAATTCATTTGGATGCTTTGACTTTTTAAGTCTAAGCTTTGAAGATATGTTCCCTTTGATTATCATTATCATTATCATTATCATTATTATTATTATCATTCATTCCGCCATAAAAGCAATGAAACGTAAAATCCTTGCAGTTTTCAGCAGCAAATATTGAATTTTATATCATCAAAGCCCAAAAAAAGGGGGAAAAAAAGCTTGGCAGAATGTAAATGCTTGAACGTCCATGCACAAACCGTACCTGCCTTCTCGCTGCAGTATTCATCTCGCCTTTATTCCGGTCAAATTTTCTCATTTGTTATACCATACCTAATATTTTATCTCCACGTTCATATGTAACTCATTCATAGTACACATGAAAAGATATAGTCAAGAAAAGAAAAAGAATAAACTTAGTACCAGAAATATCTAAAAATAAAACAGCAGAGAGACATCTCTGTAAACTCCGTTTCATGATGGCTGCAATGATATTGGCATTCGTGGTATTCATTAACATGTTGGCATATGTCTGAATCAGTAACGAAACTCATCTAGGACAGCGGACAAAGAAACCCAGAAAGGAAACAGCTCATATTTTAGCTTCATCTAAATCCTTGATGTGCGTAAAATTCTGGGTCTTTGTCACTTGAGCACGGAAGGCTGCTACCAAGGATTGTTCTTTCAGGACAGGAGTTAAATCAACTACTGAAATCTACTGAACAGATGAGTAGAATATGATAGTCAAGAGAAGAAAGAGAAGCAAGATGGTGAATCACTTTTCTGATCGTTGTAGAGGTTGTTGTTTAGCAGAGGAGGCGAAGGAACCTCGATCTTCTCCTGGAGTAGCAGAGCTTCTGTCTGAGCCTGGAGAGCCTTGAGCAGACGAGCTTCCGGAGCCGGCGAAAGGACCTCAGCCTGAAACAGAGGACCCTCTTGACCCTGGTGAAGGACCTCCTGATCCTCTCTGAGAGGCTCCGCTTTCTGCTGAACTGGTAGCTCCTCAGGAAGAGTTGTCTCTTCTCAATCATCAAGCACTGGTGTTCCATGGAGTCGACCCTGAAGACTGGACCCATCAGGCTCGTGTTCGACGAGGCCATGTGCCTCAGGGGTTCAGGCTGCACTGTACGGACGGAAAGAAGAGGCTTGGTAGAGAGAGAGGGGAGAGAAAAGATCCGGGTTTATACGCTGTTGAAAGTAAGAGCGAAGAGAGAGGTTATATGGTCAATGGGAAATATTAGTATTAAGCAGTTTTTTTGTCTTTTTTGTTTTTGTGAAGTCCGAGTGCCACTTGGTTTCTTTTCAGAAAGCTGTGAACTTTCACATGTTTATTAATACTTCTCTATGGTTTGCTATCGTCTTGTGACCCTGCGCAGCCGCCGGTGGAGTGGGAAAAGCCCACGGTGTGGATTTTGATGCTTGACCTTTCGTGATAAAAGTCAAAAGTGTTGCCCGATGCCAACCCAAAAAAGAAGAAAACTTTAGGTTGGCCGTGGCCCTTGGACTTTCTACTCAAGCATGTCGACTCCATGAATAACAATCTTCACCGTGACGCTTGCCGGAAATACCATTGGCAGCAATCTGGAAATAATTTAAGGATCTGCAAACAAGAATCGCCATGCCAAGATATGTCCAAGAATGCAAACGCTCAGACGAGAAGCTTGGAAAAGAAAAGACTGATGCAAATAATTACACGAATATTCTCGGCTTACATGTATGTAACTGATTTCTGTATCTACAGTACTCAGCAGACAATTAGGCCGTTAGAAGGAACATTTTCAGGGAGAAGCCCAGCGCAGTTTCTGCGTCACACTACACAAATTTAGGTGCAAAATGGTCCCAAATCAAACGACGCGCAAAATTCTGTCGTTTCTATCATTCTTCCCTCCTCATGTTTGTCTGCCCGACAGTAATCTTGTACCTTCACCAGAGGAAAACTGCTCTACAAGTCATCTTTGTCTAGTTTCATCTGCTGCAGGAACATGAGGATAACTGGATATGTCCACATCAATGAGCGACATGTCGTAGGGCACTGAAGAAGAGTTTGATGGGTCAACAAGAAGGGAAGACTTCACGGTCTCTGACCCAGTAGCAGAATCGGGCACTGCCGATGATTTCTTAGGAGTGCTAGTAGCAGAAGAAGACATGCTGGAAAGTTGCACTTCATCCAATTTGTTACCAAACATGTGCTTGTTCCTTCTAACAGCATCCATTTCTGGGCCAGTCGGCACAAAAGTGCGTGACCTATATTTTCTTGTTCCCTCATCACCAGCGTCATGGTTGTAGAGTACGTATTCATGGTAAGTTGGTGCAAACTGCAACAAATATTTATCCAATCATCATTTAAGGGCAGCATAAGCAAGAACAAAAAGAGCGTTCATGAAATGACATTAGCAACCTCCAAGAATTACCTGGTGGACAGTGTCATCGTAAAAGTCAGTTAATTTTAGTGCATGTGCAAGACTTGCAGTAAAACCACGAGAACCGCCAATATTTGCACCTGCATACTCTTTGTATGGGAAGGCATATTGGTGACCTACTGCAGCAATAAGCATCTCCACACATATTATAAAGTCTTGGAATTGAGCAGCTTCATCAGCATCTCTGATGAGTCCAGTCTTTGCAGCGAGGAAAACCAAGACGCCCTACAACGTGGAAAGAATATTGAGGACATGAAGAGGCAGCTAGTTTACACTTGCCAGCAACCCAATTCACAAAGCAACAAAGTTTGCAAATAAAACACGACAAAAACTTATTGGGAAATCCCAATCCATCGTACATGTTTTATTCACGAAAGACAAATGACAACTTTGTTTCCAATCCTCAGCTCGACAAACTGGTTTTGTAGCTTTTCATTAAACACTCCCTCCCACTGCCCCACACGCCCCCCCCAAAAAAAAAAAAAAAATCCAAAGGAATGGACGAGTGAGATAGCAATTAATGCAAAAACAGCCAATTGGAAAGCAATAGTCATGTTTCTAATCCTCCAATCTACCAACAAAACAAAATATAAACTTTACCCAAAAAAAAAAGCAAATTAAAAAACAAAAGTTTCACCTGCCAATAAGTTAGAAAGACAACAGACTTGATGATTATAAACTTCGGGACTGGATTGAATGGCTGGAGCAAATCTTTGCATGCCACATAGAATAGTACCAAAGCATAAAGTGCCATTGTATATGATAAAGTGTAGATGATGGTGAGATACAGGTATGACTGTGCTGGACTAAAATTTCCATCATGATATTTTCCCTTAGCATAGAGGATGAGTGTGACAGCAACTAGAATGGGCTTCAATATCACAAACTGTAAACAACCTTGTTTGCACCTACGAATAAAGCGCCTGCACGAAAGATTCAGAAGTCTAAATCATTCACAAATAAGCTGGAAGTCAATAGTGTTTCAATATATAAACACGTTAATCAAACCCTGTTTTCATTTGAGAGCAGTTTGATGAAACTTCACAATAATTGTCTGACTTTCTTGGGAAAGCAGAAGAGTATCTAATGCAATATATGAAATATAACCCAGAGTAACATGATTAAATAAGAAACTTGTGTGGTTTCCACTTGAATATTCCTAAAGAGCCCACTAGACTAAGTAGGCAAGGTCCTGCAGTAAGCACTCACCCATCCAATGGCATGGGAGGTAAGCAGCACGTCATTAAGTACCAAGATGGTTTCAAAATCCGACCACTTAAATTCAGCACAACGGCTCCTGGACCACCGACCCATGCGAGGCAGAGTGATAGGAAATTATAAATAACCCAAGCTTCATACCTGAAAGAGTAAATTCCAAAGCAACAAAAAAAATAGCAATAATAAATTAAATTATGGTTATCGTGACTCACCAACATTATCTATTTATAGAGCACTTCTATGAGTGCCTACAAAGGTTGTGATAAGAAATTTATATTATGTAACACAAGTACGTGCGACACACAATGACCAAAGAAAAGGCCAATCAACCAAGGTTGCCACCATCTACCTTTTGCAACCAAAACTGTATATTCTTAATTTTCAAAAGCAGAGCAAACAAAAACACAAATAGCACACAAATACGTAAAATCTGAAATGGAGACATTCCCTTCAAGGAAAAGTAAATGCAAATGCTTACAATTCACGAATTAAGTCAAATGCTTGGGGCTTGTCTGGAATGACTATTACTTTTTTTTTTTTTTGGAGGTGGGCGGGGGGGTGTTGAGGGCTCAAACTGAATCTTGCAACTCATACACTTTGACTTCTTTTACATCCAAAACTCCCTGAAACTTTAAATTTGAACAATCTTTTCAACTTTGATGAAAAGGCAAAAAAGTTACCTTTTGCTTTCGCTCACCTTAATCAACATCATTATAGTATTCAAACAATTTCACTGGGAAAGGGAATATCAGAGCACATTTAAATTGCACCGAATTCTCCAAATTCTTTTTAAACATGGAATAAAACTGCAGATACTTACACTTCACGAATGGAATTGAAATAAATCGAGTTCTCCTTCATTATGAGGGATAAGAAAGAAGTCAATGCATACACCTGACAAGAGCACAAGATAGACAATTAGTCATAGAGTAAAGGCAAGAGAAGTTAGGAAATAATCTTGAATACATTTCAAGTTTAACTTCCAGTTTTCTTTTTTCATGTTATGGGGTGCAGGGATTTTTTTATATCTTTAAATTTTCTTCCGTAAAATGGGGCGGGAATGAGTCGTTAAGGAGCATAGGGTCAGTGGAGTGACTGGATATCAGCTTGAATCTTAGAACATTGGAAAGATATCTGATAAATTGATAATCAGATTTGACAGTCTCCGAGTACTTTATCACATCGAATTCTACCAAAACCTCTGTTCTTTTGTTAATCAGTCAGGATTTAGACAAGAATACTGAAGAATTTCATTCTTACAATATGCCAAGAAATCCATCAGTTATATGATTTCATAACGCATGAGGTAAGATAACAAATAAAAAAATTCAGTGCAGCTGCTACTGACTGCACCGACCAATGTTCCCAGTTTAGCACAGCAACTTCAAAGTTCCATTATTATAACAACTAAGAAATCTGCTTTTCCCCTGTCCAATAAAGCAAGGAAGAAAGCAAAAGAAATTCTCCAAAAAAGTTCACAAACTACTTGTCTAAGAGTGAACCTACAGCTCTGATCTTGTGGTTGAAGTGTTTGCAAAATTTCAGGTTGATTTTTGTTTCATCGATTTAGTTTCATACTCCATAACGTTTATGCAGAATCACTAAGTTCTCATCCTAACCCCAAATCTTAGGTCCACCATCATTTTTCTTAACACTCAAAGAAAAGGAGTACCAGAATATCTCAAGGATAGCTAATCAATGGAATGTGGAAGGTGCTAATCAGTATTCAACAAAGAATGCGGTAATCATGGCTTCTCCAATCTGTCTCATGGATTCACGTACTGAAATTTCATGGTACTCACCGGAACCATGAAGATGATGCGGACTATATATCTTTGATAAGTTGGCTCAGTGTAATTCACCAAGTGCATATAAATGTGGTAAGTTGCTATGGCGATTGCTCCCACAGTACAAATAAGTGCGACAATGTTGAAGTAAATTGGCACAAATTCCCCCATCGCGGCCTTCTTCTTCACCAACGTCCTCCTCCCTTTAACATGACCAAAGAAAAACCATTTCCAAACATTGAGCCAATCGGAACCAGCACAAATAACACAAACCCACCAAAACATATTAATACTGAGCGCTAATCACAAGTCATGCACCTTGTCCAGAGTTCACATCAACAAGTGTAAAGTTCGGTTCTTGACAATCGGATTGGCTAAACAATCCCGGTCGCCATTCATCTCTTCACACGAGGTTTGCAAAACAGTAAAACCAACCGTAACTTCGGCACCTGCTACCATTAAGAACGACCAAGCATTATCGCGCTAACCAAACGATCGCTCAATCCGAGAACTTTAACAAAGAATAGAATGGTATTCGGACAAAAACAGAGGAGCGGGAAGAAGAAATCGGCAACTAACCCCGCCCGACGTTGGGATCGTCAAGAGATTGTAGGAGACCAAGCAGATCTGTGTTCAACGTTGTAACTGTCTCTTGCAACTTCCTGGAAAAATGGGATTTTTATTGTGGATTGCTTGATGGAGTGAGTCGAGTGGGAAACAAGAAATTGAGGGAGGATGGAACGAGGGGAAGGAGAAGCATTTGCTTCACTGGCAAACCAATGATAGTCTCTCTCTCTCTCTCTCTCTCTCTCTCTTCTCTCTTCTCTGGTCGTACAATAACCATATGCTGTCACCCATTTTAATTTTCATTCATTTTTTTTCTTTTTGGCCCAGAAAAATAGAAAATTGGTAACTGTTTCACTCCCTTTTTGTTTAGTGCTGATAATTGTTCTCCTGAACACTTATAATCATCATGATCACTGTCCTGGTGCTGCAAAGTTTCCGAGTTGGAATGTGACATCAGTCTGCAGGATGAGACCAAAATGACCTCTTTGGCTGAACATCTGCAATAAGAGAATGGGAAAGTTATGAAGGAGGGAAGCAGACACTTTGAGGGAATTTATGCTCCTAATGATCAAGGGCAATACCATAACAAATCAGATTGAGGAGCCATAATTTCATGACTTGCTTTGGCTTTCGTCAGACCCAAGCAAAAGGGTAGCACAAGTAAGGTGCATAACTGATTAGGTAATTTAGTCGCTATAATATCAATCGAAAAGCACGTCGTGGTCGTGGTCGTGTCCGATTTTTCGCATTACCGTGGCTAGTGATTTGGATGTCAAGACCGAAAGAAAATGCTAAAGACAGGCAAGATTGAAAAGAGTAACTAGTAAAATGCAAATAATAGGTAAGGGAAGATTGAACCAAGTGATATGGGAAGTGGGCCACAAGAGGTCCACGGGCTGTAAATCCAGTGACGGGATCGCATATCGGCCCATTTCTGTTGATGGACGGAGCAAGAATCACAGTTCCATCGCTCTGCCAGTGTTTGTTTTCAATTAAATCTTTTGTCAATTCTCTCTCTATAAAGAGAAAACGATATCATAGAGGTAGTAACCGAGACAGAGGTGGAGGATAGGAGGCCATATATCTCTCCTCCATTACTCTCCCTCCCTGAGAGTCTGAGACCTTATCTCTCGCTCTTTCCACTTCCATAGAGAGCCTCCGGTGATATCTGCCTCTCTTGTTCGTCTCTCTCTCTCGCTAATTCACTCACAGCCTCACCAGAGCATCGGATTTCACTCAAAAGTCTGGTGCCGTTGAGCGTTTTGAGCGTTTTCTACTACTATCTTCAATGGCTTGTAGGTCTATAGCCCCGTCTTTCATTTGCCATGGCCAGTCTCTTGAGACATCGAAGAAACCAACGCCAACAACGGCAGCAGTGTCTGCTGCAGCAGCTAGTCCCATGGTTGCTTTGTCTTTTTCGGAGAAGCCCCACTTCAATTCCTTGCTCTGTTCATCTAACGACTGCCATGTCCGAAGACCATTTGTGTCTTTTGAAAGTGGGTGTGCGAAAAGGTGTGGCCTTAGGCGGAGTCTGAGTAGCTTCGTGACTTCGGCCATCGCCACGCCGAACTCGGTGCTGAGCGAGGAGGCTTTCAAGAAGTTGGGGACTGGTGGGTTCTCGGAGCGTGAGATTGACGTCAGTGAGGATGAGGGTGGTTTCGTGTCTGAGGGTGGTGAGGCTGAGAGTGCTAGTGAGGACGAGCTTGCTCTCTCCCAGCTGGGTTTGCCTCAGAGGCTCGTGGAATCTCTTGAGAAACGGGGAATTACCCATCTCTTTCCCATTCAAGTATGCTTTGTTCTTTTCTTCCTTTACGGTGTTATCCTAGACTTTCGTTTTGATGTGAATAGATGTTGTTTATTGCTGGCTGGGTTTTTCTTTTTTCGAGCATACTCTGTTCGCTGGATTGTTAAGTGAAAAACTTTGTTAATGTACTAGGCGAACCGTAGATAGAGTTGAGTGCAGGCAATTATGACAGGTATACTGGGATGTTCTGTGGTAGCTTACTTTAGATGCCTATGAAAATTGGGCTGTTCACCGTTAAGATTTTGTGGGGTCTGATGCTTTACATAGGCAGAATTTCCTTTTTCTAATCAACTCAATATTCAGTTTCTTTGCTTTTGCCAGCGCTAGGATAGTTCACTCATTACTTTTCCTCCTTCATTGTTCACTCTCATAAAGTTTCTTCATTTCTTCAATGGCGAATTCATGTTCCTTGTACTATTGTTTGATTGTTAGAGGGCGGTGTTAATCCCTGCGCTTGAAGGGCGTGACATAATTGCTCGTGCAAAGACTGGAACTGGGAAGACGTTAGCTTTCGGGATTCCTATAATCAAACGCCTTACTGATGGTGATGAATACAGAAGTTCGAGGTATTTGAGGGGATAATTTTACTTTCTTATTTTTTGGGGTAACATTCAATGCTTGAGCAATTTTCTAATGACATGTTGTACTGTAAATGTCTTTTAGACGTGGGCGACTACCCAGAGTTTTGGTCCTAGCACCAACCAGGGAATTAGCGAAGCAAGTAGAGAAAGAAATTAAGGAATCTGCGCCTTACTTAAACACTGTTTGTGTTTATGGTGGAGTTTCTTACATTACCCAACAAAGCGCCCTTACCCGGGGGGTCGATGTAGTTGTCGGTACTCCTGGTCGAATTATTGATTTGATCAACGGTAACAGCCTTAAATTGGGGGAAGTGGAATATTTGGTACTTGATGAAGCTGATCAGATGCTTGCCGTTGGTTTTGAGGAAGATGTGGAAGTGATCTTGGAAAAGCTTCCCTCACAGCGACAGAGCATGCTTTTCTCTGCCACAATGCCTGGTTGGGTGAAGAAACTCGCAAGAAAGCACTTGAACAATCCTTTGACAATTGACTTGGTAAAGTTCTTCTCTCAGTAATCTCTCTGTCTCCATCTGCACAAACTTCTTGCACGATCTGATATTGGACATAAGCCTGAACTTTTGCATAGTATGGTCATATAAATGGAGTAGGGCTCATCAATATGTCATGTGGCGGCTTATGTGGTTTGCCTGCTCTTCATTTCCCTGATGTAGGTTGGAGAGCAAGATGAAAAGCTCGCTGAGGGAATTAAACTTTTTGCCATATCAGCAACACCAACTTCAAAGCGTACCATTCTAAGTGATCTCATCACGGTACGAGATGCGACCTCATATTTGATTGCTTTTTCCCCAATTGAGATGCTCATTTGATTCGCTAAATTTGCATATGGATATGTCTCCCATTAGGCATTTGTCCTTAATTTGTTTATTATGCCGTTTCTTAAGATTCTTCCTGCTTAGCAGAAGAAGGCTTTGATCTTGTTCTTGCCAGCATGGTTTATGGTAGGCTCTAAGAAGATGTGCTTTTGCTAGTTAAATGATCTTTTGTAAATCTATCTTAGGTGTATGCGAAAGGTGGGAAGACCATTGTTTTCACGCAGACTAAAAGAGATGCAGATGAGGTATCAATGGCATTAACGAGTAGCATCGCCTCTGAAGCATTGCATGGGGATATCTCTCAGCATCAGAGGGAGAGAACTCTTAATGGTTTCCGGCAGGGGAAGTTCACTGTTCTTGTTGCTACTGACGTTGCATCTCGTGGGCTTGATATCCCTAATGTTGATCTCGTAGGTTATTTAGTTCTTTATGTTTGTTTACCTACATGATTCATATTGCTCTCATGAAGCTGTGTTTATAAGAGTGACAAGCATACATGCATCTTCTATTGCCAGGTCATCCACTATGAACTGCCGAATGATTCAGAAACTTTTGTCCATCGGTCTGGTCGTACTGGACGTGCCGGGAAAGAAGGAACTGCTATCTTGATGTATACAAGTAGTCAGAGGAGAACTGTCAAATCCATTGAGCGAGATGTAGGTTGCACATTTGAGTTTATTAGCCCTCCAGCAATGCAGGAGGTTTTGGAGTCATCTGCTGAGCATGTTGTTGCAACCCTCAAAGGAGTTCATCCCGAGTCTGTAGGGTATTTCACTTCAACAGCGCAAAAACTAACTGAAGAGCAAGGTGTAAATGCCCTAGCTGCTGCTTTGGCTCATTTGAGTGGTTTTTCGCAACCTCCTTCATCTCGGTCTCTTATAAATCATGAGCAGGTAGATTTGAACATTTAATTTGTGGCAATTTTGCTTGTCATCTGTGCTTCTATAACCCCACCTGTTATTAGATTTATTTAAAGATTTAGCAAAATAAGTGGTTGCTCATTGGAGCATGGACCATTTATGTCAGGAAAACGATTTGTTGATCTTGTTTGCTGCAAAAATAAGAGAACATGCATTTATATAACCAATGAGACCAATTGGTCCTTCAGAACATGGCTTTTATATGTCTCTGCCGTTGAACTGGTAATTTGAGATAATGGAAAATGTTGCCTGCTGCTGCATCTTATAATGTTCTACTGGATGATGCATTGTAGGGTTGGGTTACGCTGCAATTGACTCGGGATCCATCTTATTCTAAAGGTTTCCTTTCTGCCCGATCTGTCACTGGATTTCTATCTGATGTCCATTCTCCAGCGGCAGATGAACTAGGGAAGATATATCTGGTTGCAGATGAAAGGGTATCTACCAAACTAGAGCACTTTTTTTTATGAATTTTCCCATTACATATATATGTGTGTGCGCGCGCACGTGTATTTTTCAGTCACTTGTACAATTTTTTCACATCATTGATGGTGCCAATGACAGGTTCAAGCGGCAGTTTTTGATCTTCCTGAGGAGATTGCAAAGGAGTTGCTGAATAAGCAAACACCACCTGGGAACACTATTACAAGAATTACCAAGGTTGTATGAGAGCTTGAGATACCTCACATGGTTGAGATGACTCATTTTCTTAGATGCAGTTGCTTCCATATTTAGATATTGCTTTAGTGTCAGTTTTTGTGCTAAGTGCATGCTCAAAGCTAATGCACTTGGATCTTGTATATTGACAGTTACCCGCTCTGCAAGACGATGGCCCCCCTAGTGATTTCTATGGTAGATTTTCTAGCAGAGACAGGAATCGTCGGACGAGTCCTAGAGACCGGAGAGGATCAAGATCGTCCCGAGGGTGGGGCAGTGGTCGTGATTCTGATGATGATGATGGTCTATTTAGGCGTGGTGCCCGAGGTTCCAGAACTGAAAATAACTGGAGTCGCACCTCAAGAAACAATGATAATGATTGGCTTATAGGTGGTAGGCGATCCAGTAGACCTTTTTCAAGGGACAGGTATATCTCTCTGCTTATGCAAACCTTGCAAGTATTCATCAAGCATTTTTGTTAGCTCTTGGAACATATAAAATTGATATAGTGTTGCAGACTTGTTTTAGACATTTGATACCTTATCCTCAATCATTGAGCTCACCAATGAGATACCTCACATGGCTATGTAAATCTTACTGATATGGCATTGTGTCATGACAGGAGCTTCGGCGGATCATGCTTTGTATGTGGCCGTACAGGGCACAGGGCATCTGAATGCCCCAGTAAGCAGGACTTCTGATTGTATCTATTTAAATGCGTTGCATTTCGTACATTCTGAGCGATAAGTGGAGGGTCCTACTCTGCTGCTGCAGCTGCTTCCGCCACCTGCTTTTTTCCCTACCTACTTGTTTCTAAACAGGTTGGTCAATGTGTCTTTGAGCTGGAGAGACGATGAGAAGAGTTACAGCGATCAACCCCAATGTAGCCCCTAGGCTTCAGTATGCTTGGCATGGGCACTCTTGAATAGATCAGGCCGAGTCAATCCTGCTGACACTTTTTACCAAATCATAGTTTCGTAGCGTCTTTTTCATAGTTCCCCATTAGCTTGAGGAAGAACGGTTCTTTATGAGTTAATTGTGTTAACGTGAAGGGGCGTCAGAGTCAATTCTCGTGAAACCTTATTTGGCTATTTTTGGAATGGGAAATGGATGCTTTTATATCATCCGGCAATCTTACCATAGGCTTATGATGAAGATTAAACTATCATTGGAAATTATTTTATGATGTCTTCCAATCTTACACGCGTTAGTGAGTGATTACTTGAATGGTTGCTCTATGTGCTTATGTTGCTCTTCAGAAAAGCGGTACCTGGGGTCCAAAAACAGAATTCTTTAGTCTATTATCATGGCACCACTGGAACGGAATTGAAAATTGGAGCTTAATATGCATCTATGTTGTGCTCTTTAATGTAAACAAATTACAAACAAAATAATTAGTCTCAAAGGGCCGCGGATTGGATGGATAGTCGTGTGAACTAGGAGTCTAGTAAGTCTAGGAACGTAGTGAATGGAATACTGAAGCTTTGAAGAAGATGTCAAAGGAACTAATCTTAGCAGATCACTCTCAAGATCTCATATTAGCAGACTGAAGAAACATTAAGAACCTGGATTGCCTAGTAGATCAGGAAGGGAATTGCCCAACAAAGGTCTCAAATATCAAATTTCATGGCAGAAGACGAGGTTCCAAGGTATTATTCTCACTCACCCCAGCCTGCTTAATCATTAGAACTGTGACGATGACTTGCCCCCAAATTGATTGCCTTTAAAACTAGTACAGCCAAATCATGCAGACTGAGTTTTCGCTCTCCCTATCCCATAGAAGAGCTATAATTGAACCGAAACAAAACCTCCTCGTCAATGGCTGAAGCTAAGTCCTTGAAGGGAACGCGTATTGCTGCATAGATAATATCCAGAACCATCTAAAATATCGCTCTGCTCAAGACAAACTGCATAGAACGTCAATTCCAAGGTTACGTGGTTTTCCACGCCGGCAAAAATGTCTGCTCTCGAGGATAAGGCTCAATGAGCAGGCTTATATTTCGACCCCCGGCCATTCGACTTTCTCCTGATCCAAAATCTCCACCACACCATTAGTGATGGATGCAATTACCCGCAGGAAGCGTGTGCTGAAGCTGGTGCATCCAGGAGGCATCACCGAAAGGCATAAAAACCCAATCACCGCTGCTGAAGTCATGAAGAAAAATCCTAGACACTTTGTGACTCGCCCGGATGTGTTCGAGTTCCCCTGGATAGTTGTTCGGCCCGAGTCGCTCTTGCAACCTGGCGACGTCTTTTATATTGTCCCATTCCATACAGTCCGTGGCTTGATGCGCCGCAAAGCCCGTCAGTATCGGCTCTTGAATCAGCAAAGCCCAGACTCCCGTAGAAGTGAAGATTATGGGAGTGAACGCGCAAGTGAATCGTTTCGAAGGGGATCATGTCCGTATGATTCTCCTTCTGAAAGGACGAAAATAGTGAAAAGGAGATCTCCAAATGCTTGCCAGAATACTGAAAGATGCAGGCTTTGTGAATGTGATGCAGGAAACCTCACATCCTCAAAGAAGCACTGTCTTGATCAATTGGGTGAGGTCCTGCAGCAGCAGCAGCGACAAGGCCACGATTCTCCATCCAGTGAAAGAAACAAAGCAAGTTCCGGGCATGGACTATGTGGACAACTTCTTGAAGACTCGTGCGCCTATGATTCTTCAAACAAGGTGACACATACTCATCACCTCTTAAAGAGACGATTCCCAGGTGGTCGCCAAGATATGCCTAGTTACAAGCTTGACGAATATGTCAGAGGAAATCGAAGATCGGTGCATCCAGTCGGGCATCATCAGCCCGTGCTGCTGACCCCAACTAAACAGCATCTTGGTTTGTTCATTGGGAAGGATTCCCCAGACGGTACTAATTTCCAAACAAGAGTGACATCAGAAAATAGCCTTAGCCCTGCAAAACTCTCCCGTCCAAAATATACTAGTGGCGACTATTACCCTCTCATGAATAGACAATCTTCCAATGGTTGCCCGACTATGGAAAGTCCCAAGACGAGAGAACGTGATTTAGGAAACTTTGGCTGTCAGTCTGAAGGAACAAGCTCCGAGGAACAGTATCTTGAAAAACCCAGAAAATCATCAGATCGCTTTACATTTTTTTGGCCCCAAAGAGAAGCAGATGGACCTGTCGGAGATTCCGAAGGCTCGTACCAGTCTTCCACTGAAGAGGGTAGCTTTCGTTGGCCACTGAAACGTCAGCCTCCAGGTTATTGCCGAGATGTGGAGAGCCCCTTCTATGGAGATCGGCTAATTGGAAACGAACGATACTTTGATATACTTATTGATGGCAAAGTATCCGTCGTTTCCAGTTATCCCCGGAAAATGCAAGGACTTTACGGTGGAGCTAAGACAGAGAATCCAGCATCGGCAGGTCGTGCACGGGATAATCCGTACAGCCTGAGTCATGACAAGGGGAATCATATCATTTGGAGAGACGGCCTCGAAAAGAAGCTTGACCAATCTGAGGATGACGTCTTAAAATTTAAATCTTGCTTAAAGAAAAATAAGAACAAGTTATCTGGCCGCAGGGTAAGATTTACCCTTCCAGGAGAGGATGATGACAACTTGAGGGTGGAAGTCTTTGAGTTCCGAGACGAGTAGACTCCGTATAATTCCCTAACTAAGAAAGTTTTGCTTCTATATTTTCATCTGTCAGGCCTGTTCTGTTAGTTCTTTGGGATTCATGATTAACGCTCTTGAAAATTCATAATTAACCTTTACCTCCTCTATATATGAATGATCATTCCTCATGCTCACCACGGAAATGATGAGTCCTTGGCGATTATCTAGCACAGATTATGGAAATAATGTACTATATCCGTGCTTGCATATGAACAAAAGGGTTAATTGCTAAGAAATAAGTCCCAGAATTCTGTGCAGTGTATGCTTGGAGGTATTGCAATCACGACAAACAACTTTCTTCAGTTTATGATAATCTTCCTTCCAACAATGTCCTTTAGCTTGCTGCCACTTGATATTCTACTATAGCGGAGACAAGATTTCTTGTGGCGATACGCCCAGAAACTTTACACATCGGCAATTAAGGAGAGAAAGAGGAAGAGAGATGGAGAGGCAATTTACACGCTTGGCTCTTTAATGAATTTTGCTGCTCGTGTCACTTAATATTTCCAGTCACAAATGCATGTAATGCTATAGTTTTCAGTTCTGACAGATAGGGTGAGATCTTTTGCACATAATATTCCGAGATTTTTTGCACATAATATTCCAGCTTTTATCTTATGTAATATTCTTAGAATATACTCCTACTCCTACTACTTGATTTTTTATTATTGATCATTGATTCCTTGTGATGCTATCTTATACATCATCTATATTCTTTCTGTTGTTTATATGTTTCCTTAGAATTTCGGCCATATAGAACCAATATTAAAGCTAGATTTTGCAAAGTAAGCTGAAAGAACCATACATTAAAAATGTTGAATGCTGCGTCAGTACTGCATATTAGACATGATCCTCCAAATTAACCAATGAATCACGGAATCTGAGCAGACAAGGAGAGCTACCATTTCTGTTAGTTATCTTCCTTGTGAGGGTAACAAAATTCACGAGCAGGGAGATGAATAAGCTCCTTTAATGCCAGTTCCATAAGTATCTATGATCTTCAAGCACACTTAACTGTCTCATCTTATCCCAAATCTCGCTGTTGAAATACACTTTTGTGAAGAGTGTCTGCCATTAAAGTACCTCTTCCTGAATTAAGAAGGAAGTTCAATGGTTATTCACCATTTAATGAGAAGCTGTAGTGGGAATTTTATTGAAAATACAAGCTGACGACCACTGCTCTTCTATAAGGCACTTTGTTATTCATGGCGGAAACATCATATAGCTTCCATTCTAGTGGGGTTTCCATGCTCACACAAGAATGATATGACATCCTAACTTCATGGGAAAATAGAAACTCATCACTACGTGAATGAAAATTGAAGAATCTTGTGTGGTGTGCAACGATATATGCCCGGTCAGAAGATGCTTCTGCATAAGTCTCACACTCTGTAATCGGAATATTATCCATTAACTAAACTGTTCACAAAAACTTTACAACACTGATTCATCCAATGTAATCACTTGTTCAGCTAATTGTGTCACTATCAATGTATCCTCATATTCTGCATAAATTTGGCCAATGAATCCTGTAAATATGCCTGGTATTCTTCACTTATGAGCATCTCTGAACTATTTGAAGCATGAGGAGTATTTTTCTCCCCAGAAGCATCCGAAAGCAATGCTGGCTCGCATGTAGTATCTTGGCCATTTTGTTTTTGTTCAGTCTCTCTGGAAGGATTTTCGTTCACATTATGATGCATCATCCAGGAGGTGGTTTGGCCATCTACATTTCCATTTTGATTATTAGAAACATGCTGTGGAAAAGCAGAGGCCATACCAGGCATATCTCCATCCAGTATTTTCAACACCTGCAAAAAGAAATGCCCTTTGAGAAAGTCCTAGTGTTGGAGGGGGAAGGGTGTAGTCATCGATGACTAAAAAAATAGGTTCACTTATTGGTAGCGTCTAATTTTTCCTGGGTACATTTAAAGAATTCTAGTAGATTTTAGGGATACCTGAGACATCCCTGGTCTTTGTTCTGGCAGTGGTGAGAGACACAATTCTGCAGCACGCATCATGGCATCCGCTTCCCATTTTACATAACTGTCTAAAAGTTGAGGATCTATTATCCTATTAATTATCCCCCTTTTCAGCAATGGAAGGCCCTGCACAACAGAGGGGGAAAATGAAGATAAGTAAAAACTAATCTCAACCTGTTTTATTCCCATTTTTCCAAGTTAAAAATGCTAGATATTAAAAGTGAGTGCTACCACTTATCAACGACCAACATAATGGTTCTTAGCAGTTACTTCTATGCAGTGCACTGCAAGAAAGAGAGAAGACTTGCCCAATCAGACACAAATTGTTTTCCTGTAATTCTTGAGAACTCAGGGGCCTTAAAGCCACTTAGTAGCTCCAATAGAACTATTCCATATGCATATACATCAGCTTTCTCTGTTATAAGCCCTGTCTGAGTGTACTCTGGAGCCAAGTACCTACATAACATTAATTCATGTGTAAGAGCCATTTTCTCTGATGCAACAAATAATTCGCTGGAGGCCAGACTGGAAATTCAGTACAACATTGATTGCTTAGGTCCAATTAGCAATTATTTCGTGGTTGTTTATTAAACCAGATTCATAGGACTGGTCCAAATAATCCAAAAGGAGGTGACGGTTCTCCTGGCAAACAATTAAGCAATACATAAGTAGGAAAAAAGGCAATCTATTAATTTATTGGTCTGTTGAACTCTAGATAAGCTTGTTAATAAGCAATACCAACATCACGGAAAGTATGCCTCTGGAAGCAATTGCTTCAACGAAGTTCACTGAGACAATCAAACAAGATATGAACTAGTAGTCTCGTATGAGGCAGAGAAAACATTAGCATGTAGAGATTATAGTAAGATATCTCGGGAAGAACAGCAACTTTAACCAAATTGTGACGCTGAGAATTAGTAGATTATGATACAACAAGATTAAAATTTAGTAAATACCCAAATGCACCAACAACCCGTGTCTCCTCAGCTGCTTGGCCATTGGCTTGCCGCCTTGCTAGGCCAAAATCACCCACCTACATGTGAGACACAACTGTAAGTAGCTAAAATCACTCGCTACTTGCTTATGTGAACTGTATTTCATTCAGATCACATTTTTCACTGACAGATGAACAAACTATTGGCTTAAGGTATCATGATGAGGCAATGCTCAAAACTGCATCTTCACCTAGTCTAACATAATGCTTGTCAGCCCATACATTTATGAGGCACTTCCTTTCTGCTATAGGAGTTGGTCACTGAATCGAATAACTATTTTTCCTAGCACATTTGCAATCTGGAAGAGGTGAATATGTGAATTTTAAGAAAATTCATGCCACGAGGCAATGCAGGCATAGGTATTGAAAAGTGTGTAAAGAATAAAGATGGAACTACCATGGGTTCAAAGTCATGGGTGAGGAGGATGTTCTTGGGCCTGAAGTCTCTATGTACAATACATCCGACTCGACAATCTTCGTGAAGATATCTCAAACCTCTTGCAGCTCCTATTGCAACCTTCATCCGATTAGACCAGGTCAGCACCTCAGATGACTCTTTTCCTGAAAATTTTACTTGCCTATCAGATTAAGTAATTTTCACGAGCACTAGTGCTATAACAACATAGCATTATCAAAAAACTTCTGATGGAAGACGATCCAATCAAAAACAAAAGGAAGCGTCAGCAACTACAGAGCTTTACCGTACAAATGCTTGTCTAATGAACCATTGCAAGCAAACTCGTATATAAGAAGCCATTCTGTTTCGATGCAATAGCCCACTAACATCACCAAGTTCTTATGCTGTGCACAGCTCAGCACTTCGATTTCAGAACAGAACTCTGATGCACCTTGTGCACTCAAGGACTTGTGCTGTTTCACTGCTATGACTTGTCCATCTGGTAACACTCCTCTATAGACAGGACCAAATCCACCCTCTGCAAAGAAGTTTTCTGCTGCGAATCCATTGGTAGCTCTTTCAATCTCTTTGTAACTGAACTTCCTAGGAGCCTTACCAAAATGCGGAGCATTAAGCTTACAGACGGAGCAGAGAGGTGGAGGTGTTGGAGGATGTTTAATTGAGAGAGACACAGCTTTCCTAACAGATGATATTCGTGGAATCCTTAAAGAAGGGACTGCCGGTTGTTGATCATCAGTGCAAGTTGAAAGGTCCTTGCTTGTGATCAGCTCTTTTGACTGATGTGGGCTAGCTGCTTGGTGCCCTAAGCGTGATGAATCTACTGATCTTCTTGCTGGGACTGATACCGTGTTCACTGTTTTAAGATCATCACCCTTTGCCATTTCTGTTTTTAAAATAACAAACGGCTTTAGTGTTTTAGTGCAAAGCTTATTCAATATGTTTTCTTTCATTTGGGCTTACCATTTTTAATCTTCAGAGGACCACTATAGCTTTTCCTTTTTGGCTCCATGGGAGTAGCTGATGCTCTAAGTGGCTCATCAATGTTGGAGTTCGACACCTTCCTCACCAATTGATGATTATTATTTTCTGCAGAGGGACTGAATGCAGCCTGAATTTTCGTCTCCTGGTGGAAATACTGAGAATTGAGATGTATTTGTGAACTGTACAGGGTCACATCTCTAGTGGTAGCATTGAGCAAGTAGAAGGGGTCCTTCTTTGTGGTAGATAGTGAGGACGATGTGTCCGCCTTGGTATTTGGACTGCCGGATCCAGGACTGCTATGAGTCACTGGATTGCTATTATCTTTTGAGTTGTATGCAGCAACTACTCCGAGCACGTCAGCTACCGTGGGGTCATTCTGTTCCACTTTAGTATTAACTGTCTTGGGGATACATGGATTGACTGCTCTCAGGATCCTTGGAATGGCGTGGTCCACAAGTACAATGCTACAGATCAATTGTTTCAAACAGTCGTTGCCCTCTTTCTTCAGCCGTCTGAAGTTAAATGGCATTAACCCAGCGTCAATTCTGCTCTAGTTAATCTCAGAATAGGAGGAATAAACACAGTTATTTCACTGATTCCCATATCAGGAGTTCCACCTAGATATTAAGGATAAAGTCATTTACAAGAATTGAGATGAGGGAGCAATATTACTGGTGCTTACGTATCTAGAACTACCCAGGTAGCTCCAAGCTCTGCAGCTGCAGTTGCAACAGACCCCGGCTGTGCATCTGTCATGACTTTGACTATACCGCGCACCTATCGCTTAATGGCATGCATCAGAAATGGCACTAGCAATTTAAAACTACACGATCGCTGGTCATCATAAACCAAAAAATTTGATTACCTGCTTGATTTTGTGAGCTGAAAATACGTTCCGCATCATTAGCTCACAAACACCTTTCACCTTTAGCTTTACATCGGTTCCTACTCCACCGTTCAGTGCCCTGGCCATGTTACCAGACAAAATTTTCTCATTGTGGCCAAGACCCTTCTCCTCGAGCAAGCCTAAGGAACAATCACAGGGTCACAGACATAAAACCAGAATTTAAAGAATTGCATTAACGAGCTAAATTTGCTGAGAGGTGCTCACGAGTGAAAAACTGAGAAGTCTTAGACTTATGTTTCCTATTGGCACCGGCAGGAGAATGAGCTTTAGAAGGAAGAACGGCGAGTAGGAATACAGAGTCCGAAGTCTTCGTCACATTGCGCACTGCCCATTCAAGAGCATAATCCATGATCTCTTTGCTTGCATCAACTGCCACAACTATTACTTCTCCATCCATCTCTCATAGAATCTTGTAAGAACAAGAACAATCCGTGAAACTCCCTCAGATAAATTGAATAGTGGAGACCTTGGAACAACAATAAGCTAACTTGGTGGAGTCTGCTGGCCTCAAATGCACTAGTCACCCCAAAAAACCAAACGCTAATCAATTATAATTTGCAATGAAGGTGTTCTCTTCTTTCGTGGGAAAGCAATGGAGAGTGGACCAACTGAAAAAGACGGGCTGCAGATGACTAAAAATGACAGAGTCCACGGAGGATGGAAGAGCCACCACTGGGCAGCACAGGGTGAGACTTTTGAAATGTTCTCTGTCCATATGCATTTGGAGGGATCAGATATCAGATAGGGACCTCCACAATAACTCTTGCTAGTTAACATATATATATTTTATGACAGTTCTCGAGTTTTGACCTTTCAATGATTGGAGGGTCTGTCTGCTTGATTTTGATACAGCCCGTGCTGTGTTTTGATCGAGACGTGCTTTTTGTTTTTTTGTCCCACCTCAGTACCTTGGGGCTGCTTTTGTTGAGCGCATCTGATGTCGCCAGCTATGTCCATCCCCCATTATAAAATTGTCGGGGAAATGATCCGCTTTTGGTCCAACACCTTGCTAACTCCGGAACTCCATTATGTGCTCTATGATATATCCCATGGTAACCTTCAAAGTGCTCTATGATATATCCCATGGTAACCTTCAAACTAACAGTTCAAAAGTCCCTTTTACATCATAACAATGACAGTAATAGCAATAACAACGACATTTACAATACTTATGGTAAAAATAATTAAACGTAAATGATGATTAACCAGACTAAGACAACAGAACCTATCGATCCTCCAGCTGATTTGTTCTTTCGTCAAGTTAGAGCAATGGGCCAGATGTTTGGCATTGTCGTAGTTGCTTCAGGGTTCTTCTTTTCACAGCTTGAGATTAACGTTAACAGATACGACATAACATAAACGTCAGTTTTTTATTACAGCTCAATGATACAAATCGTTGCTAAAACAAGCTTGGAAAGTGAAAAAAAAAAAGATTAGGGGGAGTAAAAGAATCATCGTCTTCGTTGCCCCTTTACCTTTTTATAACCCAAAAGACCCCATGTTCGGACACTATTTTGGTTGAGTACAGAATAAGGAGAGTTACGTGTCTGTCTATTTGCATGCGTCCGGTCATTTCGCATGAAGAACACGACTATGTGGTCAGTTGGATCCTAGAGTATATGAGGATGTCCTCGGATTAATTTTCTGTGCCTAACAGGAATACATGAACAAAATCAGACGATATAAATGGAAATGTGGGTAGGAATTTGGTGATGGCCTTGTCCAGAGTAGACCTTCTTCCCATCAATAAAATATGTTGATATGTTTTCCCACTGTTAGGTAAGGATGGGATCTTGAATCTTGATAAAGATAAGACTGTCAATAGGCTATTCCGGAGCATTTGGCGGAAAATCACTTTTGAGTTTCGTTTGTTCCACAAAAAATGTTACATTTCTAGAAAACATTCTTCAAAAAGTCATTTTCCAAAAAAAGAAAAGAAAATGGTAATATTTTACGGTATTTAACTATTATTTGAAAAAGAACTAAAAAATATCTTCCATCATTTGATTTTCTTAAATACATAAACACCATTGCATGCTTGTAATTTAGGCATGGGTGGCAGACAAGCAACTAGGGAATCAAACACGAGCATCAAAATCCCGAGCCTAGCCTTGATGAATCCTAACCCAAGCACAAGAGACCTAGACACAAGCATTTAGGTGTCGAGTAAGAGCACATCCACCAGTCCAAGGTCTAAGGAGGCTAGGCTCAAGGCTTCGGTGCACGTGCCTATATCGTTGGTACCTAGGCCCTGGTCCACATAAGTTGAGCACGGGACCTCAATGCTCAGGCCTAGGCTTGGGTTCATAGTGGCTAGGCTAGGGACTTGGCAATCAAGCTTGGGCCCAACACTTTAGCCCTAGTCTATCAAGATTGGGCCTCGGATGCCATTGGCTGTGCTTGGGTGCCCCATGATCTTGCTCGGATTACGGTGCTCGAGCACAAAGCCACAAAATCCAAGCCCAAGTCCATCAAGGCTGAGTTCAAGTCCCCATTACCCAACCGGAAGACCTTAATGCTCGTGCCCAAATCCCAAATACTTGTGCTTTTGGACCTCAATGGATGTAGGCATAGGCACCAAGGTCCAAAGTAGCAACCTCAATAGATCCAAGCTGGGGCACAAGATCCTAGGCACGAGCATTGGAGTGCTGAGCTCGAGCCGAAGCACTAAGGACCCGAGCAACATGGATCAAAGCATGGCCTTTATGGACCCACGTCTAGTGCCTGGGGACTTAGTCATGGGTATTGGGGTCTCGCACTTGGCCTTTATTGACCTAACCTTGAGTGCTAGGGCGTTTGGCACGAGCATTGAGGCCTCAAGTCCAACCTTGATAGATTTAGGCTAAGGACCTAGTCCTGAACACTAGAGACTAGGAAACGAGCATTAGTGTTTCCATACCCAAATACAAAGTTTCTATTATGAGTGTTGATATCTAGTAAAATTTTGAAAGATAATTCATTTTTCAAAGAAGGAATCATTTTCATGAATTTAAGTTCGTAGACTCATTTTGTTAAGCGATCTAAATGCCTGAAAATGAGGAAAAAATTTCTGAAAAAAAAAATGTCTACAAAACAAATAGACCTTAAGCATGTTTTTTTAAAACAAATGGATTTTCACCGTTATTTAATTCAAGATGCTTTTGTTTTTTCCCAATATTTCACTGTGCGTTGCCAAGCTTAGAATCAGCTGAAATCCGGGTCTCAAGAGTGAATCTAAACCCCAGATGTAGTGCTTCAGAAATTTTTTTTGTTGAGATATGAAATTGCCTAATTGCGCAGAAGGACTACAGATCAAAACGTAAAGCCTTCCCACAAAGAAACATCAAATATAAAGACATGCTAAACTAATGAAACCAATGGTAATCCATGACTAACACACTCATCTGTAAGCAACTAGAGGAGCTTGACTCACTCAAGTCCCAGATGCTATTTTGGCTTAATCACACAATGTAATCCATAGTGGTGAAAACAGAAAAACAAAGCCGATGTCGTCTCTCAATCCCAGCTGCTCTATGTCCCAGAAGACGCTCTTATTTCCATTGATCTCGCTTGCCTTAGTTGCCTAAAGGAATACTTCCCCCCGGCTGTGATCTCATCTTCGGATGACAATCAACTTGGGACCTTCATTACATCTACCTAGCAACTTTTGTGGGATCCATAAAGCTGCTTCTGTTCAATCCCATGCTGGTTTCACGACCTAAGATATTTCCATCATGAGATTGGCATCTGATCCTGCCACTTAAGAGACACTTTCATTTCGTCTGCATCCCGCTTCTTTCATTTTCTCGAAGAAGGCTTCGTAGTCCAATGAATGACAAGCTGTTGAGGTAGCTCGAATGAGAATTTTATTGTTAGACTTCCACAATGATTCGCCGGTCCATCATTCTCACCCATTTTATCCTCGTGATCAGAATATTCCCTCTTCTCACCATGAAAACTGATCTCAACATGACAAAATTTTCTCATCTATGTCCTCCACATCGGAATGTTCTCTGCAGTGATATTGCCTGCTGTCACCGTCGTTGTCATGTCCTGTTTGAACATCATTTTCCTCAGGGGAATGAAGCACAATATCTGCGAGAGGTGAACACGGTCTCTCTTCTGATGCGCCTGAAAGAAAACTGAGAGCAGTCACAACATCACTCATCAGCGGTCTCACTGATGCTTCCTCTTGCAGGCACATTGCAGCAATAGCGACAGCTTGATTTAAGTCTTTCTCGGGAAATTTTCCCTGGAGTAGCGGATCTGCCATTTGTGGGAACAGTTTAGGATATCGGAATTTTGGATATGCCTGCATATTATCCAAGCACTCCATAATTAGTCAAATAATTTGATTTTGGTGCATAAGTCCCACAATTATAACAAATACATAAAGCAATCCAAAATGTTTCATGAGAAAAATGCATATATGAAAGATGCATATTACCCAAGCAACTAGATTCTGCTCCTTGCTGGGTTTCGTGGTGTCAATTACTCTCCGTCCAGTGATGAGCTCTAGTAAAATTACTCCAAAACTGTACACATCAGATTTCGTAGTCAACTGTCCTGTTGTGGTGTATTCTGGAGCACAATAGCCATAAGTCCTCATCACCCTTGACGACACATGCATTTTATTACCAGCAGATCCAAGCTTCGCCAGTCCAAAATCAGACAGCTTTGGCTTAAATTCTTCGTCCAACAAGATGTTTGTGGACTTAAGATAACCGTGTATGATAGGAGGGTTCCAGCTACAGTGCAAATACTCGAGACCTTTTGCTGCGCCATACGCAATCTTCATCCTCACGAGCCAGTCCAAAGGTTCCTTATTTGGCCCAACATCTGCATATAAGTTTTTGCATAAAATCCAGCCATTATATGTTATTAGAGTTTGGAAGCTGCTTCGTTAGCAGCAAAAGAATTATACATCAGTACTTTGCGTGCAAACTCAAAGCAGTTTTTCCTTCTTTCCAGTAGCATCATATTGCCATTTGAACTTCTAAAAATTCCAAGAAGAGGTACCTTTTCTGTTTGCTTTAGGGTTTGGTGGGAAGCTTTTGGTACCAAGCAGATGATCTTCCATAGTCCCCCCAGGCAAGTATTCATAGACCAGAAGCCTCTGATCCCCATCGGCACAATAACCAAGGAAGTTGACCAGATTATCATGGCATACGAGACTCAATGTCTTAACTTCATCAAGAAACTCCTTGTTTTCATGTAATCCATTTCTGTCAAGTTGCTTTATAGCCACCACCTGTCAAAAATCTTAAAAATCTTAAGTGGTGAATCAAAGAACTTAATTACCTTCCAAAAAGGAAAAGGAAAAGGCAAGGGAAAAAGAAAAAGTGCGTAGAATGGTACTTTTATCACCTGACCACTGCCTTGAAGAGTGCCCTTGTATACTCTACTGAATCCGCCTTCTCCCAACAGATACTCTGGTCGGAAATTCTTTGTAGCAGATGCGAGCTCGCGAAAAGTGAAATTTTGCGCTTCGATATTGTCATCGTCCACCTTGTTTGGCTTGTTTTGGGATTCACCGGCTAATTTCTGCTTCTTAGCCCCTGCAGCATTGAAATACGAAAAAATTTTACGCCGGGGCACTTTCCTGAGCATTAGTTCACCTTAATCACAACACTAGCATGAAGGTCGCAAGTGGCGCACGCTGTGAATTTGACGTGTTAAATAATTAGCAAATAGTGCATAGCAAGGGCAAAGTTAAAATGCCCACGAAAAAGTTCTCTCCACAGGCATGATTTGTTTGAAGATCAGCAGAGCAAACCACTCGGTACTCCCAACTCATCTTCCACATTTCAAGGCGAGTCTCCAATGCATTGTACGTTTTTATTAGGCTAATCTCCTACCCAACGTTATTTGTGTTACATAAGCTAGAAGAAAGTGCATGAGCAAAATCGACTCACATTTGCAGTTGCAGTAATTCCATAGAAGTCTCAACCATTTCCATTCTAAATGTCCATTACGACGCATTATGATCCACTACTGCCCATATTTTCTGGCTCCTTTAGGTCGTACCTTGAAAATATTAAAAGATGGCGGATGCAGAGATGGAACTTAAAGTGTAGATATGGTGGTGTTTTGGGGACAAATGAACACGGTGGATGAACTTGAACCATCTAGATTTTGCATAGGCTGTAATCCAAAAGAATTAAGGAAAACAACATATCCAGTCTTACCGGGTGCGTGTGAAGTGTTGTGACCTTCAATTGGAGTCATGCGCTCCCTCTTGATCTGTTTAACGTGTGATGAGAAACAGGGGAAGCAACTCATGCCTGGACACAGATCAAGAACTTCTGTTCTTTCACATCAATTGTCCCGTGAAAAGAAATACCATGAAAACGGGCCTCTGAAGGAGGCCAGTAAGGAATGCGGAAGGCCAAGGGTCCTCCAAATTTTCTAGCACTCTACAACAATTTGAAGGACCCCTCAGACAATCGATGTTGGAATCGACAGGATGAAGAACACTAACCAGAGGAACGAGCCATTTTGTGGCCTCTCTCTTTGAGAAGAAGATTTGAAAAATTTCTCAGATCTGAGAGGTGAAGTTGGCATAACGGAAGAGGAAAATGTGGGATTTTTGTTATGTTCCTCCATCAAAAGTCAGTTAGGAGGGGGAGGACCATAATTGGGTTTGGTTCATGTTTATGCCAGCTGTTTTATAATTGGCAAATGGAGAAAATTTGGAGAAGAATATGAGATTTAACTGCCTCTCCTAATATCATACAGCCCTAATGTTCTTCTCGGCCAAACCCACAATCATAATTCAGCTCCTCGTATGTCCTCCTTCCTATGCATATCACGTGAAGATGAATCATGTGGTCAGCCACAAAGAATGTAGCATTTCCCTCTCGGAGCCTGCCTAGCTTGCACCTAATCATCCTCCATGGAAATGCTTTAATACTGGCAAAAAAACAAGAACGCCTTCCCTGTTTTCATTGTGGCATTGGCGTATTCGTTTTTTATTATTGTTCCCGTGAACTACATTAATGCCCTCTACCTTATGCTTAAAGTGTGCAGAATTTGATTGTGCCAATTCTAATCCTCCTACCGCCAAAAGCGGAAAATAAGTTCAAACTGAGAGAACCTATACAAGAACGATCAAGATGAAACAAAAGATCTCTGGTCATCTGATCATGTCTAGTCGGAAAACCAAACGGCCCTGCTTTGCACATTAAATGGTCCAAGGAACCATGAAAAGCAACGCATTTAGTACCAGAACAGAAAAGAAATGCCATGTACGGAATTCATCTTAGATATATAAACATATTCACACAGCTTTGAACAGAGGTCCAGTTTATGAACAAGCCCCCTGTAGAGATCTATTCTGTAACACCTTATGTGAAGTATAATCATCTGTAATATTCACAGTATCCCCATTCACCTTATCTCCATTGTCATATGCGCCAACAACTGCTTTCTTGGGAAGTCATCTGTGTAGGACGAAAGCTCAATCCCCTAAAAGACTAACCCGGATTTCCAGTTACCACTTTTCATTTCCAACTTTATTTGAACCTCGCCAGTAGGATGGTCATTCACGAAAAACTCACACAGATTGACCTCCTTCCACCCATCTCCTCTGTCCCGAGGGATTTGTTTCTCCCTAGCCTGAATATCTCTTGCTGCAGAAGCATCATGGAAAATATGTGGATGTCGCGCTCATATAGCTTCAAATCGCTGTCTCGACCTACCATCAGGATCCAAATATATATTGCGTTGCTCTTCCCCGGAACCAGAAAAGCTGGACACTTCCACTGCTTGATTCTCAAAGCCATAGTTCCCATGCACAAACTTGAAGATAAAGTAAGTAGCATAATATGTGTTAGCAGACAGAAGTCGCATCTCCATCTTGGCGTGAACCTCAAGCCAACATACCCTAAGGAGCTCTGCCACCTCTGGGAATCTTTCATATAGAAGAACGGATTTCAGTAACCACAAAATAGATGCCAAACATAAGAAGACAGATGACAGTATCCACAGCAAAAAAAGGAAAATGTAATAGCAGTTTCGCGATTGGATGGACCTTGAGACGTGGTGTGAACTCCATCTCCAGTGGCCAGGAGTGTCGCCCCACACTATAGACATATCTCCGGTGCCAGTCATATAGCACTTCTTCCCGCTCCATTGTTTAAGTCCAAAACTCTGCACAAGACATGGAAAGATCATTCTATGCGAAATATTTGGATTATTAAGATGACACCGACTCTCCATATGGAGCCATGATAAGAGTGAAGGATAATTAAGCGGAGCTAATTATAAGTCGGTAGATGTATCTTTTGGCCATTTGATATGCTGAACAAACAACATATTGAACAGATATGATATGACTTGAGGCATGATTCCCAAAACGATTAAAAAAAGATCGTTGTCCTTAAATTAAGTATTTAGGTTGTCAATGATCCTCCACTCTTAACAAAAATGATAAAAACAAAGTAGATTAACTTCTTCTGTCATTGCTCACCCCATCGACTTTTCAATAGAATGCACTTAACTCTTTTATAAGCAACTGTCCAGCATTGATCGGATGGTCAGATTGACAGTCCATCTCTATATCCAGCCCTATCAATTCTAGGACTAAAACCTTTTAAAGTCAATCTCTGCTTTCAACTAGCCCTCCCTTGATTTAGACAAGGACAGCGCATCTTAGCAAAGATGGAGACAATTTGCCCTGCATTCACAATTATGTCATCACGTAAGTGTTAGCAGAGACAGTACCAACGAGATTGTTTCACCTCCACAACAGACTTCTGTGGAACAAACAATGTTCCAATTCTATCCCCAACTCTAACTAAAACCAGTTATACCACAACAGCCATTTTAAAGCATAGCGTTCAGAACTATCCCTATCTCTGGTGTTCAGCTCCTGCAGACAGTGCGCAAATTAGGAGCACAACTGCCTCAGTAACGATGCCTTCCTACCTACTATTTTAACTTTAAATTCATTCCACTGGGTATCCTCGGATTCTTCAGACTGCCCAGCACAAGCAGTGAAGCCCAACCAACCAACCCAAGTTTTAAAAAGAAAGATAAAACAAAATTGAATCTGAGCGCTAAGCCAAAGCTTAAAGTTGAGTGGGCCCGGTTCATGCGTCATGCCTTTGAGACTACCCTTCAGGTGCACGCAGATTGAAAGAGCGACCCCAGCACCAACGTTGCTAGGAACTTAATATCAAGCCATTTGTTTCAATCTGTCTTGAACGCGTATGATTGGCCATGTTCTTCGAGAAGCGGATTCCACAAAACCGGCGTTACTCTGCAGAAGTTCAATTTCGACCCTGAAGCCGATCTCAAAGACTTTCACCTTTCACTCCAAGATTCAACTCAAACTAACTCCAGGCCCACAAACCCGGCAATCTTTTCATCTTGCCGCCGGCACATAAACCCAAAATTCGTTCGACAAAAATTAAGTACCTTGTGACCGGAGTCAATGAGAATAGGGGCGCTGCAGAGACGGAGGAAGACATCCTTCTTCCTGGTCAGCGAGTGTCCAAGAGCGTCGGCGGCTGTGGGGAGGAAGCCGAGACGATCAGGTCGAGATCGGGGGGGAGGAACTTGTGCCAGACGGCGTCGGAGTCGGAGGCGGAGCGCAAGGTGCGGAAGACGGCGGAGAAGCGGGCGGCGTCGCGAGGGGTGGTGAGGGAGAGGATGTGGGCGATGCACTCCTCCGGCAAGGCGTCCAGCTCCACCATCTTGTGGGATCGATTGCGTTCGAAGCTTGGTCCAATGTTCTCGTCTCCATTCGACAACGAATCCTCCGTCCGAGGTTGCTCACCAGTAACCACCACAGGCACGAAGCAGTGATGCCGACGGTTTTCCAGTCTTCGTCTATTTCCCGGTCTTCCTCGGGTCGCGGGCTGGGGAGCCCGACCCGGACACGAGTCGGGTTTTTGGTTTTGAGATGGATACTCTTCAAAAATTCCATCAAGGGGTTTACCATAGTTGGTAGGCTTTAGTACGGGTGAGTAAGGTCGACCTTAAATTGATCCAGCATCGACTGCGGGCTGATCCAAATCAGGTTTTTAAGACAATTGGTTAGTCCTTGATCTTAAAATTTCTAATCTGATATTATGCAAGTTGGTTCGTGGTCTTGGAATTTTGAATTGATCCAATCTGGATTAACCCGACATATAATATATATAAATATTAAAAATGAGATTGACTGATTAAGTCGTTCTATATAATACAAGTTATGCATATTGCAAATAAGAAATTTACTCAAGTGCCTACATAATATATACTATGAAGTGCCAAACCCAAGAGCAAATGAGCCATTATTCCTTCTTTTTCTTATTGAGCCTAATTTAATAGAAGGATCTTGTCGCCGCCCTCATTCATCGCCTACCTCGCCACTCACCATCAACCTTGCCCACCTCGCCGTTACTCTCACTCATCACCTGCCTCGCTCACTGCTCACCTAGCTTGTCACTCATCTTGCATAGCCACTCGCCCAGCTCATCGCCTGCCTTAGCCTCACTCTACCAACTCGCCTTTTGCCCTAGCTTCACTCATGTTGCCCCGTTGCTCATCTAGTTTTTTGCACCTCACTCATCCAACTCATCTCTCACTCAAACTCACTCACCTTGTGGGTTGCCCAGCTTAATGCTTGCCTCGACCTCGCTCACCTTACCGCTCACCAACTCGCGGATTGTCTCGGCCTTACTCACCTTGATCTATCCTCATCTTTGGGTTTAGTTTTTCTCGCCTAGCGGTCTTGAGTTGACCTTGGAACCGTACCAAACCCATAGGGTTAGTCCGGTTTTCGATCCTAAAAATTAAAAACTGACACTATATAGGTTAATTCTTGGGTTAGGTGCTAGACTAGACCAATCCAACTCATCCTCACCTCTAGGCTTGAGACACCGAATGTAATTTTTTGGTTTTTAGAACCTACAACATGTCCTATTTGTTTTGAAACTGACCTTGAATCCTACCTTATTTAGTCAATCCGATTTCAAAACTTACCCATGAGCCTATTTTTCTTTTCTTCATTTTTTTTGGGGAGGGTTCATATAGCAAAATAATATAGGTAAGAAAATTGTTCGAAGTAAAAAATAAATAAATAAAAACAAGCAAGTAAATGCAAGTTAAGAACGAGTGAGGGTTGCGAGGCTCGAATGAATGAGGGCGAGCCACGAGCAAGCTTGGAGAAAGGTGAGTAGCGAGCTAGAGATAGTCATGGAGAGTTAAAGTGAGGTTGGAGAGAATAGAGAAAAGGCAAGAGTTAGGATTTTTAAGTATTATGAAATCGATTCCAAATTTGATTTGGTTCCCAATTGGTTTTTAACTCGAAACCGTATTGTTTTTCAAAGGAAATGGAACTAGACTGATTTTCAGGGCAATCCAATTGGATGCACAACTTTAAGGTTCACTCTTTCCTTAAATGAGATAAATAAAGAATACGAAAAAAAAAATCAATATCAAAGAAACCAGAAATAATAACTTTTCTATGAAATAGAGTTATCACAATAAAGGGATTCACTTAAGTTAAACCCCTCAAATGATTCTTTTTCATTTCTCGTGCCTTTCTATGGAACACTGTGTCAAGCTAGTCGATGGCAATTAATTCCAGATTTTGGCACTAAGCAAAAGTTTTCTTTAATATATCATATAAAATTAAGGATTTTTTTTTATTTATCTAGGGAGGTGGGAATCACCGTCAATTGTCCTAAGTCGTTAAGTATTTGTAGCGGCTTTGCTTATGACATGACTCCAATTTGTGGTTCTCATGTAAAATAACACGACAAAAACGTTAATTTTTATGCTTCTTTTTTTCCCTTTCTTCTCTCTCAACGAACGATTGCTCCTTTTTTTTTTTCTTCTTTTTTTTGTGTAGCGGGTCTGTTAGTATTCAGACCAACTTTTAACTCACCTCAATCAGTCCACCTCTTGAAACGATCTTAAGAGTACACTTTCTTATGTCGGCACGATACATTCTAGATTTTGCTCCCGACATGTGCTGAAGAAAAGTTGAGTCGGTCGATAATGATTATTTGGTATAGTCCTGCCTCATTATTGAGTACCACGACTAGGTGGACCATGTGCTAAAAATGGAGTTCATTGAGCAGATTCACATGCCAGCACAAAGAACGGCAATCCGACATCAGAAAGTAGACATTCAACACGTCAAAAGACCCTTCCACGAATTCAAAGTCGGTCGCCACCTTTGCTTTTCCATTGCCTTTACCATCCTCCCACTTCTCTATGGCTAAAATTCCTTCTTCTTTTTTTCTCCTTGGTTCATCTGGAGATGTATTCATGCATGAAACAATGGTGAACGTGGGCCATACTCTAAGCAATTCCTTCTTGAAGCTTTTGGCTGAGCATTTGGAATCCAGTTTGGGCAAATCTCTTTTCTATGAGGAATCAACTTTCTTCCTCGATTATTTTAAAAGAGATGCTTAGAATATGTCAACATGGCATTGCTAGCGCATCAAGCCGATGCCGCTTCTCGCACGTGAGTCGATCCTCCGGTTACAGCATACGCGGCTTGAAAACACTCTCTTCGTGTGTAATCCGGCCTCTTCGCACGTGCAAGATAGGATTTAGACGTGATTGCACCAGCGAGAAGACCGGTTTAACAAAAATTAAGAGGGGTGCTAGGAATCGATATTTAACGTCTGCTTCAATACCACGCGAGACAAAACTGTTTTTCCTAGAAGTTCAATTTGTTAGTAAAAGGGGCAACGGTGAATTCCTAGCATATGGTCCTTTCAAATCTTAGGTTTCCGTCTGGATGCGATTTGCAGATCTTAAAAGAACGGGGGATACAACTTTGACAAGGAGGTGCTAAAAAGGGCGGATGCGTTTGGAATAATTCCATGGCATCGGTAAAAGGTTTTGCTATCCGAATGACTTGGGGATACTTGCCCAAAAAAACCAAAGACCATTAACAAAGAAGATCACAATTCACGGTACTCCACCTCTCTCGGATTATGTATAACCAATGCATTGGAAATTTCAAGATGTTACTTCATTGTAAAGTATATTGAACCGATAATACAAACCGAAGGATCTCGTTCGTTTTTGTCAGGCCCGTTGATGCGTGACTCCAAAGAATCTCGTTCGTTTTTGTCAGGCCCGTTGATGCGTGGAGTTACTCGAAAAAATATTAAGTGATCTGAGACCATATGTCAACGTGGTCTCGAACCACTCAAAAAAGGACACATGGCTCCACGTGTCGCGAGTGGAGCCCGCTCTCTCTCTCTCATCCAGGAGAAATCACCTTTAAGGTGGGGCCACATGTCCTTTTTTAAATGGCCCCACGTTAATTGGCCATCCTCGACTACCTAATATTTTCTCGGACTTACATCGGTTGGTTTCCTTCTCTCATAAGGAAAAAGATTTGCCACGCACGGAGAGCAATCTTGGTCAACCTTTATTAAAAATATATCCGCCCACAATAATCAATTAATATTATTTATCCCTTTCTCTCTCTTTTTTTAGTTATTTTCTTCCTCTGTTTCCTCTGTCTTTTCCCCCTTCAGGCTGTCCAGTTCTGGCGTTTGCTGAGTTTTTTTTCTTTCTTCTTCTGATACGCCAAAGCCTTAGCCACGAAGGTTCCTTCCGGCATCGTATAAATTCGGGAATCGCGCTCCGCATCGAACCACCATCTTCTCTCTGAAAGGCGTCACCTTGAGACCTTTTGAGCGTCACCCATCATCGCAGCTTCTCATTGTCTCTCTCCCCGTCTCTGCATTCTCGTCGAAAGGCGTTGACATTGAGCCGTTTCAGCCGCACCCGTTTCTTGGTGGAGTTGTTCTTCCAATGGCGGTGGACCAAGGGGAGGGACGAGGCGGTGCCGACTTCTCCGGGCTGCCCGAGGGGTGCGTCGCCAGCGTCGTCTCCTTCACGAGCCCCCCCGACGCATGCAGGCTCGCGTCCGTCTCGTCGGTTTTCAAGTCGGCGTGCGATTCGGACGCGGTGTGGGCCAAGTTCTTGCCGCCGGAATGCCGCTCGTTGGCCGGCCGGAGCGCTCCCTCTCTGAAGGAGCTCTACTTCAGCCTCTGCAACGACCCGGTCCTCGTCGGCGATGGCAAAATGGTAAGCCTCCTCCCCGTCTTCCCACCTCAAACCGCCTCTTCGTATTCCCTTTCCGTTATCTTTTTTTTTTTCTTTGGCGGTGATGTGCGATGACCGTTCTTCATGTTAGATCTAATAACATATTGAAATGCGGATCCTGTGATGTGCTGTCCCCTGCTTGTTTCGAAACCCTGCGAATTTTGCTGGCTAAAGGAGAAAACAAGATTTTCTTTTTTTCATCGTCGAGTGGTTGAATGGAAAGGCGGTGTCATCATCACATGTTTCTTGGCCTCTTCCCGCCTGAACCGAACGAGAGCATTCTGTTTCTTCAAGGTGAAGCCATTGGTCACATATAATGATCATGCTGCGGCTTACATCTATCTTTATGCCCTCAGCCACGATCTGAATGTGAAAGGTTTGATTGAATTGTATGAAACAACTCACGGTTTTTACGTCCCTGAGATAAAGAATGATAAAACGAAGGTTGAAGAAGAACAGGATCTTTCATCTGAAAATGACAAAATTCAAATGGTTGGAGCGAAGAACGGATAGATGTATTGAATCACTCAATATACAGTGCTAAGAGCATGGAGATTATCACCACTGTAGATGGGTTACCTTGATGACCATCAATGCATTGCATCTTTAGGGGTGATCTGTATATGGCTCTAAGATTGTCTGCTGCTTTATGCTCGATTCGGATTTCGGACTGAGTCTTTTATTTAGTTTAGGCTAATTGCTCTGCCCGAATTTTGTTTGCATTTCTCATTAGCCCCTGATCTCTAGATTGGCACGGTTGAACAGTGGCCATGTCACATTGAAATGTTACAGATTGCCCCCCGAATTTTGGATCTTTTGTTTTTGTTGCTGTGATTAGTTTTGGGTCTGCACAGCCAGCAAGTGTTGCCCAAAATTGGAATGACTCAATTCTTTTGACCAAGATAGCCTCTGCTTAATTTTTTTCCTTGACTTCATCAATATGTATCTTCCCTATTTTGTTAAACTTTATTTACCATGTGATAGAGAGTATAGAAGATAGAATAACTAGCGACTGCAATAAAAAATCAAAGTTTAGGGGGAAATCGGTAAGTTTACAAATTCTTCAGGCGTCGTTATGCAATGGTTAGGAAGTTGAGGTGGCTATGAACAGTTATACTTTTACTTTTTTCTGGTTAAGTCTCATGGTTATTGCCTTTATTTAACGTGAAACTGTCTTTTCCTACTTCAAATATTGGCGAAAAAGTTGATAGACAACTTTTGCTTAGAAAGGTAATTGGAAAGGGGACGGCACAGATGCTGCAATAATCGCTAAGCTTTATTGCTTTGCGCATACTATATTTGCTGAAACAGTGAATCTGGTTTCTCGAAACGACGCCGGTCCGGCTTCTTGTTGCTTATGTGAATCCAACATGCTTTGCAGAGCTTTTCGCTGGACAGGCACACTGGGAAGAAATGTATCATGCTGTCTGCGAGGGCCCTGTCTATAATATGGAGTGACACGCCAAGGTATTGGTCTTGGAATCGGCTGCCCAACTCCAGGTAATACATTATTTCCTCCACTCTCTTACCTTTATGAAGTAAATAGGCGTAGCGTTAATTTGTTCGTCCCAAAATAAACTGTGTTTTTGTTTCTCCCTCAAGGTGGTGATTGTATGGAATGTCCTTGCGAATTTACAGGTTTGCAGAAGTTGCCGAACTCATCAGTGTATGTTGGCTCGAAATCAGAGGCACGATTAGTGCTCGCATGCTGTCGCCGGGAACGCTTTATGCAGCATACTTGGTATTCAAATCCACCCCGACATCTTATGGATTTGAATTCCAGTCTGTTGAGGTTGGAGCTGGATTTGCCGGTGATGAAGCGGGCAAGCAGGAGCGCTCTGTTTATTTATCCAGAGAGAACATCCCGAGCGAACGACAGTCCAGGCCGTTTTTTAGGCACACTGGTCTCTATATCTTACCAATGCATTTTGAATTCGTCGACGACGATCATGACGACGGGGTGCCGACGCCTGCACCTGACGAGGGGAACGTGGACTGTCGTCCTAAAGAGAGACCAGATGGGTGGTCAGAGATAGAGCTAGGCGAGTTCTTGACGAAGGATGGGGAGGACCGGGAGGTTGAAATGAGCGTCCTGGAGACCAAGGGGGGTAACTGGAAGAGTGGCCTGATTGTGGAAGGGATCGAAATTAGGCCCAAAGGGGGAATAGTGCATTAGCAAAGCACCGCGCGTCCTTTGATTAATAGCTTTTTTCTCTCTGTTTTGCTGCTGTACTTTCGATGCTCCTTCATCAAATGTTCATTAGCTTTCCACCAAATGAGAAAGCGTGGTTTCTCGTCTATGTTTGACCAGGTGTGCAAACGCCTTAATGCCTACTGCAGAAATGATGATAACTTACATATGTCATCTTCACACTCCAGCAAGGGGGGAGGAAGTTGTACTTCGGCGAAGGACATCATGAACACAGGAGTGCGGCAACCGAAAAAATCAAAATATCTCGTGATGAAATATATATAATCGGTGTTCTTCGTTAACGAGATCCAGATAATTTCATTAGTCTTCAATCCCATTGAACTTTGAAGCGTGGAATTACCTGATAAGGAATTATTTTTCTCTATGCGACGTAATATGATCTTGGTCAACCTTTATTTGCAAGTATACCCAGTTAAAATCCGAAGAATATTTATCTTTCTTATTATCATAAAAATTCAAATCCTATCTCCTTTCATGGCGTCCATGACCTCGAAGGTTTTACCTTCCACTGACACGACAAATCAAACTCTGGATCGCCATCAATGTCACCTCGAAAAGGCGCCACCTTTAAGCCGTTTCGGCGACACCCATTTCTTGGAGATCCTTCTGATGGCGGCGGAGGCCGAAGCGGCCCGAAGGGTGCATCGCTAGCGCCGTCTCCTTCACGAGCTCCGCACGCGTCCGTCTCGTCGGTTTTCAAGCCGGCGTGCGATTCCAACGCGGTCTGGGCCTCGTTCTCGCCGCCCACCTGCCGCCCGGTGGTCTCCCGGAGCGTCTGGTCGCCGAAGGAGCTCTACTTCAGCCTCTGCGACGCTCAGGTCTTTGTCGGCGATGGCAAAATGGTAAAATCCAAACCCCCCGGGGTCTTCCCCACCGCCCACCGCCTGCCGCCTCTCCTTATCAGTCTTTTTGTATTTAAATATTTGTTTTCCGTGTCGAAGGAGCGATGCGCCATGACTGTTTTTTATGTTGGATATAGTAGAATGTCGCAGTGTGATTCATGTGATGTGCTGTCGCCTGCACTTTTCGAAACACTGCGAGACTGGCTGGCGAAAAACTGTTCTTTCTTTGTCAAACAGTTGAAACGAAGGACGGTGTCATCAGCACATGTTTCTTGGCCTCTTCCCGCCTGGAACCCAGCGAGTGCGGTCTGTTTATTCAGTGAGAAGCAATTCTGATGTAATGACTCGGCTGCGGCTTTACACTGGAGTCTGGACATTTTTCTCTTGCGCACAGCCACGATCCGGATGTGAAAGGTTGATCCGAATCTTATGCATCCAGTCATGGTTTGCTTCCACAAGATAAAGGATGATAAATGAAGGGTGGGGGAGAAAGAAAGGTTCTTTCATCTGAAACCGACAAGATTCATATGTTTGGAGCAAAGAGTGGCTAGATGTACGGAATCATTCAATATATAATGTCAAGAACATAAAAGATATATCGAGCCACTCCATATATAAGTGACATGATAGTTTGATGACCATCAATTCATCGTATGTATATTGTTTTTAGACTATCCGCAACCTTTTAATCCGTGTTCGCAGTTCGGATTGAGACTACTTTTGTTTTGTGCATTGGCCAGTGAACTTTTAATAGTTAGATATTACCCCCATTAACTCTGGCACCATAACCGACCAAAAAGAGAACTTGGGTACCATTGACTAGTAGCCACATAACTTTGATCATCTAGAGATATCCTTTGAATTCTAGTTTTTGTTGCAGTGATTAGATTTTCCATTTGCATAGTCAGTAAGTGTAAAGTCGAAATTGGATCGGCTCCATTCTTTTTCACCAAAATGATCTCCGCTGAATTTTCTCAGATTCATCAATCATGTGTTTTCTCTACTTTGCGAACTGTATTAACCGTATGATTGGGATCTTTTGGGAAAAAAGATAAGGAAGTCTACTTTCGTGTAATGTTTAACTACCATACATACAGCAAAACTACCGACTACAACAAAACTCGAAGGTTTAGGGGGTTAATCGTGAATTTACAAAGTTCAGGTGCCATTATGCAACGTTCCAAAGTTTACGGGGTTATTGTTCAAAATCCATGTCGTTTCAGTTTTCTTTTGGTCAAATCTCATGGTGGTTGCTTTCATTCAACGTGAAACGTCTTCTCTTACTTCAAATTTTGGGGGAGAAGTCGATAAACGACTTTTTGCCAAGAAAAAGGCCGAAACAAAGACTCTCCACTATTTTATTTGAATGTTAGAAGACAGCGCAGATGGTGGAAAAGCGCTAAGCTTTCTTGTTGCTCATGTGAATCTGACATGCTTTGCAGACCTTTCCGATAACATGGGGTGACACTCTGATTCACTGGTCATGGACTTGCATGCCCGACTCCACGTACTACATTATTTCCTCTGCTCTCTCTCTACCTTCATGAAGAAAATGGGCGTAGCATTTGCTCGTCCCGAAATAAACTCTCTCTTGTTTCTCCCTCGAGGTGGTGATCGCGTGGAATGTCCTTTTGAATGAACAGGTTTGGGGAGGTGGCTGAGCTCATCGACGTGCGTTGGCTCGAAATCGGAGGCACGATTAGATTAGTCGTTGTCAGTAGGAACCCGTTATGCAGTGTACTTAGAATATCAAATCTACCCCAATATTTTTATGGATTTGAATTCCAATCCTTTGAAGTTGCAAATGGATTTGCTGGCTATGAAGCCGGCAAGCATGAGCGCTCAATTTACTTATATGAAAAGAAAATTATGAGATTTTGTGAGATCGCTATAAACCTTTCTAACTATTAACGATACTTCCACAAAATCTCACATGAAATTAGAGCGCATGATATTCTGAGTTTAAATCTTTTGAGACTCTTATTTGCCTATCTAATTATATAATTTCATGCTTAGTATTAGGAGAAAAGACCGGACTGAGCATGAGAAAGGGTGTTAAAATAATTAAATATTAATCAATACATTTATCTAAAAACTTAATTTTTTAAAACAGTTGACAGTGATTTGATAAAATCTCAATAAGATCATGAGTAGATGGTAGTACAAGTGGAGATTTATGGGCGTTTGCGCGTGGACAACGTATGCACATGCAGAGGGAAATGGGAACTATCCTAAATGAGAGAGGAGATGGGTGGTCGAAGATAGAGCTACGTGAGTTCTTGTGAAGGATGGAAAAGACCGGGAGATTGAAAATGAGCGTTCTGAAGACGAAGGTGGGGTGGGTAACTAGAAAACCGGGTCGATCTTAGAACTGTTCCGTCATGACCTCTCCGAAGATTCACCACCTAGGGTTCGGTTAACGGATTACTAAGCCTAACTTAGCTCAAGCTCTCCTAAGCTCATACCAATTCATGACTTTGGTTTAAGTTCTTAACATGCAAATCATTTTCAACTGAAGTCGTTATTAATCTATTCATGGTGGGTCAATTAGAAACCCAAGTAAAGTACCAGGAGTTGTACTTTACTCCTACGAACCAAATATTAAAGGGTATGAAGACTTGATTATGCCAGACTATTCTAACACATTTTCGATATCTTTTCATTTATTTGAAAAATCAGTAGGCAGTTTAAATTAATTTTAAATCTACTTTCTAACATGGAATGATGAACACACGGATGTAAAACATTCAAAGAAATGATAAGGAAATATGAAATGACAAAGCAAATCATAAGATCTCTTTTTGGACATTTCACTAAAATATGCCATGCATGTGATGAAAGTCTAACATTACATATGACTAATTTAATGCAATTCTAAACTATATGAAATGCAACTTTTTTTTATTTTTATTTTTTTTATGAATTTAGAAATTAATTAACTAATGAAACTAATTATCGATAGCTAAGTAACTAATTAATCATGTAATTAATCTTACATGATTTGTCAAAATTTAGATGTCAACATGTTCGAAATTAGACCCAAAGAGGGGAACATAAAAGTGCCTGGCATTTCCCATGATTCATGGCTTTTTCTCTCTGCGTATCCAGTAGCTTTCTACCAAATTAGAAAACGTGCTTGTGATATTATTGACTTCATGTTTTGGGAAAAGCAGCGAATGGTTCTTAACCTGGTGAGCCAGCACCCGATGCCTGACTGAGAAATGATGAAACTTAGATGTATTTTTCCTCAAACTCACAGAGACACTCAAACATTGTGATTAGTAGCTTTAATAACATCTGCAGAACGATACATCCTCTTCCCAATCCAACCACCTCTCTCTCTCTTTCTCTCTCTCTCTCTCTCTCTCTCTCTCTCTCTCTGAGCATTTTCACATGCACTAGAAAAGGGTAGGGAAGTTGGACTTTCATAAAAGGAAAGGATAAACACAGGAGCACCACAATAAATCAACAATCACGTGAAAACCTGTTCCACGACAATGCTCGGAAAGTTCTCCAGGTTTGCAATTTTGTGGAAAGTTTCCGTCAACAGCCAACACCGCAAGTCGCCCGCTATGTTTACCGCGGGACGAGCGGCATCGAAGGGTCTACATTCTGCGATTAATGGTCTTAAAAGTGATTCTCCATGGCAGGATGCCTTGAAGTAATTTCACGTGACTTCAGGGGATCCAATGACTTTTGGAGGAGGGGGTTCACATTTTCGTTGGGGGACATCTTGGATGGGCAAGATGGATCCACTTCCCCAGCGGGGCACAGCCAGTGATAAGGACATTTGATGAGATGGAGACGCATAGTTTGAAAGTAATAAGTGCGGTGTAAATATGCAAGAGTTGGAGTAGCACAGATAAGTTTTGTTTTGAAAAAGACCAACTATTCACTTGGTGCTTTCGTCAATGTTGTGGTTGGATCTTTGTACACAAAAGTTGCAACTATGCGCGTCCCAAATGCGTTGGGCACAGCCACCATTGACATCATCAAAGTCCACCGCGGAAGGAATACCTTATGATGACTTGATCGTCATTCCAGCTCCTTGCTACTGCACTGGAAGGATTTACTTGCACAAGCCAATCGAATATGTTTGCGTAAAAGTGAGGGCGCGCTTCGGATATTTCCATGGCATTTTTAGTAGTCAACCGAACATTTCTATCTTTAGCAAAAATTTTGTTATCAAGTGTCTTGAGAGTATCTCGTGAAAAGCCCCATTTTAAAGTAGGGCCGAACCTAATAGACCGTCAATCCCGAGAGAAGACCGGATTGGCCGGGTCGATCCGATTGTTCGCGGTTTGGGTCCGATCCGATTCAATTCTCAATTCTTGGTAAGGCGGGACCGAATCGACTGACCGCTTGTGTAAGAGGACTTGAATCGTCTGCCCTGGGTACGGCCCAGAGCAGACTTGATCTAAGGCCCATAACCGTTCGATCGTTGATTGGACAGCTGCAAGTTGCAGATGGTGGGGCCCCACCTTTAATGGGTGTGAGCCCCACTTTTTTATTTATCAACAATCGGACGGCTGCGGGCCTTAGATCCGGTCTGCCATGGGCTGTACCCAGGGCAGACGATCCAAATCCTGTGTAAGAGGCAATTTTCTCTCTCCTCCTTTTTCCTCTATCTTCTCTCTACTCCTCTCTCTTCTATTGAGTGATTCATTCTCTCTCCCCTTCCCTTTTCTTCTTTTTCTTTCTTTCCTCTCTCCGTCTCTTTCTATTTTTTCCCTCATTCCGATTTGTCCATGCCCCATTTTGTTGACTTCTCTCTCTCATTCTCTGTTTGCAATGAATGGGGCCCACAACATATTCCCCTCCTCCATGGTCATTGCTTGAGGGTTCCTACTCCTGATTTTGCTTCGTTTTAAGTGTTTTTTTTTTCAGGTCAAATTTACGGTCCTAAAAATCGAAAACCGAATTACATTGAATCATGCACACCCCCAATTTAAAGAACGATTACAATTTGCAATAGTCAGTCTCTATCGAGTTATATGTAACTAATGCATTGAGAAAAACCTAAATATATTAATTATCATGTACATTTAATTGGTGTCTTGAACAATCCTCTTAACTAGACAAGGACCCAAGACTTTCATTGTTTTTGAAGCTCATTGAAGCATGGAGTTATCATTTCGTTTACTTTACTAGTAAGAAATGATTTTTGCTACAACATTAATATGGATAAATGTACTTGAAATCCTAAAATTTGTTACGAAAATGCAATTGAATTCTAAAATTTTCAATATGAAAAAAATTCTTCCTTATTTTCTCTACGAGATGATGATCCGAATGATCAGGAATTTTAATCCATTTGATATAATTTGTAAAATTTAACTCAATGTGTACTATACTCTTTAAATTTTCAATTTGTTCGACATGATTTCTAAATTTTTGGTACATATTCAAATTAGTTTTTGGATTATATTAAAACATTATTAATTCAAGTTCAAAGATCACATTGCATGCTTTATATAATATATATTAAAGTTCCTACATTACATGATATATTAAATTAAAATTCAGGAGTCATGTTAAATAAAATTAATTTTTTTAAAATCATATTATATATTTAATTAAAATTTGACAGTTGTCCTCTGACTGTCCTGCTGTAGTGTACCCAACCAAGCTTTAATGGATCCAGATCGTGCTGGGGCTGGTGGGTGGAGATGGGGTGGGAAAGGGAGTTTTCTTGATGGTGGAGATGGATAGAGCACCTATGCTCTCATAGCAGGAATCCATTCCCAGCTTTAACGTAGCCTCGAAGATTTCAACGTCTATTAACGCAACGACCACGCTCTGGATCACCACTATGGAAAGGCGTCGCCTTTGAGCTGTTTTGGCGACACCCATTTCTTGGGGTTCCTCCTTCTAATGGCGTTGGCCGAAGCAAACCGTCAAGGCGGCCCTGACTTCTTGGCGCTACCCGAAGGGTGCATCGCCAGCGTCGTTTCCTTTACGAGCCCTGCCGACGCGTGCAGGCTCGCGTCCGTCTCGTCGGTCTTCAAGTCGGCGTGTGACTCCGACGCGGTCTGGGCCGCGTTCTTTCCGCCGGGCTGCCTCCAGATGGTCGCCCGGAGAGCTCCGTCGCTGAAGGAGCTCTACTTCAGCCTCTGCGACGACCCGGTCCTCGTTGACGATGACAAGATGGTAAGTCTCCCCCGTCTTCCCACCTCCAACCGGATTGAGGGAGCGACGTGCGATGACTGTTCTTTATGTTGGATATAATGGAATATCGATATTCGATTCATGTGATGTGCTGCGGCCGTGCACGTTTCGAAACACTGCGAATTTGGCTGGCGAAAAATTGTTCTTTCTTTGTCAAACAGTTGATTTGAAGGACGGTGTCATCGGCACGTGTCTCTTGGCCTCTTCCCACTGAACCGAGCGAGTGCAGTCTGTTTTTTCAAGGAGAATCAATTAGATATTTTTCTTATGCACACGGCCACGATCCGTGTGAAGGATTGATTGAATTTTGTGAACCAACTCATGGTTTACGCCCACAAGATTCATATGATAAATGAAGAGTGAAGAAGAAAGAAGGTCCTTTCATCTGAACTGGCAAGATTCATATGGTTGGAGCAAATATTGGATGGATATAATCGAATTACTCAACATATAGTGTTAAAAGCATAGGAAATATCACCATTAGTGATATGGTAGTTTCGTGACCATCGATTCGTAGTATGTTTAGGCATGATTTGTATGTTGTCTTTAGACTCTGCTACCTCTTAACCTGTGTTTGCAGTCTGGAGTGAGACTACTTTTGTTGTCAGTATTGCTTAAATCCCTTCTGAACTCTATCAAGATTGTAGATTGACCCCTGAATTTTAAAAGTGAGATGCTCCCCCTACAAACTTCGGCACCGTTGAGTACTAGCCACATGACTCTGATAATCTACAGATTTCCTCTTGATTTTGGTTTCTGTTGAAGTGATTAGATTTTCCATCTGCATAGTTGGAAAGTGTAATCTTGACATTGGATCGACTCCATTCTTCTGACCAAAATGACGTACACTAAATTTTCTCTACTTCATCAATCATGTATTTTCTCTATCTCGTTGACTGCATCAACCCATGGGACAGAGATCTTTTTGGGGAAAAACATAGGAAGTCTACTTTCATGCAATGTTTAACTGTTATGCAGACAGCATAGTTGGAAAGTTTAAAATCGATATTGGATCAACTCCATTCTTCTGACAAAAATGACGTACACTAAATTTTCTTACCTTCATCGATCATTTATCTTCTCTATCTTGTTGACTGTATTGACCCACGCAACAGAGATCTTTTGGGGAAAAAAGATAGGAAGTCTATTTTCATGTAATGTTTAATTATTGTGCGGACATGATAACTACCGACTGCAATAAATATTGAAGTTTAGATGGTTAGTTTGTAGATTTACAAAGTTTGGGTGTCATTATCCAACGTTCCAAAGTTAAAGGGTTTTGGAACAATTATCCATTTTATTTTCTTTTGGTCAAGTCTTATGGTTATTGGTTTTATATAACGGGAAAAATCTTTTCCTACTGCATATTTTCGATGAAAATTCAATGAACTACTTTTTGCTTAAAAAGGCCAAAGTGAACTTTCTTACTGTTTTATGTGAAAGTTAGGGCACAGTGCAGATGGTGTAATAAGTGCTAAGCTTTATTGCTTTGCGCTATTACATCTGGTGAAACGGTGAATTTTGAATTTTCCCAAAACGACGTTGGTCCAGCTTCTTCTTGTTGCTTATGTGAATCTAACATGCTTTGCAGAGCTTTTCGCTGGACAGGCACAGTGGGAAGAAATGTATCATGCTATCCGCGAGGGCCCTCTCTATAATATGGAGCGGTACTCCGATTTACTGGTCATGGGGTAGCATGCCCGACTCCAGGTACTACATTATTTCCTCCACCCTCTCACCTTCATGAAGAAAATGGCCGTAGTATTGATTTCTTTGTCCCAAAATAAACTCTCTTGTTTTGCCCTTAAGGTGACGATCGTATGGAATGTCCTTGTGAATGAACAGGTTTGCAGAAGTGGCTGAGCTCATTGATGTATGCTGGCTCGAAATCAGAGGCAGGATTAGTTCTTGCATGCTGTCGCCTGGAACCCGTTATGCGGCGTACTTGTTATTCAAATTTACCCCAGCATCTTATGGATTCGAAGCCCAGTCTGTTGAGGTGGGAGCTGGATTCGCCGGTGATGAAGCAGGCACGCAGGTTCGCTCTGTTTACTTAGCCGGAGAGAACGACGACGATCATGATGGTGGGTTGCCGATGCCTGCACCTGACGAGGGGAATGTGGACCATCGGCCGAAAGAGAGACGAGATGGGTGGTCAGAGATAGAGCTAGGCGGGTTCTTGACGAAGGATGGGGAAGACCAGGAGGTTGAAATGAGCGTCCTGGAGACGAAGAGGAATAACTGGAAGAGTGGCCTGAGTGTGGAAGGGATCGAAATTAGGCCCAAAGGAGGAATAGGGCATTAGCAAAGCACCGCGCATCCTTTGATTAAAAGCTTTTTTCTCTCTGTTTTGCTGCTGTACTTCCGATGCTCCTTTATCAAATGTTCATTAGCTTTCCACCAAATGAGGAAGCGTAGTTTCTCGTCTACGTTTGACCTGGTGAGCAAACGCCTAATGCCTACTGCAGAAATGATGATAACTTAGATGTGTTATCTTCACACTCCAGCAAAGGTGGAGGAGGTCGTACTTCAGCGAAGGAAAGCATGAACACAGGAGTACGGCGATAGTTTAATAATCACATGAAAACCGGCTCCACAGCAAATGCTTGGAAAATTCTTCAGGTTTGCTGTTTATTGGAAAACTCTGCTATTTTCTCCTCCGAGTACTTCATATGTCCTCCTGTCCATGTCTATATGTATAGACAACATGACGTATAAATCGAAAGGTTATCGCTGCAGTGACTTGTAAACTCAATGCCGCCTTATCTTTCAATCTATCTCCCTGTACGATGTTGGTGTGCCATCGCTTCGCTGTTCGGCTCAAGTGCATTGAGCATAACTGCCATCGACGATGTCGAATTTGCTGCCGAAGAAATGCCTCATTATAACTTGATCGTAATCCTAGTTTCTAGCTATTGCGCTAGAAGCATTTACTTGCACGACGCAACTTAAGGTTAGGTTTTTGTCTGGAGATGCAAATCGTAGATCTTCAAAACAAATTGACATGGCCATGTAAAAAAACGAGGGCTCGTTTTGGATACTCCCATGGTATTTTAGGAATCAACCTAATATTTTTATGGAAAGCAAAATTACCCATTTAAGAAAAGATCGCAATATGCAATACTTTTCCTCTCTCGAATCATCCAAAATTAAAATGCAACGAAAAAATCAAAATATCTCATAATGAAATATATATATATATATATATATATATATAATCAGTGTTTTTCGTTAACAAAATCCGGATAATTTCGTTGGTCTTCAATCCCATTGAACTTTGAAGCGTGCAATTATCTGATAAGGAATTACTTTTCTCTATGCGACATAATATAATCTTGGTCAAACCTTTATTTGCAAGTATACCCAGTTAAATTTTTTATTATTATAAAAATTCAAATCCTATCTCCTTTCATGGCGTCCATGACCTCGAAGGTTTTACCTTCCACTGACACGACAAATCAAACTCTGGATCGCCATCAATGTCACCTCGAAAAGGCGCCGCCTTTAAGCCGTTTCGGCGACACCCATTTCTTGGAGATCCTTCTGATGGCGGCAGAGGCCGAAACGGCCCGAAGGGTGCATCGCGAGCGTCGTCTCCTTCACGAGCCCCGCACGCGTCCGTCTCGTCGGTTTTCAAGTCGGCATGCGATCCCGACGCGGTCTGGGCCTCGTTCTTGCCGCCGACCTGCTGCCCGGTGGTCTCCCGGAGCGTCTGGTCGCCGAAGGAACTCTACTTCAGCCTCTGCGACGCCCAGGTCTTTGTCGGCGATGGCAAAATGGTAAAATCCAAATGTTAGCGATAATCAAAACTATAATGCGGAAATGATTATTTACGGATCTTAGATCTTCATGACTTTCACAAGCAATAGGATGGTTGAAAACATACCTTTGTCCATGACGCAATGACTTCTTTCTTTACGTTTGATGCGTACGAACGAATCGAAGAAATCTGATTTCTCTCACTTAACCCTCATTTTCTTTTATGCAATTTTCTGATGGAGAGAAATCGCTTTTTGTTCTTACACACGGGTAGAGAGAGGACCAGACTCTTTTCTTATAATTCAATGGGTGTCTTTCAATGGGTGCCTTCCATCACAGCACTTCACGAAGAGTCGCGTCTTCTCATAGCCATTATTTGATTTAGCATTAAAATTGATATTAAACCATATTATAATGTCATGTGGACCACACTTAATCTTACATTCTCCCACTTGGTCCATGTGACATTCCTTTCATGGTTCAATAAAGACCATAATGCGCGCAAAATTTAATGCTAAAATTTTTTTTTCTTTAATTGGCTATCATCATAATAATCACCGTTGAGCAAAGAAGACTAACGCGAGTCATGGCGGTTGTACATCACTTAATTGACATAGTCCCTTCCATGTACTACAACTATAGTTCCTTACTCAACATGATCCATAAATGAGAAGTATAATAACGGTCCAACAATAATGTCCTTTTTAGGACTATCTTGTTAAACATTAATCTATTTTCCATAATGTATACTAAATAGAAAAACAAGATATGTCAGAAACACATAAATGAGCTCCAAGTGTCAAATGAATAAACATAATGTAATCATAATACAATATCCTCAATGACCTCCAATAATGCCCATCCTTTCAACATGTTCACTAAATGTTTTGGGCGGCAATCCTTTTGTTAAGGGATCTGCAATCATGACGTTGGTGCTAATGTGCTCAATTGACACTTTCCGTTTCTGAATTTCTTCCTTCACAGACAAGTATTTGATTTCCATATGTTTAGCACCCTTTGAATACTTGTCGTTCTTAGAGAAGAAAACTGCTGCTGAATTATCACAATAAATTTTCAGCGGCCTGGCAATACTGTCGACAATCTCAAGCCCTGAAATAAAATTTCGCAGCCATAATCCGTGAATAGTGGTCTCAAAGCATGCCACAAACTCAGCCTCCATAGTGGATGTAGCAATATCTGACTGCTTGGCACTTTTCCAAGAAATTGCGCCTCCAGCCAAAAGGAATAGATAACCTGACGTCGATTTCCTTGTATCGATACATCCACCCCAGTCTGAATCTGAATATCCAATTACTTCAAGATGATCAGTCCTTTTATATGTGAGTGCGTAATTCTTCGTTCCTTGCAAATATCTGAGGACTTTCTTTACGGCTTTCCAGTGATCTAACCCTGGATTACTTTGATACCGGCCCAGCATTCCGACAGCAAAACTAATGTCTGGTCTGGTGCAAGTTTGGGCATACATTAAGCTCCCAACAGCATATGCATAAGGAATACTTCTCATTTGCTCTCGTTCCAATTCATTTCTTGGACATTGCATTAGTCCAAAACGATCCCCTTTCTGAATTGGAACAATTCCTGCTGAACATTTACTCATGTTAAACCTCTCTAGAACTTTATTAATATAGGCCTTTTGAGACAACCCTAACAGTCCTTGTGATCGATCACGGAATATTTCTATTCCTATCACATATGTTGCCTCTCCCATATCCTTCATTTCAAAATTCTTAGAGAGAAAATTCTTGGTTTCATGTAACAAACCAAGATCATTGGTAGCAAGCAAAATGTCATCAACATATAGAACTAAGAAAATAAACTTGCTCCCACTAACCTTCATATATATACACCGATCAACGATGTTTTCCTTAAATCCAAAAGAGGTTATGGTATCATTGAACTTAAGATACCATTGTCGGGAAGCTTGTTTAAGTCCATATATTGATTTCTTCAATTTGCACACCATGTGTTCCTTTCCTTTAACTGAAAAGCCTTCGGGCTGGTCCATATAAACTTCTTCCTCTAAATTCCCATTAAGAAAGGCGGTTTTAACGTCCATTTGATGCAACTCTAAATCATAATGAGCTACCAAAGCCATGATAATTCTAAGTGAGTCTTTCTTGGAAACCGGTGAAAAGGTCTCTTTATAATCAATGCCTTCCTTTTGAGTAAAACCTTTAGCAACAAGTCTGGCCTTATATCGTTCGAGATTACCTTTTGAGTCGCGCTTGGTCTTAAAGACCCATTTACACCCGACCCTTTTACAACCTTTAGGTAATTCAACAAGGTCCCAGACTTTATTTTTATCCATAGATTTTAACTCATCTTTCATGGCATTCAACCATTCAATAGAATCATCACGTTTCATGGCTTGCAAAAATGAATCTGGATCATTACCAATTCCTAAGTCAATTTCAGACTCTTGTAGATAAACCATATAATCATCAGAAATGGCTGATCTCTTTTCTCTTTGAGATCTTCTTAATTCCATTTCTGGTGGCTCAACTACGTTAGGTTCATTATTGACATTTTCATTATGGAGTGTTTAATATCAATTTTAATGCTAAATCAAATAATGGCTATGAGAAGACGCGACTCTTCGTGAAGTGCTGTGATGGAAGGCACCCATTGAAAGACACCCATTGAATTATAAGAAAAGAGTCTGGTCCTCTCTCTACCCGTGTGTAAGAACAAAAAGCGATTTCTCTCCATCAGAAAATTGCATAAAAGAAAATGAGGGTTAAGTGAGTCTTTCTTGGAAACCGGTGAAAAGGTCTCTTTATAATCAATGCCTTCCTTTTGAGTAAAACCTTTAGCAACAAGTCTGGCCTTATATCGTTCGAGATTACCTTTTGAGTCGCGCTTGGTCTTAAAGACCCATTTACACCCGACCCTTTTACAACCTTTAGGTAATTCAACAAGGTCCCAGACTTTATTTTTATCCATAGATTTTAACTCATCTTTCATGGCATTCAACCATTCAATAGAATCATCACGTTTCATGGCTTGCAAAAATGAATCTGGATCATTACCAATTCCTAAGTCAATTTCAGACTCTTGTAGATAAACCATATAATCATCAGAAATGGCTGATCTCTTTTCTCTTTGAGATCTTCTTAATTCCATTTCTGGTGGCTCAACTACGTTAGGTTCATTATTGACATTTTCATTATGGAGTGTTTGATCATTTATTTGTTGTTCTTGATTATTATTCGGTTGAACTATAACATCAGAAACAACAATTTTAGAAGTTTTAGGTATGGGAAATTCCACCCCAACTTCTTGAATGCAAACATCTCGCATTTCTTCACTCCCACTAATGTCACCATTCTCAATGAACCTAGCATTTCCAGATTCAACAATTCTTGTACTATGATTAGGACAGTAAAATCTATACCCTTTGGATTTTTCAGGATAACCAATGAAATAGCCACTGGTTGTTTTAAAATCCAATTTCTTTTCATGTGGATTGTAAATTCTTACTTCTGCTGGACAACCCCAAACATGAAGGTGTCTTAAACTAGGTTTCCTTCCCGTCCACAGTTCAAAGGGAGTCTTTGAAACTGCCTTACTCGGAACCCTATTTAATAGGTACATAGAAGTCTTTAACGCATACATCCACAATGATAAGGGTAAAGATGAATAACTCATCATACTCCTAACCATTTCCATTAATGTACGATTACGCCTTTCTGCCACACCATTTTGTTGTGGTGTACCTGGCATTGTGTATTGAGCACAAATACCATGTCTTTCAAGGAATTTAGCAAATGGACCTGGACATTGTCCCGATTCATTATACTTTCCATAATATTCACCACCTCTATCCGATCTTATGATTTTCACCTTTTTATCTAATTGCCTCTCAACTTCTTTAATATACACCTCAAGTGCATCAACAGATTGAGATTTATCATGCAATAGATAAACATAACCGTAACGAGAAAAATCATCAATAAAAGTGATGAAATAACTTTCTCCACCAAAAGATGAAACGCCAAAAGGACCACATATATCGGTGTGTACAATTTCAAGAAGCTTTCTACTTCTTGTGGCACCTTTCTTAGTGTGTTTCGTTTGTTTGCCTTTAATACAATCAATACACACTCCAAGGTCGGTAAAATCCAAATTTGGAAGAATTTCATTCTTCACTAATCTTTGCATTCTTTCTTTGGATATATGACCTAAACGTTTATGCCACAAGTAAGCAGAATTCTCATCAACTAAACCACGTTTAGTGCCAACATTATGATGCAAGGTCATTAAAGTCTCAACAAAAACACTATCAAGTTTTAACTTGTAGAGACCATCACATAAATTTCCAGCTCCAATAAGAATATTATTCTTAAAGAAACTAAAAGATCCACAACCAAATTTAAAAGAATATCCCGCTACGTCAAGTTTTGGCAAAGACACTAAGTTGCGAGAAAACGTAGGTACATAAAGGGTTTGAAACAAATCCAAATAATGCCCAGTATTTAGGATCAATCTATAAGTGCCAATGCCTTCAACTGGAGCTTTGTTTCTATTCCCCGTGAACACATAACTCTCATTTGGCTTTATGGCTTGGATCGTAAGAAATCCCTGCATCGTATTGGAAACATGAGTGGTGGCTCCAGAATCAACCCACCAAGTATTATGAGGAACTTCAGTAAAGTTTGATTCAAAACATACTAAAGCACAAGGCTTACCTTTCTTTTCAAACCAAGCTTTACGCTTCAGACAATCCTTCTTCATGTGTCCAACTTTATTACAAAAGTGACACTTAATAGGACCGTGTTCCTTCTTGTGGATTGTTTTAGAAGAATCATTCAGGTTATGTAGCCCTTTCTTCTTGCCTTTTCCACCTTTCCTTTTAGAACTCTTTCCAGCTTCTTGATGACTTGAGAAATGGACAGAATGAGGCTTTTGATTCTTAATCCTTGTTTCCTCTTGAACAAGCATACTGGCCAATTCATTTACATTCCACTTATCCTTCATAGTGTTGTAATTCATTTGAAATGGCCCATATTGTTCATGAGGTAAGGAATTAAGAATAAATTGAACTAAAAAATACTCATCCACGTTCATTCCCAAAGTCCTTAATTTTGCTGCTAGATTTGTCATTTCAAGCACATGCTCATGCATGGTACGTGAACCATCATATTTCATGGTGGTCAAAGTACTCATCAATGTACCAGCAAGTGACTTATCAGCAGTTTGAGAGCGCTCCTCCACAAATTTCATAAATTCCTTAGCACTTTCAGTTTTGGGAAGAGTAGTCTTTAAGTTATTTGCAACTGTCATCCGCATGAACATCAAGCTCAATCTGTTTGACCTTTCCCAAGCTTTATGGAATGATATTTCATTATCGCTACTTTCATCAGTAATAGCAGCGGGTTTCTCAACTTGAAGTGCTAAATCAAGATCCAGGACACCTAAGTGAAACTGGACTTGTTCACACCAATCAGAGAAATTCATTCCATTGAATAATGGAACAGACGAAGCATGTGAATGCAGAGACACGGGTGCAGAAACTGCAAGTTTACAAGAAGATACTCACAATTTAATTCTTTGAGGATATCACGTAATCAGATTCAAATCAAACATAATATGCAAATCATAGTTCTCCTTTGGGTGATCCTATGATATACGTACGTTAAATTATAATGATGCTAATAACTTTTATTTGGCAATAATAAATGTACCACATTAAAATTTATTTGCTATCTTTGGATATACAAACAAATTAAATGAGACATATTAATTACCAACTATTATGTTCTTGAATTATAAGAAATTGATTAACCTTTGGGTAAATCCCTAAATTCTTATAATAAAAGAACTTCAATGTATCCATGAAATTAATAATGATATACAATATATCATTTCATTCATAGCATCAAAAAAAATCATGGATAATTGAATAAAACATTACAATTCCAAAAATTCACACATTAAGGTTTGGTCACTTTGGTGACTAACAAACCTTTCTTAATTGAATTTTTAAAATTATAAAGTACAATAACTATTATTCATGATTTGATTATTTTAAACATTCATAATCAAAATATCATAAAGATATAATAATCAAATTATACATCCTAATACCTAAATTATAATTTACGTGCAATCACATTAAGCAAGGGCAAAAACGTAAATTAAATTATCAAGGGCATAAGAGGAAATTCACATGGCAAGGACAAAATAGTAAATCAATGAATCCTAGGGCCAAAACTGTAAATTTGGCATGTAAGGGCAAATCTGTAATTTCGCGAATCAGGGGCAAAACCGTAAATCCGTGTTCGGACAAAGCCAAGGGCAAAACTGGAAGGACACGGATGACAGAGGGGCAGAACGGTAAAACCGCGCGGGGAGTGTGTCAGGCGCGTGCATGGCACACGCGGGCACACGCTTGCGCGTGGGGACCACGCGCGGCGCGTGCCATGCACGCGCCCCCTTTTCTCCTCACGCCGGTTCGCGATTTTCTTTTCCACCGCTCGTTTCACCGCCCAATTCGTCTTCCACAGCCCTCTTCCGATCAAATTAAATCATGGGATTCATAAAACACACTTATACGACTTCATAGGTTCAAGTAATTGTTAAAACGACCAAGAAATTGGCCGAAATCAAGCAACCTTTCTATGAACCCTAATCTTAATGCTCGAGACTTTTGCCCTTCGATTGGCCACCGACAATCACCATAATGCCGAATCAAGTTAGGGCTTTTGTTGCCCATGTCGGTACGACCTTACTAGCCGAACGCCGGCCGATGGGTCGCCGGAATTTGGCCGGAATCGGCCATTCCTCATTCGGCCCCAAATTGCCCGAAAACCATCCGAATTAAATCCATTCAAAAACTCACGTAAATTATCAACAGTATTCAAAAAGGCAATTGATCAGTGATAATAAGACCCTTAAACCATCCATATTACAATAAACGGAAAATCAAGAGATCAAAAACCATTGCTCTGATACCAACTGTTAGCGATAATCAAAACTATAATGCGGAAATGATTATCTACGGATCTTAGATCTTCATGACTTTCACAAGCAATAGGATGGTTGAAAACATACCTTTGTCCATGACGCAATGACTTCTTTCTTTACGTTTGATGCGTACGAACGAATCGAAGAAATCTGATTTCTCTCACTTAACCCTCATTTTCTTTTATGCAATTTTCTGATGGAGAGAAATCGCTTTTTGTTCTTACACACGGGTAGAGAGAGGACCAGACTCTTTTCTTATAATTCAATGGGTGTCTTTCAATGGGTGCCTTCCATCACAGCACTTCACGAAGAGTCGCGTCTTCTCATAGCCATTATTTGATTTAGCATTAAAATTGATATTAAACCATATTATAATGTCATGTGGACCACACTTAATCTTACACCAAACCCCCCCGGGGTCTTCCCCGCCGCCTGCCGCCTCTCCTTATCAGTCTTTTTGTATTTAAATATTTGTTTTCCGTGTCGAAGGAGCGATGCGCCATGACTGTTTTTTTTATGTTGGATATGGTAGAATATCGCAGTGTGATTCATGTGACGTGCTGTTGCCTGCACTTTTCGAAACACTGCGAGACTGGCTGGCGAAAAACTGTTCTTTCTTTGTCAAACAGTTGAAACGAAGGACGGTGTCATCAGCACATGTTTCTTGGCCTCTTCCCGCCTGGAACCCAGCGAGTGCGGTCTGTTTCTTCAGTGAGAAGCAATTCTGATGTAATGACTCGGCTGCGGCTTTACACTGGAGTCTGGACATTTTTCTCTTGCGCACAGCCACGATCCGGATGTGAAAGGTTGATCCGAATCTTATGCATCCAGTCATGGTTTGCTTCCACAAGATAAAGGATGATAAATGAAGGGTGGAGGAGAGAGAAAGGTTCTTTCATCTGAAACTGACAAGATTCATATGTTTGGAGCAAAGAGTGGCTAGATGTATGGATCAGTCAATATATAACGTCAAGAACATAAAAGATTTATCGAGCCACTTTGTATATAATTGACATGGTAGCTTGATGACCATCAATTCATTGTATGTATATTGTTCTTAGACTATCTGCAACCTTTTAATCCGTGTTCGCAGTTCGAATTGAGACTGCTTTTGTTTTGAGTTAATTGCTCAAATCCTTTCCGAGCTCTGTCGATATTGTGCATTGGCCAGTGAACTTTTAAAAGTTGGATATTACCCCCATTAACTCTTGCACAGTAACCGACCAAAAAGAGAACTTGGGTACCATTGACTAGTAGCCACATAACTTTGATCATCTAGAGATATCATCTGAATTCTAGTTTCTGTTGCAGTGATTAGATTTTCCATCTGCATAGTGAGTAAGTGTAAAGTTGAAATTGGATCGGCTCCATTCTTTTCACCTAAATGATCTCTCAATCATGTGTTTTCTCTACTTTGCGAACTGTATTAACCGTATGATTGGGATCTTTTGGGAAAAAAGATAAGGAAGTCTACTTTCGTGTAATGTTTAACTACCGTACAGACAGCAAAACTACCGACTCCTGGTGGTTGCTTTCATTCAACGTGAAACGTCTTCTCTTACATCAAATTTTGGGGGAGAAGTCGATAAACAACTTTTTGCTAAGAAAAAGGCCAAAACAAAGACTCTCCACTATTTTATTTGAATGTTAGAAGACAGCGCAGATGGTGGAAAAGCGCTAAGCTTTCTTGTTGCTCATGTGAATCTGACATGCTTTGCAGACCTTTCCGATAACATGGGGTGACACTCTGATTCACTGGTCATGGACTTGCATGCCCGACTCCACGTACTACATTATTTCCTCCACTCCCTCTCACCTTCATGAAGAAAATGGGCGTAGCATTTGCTCGTCCCAAAATAAACTCTCTCTTGTTTCTCCCTCTAGGTGGTGATCGCGTGGAATGTCCTTTTGAATGAACATGTTTGGAGAGGTGGCTGAGCTCATCGATGTGCATTGGCTCAAAATCGGAGGCACAATTAGTCGCTGTCGGTAGGAACCCGTTATGCAGTGTACTTAGAATATCAATCTACCCCAACATTTTTATGGATTTGAATTCCAATCCTTTGATGTTGCAACTGGATTTGCTGGCGATGAAGCCGGCAAGCATGAGCGCTCAATTTACTTATCTGAAAAGAAAATTACGAGATTTTGTGAGATCGCTATAAACTATTCTAACTATTAACAATGGTTCCACAAAATCTCGCATGAAATTAGAGCGCAGGATATTATGAGTTTAAATCTTTCAAGGCTCTTATTTGCCTCTCTAATTATATAATTTAATGCTTAGTACCAGGAGAAAATACCAGAGTGAGCATGAGAAAGGGTGTTAAAATAATTAAATATAAATCAACACATTTATCTAACAACTTAATTTTTTAAAATAGTTGACAGTGATTCCATAAAATCTCAATAAAATCATGAGTAGACGGAAGTACAAGCGGAGATTTATGGGCGTTTGCGCGTGGACAACGTATGCACATGCAAAGGGAAATGGGAACTATCCTAAATGAGAGAGGAGATGGGTAATCGGAGATACAACTACGTGAGTTCTTGATGAAGGATGGAGAAGACCGGGAGGTTGAAAATGAGCATTCTAGAGACGAAGGTGGGGTGGGTAACTGGAAAACCAAGTTGATCTTGGAAGGGTTCTGTCGCGACCTCCCCGAAGGTGCATCACCTACGGTTCGGCTAACGGATTACTAAGCCTAACTTAGCTCGAGTTCTCCCAAGCTCATATCAATTCACAACTTTGGTTTTAGTTCTTAACATGCAAAATCATTTTCAACTGGAGTTGCCACTAATCTATTCATGGTGGGTCGATTAGAAACCCAAGTAAAGTACCGGGGGTTGTACTTTACTCTTACGAACTAGATATCTAAGGGTATAGGGACTTAGTTATGCCAGACTATTCTAACATCTTTTCGATACCTTTTCATTTATTTCAAAAATCAGTAGGTAATTTAAATTAATTTTAAATTGATTCCCTAACATAGAATGATGACCACACGGATACACAAACATTAATGTAAAACATTCAAAGAAATAATAAGGAAAAATGAAATAACAAAGCAAATCATAAGATCTATTTTTGGAATTTTCACTAAAATATGCCATGCATGTGATGAAAATCTAACATTACACGTTACTAATTTAATGCAATTCTAAACCATATGAAATGTAAATTTTTTTTGCATTTTTTTTATGAATTTAGAAATTTTTTAAACTAATGAAACTAATTATCCATAGCTAAGTAACATCAAACTTAACCTAGAACTAACCTACATTAATCCCTAATTTAAACTAAAAATCTTTCTCAACTAAGGATAACATCCTAGAATGCAAAATCTAGCTAAAATTATTCTAACAACAATATCTAATATGCAACATAAATTAATTAATCAAGTAAATCAATCTAAACGTGCAAATCAATCTAGACATGCAATTAATCTAAACATGTAATTTTTAATCTAAAAAAATGCAAAGATAAGAAAAACACATCAAATTTATTCTAGCATGCAAATAACATCTAAATTAACCAACACAAGCAAAAATAAACAAGAAACAACACCAATCAAACACTCAAGTCAAATTCGAATAAGATAGATCTTTCCAAACTTAAACTGATTGCGTCCGATGAGTGTGGCGGGCTAGCGATGACGCTCGGCGATGAAGTGCCCAATAATGCAGCTTGGGCAAGATGCTGCGAATAGTGACGAACGGCAACAAATTTTGTTAGCTCGGTGAATAAACAGTAAAAAAATTTCCAAAGTCACCGGTGCCGGAACCTTCAGACGAGAGGGATGTATCTCGAAAGAGTCGCCAGTGTCGGAGGATTCTCGGACTCTCTCTCTCTCTCTCTCTCTCTCCCCCCGTGTGTTTTTTCTGTGTGTGTTCTTTTTTTTTTTCGGAACAACCTTCTCTAGCCTCCCCCCTTCTCCTTATTTCTTGCATGCTTTTAGGGGAATAAAATAAATCTTCGGTCAAATCTTTGACTGAAAATCGTTATCTTTATTTAATGTTTCCTTCTTCCTCTTGATTCACTTTCCTGTTTTTAAACAAATATATTCCGCCCAAAATATGCCCAAAATGCAAGATATTTCTACTATGCAATTATGTATCTTTTTTTCAGGAATTATAATAAATCTCTATTTTTATTTGTGTACTTAACTCTACATGATTTGTCAAAATTTAGATGTCAACAAATTTGAAATTAGACTCAAAGGGAACATAAAAGTGCCTTTCTGCAGGGCATTTCCCATGATTCATGGCTTTTTCTCTCTGTGTACCCAGTAGCTTTCTACCAAATCAGAAAACGTGCTTGTGATATTATTGACTTCATGTTTTGGGACAGCAGCGAATGGTTCTTAACCTGGTGAGCCAACACCCGATGCCTGACGGAGAAATGATGAAACTTAGATGTATTTTTCCTCAAACTCACAGAGACACTCAAACACTGTGATTGGTAGCTTTTAGAACATCTGCATAACAATACCTCCTCCTCCCAATCCAACCACCTCTCTATCTTTCTCTCTGAGCATTTTCACATGCACTAGAAAAGGGTAGGGAAGTTGGACTTTCAGCAAAGGAAAGGATAAACACAGGAGCACCACAAAAAAATCAACAATCACGTGAAAACCTGTTCCACGGCAATGCTCGGAAAGTTCTCCAGGTTTGCTATTTTGTGGAAAGTTTCCGTCAACAGTCAACACCGCAAGTTGCCCGCTATGTTTACCGAGGGATGAGCGGCATTGAAGGGTCTACATTCTGCGATTAATGGTCTTGAAAGTGATTCGCTATGGCAGGATGCCTTGAAGTAATTTCACGTGACTTCAGGGGATCCAATGACTTTTGGAGGAGAGGGTTCACATTTTCGCTGGGGAGGCATTTTGGATGGCCAAGATGGATCCATTTCCCCAGCGGGGCACGGCCAGAGATAAGAACATTTGATGAGATGGAGATGCATAGTTTGAAAGTAATGAGTGCAGTGTAAATAAGCAGAGTAAAAGTCCAGAAGAGAGACGAGAGTTGGAGTAGCACAGACAAATTTTACTTTGAAAAAGACCGGCTATTCACTTGGTGCTTTCGTCAATGTTGTGGTTGGATCTTTGTATACAAAAATTGCGACTATGCGCGTTCCAAATGCGTTGGGCACAGCCACCATTGACATCATCAAAGTCCACCGCCGAAGGAATACCTTATGATGACTTGATCGTCATTCCAGCTCCTTGCTTCTGCACTGGAAGGATTTACTTGCACAAGCCAATCGAATATGTTTGTGTAAAAGTGTAAAAGTGAGGGCGCGCTTCAGATATTTCCATGGCATTTTCAGTAGTCAACCGAACATTTCTATCTTTAGCAAAAATTTTGTTAACGAGTGTCTTGAAAGTATCTTGTGAAAAGCCCCATTTTAAATTAGGGCTGAGCATAATATATCGTCAAACCCGAGAACGAATTGGATTGGCCGGGCTGATCTGATTTTTCGGAATTTCAGCCCGATCAACGATTGCAAAAAATGAAACCGATTCTTGGACGATCCAATTCTCAATTCTTGGTAGGGCATGACCAAACCAACTGACCGCTTGTGTAAGAGGCAATTTTCTCTCTCCTCCTTTTTCCTCTGTCTTCTCTCTCTTCCTCTTTCTTCTACCGACTGATTCATTCTCTCTCCCCTTCCCTTTTCTTCTTTTTCTTTCTTTCCTCTCTTCGTCTCTTTCTATTTTTCCCTCATTCCGACTTGTCCATCCCCCATTTTGTTGACTTCTCTCTCTCCTTCTCTATTTGCAATGAATGGGCCCACATCATATTCCCCTCCTCCATGATCATTGCTTGACGGTTCTTGCTCCTGATTTTGCTTCGTTTTAAGTATTTTTGGGTCCGATCTACGGTCCTAAAAATCGAAAATCGAATTACATTGAATCATGGACACTCCTAATTTAAAGAACGATTACAATTTGCAATACTTGGTCTCTCTCGAGTTATATGTAAATAATGCATTGAGAAAAACCAAAATATATTAATTATCATGTACATTTAACTGGTGCATTGGACAATCCTGTTAACAAGACAAGGACCCAAGACTTTCATTGTTTTCGAAGCTCATTGAAGCATGGAGTTATCATTTCATTTACTTTTCTAGTAAGAAATGATTTTTGCTACGATATTAATATGGATAAATGTACTTGAAATCCTAAAATTTGTGTCATGCCCCGAATCTCGAGAGCGCACACATCCCTTGGTGGTCGACTAAATAGCAACGTTCCTAAGATGCGTTGCCGACCCAATCGATTATGCACATGTGGAAGCGAATTAAATAATCCCCTGATAACCATTAAACATTGAATAGAAAAGCAGGATATCTAAATTTCACAAAATCATGTTTCATATACAACTCAAGGTTTAAGTTCATAAAAGACTAAACCAAAAGTGGTTTACATAACTATTCAAACTCCGAGGTCTATAACCACAGCTCCAGGTCTATCCAAAAGTGTGCTCCAAAATCGTCATCTGCGAGACCTCCTATCATATGCAACGCATCTTCATCTTAGAACCTGTAAGATAAAACTGTTCAACGAGTCTATCCCCTAAGTCTCGATTAGGAAGCAATTCACCTAGAGGCAGCAATCTCAAGTCTGACTCACTAAAATATCATACACAAATCTCAAGTTAGACGCCACACAA